>JALAZF010000076.1:16760000-17460603 GCA_022829125.1 Lathyrus tuberosus
TGTTTTCACCATTGTCTATATTATACTTTATTATCTAATTTTATTAACTTGAAGTATGAATTGTATAGTCTATAATTTGATATTTTAATTTATTATTTATTATTTGAAATATATGTTTAAAAACTTTTGAAATTATTTTATTTTATTATTGATATTGTAATATATTGTTGATAAAAATATTATTCAAAATTGTTTTACATTAACAAAATATGACTTTTTTAATTATTTTATTTTATTATCAGAATTGCCTTACTTTCTCAATTTCAGTATTTTTATGGTTTGATTGTATAACTAGATATTCTTACTAATATAGTTAAAATAAATATAGACTCTATAAAATAGTACTACTACTATTTTTTTTTTTGAGGGTTTCTTAATGCACCACTCAAGTTTCTTAGGCACCACGTGAAATTATTTTTTTACCCCTCTATTCTGGATGTGCACATCCGGACGCACCAAATCTTTAAAAAACGCAGAGATTTTCCGGATGTACATATCCGGAAATAATTCTGATGTGCACATCCGGAAGAATTTCTTATTAATTCGCGCCAGACCTTCTCCCCCCTCATTATTCACATTTTCATTTCCAAAACCTTACAAATTCTCTCAAACTCTCAATTTCTCATTCCCACAAATCCCGACTTTTTCCACTCGAGTTCTGCGCAGAGCAACTGCTACAACGATCAACACATTCCAAATCCTCCGTATCACATTTTAATCGGTAAGTTTTCAAATTTTAGAGTTTCGGAGTAATTTTCGAGTAATTGATTTAGAGTAGACATTTAGGTGTAGAAATTGTTAGGTTGTATGAATAACATAGGTTAGAGACAATGTAGGTCATTTTTACTGCTTCAAACGGATCATCAGGGCATAAAAATGCCCTTCTGGTTGGGACAGTGGCCATGGCTGGCGTTTTAAACCTTCAAAATACGTACCGGATGTACAGATCCGGAAATACCCAACGTTCAAAGTTCTACTTCCTTCCGGATGTGCACATCCGGTAACACCTAACGTTAAAATGCTGAATACTTCCGGATGTGCACATCCGGTAACACGTAACGTTAAAAATGTTGAATACTTCCGGATGTGCACATCCGGAAGACTACTTTTTAATTTCCTTTTTTAATTTTCCTTGTTTTTTTGTTTTTGTTTAATTATTTTAAATAAAAATTTAATTTATTTATTATGCTTTGCAGATTAGATGGCTGACAGAGACGATCGTACCATACATGGACGGACAGCTCAGCACGCATCTGTCCGACGTGAGCGGTTGCAGTCTACAGCCGAGGCTTCCGGCGCAGAGGGAGTTGTGGTAGCCCCTACAGCTGAGGGACATCCTACACCACATCCTACACCACAGCCATCCACATCACAGGTTCAGGCCACTCCCTCGTCAGCCGCCGATTCTACATCTCGAAGGCGTCGGGATTCTACTGCTAGTTCATCAGGGTCCCAGCCTGCACGCAGGCGTCGTCGGGAGACTCCAGCTCCATCAGCTACTCCTCCTCGTTCCCCTGTTTCTGTTCCTGTTCCAGAGGGTGATCACCCAGCACATGAGGGTGTTGACGCTGATGACGATTTCGATGAGCTAGGCGGTTACCCCGGGGGACCGTCTGATATGTCCCTACTCGCGGGGTACTCTGAGCATACGGCCAGATTTGTCTGGCTAGGACAGGTAACCTTTCTCGGTTTATTTATAGAATTGTATTCGTTGAAAATATGTTCATTTGTAACATTGTTTTATTTGGAAATTTTCAGGATAAGGCTTCACAGAAGTTCTATAACCATAGGGGTAAGGTTATGGACACGATTGAGATGCTGCCAGAGGCTGAGTGGTTCACGTCTGCACTTGCGCAGTCTGGTCTTGGAGGCTTGTCTAGGATTGGGTATCCCCAGATCCAATACGGTATCCTGATGGCATTTGTTGAGAGATGGCACCCTGAGACATCCTCATTCCATCTACCGTACGGCGAGATCACGATCACACTAGACGACATCTCGTGCCTCTTATATCTACCGATCACCGGTACCCTTCTCCGTCACGGTAGGATGACGAAGGCGGACGGCATAGAGTTGCTGGTTACAGAGCTTGGTGCTAGCCCAGAGAAGGCACATGCGGAGGTGCACCAGTTGAGGGGCGCACACGTCCGGTTCTCGTTTCTGATGGGTAGATTTACTGAGGTGCTTGCAGAGGCAGGACGGGCAGATGGTGATCCAGCTGAGGTGGCGATCCACAGGACGCGTGCCCTGAGATGCTACTACTTATTTTTGCTGGGCACGCAGGTGTTTGTGGACACCAGCGCCTATTATGTTGATATCGTCTGCCTCAGGTACCTTTCGGATCAGACAGAGATCCATCGGTACAACTGGGGGGCGGCTGCGCTGGCATTCACCTATTCCAGGCTCTCTGATGGTTGCTGCTGGGCAGCCAAGACTGTGGCAGGCAGCTGTACGCTATACGTGGTAACAATCTAATATTCTAAGTGATTTTTTCTTTTCTTTTCTTTCTGTATTCATTATAATGTTTGACACCCATGTTATGTTTTCCATTTCAGGCGTGGATTTTACAGCACTTTCCCTATATTACTGGTTGGGGGAGTGCCCAGGGGTACACTGAGGCTATGCCACGTGCTGCTGCATTTGTCCTGCTCAGAGGGAACCAGGCACCGGACCCCTTCAGAGTGTATCTAGATCGGATCGCTGCTGAGGACGTTTTGTATTGCCCATATGCCGAGCACCGTGTGACGCGCCCGTTCGATGACGTTTGTTTGTTCTCAGGATGGTTGGCATGCAGTTCGACCGTTACTGCCCGATACCTGCCAGAGCGCGTCTTGCGTCAGTTCGGTTACACGCAGACGATCCCCAGGATGCCTCATGAGTCTGCTCCTCTAGGCTTGACCCGCAGGGAGATAGATGAGCTATATGCTGACTACCAGTCCCACTTGGTACCGGAGGAGGCTCGGGCGACTAGAGCGGAGACAGACTGGAGTGTTGCCGCCGGGTACATCGTGTGGTTCTACACCTTCTCACACCCATGCATGGTGCCCATTGCTGAGGGATCGCCCCCCAGACCCGCTTATCAGGAGATATTAGAGGAGCGGCAGTCTCAGCTGGACCACGCTCAGGATGTCCTACCACGCTGTCGTCAGATAGAGCAGATAGCGAGGCAGGCCATTGCGGACAGTCACCTCCCTGAGGGCTCTGGTGCCAGAGTTGCCGTGGACAGGATTATTGCGATTGCTCAGGGGGCACTTCAGTACCGCAGACATCGGTCCAGGATGGCGGGTAGGGGCAGAGGAGCAGGGGAGCCAGGACAGATCCTTCGCCATACGCAGTAGTTTTTTGTTTGATGTATTATATTTATATTATATGTATGCGCTGTATTTTGACAGAGATTTATTATATATATGGATGTCTTCAAATGTATATTAAATTGCGACGATTTATTAACATATGCGACCAAACAAAAAAACCGATTTAAAAAAAAAAATAATGTTCTGCCTTTTTCCGGATCTCCAGATCAGGAAAGTTTCCGGATGTGCACTTCCGGAAAGAATCTACGTTTTTAAAAAAATTGGTGCGTCCGGATGTGCACATCCGGAATCAGGGGGCAAAACCGGAAATTCAGTTGGTGCTTAAGAAACAAGGGTGGTGTAATAAGAAATCCTCTATTTTTTTCCTTCTTGTGATAAAATATTTATATAACAAATTAATCAAAATGGTTAATTCATTTTGTATACGGAAAGAATTTAGTACACCAAAACATCACTAAAATAAATAAATAAATAAATTAGCACGAGTAGTAGTAGTATCTTTTATGAATCTAAAAACAAAAGGATATTCGGACAGGTTTCCTATTTTGACTTTGGTGAAAGACGGATGAAACAATCTAAAGTCGGAAGCGCGTTTTTCATTCTTTGTTTTGTCTTTTTGACAAATTGATTAATTAATTTAATTTTGAAGTTTCACTAGTCCATTTGAATCGCTGGGTGCCAATTGGCATTTGAAAGGTCAATCAAATTCGTACGAATAGTATTTTAATGGTGGATGTTTGAGTCTTGAGAGTGTGTTCTTTTTAAAATCTCAAGTTCTAATCTTACTAGATACAATTAATTGTTTTGTGGATCAGTACAGACAAAACTTTATTCTGACTTTAAATGAGATTCCCGCTAATGAACAGTAAAATTAATTATTTTTAAAATTAAAAGAATAGTATTCAATTCTATCTCATTTCATTCCATTTCATTTCATCAATCCAAACATAATTATAAAATTAAAAGAAAATATATATATTTTTTAAAATGAAGTCTGAAATAATGCAATTTATCATGTTAGATACTTCAATGATAAATGATAATTAACACAAAATTCATGAAAAATATTGGAATAAGCCAAAAGAAAAATATGGGTTTTAATTAAGATGAAATGTTTAAGTATTATGAAAATTAAATATTATGTAATATTTATGTAAAATGGTTATTAGTACCACTTTAATTTATTTTAAATATTATGTTGTTATTCAAACTAGTAGTTATATTATATGTTAGTCGAATTAGTCGTTATTTAAATTAGGTTTTTCAAATTAGTCGTTAGTCAAACCAGTCGTGATTTAAATTAGTCGTTATTCAAACTAACTGTTAGTCATATAACATTATATATACTTTTATTTTTCTCTCTCACTCTTCTCACATTCTTCTATCATTTTCCTATAACTTTAATTGATTCAAATAATTTAAACGATCTCAAAAAGCTCTTTTGGAACTTAATTGAATATGAATTTATGAACAACACAGATGAATAACTACTAATGTCAATGCTCAAGAAGGAACGTCAATCCGAAAGTTTCTCTAGGCCAAAGAAAAGAACAATGATAGCTCGAAGTTGTGAAAAAGGGCATGAACGATTATTCAAGGACTATTTTGCAGAAAAATCCAATATAGATAGAAATAATTTCGTAGTAGACTCGGAATGCATAGACATATGTTTCTTCAAATTTTATACACCCTTGAAAATCATGATAAATATTTTCAAATGAGGGTTGGTGCAACTGGTAAAATGCGTCTTTCACCATTGCATAAATGCAATTCCACAATTAGTATGTTGCCATATGGATTGTCCTCTAACATTTTAGATGAATATGTTTGAATTGGTGAAAGCACTGCATTTGAGTGCTTAGAGAGATTCGTAAGGGGCGTGAGTGAGGTATTTAGGGCTAAGGTATCTGAGAAGGCCTAAAAACAATAATAATGTTGAACATCTTTTATAAATGGGGGAGTCACATGGCTTTCCATGTATGTTAGGTTCCATTGATTGTATGCAATGTGAATGAAAAAAAAGTTCAGTTACATTGAAATGGAAATTTCGTCGAAGTGATCATGGTGTTAGAACAAAATTGTTCATATCCCTTGGGTTTTGATGATAACAATATACTTAAATAACAATTGATTATGCTAACATATGTTCAAGTGTGCAAAATCACAAGCTTAGAATTCAACAATGAATTGACTCTGATAAAAGCATGTGTAGAAAAGCAAAGTGACTAAGATTTTGAAGGATCAGAATCTGATGACTTTGATTGTGTTTATCAACTTCTAAAGGATCAGAATTTGATCATGGTATCCCAACAGCAGACCAGTCTTGTCAAAGCGTCAGAGTTTGAAGAAAGTAAACTAGGGTTTCATTTTCCAAGGCTTAAGGAATGGGGAAATGTCCTCTCAAGTTTGCTCCAACCTTTTGGTAGACACCTAGTATGAGAAAGATGTTATGGACAATGCCATTACTCAATGGTCTATAATCTTAACCGGTTTCATCCTCCAACGTCTCTCTTAGACTGCTTCTCTACCAATAACTCTTATGCAAGTCTCTTTCCAACGAATTTTTGCTGCCTTTATAAAAGAGAGACAAGGATTTGAAAGAAGCAGAAAACACTACATCAGAACAACTTTGAGCATAAATTCGAGCTAAAGTTTTTAACTGTTATTGCATAAGTTCTTAATATTTCTTATCTTTGTATATCTTAGAATCTTAAGAGTTAAGAACCTTTGTGATTATTGTACAACTGCTACACTTTTGATTGTATATCAAAGTATAGTTGTAATCATTTCTACTAAATTGTTTGTTTAAAGTAGAGAAAGTCTATTGGAAGGTTGCTTGAGCAGTGAAGTCTTTTGCTTGTGTGCTTGAGCAGTGAAGTCTCTTTCTAGTGTGATTGAGTAGAAGTCTTTTGCTAGGTTGGTTGAGTGGAAGTCTCTTTCTGGATTGATTAAGTAAAGTTGTAATTAGTTTGATTATAGTAAAAATCTCTTGTTGAGACAAGGGGACTGAACTACTCTCAGTTTAGGAGAGGAACCATGATAAACTTTGTGTGTTGATTTACTATTGATTCTGAACTTTATTATTTCACTGCTACTATTATTCTGAGATCACACTCTGAACTTGTTCATATTCTGAAGTTGAGTTTTCAGAAGTGAAAAAGAAATAGCTTACACAATTTAACTCCCCCTTCTTGTGTATTTTTCTCATTTTCATTTGGCATCAGAGCACGATTTGTATTATAACACTTAACAGTGGTAAAGAAAAGATCTTGAGAGAAATACATCTTCCATCATGCTTGATAGATCTGAAGTAACTAGTCATGTTGGAGGTTCTCCTTGTGGTAATAATAACCATGATCAAAGTACATCTGGTCAAAATAACTATATTGCTAGACCACCAATATTTAGTGGAGACTCCGCTAAATTTGAATGGTGGAAGAGTAAGATGTACACTCACATCATTGGTATGGATGATGATTTATGGGGCATATTAGAAGATGTCATTGACATTCAAGTCAATGGTGTTAGAATAGTTTCCAACAGAAAGTCTCTCACTCCTGCTCAAAAAAATATATACAGAAAAAATCATAGATTAAGAGGCATTCTTATTGATGCCTTGCCTCATTCTGAGTACATAAAGATTATCGATAAGTATACTGCCAAAACTATCTTTAACTCTTTATGTACTACATATGAAGGTAATCAACGAGTTCAAGAAGCTAAAGCAAATCTTCTGGTTCAGCAATATGAGCTATTCAGTATGAAAGATGATGAGAACATTGAAATTATGTTCTCAATATTTCGAGTTTTTATCTATGGACTTCAGGTCTTGAACAAAAGTTACACTACATCAGATCATGTCAAAAAGATTCTTAGGAGTCTTCCTGGCAAATACAAACCTAAAGTTACAGCTATTCAAGAAGCTAAATGAAGGTGAGAAAAAGTACACAAGAAAGGGGGTTGAGTTGTGTTTTCCGTTTTCTTAATTTGTGTGTGATCAAAGTTCAGAATCTAAACTGGTATTCAGATTCTGATTATACTTAGCAGTGGAATGTTAACAAAAGAAAATAAATAATATCAGAAGACACAAAGATTTATATTGGTTCCTCCCAAATGAGAGTAGTCTAGTCCCCTTGCTTCAGAAAAGATTTTCACTATAACCAAATCATGATTACAATTGCTTATGCATTCTGCATAAGACTTTTACAATGCTCAGACCCTAAGTCCGAGACTTCTTGCTTAAACCCCTAAGGCTCAATACTTCCCTGCTCATGTCCTACATACCCAAAACTTCCTTGCTTAGACTCTCAGCCTAAGACTTTCCTACTCAAGCCTCTCAGGCTCGAGACTTCCTACTCAGACCACAACCTAAGACTTTCCTGCTCAGGTCCCTCAGACCCGAGACTTCCTGCTCCAGCCTCTCTGGCCCAAGACTTCCTGCTTAAACCTCTCAAGTTCAAGACTTCATGCTTAGACTACAGGCTAAGACTTTCCCGCTTAAGCCCTTCAGGCTCAAGACTTTTACTCAAACCCTCGATCCGACACTTCCTTGCTCAGGTTCCACAAACCCAAGACTTCTGCTCAATCAATCCACTTGATTAAGACTTTCATTGCTCTAGCACATAGCAGGAGACTTACATAGCTCAAGCATCTTGGCGAGAGACTTGGATTTGCTCAATCAATCCACTTGACTAAAACTTTCATTTCTCTAGCACATAGCATGAGACTTACATGGCTCAAGCATCTTGGCAAGAGACTTTGATCTAAACTGCTAAAAAAACATGTTTAGCATAATAGAGAACAAGGTGTACTTGATAAAAATATCAAAGGTACAAGGAAATCACCATAACAAAGACCTAAAGCTCTTAAGATTTCTATTAAATGTGTAAGAAATCTTAAGGCTTTTACAATTACAACCTACAACAGAAATTCTGTATAACCAATTATGTTAATAATTGTTGATTTTGTTACTCCTCCATCAGGTTGATCCTTGTTAAAGATTCAGTTTTAACCTTCAGGTACTTATATAGCATTTGTAGAAGACTAGTCGTTGGAGAGATAACTTGATCAAGTGTATTTGCTTTCTCCATAGTACTATAGATGTTGAAGATAGATACACCAAAATATCTTGATCCATTGTGTATCGTGTTTAACCATTGAGTCTTAAAAGAGATCTTGTACTATATATTCGTTGATAGTAGATATCCGTAAAGCATGCCAACTTTTCTTGAGCCTTGTGAACTAAGAATCTAGCTGACAAACTGATTTGACAATGCAGCTTTCTTTCTGTAGTACGATAACTTCAAATTTATCACTAACTTTGAATGATCACCAGAAGCCAATTTACATTCACCAAGTATAGAGACAATAATGTTGTTTCTTCTGATGCTGAGACCTTCAGTTTCAGAGACTACGCCAGACATCACTTAGAGAGTGTTCTTCATATTCTGCATCACCAGAAGCTAGCAATTCAACTTCTCTCAAGTGTGGCTTTGTATATCAGATTTTGAATATATATATATATATATATATATATATATATATATATATATTTACAAGTATTAGAACCTGCATACAAGAAACACACATAAAATATAACCATTGTTCTTTTAATTCTTTGTTATCATAAAAACCCAAAGAAGATATGTCATGAACAAATCTTGTTATAACAATCTCCCCCTTTTTTATGATGACAAACATAAGTATATTAAAGGACAATGTTGGCCAGTTATAATTTTCTTTGCAACATCAGAGTATGAGGTTTGTAAGCCCCCCTGAGTCTAATAGTCCAAAGTTGAGTTCTATAAACCCACCCTAAGTACTACTTTCAAGAAAAAGTATTTAATTTTCTTAGTAACATCAGAGTCTGAGGTTTGTAAGCTCCCTCTGAGTCAAATAGTCTAAAGTTGAGGTTTGTAAGCTCCCCCTTAGATCTATATTTAAGAAAACTAAACATAATATTTTAATTTCCTTTGGCAACACCAAAATACGAGGTTTGTAAGCTCTTTCTGAGTATGATAGTCTAAGGTTGATATTTGTAAGCTCCTCCTTAGTTCTATGTACAAGAAAGTTAAAATGTGTCGCCCGGGCAAGATAACCATTATGTACAAAAAGTAAATAATCGTTATGTACAAAAATTATAAGTGACCATTATGTACAAACTGAATGGGTTTAGTTTCTAATTAAATACTTACTACATTTTCTCCCCCTTTTGTCACACAAAAAGAATAAAAAGAGAAAAAAGAAAGAAAAGAATTACAGTCATAAATGCATAACAGGTCATCATTACAAGATTAGTTTCCAAGGAAGGGAAAACGATCAAGTAACAGGGGTCATTAAGGTATGTACAGTGCATGTTAAATATTTATTAGTCGTAACGGTTTCAAGAATCAAGCAAAGGATTTTATTCAGTCGTTTAGGTTGCCCATAAGCTATTATAAAAGAAACCAAAACCTAGTTCATTTTCATCAACATCTACCAATACGTTATGGAGTCATCAGCTGAGAGCAACAAAATCTTTGTTGTGATATACGTCATAGAGAACTCTACGAGCCTGAATATCCAGAACCTTTATAAGCCAGTAGCTTCAGAAGCTTCTGCTACTGGTCTTGTGCTTTTTAACCTTAACATTTCAGACGAGACTTCGTCAGCAGTACCTCAAAGACCTACAAAAGCAGTTCCATCAGTAGCTGTTTTAAATCCAATGAAGAAGTCCATGAATAAAACAAGGAGGAAGAGGCTCAACGAGATATTTTACTATCTTGTTATCCCAGAAGAGGAAGAGGAGAACATTGATGATGATGAGCCAGATATCGATTATGGCAACAACTTCTCCTACAAGGCAATGAATGACTTAGATAGGGACACATTCTAAATTCAACCTAATTCCTTATGTTTTTGTAATCCTTTATGCTTAATTAATGAAAAGTTATTTTGACAAGTAAATATTATGCAATCGTACAGACACTTTACTTGCCCTTTAGATTTTCTGATATGGACATTAATGAAGTAATGGACAGAACAAATATTTTAACATGTTAACAATAAAACTTATATTTGTTAAAAGAATCTTGATAGGTCATAATACTAGACATCATTTGCAAGAGTCAGTATTTAAAATTGATTTGACTTAATCAATAATAAAATAGTGAATACTCAAGGTAATGAATGTAAAGACTCTATAAAAACCCTTTAGCAGACTCACATTCATAATCACTTAATCTTCTGAACACCAAAATGTATAAGCAAAAGCAGATTTGGGTTCCAAAGAGAGATTTCAGAAAGATAGTCATGCTTAATGCAACAACTCAAGCAAACAAGAGTGATGCAACAACTGAAGGATCTACAAGCAAGCAAATAGCTTTAAAAGCACACACTTCTTCAACAACCTTCATTGAGACACACAGAAGAAGAAGAAATTCCAGATCAAAACGCAGAAATCAACTGAGAAAAGAAACTGTAAAGTTTGCAATGGAAGAACGACAAGATTATTTAGACAATCTAGATATGTTAGATGATCTTAGGGAATACCTTAGGGAAAATTCGAATGCCTAGAAAGTCTTAACAATTTGTAATAGCTTCCAATTAATGAGAATATTACATTTTTAGAGTTTTTAATCCTATTTGTTTTATCCTCTTGAACAATAATATAAACGAATATTTATAACAGTTAAGATGCTCAAAAGCATGAACAAACTTGGATTAACAATAAGATTGCTTAATACAAAAAGTCCTAACAATTACAAGACATAAATTTGCAGAAGTCTAACATCAGAAACTCTCATAAATAGCTTTAAACTTGTCTCTCCAGATTTTAGAAGAATCAACCTCTGAACTTTTGATAACTCTCTGTTGGACCAGTATTTCTGAAAGAACTCGTCCATAAGGAATGAAGAAAGTCTTTCCCTTGTGAAAGGAAGAAATGGTCCTCTTCAAGTAGTCAAACATAACTTGAGGAAGATCAATCTGCAAGTCTGAATTGAGAAGTAGTAGCAAATCCTTTTCAATAGAGTCCACAAGGTCTAGATCCTCATCCTTAGGAAGCAAGTTTGAGTTCAAAATCTGATTCCAAACAATTGCATCAGGACAAAGATTTGAGACCAGAGAAGTGTTAGATGGATATACAAAGATACGCCAAGTAGGAAGATAGTGTTCCCAAACAAGAGTTCTTGGGATTTCTCCAATCTCCTCACAATTGATCACATTAGCAATCAATTTAGAGGTTACTATTATAGAAACACCGGTCACTTTAGAAAGAATAGCTCACTTAGAATTCAACTTAACAATGGAAGCATTTATTCAAAACTCTTTGACAAGATTTGGATAAGTGAAACCACAAAGCATCTCAAAGTAACCATTCCAACTTTGTTCAGACACAATCTTCCAGAAGTTAAAACCTAGCTTAAGCAACTCATCAAAATCTACAAACTTTTCATTGATGACAACTAGTTAATTTAAAGGAGAATTGACTAGAGAATTCATCTCAAGTTTGGTTTGATCAACACACAACCAAAGAAAAAAAAAAGAACTGAACAAGATTCTAAAGGAATAAGAATCTTGTCGGAAAAAGGACACAAAATGATGTTTCAAAAGACGGAGGATAGAGATAATAATAGTATATAAAATAAAAACATCATTACCCAAAGGTTCTTATCTAGCAGATTTCCTGAATCCACTAGATGATTTTCACCTTTGAATATTTAAGTAATATAAAAGTTTTTGGAAAAAATCTTCTACTTAAACTGCTTTATCAGAATTAAAGAATCATTTTCTGAATCTCAGAGTCTGACAATTTTCAGAAACTATCATCCATCAGAGTCTAGTAAGTCTAGACTTAGAGAGAGACATCTTCTGTCAGTCATCAAGATTCTATTAAGAACCAAGCATTTTCTCTTGAAACAAGAGTCATGAGTGATTAAAGAATATTGAATTGGTTTCTTTGACAGCTAACAAACAATAATATCATCATAACAAGTGAGGAAACTGTTTCTATAAATATGACCATCATCTAGCTAATGATATATTCAGTATAGATAAACACAACATAGTTTCTTCTTAAATATTCTTTTATCAAAAAGAATTTCTCTAGAAATATAATAGAGACTTTGTATTTACATATACACAAATATCTCATTGATTCAAGTAATAAGCTAGAAAATAACATACATACCTTTTTTTGTTATTGTCTCGGTCAGACTCGTATGAGTATTTAGATTTGACCATAGAATCTGAATACTACTCCGAGTGAATTCTGATTCAATGGATGTTAAACCATTGACTCCACTTCTTTCACCAAACTCAATACCTCTAGCACTTGAGTTTGGGTTATAGGTTCTTCTTCCATTAAATGTTGCAAACAACCTTTGATAAACAACATGGAAAATGCCTTTGCTCTTTTCTTCGATCTCTGCAGCAACTACATTTTAAATAATGATACTCATATTTCTATGAGTCCATACATGTTGGTCCAGATAGGCTTTCCTTTTCCTTATGCCATATTCCGATAGCAGTACCATGATTCATTCCAAAATATCAGTCTAGGATGAGTCATGATATGAACAAGATATTGTTCTTAGCAGAATAATTGATTTCATTGTCTTGGATTAAATTTTTTGACTTTGAAATATTTGATAAGCAAAGAACCAGATGGTGTTAGCTATCAGAGATTGGCATAAAACAAATTAAAGCACTTTCATATAATTGCTAGCAGAGCAAGAAGAAAAATTAAAGGTTTCTCATAGAATTGTCCTTTAATACAAATTCCTTGATGACCCTCAATCAAGGAGCAATGAAGTCACTTAAGATATCACCTTAAAGAGCAGACTCCTTATTATCAAATATTGAAGCAAGATAGATTTGGCATAATATCTTTCTCTTCAATACTTGATTTTTATTCCAGGATTCAGATGCTTCTTCAGAAGCAGTAATGACTGGCAAATCCAAATTACTTATTCTTATGAATCTTACACTAATATCATCTTCAAATGAATATACAGTGAAAATCTCTGAGATTAGGTTCTGGTAGTGTTTCTCCTTGTTCTTGGATTTGGGAAATCAGTTGAAATACGAATATCTCATAAGGTTCTGAAGTTACTCTTCTAACAACAGATGTCACATTCCATTTAGCCAGTTAAATAAATCTTATAATTAGGAAGGTTAATTCCTCATCATCAAACATTCCATAGGAAGTATCCTTCAACAGGCTTTAGAAAAGATAATCTATTAGATAGCTTTTCATCATCTAATTCCATTTCTTTTCTTTGAAGATTGCAAGATAAACCTACAAGCCACAATAAGCCCAAGTTGTTATGAATTCTTAAATAACTGTAACCTCGGGTTTGAATTCACAACAATATTCTTAGAATTTGCTTAAAAAGATAGATGAAATGTAACCGGACAAGCTTCATAACTGATTCCCATAAATCTGATCACAAGGATTCAAAGATAGTTTGAGCATTAGACGTATCAATGATGTTTATATTCTTAGAATCGAGATAAAGCACCTACCAGAATGCATCTACCTCTGAAGATATTTTCAATAAGCTTCTTCTGAGCTGGTGAGTGAGACTTTCAAACTTTGATCACCCTGCACAATCAACTTCTATATTAATACCTTTTTCAAGGGTATTCTATAGACCTTCACAAACCCTTTATTAAGTCCAATGAATTAAAAATATATTTAACTTTTCCATCATTTAAATTCAGCGGAATCACCCTTTGAATATGGTAGAAAAACAATGTAATATTTTTCATGTGGCACTTGATTCCTTCTTGAAAGAAAGTCTTTAACAGACATATTTTTCTCATTGGATCATTATCTTCACCATTGTTAAGTGTTATATACAGACCATGCTCTGATACCAATTGAAGGTGAGAAAAAGTACATATGAAGGGGGGGGGGGGGTTGAATTGTGTTTTCTGTTTTCTTAATTTGCGTCTGATCAGAGTTCAGAATCTAAACTGGTGTTCAGATTCTGATTATACTTAGCAGTGGAATATTAATAGAAGCAAATAAATAATAGCAGAAGGCACAAAGATTTATACTAGTTCCTCCTAAATGAGACTAGTCCAGCCCCCTTGCTTCACAAGAGATTTTCACTATAACCAAATCATGATTACAATCGCTTATACATTCTGCATAAGATTTTTACAATGCTCAGACCCTAAGTCCTAAACTTCTTGCTTAAACTCCTAAGGCTCAAGACTTCCTTGCTCAAGTCCTACAGACCCAAAACTTCCTTGCTTAGACCCTCAGCCTAAGACTTTCCTGCTCAAGCCCCTCAGGCTCGAGACTTCCTGCTCAGAACGCAACCTAAGACTTTCCTGCTCAGGTCCCTCAGACCCGAGACTTCCTACTCAAGCCCATTTGGCCCAAGACTTCCTGCTTAGAGTGCAGCCTAAGACTTTCCTGCTTAAGCCCCTCAGGCTCAAGATTTCTACTTAGACCCTCGATCCGAGACTTCCTTGCTCAGGTTCCACGAACCCAAGATTCAGTTTGAACCTTCAGCTACTTATATAGCATTTGTAGAAGACTAGCCGTTGGAGAGATAACTTGATCAAGTGTTTTTTCTTTATCCATATTACAAGAGGCGTTGAAGATAGATATACCAAAAGATCTTGATCCATTGTGCATCATGTTTAACCATTGAGTCTTCAAAGAGATCCTGTACTATAAAGCTGTTGAGAGTAGATATCCGTAAAGCATGCCAACTTTTCTTGAGCCTTGTGAACTAATACTCTAGCTGACAAACTGATTTGATAATGTAGATTTCTTTCTGCAGTACAGATAGCTTCATCTTTATCACTAACTCTGAATGATCACTAGAAGCCAATTTACATTCACCAAATGTAGAGAAAATAATGTTGCTTCTTCTGATGCTAAGACCTTTAGCTTCAGAGCCTACGACAGACATCACTTAGAGAGTGTTCTTAAGATTCTGCACCATAAGAGCTAGCCATTCAGCTTCTCTCAAGTGTGCCTTTGTATATCACATTCTGAATATATATATTTACAAGTATTAGAACATGCATACAAGAAACACACATCAAATATAACAATTGTTCTTTTAATACTTTGTTATCATCAAAACCCAAGGAATATATGTAATAAACAAATTTTGTTTTAACACTAAAGACTTAAACATATCAAGTTTTGAAAGTCTAGTTAGAAATATCCAAAGCCATGAGATGGAGTTAAATGCAGATGAGCTTATAAAGAAAATTAAAATATTGGCTTTAAATTTTGTTGGAAGGTTTGAGAAATCTTCTCAAACTAGGAAGCATAAAGAATTTACTCATGATGAAGCTTCTGATGAAGAACCTGATGATGATGAAATGGATTTCATCATCAAAAGATTTTAACACTTGGCCAAGAAGAAGAAGATATTCTCTAGTAGAAGAGATGGCTTCAAAGGGTCAAGTTTTGGAAGTGATAAAGATGATCAGAAGGGTTGTTTCAACTGCAAAAGCCTGATCATTTAATTGCTGAATGTCCTGATCTTCAAACAGATAAAAAAAGGAAAGCTTCCAAAGGAATAACTTCAGAAGAAAGTTCAATAAAAATCTCCTGGCAATATGAGAAAAACTTGACAACTAAGGAGAAGCTATTAAATAAGAAGCGAATCTTAATTTGATAGCCTCAACTCTCTCAGACTCAGAATTAGAAGTTGTATCTAACTTGGAATCTGAGGACACATGAGAGTTATTTTCTAAACTCTCTAAATCTGATTTAATTTCTTTACATCAAGATCTCATGGAAAGATGCCAGCAGAAAGCCATGCATATGAAAATTTTAAAGAAGCAATGTGGTCTTATAAGAGATGAACTAAACTTCTCTAAAGATAAGATTGAAAAAAAAATCAACTTGCTTTAATAAAAGATATGTCTGATAAACCTCTAGATGAATATGAATTAGCTCTTCATGAATTTATCATATTTGAGTTTGAAAGAACTAAACTTGCTTCCATGATCTATGGAATAAGTAAGAGCAAAGGAGGAGGTCTTCGTTATCATCATAAACCTTATAATCCAAATACTGATATCTTAATGAAACCATTATATCCTTCTTTTTCAAGCATTGCTCAAAAGGGGTTGAATGCTTACTTTATGCCTGCTGATGAAAATGGTAAAGTTTTGAACCAATTAGAACCTGTGATGAATGACGCACAAGTTCTGAAAGAATCAGAATCTCAGACTCAAAAGTCAAAAGTTCTAAGTAAGCTAGAACCTAAGACTCTCAAGTCAGAGGTTCTGAAGATTTCAGAACTCAAGGTTGTTAAATCAAAGGTTCCAAGAGGATCAAAAGTCAAGATCAAGACTTATCCAAGACAAATTCTTTATCGACAAAAAGTATGGAATTAGTTTAGACCCTATTATAAGGCAATAGCTCAAAGCAAGAGGAAACCCTATAAAACTAATCTCAAAGGACCCATAAGAGTATGGGTACTAAAGAATGGGATTGTTTTTGTTGCAGATATACTAAAGGAAAAAAGCAAAGAAACAGCTGTTGTTCCAGGACAATGGTTGTTTATAACTTATGAAATTCTGGTACCAGATATGTGATGTTACGTGTGATGTCACAACAACACACTCTGCAATGGACAATGTAAAACAACAGAAGAGTACACAAAGTATTGTTCACCCAGTTCAGTTAAACCACTTACTCTGGGGGCTACCAAGCCAGGAAGGAATTTCACTATCAGCAGAATTAATTTACAGACTCAACAACCCAGTTGACAATCCACTAAACTTAATCTCTACCTAATAAACTTTCTACCTAAGAGACCACTTAGGTATGAGACCATTACTCACTTCCTAAAACACCTCAAAGATCACACTTTGAGAAACACCTTGATCCTGCTTACAAGCTTTGATCAAGTTCCAATACTCTCTTGCTTCACAGCTCTAAGAGAGTACAACTTATAACTCACAAATTCAACCTAGATTGGTTTACAAGATACTCGTACGAAGCCAATGATTGACACTCAGTCTATGCTCTCTATCTTCTGTACTTTCTTCAAAGGATTGATGCGCTTTATATAGCTATTTGATTTGGTCTTGGACATGCTACAATATCTGATCTGATTTGTTATTTAAAACTGAATCTTCAACATATTTTCTCTCTCAAAATCTTCTTAAATCTTCAACCTTTAAACACTCCTACAAATCTGCAACAAATCTGTTCGCAACAGAGAATATCTCCTCCAAGATATTCGTATCCAATAACCTAACAGCTCTCCCAAAATTCCAGCTAATACGCTTAACCCTAAAAACATCTCAAACCTGATGTTTTAATGAACTGCATATCTGATGTCATGACATCGCAGGTGACATCAGACTTCAAAACTTCAACAACTTAAACACCTAACATTATCCAATGTTAAGACTCAATGTTAAGACATCACCCATGTGACATCAACATTACACAACTTTGTTTTACCAAAATTCTAGCCAATCCAAGAGCTAACAATCTCCCCCTTTGGCTAATTTTGGCTAAAACAATCTCTGCAACATCAGAGACTTCAGCAGCGGATTAAAATGTTAAAAAGATTAAAAACTCCTAGCAGCATTCCTTCAAAATAGCTCATACTTCAAAATGCTGCACATACTCCATTATCTCAGCAAAGGGTCAAGCTCCCCCTCAAAACCAGAATCATCCTCCAGCTGCACACAGCTGCACAAACAAACTCCCCCTCAACTTCTGCAGCATATCAGAAACAGGATTCACAACCACACCTTGGCTTGGCTAACTCTCCCCTCTTTTAGCCATAATTGGACAAACACCTACTAACTACCAGTTAGTCCTAATCTAGCTCTCCTTGTCAGTCTAAAGTCAACATACAAGACAAGACAAATCATAGAACATAAAAGTGCTTAAAAATCCACAATATCCAAATTACATAATTTAGTGCAGAATCAAAACAACAAAAGAAAAAAACTATTGTCTAGCAGAAACAACACAAGAACTAATCTTCATCAGAGCTAGGGCCACCTTCACCATCCTCTTCATCTTCCTCAGAATTGACACCTTCAGCATTGACATCATCATTATCATCTTGTTCCAAGGACTGGATCAGCTTCTCAATCTCATTCTTTCTAGTCATGCTGGTACTGATCACAACATCCAGATCCTTACAAGCAGCCTTCAATCCTGCAAGTAAATCAGCCTTGGTACTTTTCTTCTTGTTCCCAGCATATGATGTTGAGACAATGTCTGGAACATGACTCCCAACAAACAATTTTGGATGCAGAGATAAAGTAGACTCCCTCTTGCAGGCTATGTCTGAACTTGTCAATATGCCAGGATGTTGTTTCAGAATTACCCCGCAAATAAGAGATGGGAATTCTATAGGCATTTTGATAGCATTAGTGGTGGCATGTTTCACAGTTTGTTCAAAAATATATGATCCATAGTCAAATTTCTTCTTAGTTCCCACAATATAAATGAACCTTCCTAATCCCACAGCTGTTGTGGTTTTATGATTAGTTGGCACCCAATTTGCAACTCCAATTCTGTGCAAGATAGTATACTTAACACTAAGTTTACTAGTTAGCAGTTTTCCTTTCAAGGGCCACACCTTAACTTGACCAGCAGTTATTTCCTTGCTGACATCATTATCAGTGACTTCTAGCTCTGTAAAATCTTCTTCTTTTCTTCCTAGGTAATTGTTGATAACCTCAGGAGAGAATCCAATACATTTTCCTCTCACAAACATTTTCATGAAATCTCCACTTCTTTTGTCAGAGATATTTATAGGAATGTTAACCATGAATTCCTTAACCAGACTGTCATAACACTTGGAGAACCCACACATAGTCTTCATTAATCCAGCAACCTTTATCACCTCTATGACTTCTTTAATTTCCATAGCCTCTTTTCCAATCTCTCTTTCAAGAGCAAGTCTTCTTTGACAAACAAATTTCCACATGGAAGCACTGCTTGCATAATGGAAAGAAATGTTGTCAACAGGAACATCAGGTATCTTGTCAGCAATTCTCTTCAAGATTGACTTTCTCACAGGAGTGATGTCTTGAACATCATCCTCAACATCATACTCTGATTCAGATTCTTCCACTAGCTTCCTCTTTCTGGGATTCACATCAACTTTGCTCCATGTTTTTGTAGGACCAACAATAGAAGTCTTTTTCTTCTTTCCTTCAGCTGACTTCTTTGGAAAAGATTCCACATTCTTCCCTTTCCTTGTTTTCAGTCTCTTGGCTAGACTAGGAACAACATTCCCAATCACTTCATCATCAGACAGATCAACAACATTCACCACATCTTCATTCTTCTTTCCACCAGGGCTAGTTTCAACATCTTTATCAGGCGATGTTCTGATATTTGTTTCAACACCAGCTTCCTCCTAAACACCTTCTTCTTCACCACTTACTTCAGCATCCTCAATAACAGACATAACCAGTCTATGAAGATTTGTATCAGCACTTTGCATGTCCTCTTTTTCAGCAGGCATTTGTCTAAGGGGAACAGAAATGCCTTTTACAGACAAACCCTTATCCAAAATTTTGGTGGCAATCTGATTAAGACTGCGATCAACATCAAACCTCTCTTCAACAGCTTGAGAGGTGGACGACCTAGATGCAGATTTATCGCTAAAAAGTACACTAGTAACTAGCCTCTTAGTTTCATCATCATTAAATTTAGTTGCAGCCCTTTTGGGTTGAAGTTTGGAAGGTCTTGACTTACCAGAATCAGGAACCATCATGGAGATGGGTGCTATATTCAAAGCTTCTTCTGCAGAACACTCTTCTGTAGAAACCCTAGCTTTATCTCGCGATGACCTTTGTGAAGCAGATTTCTTAGATGGAGATGATATATGTTTTGACATTGTTCCTGTGAAGCACTTGAGGATCAGGGAAGGATTGCTACTTTTGTTGATGGAGAAGGAGACGAACAGTCTAGGGGTATGGTTTTTGATGAAGCGTGTGATAGCTACAATAGGAAATGATGGCCTAAAGTATGGAGCCTGATTTTGTGGATCACTTAAACGCCCATAAATGAGTTTCTCCCTCCAAAATAACTTTCCTTTTAAATTTTTAAAAGAATTCACACCATAAGTTATTAACCCTAATTGACCTTTCACCATGTTCATACTTTCACACTTAATGTTATAGTCTGATGTCACAACATCAACCTTAACATCGTTAGATGATCAGACCTCTTGAGGTATCCATTGATAACAATTATCTATGGATCTGACTCCTTTCATAACTACCTCATTTTCCTCATTAGTTATCAAACACTCATCTTTAGTGTAGCTGACCTTATATCCATCATCACAGAGCTGACTTATGCTAATCAAGTTAGCACTCAAACCTTTGACAAGAAGCACATTGTCAAGATCAGGTCCATCATGACACTTCACTTTTCCAACACCTTTTACCACCCCTTTCTCTCCATTTCCAAAAGTAACATCAATTGAGGAGCGAGAATTGACATCCACCAATAGGTTTTTGAATCCATTCATGTGCTTTGAACAGCCACTGCCAAAGTACCGTTCATCCTTAGCAGATTGTCTATCTGAAATGTGAGCCAACAGACATGTAACCTCAACCTTAGGAACCCACTGTTTAACAACCTTGGGCCTGTTATCCTTCTGTCTAGGTTGAGGGATAGACTTGGGATAACCATGAAGCTTGAAGCAAGAAAATTGCATATGGCCAAATCTTCCACAATAGAAGCACCTTACTCTTTCTTCTCTGAAGTTGTTAAACTTCCTGCCACTTTGATGATGAAACTGTTGTGGCTGCCATCCATAGTACTGGTGTTGTTTTCTTCCATAGTTTGTATGTCTCCTGTAGTGAGGATTCTGTCTCTTAGGCTGTCTTCCATGGTGATGTGGCTTCCTTCTTCCATAATAATGAGGCACAACATTATTATATTCAAAGCCATACATGTTCCCCTGATGTTGAGACATCTGATGGAACACGTTGAACCTAGGAGCCTGCATACTTCTATGGTATTGAGGAGGCATATACTGCCTAGCTCCATAAGTATGTACCTTCCCTTGATGAGGACCATGAGCATACCTTTTCCCAACATTTTGAGGCTGTTGGTGAGCAACCTGCTTGGGTTTAGGATTATGTCTCTTTTTGTTATGTTGAGACATTGGTTGAGACATGTCCTTTTTGGTTCCTGAAGTACTAGCTTCAGCAGAAACCTTCTCCTCAACAAATCCTAAGCCAGATTTGTCTCCTGCTACTTTTTCTTCCTGAAGGATCTTATCAAGAGTATCAGATCCACTGTTCAACA
Source organism: Lathyrus tuberosus (assembly GCA_022829125.1). NCBI lineage: Eukaryota > Viridiplantae > Streptophyta > Magnoliopsida > Fabales > Fabaceae > Lathyrus > Lathyrus tuberosus. The sequence goes on from JALAZF010000076.1 coordinate 16,781,583, forward strand.
TTCTAACAGATTTTGTCATTTGATCAAGTTGAGATTTAACCAACAAGACTTCATTTTCAAGGTCAGCTTTAGTCTCAAGCTGAATAATTTGTTTCTTTTGTTTCTCACTTTCTTGACATACCTCTGCACTCTTCAGGCATAACTCTTGATAGGAGGCTGCTAACTCCTCAAAAGTCAGTTCCTCATCACTTGATTCTCCATCAGACACACATGTCCCTGTTAAAGCTCTGACATGCTTGGCTGACTCTTCTTCACTTTCACTGTCAGTATCAGACCAGGAAACTGTCATGCCCTTCTTCTGCTTCTTAAGGAATGTAGGACATTCTTTCTTAACATGTCCATATCCTTCACACTCAAAGCATTGAATCCCTTTGTCTTGAGCAGTCTTCTCTTCATCCTTCTCTTTTGACTTGCTAATGTCAGAGGAGATGTTCTTAACATTAGGTTTGTAGTTCTTATTCATCCTCTTGAAAACCTTGTTAAACTGTCTTCCCAGCATAGCAATGGCCTGAGACAGCTCCTCCTGAGATTCAGCACCATTCCCTTTCTTCTCTTCTTGAGTATTAGATACCAAGGCTATATTCTTGGTCTTCTTTTCAGGTTCCTCTTCATTCAAACCTAACTCAAAGGTTTTAAGAGATCCAATTAGCTCATCAACTCTCATTTTGCTGATGTCTTGAGCTTTTTCAATTGCAGTCACCTTCATCTTATACCTCTTGGGAAGGGACCTAAGGATTTTCCTCACCAGCTTTTCTTTAGTCATCTTTTCTCCAAGAGCACTAGAGGCATTAGACAGCTCAAGAATACTCATATGAAAATCATGAATAGTTTCATCTTCCTTCATCTTTAGACTTTCAAACTTTGATGTCAGAAGTTGAAGTCTTGACATCTTAACCTTTGAAGTTCCTTCATGAGTAGTCTTCAAGATGTCCCAAGCTTCCTTAGCAACTTCACAGGTATTGATCAACCTGAATATGTTCTTATCAACTCCATTAAAAATAGCATTTAAAGCTTTGGAATTACCAAGGGCAAGCTCATCTTCTTCCTTGGTCCATTCTTCTTCAGGTTTCAGTTTTGAGCTTCCTTCTTTTTCTTTCCCAGCATCATCTTTCTCAACAACAACAGGTGCTTTCCATTCTTTTATGATAGCCTTCCAAGCCCTGCTGTCCAAGGATTTCAAAAAGGTAATCATCCTTGGTTTCCAATAATCATAATTAGAGCCATCCAAAATAGGGGGTCTATTCACAAATCCACCAACTTCCTTGTCCATCTTTACCAGAAAGTATCAGCCCTAGATCTCACCCAGATGCAGAGCAGGATGCCTGCTCTGATACCAATTGAAATTCTGGTACCAGATATGTGATGTTATGTGTGATGTCACAACAACACACTTTGCAATAGAAAATGTAAAACAACAGAAGAGTACACAAAGTATTATTCACCCAGTTCAGTTAAACCACTTACTCTGGGGGCTAGCAAGCCAGGAAGGAATTTCACTATCAGTAGAATTAATTTACAGACTCAACAACCCAGTTGACAATCCACTAAACTTAATCTCTACCTAATGAACTTTCTACCTAAGAGACCACTTAGGTATGAGACCACTACTCACTTCCTAAAACACCTCAAAGATCACACTTTGAGAAACACCTTGATCCTGCTTACAAGCTTTGATCAAGTTCCAATACTCTCTTGCTTCACAGCTCTAAGAGAGTACAACTTACAACTCACCAATTCAACCTAGATTGGTTTACAAGATACTCGTACGAAACCAATGATTGACACTCAGTCTATGCTCTCTATCTTCTGTACTTTCTTCAAAGGATTGATGCGCTTTATATATCTATTTGATTTGGTCTTGGACATGATACAATATCTGACCTGATTTGTTATTTAAAACTGAATCTTCAACATATTTTCTCTCTCAAAATCTTCTTAAATCTTCAGCCTTTAAACACTCCTACAAATCTGCATCAAATCTGTTTGCAACAGAGAATATCTCCTCCAAGATATTTGTATCTAATAACTCTAACAGCTCTCCCAAAATTCCAGCTAATACGCTTAACCCTAAAAACATCTCAAACCTGATGTTTTAATGAACTGCATATCTGATGTCATGACATCGCAGGTGACATCAGACTTTAAAACTTCAACAACTTAAACACCTAACATTATCCAATGTTAAGACTCAATGTTAAGACATCACCCATGTGACATCAACATTACACAACTTTGTTTTACCAAAATTCTAGCCAATCCAAGAGCTAACAACTTACAACAAAAAGAAGGTCTATATTCTAAATCCCAACTCTGAATGAGGAAGGAAATGTGGAATCTAGAAGAAACCAGTAAGACAAGATTACTGGTACTAGAAAGACTGATGGTTTCCTATAATGAACTGGTGCTTCAGACTCTTGGCTATATCTTTGAATTTTATCCAGTTGTTTTGAAGTCTAGAATGACTCCTGTTGATTTTTAAAAGAGCATTATTGGAACAATATTGTTCCTCAAGAAAAATCTTTATAGCAGATCAAAAAGTGCACAAAGAAATGTATGACTATCTCTATGTTTTTATGCAACAGTTTCAATCCTAATATTTTAAATGTTTGTCAGAAGAACTTCATGTTTATGAAAGAAGAATTACACTTCACTGTGATAATTCTACTTCTATTAGTTGTGCAAAGATTCTTACTCTATATCAGAGTCTGATGATGTCCAGAAACTACTTTAATAAAAAGCTATGAATCAGCTTCTGATTAATAAATAGACTCTCAAGCATCTTAACCTCTGATACAGAGATTAAGATTAACTTCCTCTGATATGCACACAAGTGGACAAAATCTGGTTTATGCCTCTGGTACCTGTCCTCTTACGTGTCATAAATCTGGAACGTCTACTGACACGTCGATTATAACTGTTGTGTAAAAACTCCTCAGCTCTTGATTATTTGCCTTTATTACTTTGCTTCTTGTTTCTTTTTGTATTTATATTTAGTTTTGATTAAAATTCTTCTTTCACTTAAAACACCCTATTTATATCAGACACACACACACACTTCACTCTCTCACTTCCTACTCTTTTGTTTTCTCTAAACCTCCTCTAAAAAAAAATCATTTTTCAAAAAGAGAACCCTAGAAACCCTAAAAGCTACTTCTACAATGGCATCGTTGTCATTTGCTCAGCAGGCACACATGATTGCCGAGTCTGGAAAAAGTATGACCATCAAGCCAAAAACCATGGATTTAAATCAGGATGATCTGAAGCTTTTGGTGGAACAAATTGTTGACTTCAACTCATTTAATTAAAATGGAATCATTTGGAGCTACTTCAGAGTACAAGAGCGATCTTCATTATTTGATATGATGAATGGACCAACTTACCCTCATCTTGTAAGATATTTATGGGTTAGGGCAGAAGTCTTTGATGAATATTATGCATCTGCAGAACTCAGACTATTGGTAGAGAATGACAATTCTTTGAAAGGAAAGAGTAGAGAAGAAATGGGCTTGAAGAAGTAAAGATCAGACCAGAAGTGGTGGGTGTTGATGTAATCATCACTCAAAAGATGATTGCTAAACTTTTGAAAGCACCAAACTCTGGAAGGGTTGTTGTGAACACTAAAGGGAACAGTCCTGAAGCGGAAGCCATCAAAGGATAGTTCTTTGATTGTGCTGAAATTTTGTGTTCTTCTGACATTGGAAAGGTCAAGAACGTACAGGAGAATTTCAAGCTTCTGTTTAAAATTGTTATTGTTTGTCTGATCCCTAGAGAAAGGAGTACTGACCAAATCTCATGGAATCACAAGAACTTCATTTTCTACCTGAATAAAAAAGATAAGATAAATCTCTTTGCATACATCTTCAATCATCTTTGCGAGGCTATCAAAAATAACACAAAGCACCACAAGAAGAATGTGCCATATGCTAGACTATTGTCTAAACTGTTTTATCAGGGTCGTCTAATTAATGATCTTAAAACTTTTCTCGACGGTGAGGATCTAGAAGAGATACATGGGAATATTCTGTCTCCTTGCATTATTGCCAATATGAAGTTTATAAAGAAAAGTGAAGTGGTGGCCTCAAAAGTGTCTCTCTCAGTTAGATGTACTAATCCTGATTATCTTGAGGATTATCCTGTCATCACCAAGATGGACAATCCTGAAGTAATCAGATTATACATTGAACATGCATTCAAAGAATGAGTGGTTATAAGATTCAAAGACTTGCCCAAAAATCCTACTGAAATGCTTAATCCTTCTACAAAGAGAAAACACGTTACTTCATAATCTCATAAGGTGATTTAGAAGCCCTCTAAGAAAAGGAAGGAGATTGAGGAATAGATTGATGAAGTCATTGTGTAACACCCTTTTCTACCCCACAAATATACACGGCAATATACACAAATTATCAGAGTAAAAAATCACCTTAGAAGGGTGCACATTTTCTCAATAAACTCAAAATAAAACATTTGCTTCGTAAACACGGGTTTTCCTCAAAATATTCAAAAACCATCAAAATTAGCAGCGGAACCACCATAACCACAATAATCCAAAATCATAAAGGTTTCAAACTAAAAACCATAATAATCAAATAACAACAAAATAACCACTCAACAAGGTTCGACTCGACGACCTAACCCGATGTTACAATATCAGAGCAAGACCCTCTACATCAACCAAAAGCAAAATAAACTCCAAAGTCCTCGAAGGCATCCATAGCTAACTGATCACCTGCACGTTACCCACTTGGAGGTAACATTCAAATAGGCAGGGTGAGTAATCACAATTCATTATAATCAATATAAAAACAAGATATGCATAAAATGGCATCATTATCATATACAACATCATCAGGATCATCACAAAGGAAAACATCATCAGTCACGTTATCATAAATCACATCAATGCCAAAAATATGCCATGCACAACAAGACTTATGCATGTGGTACCAATTCGTCAAAGTCGATGGACACTAGGCCATCACCCTCCAAAGACCCCCGTCAATAGGATCGCTTCCACATAAAAACCGGAGCACGTCAAAATTACCTCACATCCGCACAATGGGATTGAAGCCACAATAGAACGAAGTCTGAAATGCTATGAATGCATGATACACAACATCATTATCATCATCATCAATAAAAGTCATTACGTGCATCATCATTCATCAAAATCTCATGTTAATCATATCATCATTTATTCATCAAAACATCATGAAATCATCATCTCATAATCATCAATATAATCATGGTAATTCATCAAAATAATCACAGCTTAAAACATCAAGACAACACAAGAATCATAAAACAAATTCCGCAAATAGCAGCCATTCGCTAAAACGTTCGCTTTGCAAACTTGTTCACTGGGGTGTTCGCCTAGCGAGCTGCCAGCGAACCCCAAAATCACATACAAAAACCAGATTTAAATTCCATCCCAGTATCTCAAAACAACATTATCGCCCATTCGCTGCACTGTTCGCCTAGCGAGTCTGGGGCGAATATTCGCTTTGCAAAGGATTCCTTCGCTTTGCGAGGTCGCAATTTCCTGCAATCGCTGCTACGCATCAGTAGCACATCAGACCCCAAAAATCTTACGGGTTCAACCTCATTTACCCTAAAAACACCCCCAAAACATCCCTAAGGCATTAAGGCAACAAGGACACAAAACCTACGACTATTAGGCCGATTTATTACACTATCCTAAGCTCCAATTTCACATAAACCTTCACAAACCCAATTACCTTCATAACTTCCATAAATCCTTTTTCCTACGAGGTCAAAACAACATCAACAGAGAAATTATCCTCGAAGGCCTACTTTTATCCGCTTCAATCTAACCCGGAAGCGTGCGATTTTTGTCGGTGACGCGACCACCTTATCGCCATGGGTTTCTCCTCACCGCAATGGTAGGAGTTGGGTGCTAATTTCTGATTTCTTATTTATCCTATGAAGCTGGAAAGGAAAGGGAAGCTATCAAAAACTAACCTTACACGCAAATGTTTAACTGAACAAATGCTTTAAAGTGATCGGGGAGTTCGGGGTCAGGTTATACAATGGGGAGTTGTCAATTACCCATCCTATATGTGGTTATCCACAGGTCGTTAGCAATTATACCTACTTTTTTCTACTTATTTTTCCTACTTACTGGTGTTTGTCTGTTGATTGGGAAAGTTTCTCCTTTGGGAATGTTGAGAGAGAAAGTTTTTGTTGATTTCGGGTTTTCCCGATGTTTTTGGTAAGGTACTGGACCTAAGGTTTTTGATTAGTGTGTGAAGGTACTGGACCTAAAATTTTGATTGGTGTGCTCGCTAAGATTTTGCAATCTTATGCCTACGTATTCATGTTAAAGAAAACAGGGAAATCAGAGCAATCGTAGTTCCTCCTATTCTATGGGAGGAAAAATATTTGGTGTCTTGTTCAAAGCCCAAGATTGAAGCTAAAAGGAGTATTTGTGTCTTGTTTAAAGCCCAAGATTGAAGCTAAAAGGTTTTGACTGAGAGAGAATTTGACATCTCTAAAGAGAGACATCTCGTCTGTTTATCACAACTGTTGGGTGACTGATTATAAAGGAGGATTACTTTAACTGGGATATGAGAAACCAACAATGCCATAATTTCCTTTATAAGGGATTTATCCTGAAGGAGAAAACTTTTAACTCAATGTTGAGCAATGCCATTTTTCCTTAGGAATCTTTTATGCTAAGAGAGGGACAGTAGCGTTGATGTTTATAATCCAGAGGCTTGCCGCTTAAAACAATTAGATGAAAGAGGTTTACCAGGATAAGAGATGGACTACATCTTGGATATTTGAATCAACAAGTGTGCCACTTACATCAGTTATGTAATGCCCTGTATAATATATATCTAGAATAATACAATACAAGCATTTTATTTGGCACCGACACCATCATAAGTGACTAATGGCGTAATTCACATACTTGACCATTCCTAAAACAAGAATACAATCTATGGTACAAGATATGGAAATTAGCCAAAACAATAAAAACTAAGATCAATATACAATAGATTACACAGCAGAAAAACTAAAACAGAGCTTCTCTTGAAACATCAAAGCATAGCTCCACTTGTAAATCAAACCTGCAAATACCTCCTGAAAATAATCAACAATAGTGGGGTGAGATACATCAAATCTCAGTGAGTTCCCTATCCTATGGATTCTCTCGGCTTTACAAGGTTCTAGCCAAATCCTAACTCAAGTCAATGGGAAGGGAAAAATGACCTTGAGTACACAAACTCACAATCTCACACTATATGGAAACATGTCATTGAGTCCGTTAACTCAAAATTTTATCACTAATCGATAACCGTACCAAGGTATCCCTCTTGCCCGTCCGCTTCTACGTCTAGAAGTCGACCCGAGTCCTGGATCCTTGTATCTACGTGGCATACAAAATGGATTTGGAAATAAGGGACACATTATCACCTTAAATCGTCACTTCACACGACCCGTACACCGTCACAAGTCTCTACCCGTAGGTTCCATTCGTACTACACACGGGAATTAAACCTGCCAAGTAATTCTGCCTGCATTTCAGAGGAGCTCGAGACTCATGAATGTCTCTCAAGGGCGATGGTTACGATTACGTAATCAAATGCACAAAGTGATTGTATTCGACAATCACAAGGCCACATTAGCCTTTAGGCCTCTCATGCCTTTAACAATAAAACATAACAATTACACATGTTCCATACTAGTGTTTCACTCTCTCCTAGACCAATAATCGTCACGGATGCACCTTTCTACATCAAGTTCCCGAGCATCGCCATCTAGGTTATCTACTCTAGGCCAGAACTCATCAAGGATGCACATCTATACATCGAATGCACGAGTATCGCCATCCAGAGTTTCTATCACAATTCTATTCACAACCTAGAATTATAACAATCTTAACTATGCCATTTGTTTTGGGGTAAAGTTTCCTCACTCTTCCTAATTCATTTTAAGCATGCATATTCTCTCAATGATGTTCAACAACAGTATTAGACAAACATATTACAACATCAATCATAAGACACACAAAATAGCATAACATGTCAAACATAAACCACATAGTAATTCACACACATTTTTAAGGCATACAAGCCACTACTATCCTCTACCAAGAATACTTGGTTAAATAATGGTCTCACATACCATTTAATAGCACATTGGATTCTCTTTCCAAGGTTTTAAGTCCCATATCAATCGGATTCCCGATTCATGCATTTCCGGTGGAAACATAAACCACACCTTTCACATTCATCACAATATTTAACTCTACCATCTCAATCCATGACATAAACATATGTTTTTATTCCACTATCATAAGTATCATTGAAATAGCTTTCCAATGCATCCGACCGTGTATCAATCTGAGTTACGGATCAAAAGTTATGGAGGAAACAACATAGAAAAATCTGTCACGTTCGCTACTGTATTCGCTAGGCGAACCACTCAGCGAACCAAGTCAGAGGAAAAATGGTATAAAGTTTGCTAAGTGAGCTCTAGGAAAACATTCTCCTTTCGTTTGCTCCACGGTTCGCTAGGCGAACCCTCGACCAACCGTTCGCTTTGGAGTTCGCCAGGTTCGCTAGGCGAACAAAGCAAAGTTCAGAAATTCGCAGCAGTGAGAAACCAGAAACCCTTGGGCCAAATCCATCATTTCCTCACCCAAATCATTCCCAAACATCAAAGAAAGTATTATCAAATGATCACTTGCATAATATGGTAACACTTCACAATTTATATCGAATTTCATCTGTTAGATTTCATTGATTTATCCGTTTAATCATTTTCTCTCAAATCTAACCTAAGTTCTAAATCCTTAATTCTAGAACTTAGAGCATCTAACTAGAACCCACCTGATAATCGAAGAGGATTTTGAAGAAGATTATGATGATCCATGAGCTTCTTCTCCTTCCCAAGCTTTTTCCTCTTTCTCTTATTTCCTCTTCTTCTTCTCTTACTATCTTTTTCTTCCTTTTTCTTTTCTTTCTCTTTTCTTAACAAATATATAATACTAATATTATATAATATAATCCAATAGAGTAAAATGTCTCCAATTGATATTTTGTCGTCTCAACCCAATTGATCAATTATTAGAGTTTCCATAAAATACTCTCTCGTAGTAATAAATATCAATCTGTCTCTTTCAATAAATAATCGATCTCCTCAGAGCTCTTTAGTTGCTCTATTGATTCCAAATGTCAATACTTAAAGTACTTAGAGGATTCCATTAATCCAATTATCCAAAGATAGAGCACATAGATACTCATCTGATATCCAATTGAGCATTTAGATAATATGGGGTATTACAAGTTATCTGGAATTAGGTTTGTTTTGGTTTGTTGTGATGTATGATGCACAAAGAAATGTCCTCCTTCAGAGAGGTTTTTGATTTTTTTTTGAGGGGATTTTGGTTTTTTTTTGTGTGTGCCTTGATTAAAGGCCAAGGTTGAAGCTAAGAGATTGATTGACTCCACTGGGGAGGTCCTTATACAAAGCCTAAGAGGAGGCTGGAAAAGACTGACTCAACAAGAGAGTGTTTATTTGTCTTGTATAAAGCCCAAGATTGAGGCTGAGAGAGAATTGACTCTTTTGGGGAAAATCATTATATAAAGCCTACGAGGAGGCTGGACATTGACTTTGAGGAAAGCTTTTATCTATCTTGTACAAAGCCCAAGATTGAGGCGAAAAAAACTTATTGGTTCCACAAGGGATATATTTGTGGTGTCTTGTACAAAACCCAAGATTAAGGCTAAAAGGGATTGACTCTGCTTAGGGAGATTAATTCACAAAGCCTAAAAGAAAGCTGGGAGGAATTGACTCTGCTGGGGAGATATTTATACAGAGCTTAAGAAAAGGTTTTGAAGGTTTTAACTTTGCTGGAGAAAGTTTATATATGTCTTGTACAAATCCCAAGATTGAGGCTAAAAAAGGGATGATTGACTCAGCTGAGTATATTTCAGGTGTCTTGTACAAAGCCCAAGATTGAGGCTGAAAAGGTTAACTCAACAAGAGAGTGTTTTTGAGGTTAACTCTACTGAGGAAAAATCATTATACAAAGCCTAAGTGGAGGCTGAAAAGGGTTGACTCAACAAGAGAGTGTTTTAAGAAAGAAGATTGACCCAACAAGAGAGTGTTTTGTTTGTCTTGTACAAAGCCCAAGATTGAGGCTGAAGGAACTGACTTAACAAGAGAGTGTTTAAGAAAAAATATTGACTCAACGAGAGATTGCTGAAAAGGTGATTGACTCAACAAGAGAGTTCTGAAAGGTGATTGGCTCAACAAGAGAGTGTTAAAAAGGTGATTGACTCAATAAGAGAGTGCTGAAAGGTGATTGACTCAACAAGAGAGTGTTTTTATTTGTCTTGTACAAAGCCCAAGATTGAGGCTAAAAGGGACGAGGAAGAAGAAAGAATCATTATACAAAGCCTAAGAGGAGGCTGGCTGAGGAATTTCTTATACAAAGCCTAAGAGAAGGCTGCTTTCTGTTGAGGATTATTGAGATCCAAAGGCAGGTTTAAAGTGGGGAATTAACTCTTGCTGAGGATTACAGAAGAGTTGAGGTATCAGATGCCTTGAGGTTCTGATAGGCTAGTGCTGTATGGATGATAAGCTGATCCTTAGCTGGGGAAGTTTAGGATGAAAAATTGAGTTTCAGAATCTACGAGGTTTTAACTCTACAGGAGATTGATCAAATGACCAGGGTTTCTCTTGTGTTTGTAGGGAGCTTGAGAATGTCTTTGAGATCCAAGAGGAGATTAGACTGTCCAAGTCTACTGGTATGAAAGGTTTATCTTTGTATGATGCCCAAGAGGAGGCTGATGCTTTAAGGGATGAGAATTAACCCTAAATTGGTCTGAGGTTTCGACTCTTTGGAAAGACTGCTCTAACAAAGGATGACTAAGTTATGTCCTATACCTATAAGAGGTATTTGGGGTCCTTGTACTAAGCCCAAGAGAAGGCATGAGAACTTCTAAGAAGCCGGAGGGTCCTTGTACAAAGCCCAAGAGGAGGCTGGGATGCTTTTAAGAAGCCTGTGGGTCCAAACCTAAGGAAAGTTCAAGAAAGGTTTCACCGGGAATTAATCCTTTCTTTAGTGAACAATCCTAGGGTTTGAAGAAATTCAAGAGAGGTTTCACCGGGAATTAATCCTCTCTGGGGAAGTGAATTTCTCTGACAATTTCTAATAATGACAGTCTGAGAAAAGTTTCATCGGGAATAATGCCTTTCTCTTTGTTCCATATTGTATAAGCCCAAGAGGAGGCAAGACTGTATCTGGAATTCCTATGGGGAACTAGTTTTGACTGTGTTAAAAGAGTGACCACTGACTTTATCTAATCCTAGACCTAATTGCCGGGGAAAACTCTAAGCAGATATATACAAGCATATATATACAAATGAAATATATATAGACAAGTATTTAAAAGAGGGTAGGAGGACTTACAGGTGAGCAAGCTTCCAGCACAAACAAATATATATATATATATATATGCAAGTATGTAAAAGAAAGTTGTTTAAAACTTACAGGTGAGCAATCTTCCATTGTAACAGCTGTATGGTTAGTTGTTCAAGAAATTAAAGAAAGCTTTGATGACAACTATGAGTTTGAATCTAAATCAAAAGGGAAAGTTGTTTTGAAAAGATTGGGGCTTATACTCAAGGAGAGGCCCAAAGAATTGTTTAAAAGGCGACGATCGTGCCGTGGTTTTAGAAACACAGTGGGACTTATACAATGACTGAGGCCCAAAATTATTTATGTACAAAAGGGTTGGGTCTTACACTCTATTAGAGGCCCAAAGTTATTTTTATACAAGAAATGGGGCTTACAACTCAAGGGAGGCCCATTTGAAAATTATTAAAATTGGCGATAGCGCCGAGATTTTATCGGGACTTATACAATGACTGAGGCCCAAAAAGGTATTTATTTATAAAAAGAGTTGAGACTTACACTCTATTAGAGGCCCAAGGTGTTTATTTTTGTACAAGAGATGGGACTTACAACTCAAGGAGATGCCCAGATAAAAATAACGATCACACCGTTATTTTGAGAATCGTACCGAGACTTATACAATGACTGAGACCCAAAGAGGTTTATGTACAAAAGAGGGTTGGGTCTTACACTCTATTAGAGGCCCAAGGTTTATTTTGAAATGTTTGATAAAGATCAAAATCAAAGAAACCCTAATTTCATTTCTAAAAGTTAATTTTCAAAGAAAATTAATTAAAAAATGATAAAAACACCAAATAAGTTTAAATAAACCATTTGTGATTTTTGGTTAAGATTTGAAAAATGATGTTTTAATCACAAGATGATTTAAAACTCATTTGGTTTTGAAAAGATCAAGAGAAAAGAAATATTTTCAAATGTTTAAAAACAAATAAAATAAGTTCTTTATGAAAATATTAAATATATAAATAAATAATATTTTTGTGTGAGATTTTTGTAGAATAAAATATTTTAACATTTTTGTGACTTTTTGCAAAAAAGAACCAATCAAAAATGATAAAAAATGGATGAGAAATTAATTTTCAAAGTTATTAAAAAGATAGTGAAAAAGTGACAAGATAACAAGTGGTAAAAAATTGGAAATGGTCCCCCCAAGGCTTGAACTCACGCCCTTGGAGGGAGAGAGCTTAAAATTCTACCATCTGAGCCATGTGCGTGGGCTAAAAGAGGATGGCATCAATGAATAATATGTGAAGGCAACCTTTGAAAATGGTTAAAAAATAAAATCAAAAGGTATGGGGCGAGGGGGATTCGAACCCCAGACCTCTCGCTCGCTACACACACACACACACACACAAATACTAGTGTTTCCACTAGGGAGCAATACCAATTCAGTTATATTGTGGCAACTGAATAATATATAGCAAAACTAGTTAGATTTCTGAAGAACTGGCGCCATGGCCATCTTCTTTCTCCAAGCTTCATCCGATTTACAAAATGCATCCTATCTCCCTTGTTTCTTAACCATTTCACACGATCCAAATATGAAAATCGTGCGTTTTTAAACAAGGAACACAATGGCAATATTCAATTTTGTTTAAATTACGTGAATCAAAAGATAACATGGTAAAACCAGATGAACCCTACAATTTGTAAGAGCTTAATGAAATCCTATACACGAACTATAAACATCAATTGATTGAGGGTAAATGATCTACAAACATTCAGAAACACAATGATAATTTGAAAATATGTTTATGATGCATGATTCATTGAGTTTGAGAGATTAAGGTTTACCTCTTGCAGCTGGTGATCGAATTCTGGTTTGGAGGTGTTACAGTTGTGTTCCAATGATCTGGACAGCTTCCTTGGGTGCCAAGGAGTGTGTTTGAATGCTTAGAGTAGATTGAAATGGGCTGGAACTGGTTGTGGTACCTCAACTGCAACTCTCTCAAGAGCTTGAGAAATTGGCTGGTGACTTGATGAATTTGATGTTCCAGATGTTGTGTTAGTGTTTAGATCACCTACATATGATGTTTATAAGGTGTGTGTGTGATTGGTTTGGTTGGAATCACTCTCAATCTAAAAACTCGATAGTAACTTAAGTTAGAAGGCAAAATTGGAGTGAAAGGGATATTTTGAGTAAAGCATCAGTTTGGGTGCTTTGGTGTACTCAAACTGATCACAAATGAACACTATTTATAGTAGAGCAAGTTTGTTTTGGCTTCAATAGTGAATGGCAACTGCAGCAGGCCTGTGGCAAATGTTGATCCAATGGAATCTCAAGTCTCCTCTAGCCATTGACTTGAGGTTAGAGCACAGACTATGAGTCTTCTGTGGCAGGGATAAGGCTTGACTGAACTTGGATAACATTGTCTTAATGAATGCCACCTCTATGCATTAGTTAAATGCTTGAAAACAAAATTGACCATCTGAAGCATCTTGAATTTTAGGAGTGTCATGCGTAAACATAGATCCATGGACTTGTGAGGCTGGTAGATCAGTGTTTGTCCCTTAGTTGTACCCCCTTGAGGCGTGAAGATGGATAACCATGCTTGTTATTTCACAAATTGATCAATTCGAGCAACAATGCACAAATATGCCTTGCAAAAATCAGTGAAAAATGCCCTTTTCAATGGATCTTATCTTCTTGCTCAAGTTGAGTTATGGGAGGCTCTTGTACTTTTTAAAGAGCCCTCATATGGTACTATCCATGTATGATCATAGTTTGTCTTGAAACTATTTGGATCCCATTGAAAAATCCTTATGAACATTGGTGTTCAAAGCTGATAACTTAGGCAGATTTTCACTAAATGTTGAAAAAGTGTCATTTTCTTCATTTTTGTCATTTTGATCACTCCATAACTTAAAATACATGAAGAATTGGAGTTTGATGTAGTTGAAGCTTTTGTAGAGTGTAAGAATACCTACATATCAGGCTTTGGATCACTCAAAATGGCTGCGTAGATCAATAGTTATGATCCTTGAAAGTTGGCACCAAAACCATCCAAATTTAGTAACTTAGAAAATTTTTCAATTTTTCAAGATTACCCCTTTTACAAGTTATCTTGGTTTCTTGATCAATTCTTGTTCAAATGACATTATAAATCATATTTCATGAAAATATGAGTCATAAGGATCATTTTTGCCAAAAAAGTCATGTTTTGACTTTTGGCTCCGGAGCAGTTCGACGCGTGAAAACCTTAATTCCCGACTTTTGGGGAATGCACCCTCTAAGGATAATTTAGCTTTGCAAATAGATTTTTAGGGTTATTTTAAGCATATTGAGTCACATTTTGAAGTCTTGGCTCACCCCCTTGTGAAAATCTCACCCTAGAGGTCCCAGTCGTCCAAAACCCCAATTTGGCGACATCGGGTGTTTCGAGGCTCAAACCACTTGGAATGTGGCAACTTTGTGCTTGATTCTTGATGTGAGAGTCCTTTTGATCCCTTATGGGTGTTTGAGAGGTTAGACAAGTTGAAGATCATGTCATTTCTTGATTGATCCTTTGTCTAAGTGCTCTGAGAGAGCTTAAAACCCTAATTCTTGGTTGTAGTGAAAGCTCAACAATCCTTGAGGAGATTGATGAGGCATGATGGAACATCCATATTGTGACAATGATCCTCACAATGATGGGAAATCTTGGTGGTCAAAATTTGGGTTATGACAGATGCCCCTATTTAATCTTCTTGGACCTGAAGGTGTGAATGACGAAGATGTTCAGACATTCAGGGTGCAAGAGGATTAAATATCGGAATACCCAAAATTTTAATGGTTGTTATGAATGATGGCTTGCTCATCCATCTTCTTTTGCTAAGAAGTGTTACTTAAAAAAGGGTAAAACTTCCCCTCGATCCTGGCCTTCAGCCAAGGAACTGGTCTTAGTTTCTGAAATAAACTTCCCCTCGATCCTGGTCTTCAGCCAAGGAACTGGTCTTAGTTTCTGAAATAAACTTCCCCTCGATCTTGGTCTTCATCCAAGGAATTGGTCTCAGTTTCTTCTTGTCGAGTTTCTTCCTTGACAAGGGATGCTATTTATAGCGGTTTTCTTCAAACTTCTCGCTGAGTTTTACTACTCGAGAGACGACATTTGATGGAAATAGATTTGAGGTCAGACTTGCTGGGGGTACCCATTTGTCTTAGCGGTAGAGGTGTCCAAACTTCTCCGTTGGAGACGCCATTTGTCGACTCTACTGGGAAAAACGAGTCTCTTGAGATACTACTTTTCGCTTGGGGATATTACATCATACTTTTCTTCGAGATCCTTTCAGAGAAATGCCATGTGATGTAATCCAATTTTGGGGTGCTGATGACTTCATTACCATTGACTTTCTTGGGAGAAGAACCAATGTGTTGCTGAGAGTCTTTGGTTGAGAGGCTTTCTCAGGGGATTTTCCTTAATCTGGGAAAGCGAAGATATCATCTTCAATAGTGAAGAGTGATGTTCCAAAGGTGTCTGCCAAATGTCTTGCCTTTCAGAGGTTCAAGTTATCAAAGTGGTCGAGGACCATCTCCAATCCATAAATAAACTAGGGGAGAGATTGTTTAGACGATATATTTCCTGACGAGGACAGAACTGACAACTTAATTGACAAGAGAACTTTTATCACTTGGGGGATGAATATGACCAGAGTGATAGTAATGCAATATGAATATGAATATGAATATGAATCAATAATGCATGATGTATGTATGTTTATGCTGACAAAACTGATGCGACATACAGACTAATAGATGAACACGAAGGGATACTTGGCCACTGTGGGGGATGAAAAGTACCATTGGTTCATGATAGCAATCCTGGCTTGCTTAGAAGAGGCGGCCCCCGTGGGGGGGAAAAATTGTTCAGTCGGTCTTAAGAGATACGAACTCTGTCGGGGATATCAAATGGGACATTTGCATCTGACACAGTTGATCCTTCATTCAGGCGTACTGGTTTAGAAGGAGTACTTTGATTCTGCACTTTGATATTCAATCACCTTCGAAAAAGAGATCGATATTCTTTTCGATATTCAAAGTCAAAAGGAATTGCCATCTTTATTTTTAAAAAAGCAGAAATTTTTTTTACAATTAAATTCATTTTTGTTTTATTTCAAGAATCGTTGACCATTGTAATACCCCAAAATTTGCTCTCCCCTTTTGGCATCATAGCATGTCATTATCATTTATCATATCATATCCATCTCATTAACATTACATTGCATTTAACATAGAAAAATGAAGCATGGCATCCTTCTTACCATCAGGGCATGTGATCAGGTGGAAGGTGGACAATCAAGGAATCATTCAAAGCACAAAAGGTCAATCAAGTGCCCTCAAGGCAAGCCAAGAGGTCTTTCATGTCTTATACCATCTCAATTGATCATCCACAACCTCAAGGATAAGAGATACAATGGGAGATTGAAGCATTACATCTTTCACTATGCAAGAGGTTCAAAAACTGAAGGAAAACCCTCAAAAGAGATAGCTCATTGATCCAAAATCATCCTCAAAAGGCATATATCATCATCCTTTAAGAAGGTACACAACATACTCTGAGGAATTTGAAATTGAAGACTGCACATTTTTCTCCTAGGAGGTGGGCACCAAAACTAGGGTTTCCCATTAAAGCAGGGAATCTTTGATTTTTTGAACAAAACTTGATGTCATGGTATTCCATATGTCCTTAAGTGTATGTATGTGGAAAATTGCATCTCAATTGGTTTTAGAAGTGGTTCAATTGGAAGAAAGATCAAGAATCAGAGAAATTGGGGCAAAGTCAAATAATCAGAGGAAAAAGTCAACTCTTGACTTTTTGAGGCCAAATTCATAAAATTCATGTTACATATGTCCAATGTGCAAAATTTGATCAAGAAACTCCAAAGGAATCATGAAAAATTCAATATGTAGAAAGTTGCCATTTTTGGGTGAAGTAGGGTTACTAAAAAGAGCAAGTTTTGGCCATTTTGCATCAGAGTTTGAACCAAGGCCATTTAAAATTGAAGCACCAAATGAAAATTCCACCAGGCCACAACAAAAGGTCTTGCTTTAAGCTTCAAATCCATGTGTAGAACATCTCCATTGGATAAAAATTGAGGGAGATATGATTGATCAAAGTTTGAGCAAAGTAGGTTCAAAACTAGGTCATGACCAAGATTTTCAGGTCACGCGCGCAGTCATTTTAACAAACATGTGGTGGGCCAAATGTCCATTCATTTTTCTCATGGTTAAAGGCCTCAAATGAAAAACTTTTCAACATCAAAGTTGTTCCTTGTAGTGTCATCTTCAATACTCATGTTGGACAAAATTCCATTTGATCAAGTTATAGTGGAGATATATTGGTTCAAAGTCATGTTGATTGTGCTGAAATTTTGTGTGCCAAGTTGCCATGCCATGACTTGCTTGCCACGCCCCATAACCAGTTCCCAAACTTGTGTATTTTAAGTCATTTTGCAACTTATTCCAACCTCATTTCACTTCAATTTTCACATCAGCATTGTGCTCCAATGTACTCTCTTTCAAATGAACCCATGAGCTCACCGAATCATTCACATTACATGGAATAATTCATCCTCAAATCACCCTATCTCTATTGTTCTCACTGTCACATAAAACCAGAAAAAAAAAACAAGTGAAGGTTATTGTTGATTGTATCAGCTTGCCCATGTATTGCTCACTCTCCCAACAATTGCTTCATTTAGCCAAACATGTACCTCAGTCACCATATCACGTGCTATACATGATCATAAAAAGGGAAAGGAGTGGAAACTTGTATAACAAGTTTTGCTTGCTGCAGCTTCACATTTCACCTCCACCATAGTTTGTTATGAACCAGCCACACCATATCATGGCTCTCCCTAACTAACTTGACTCAGTTAGTTAGGGATGACTCACTCAAACCATTGTGACTCAGTTAACCTCACTCAGTTTAACCTTGGTTAACTCACACTATAAAACGAAATCTCACCTCACAACTTGATTTTCAGCCACATTCTCTCAAAAACACTTCAAATTCTTTCCACATTCTCTGATTTTTCTCGCTCTCTGTACACGAATTTCATCATCATCTCCTACATTTCATCTCCATCTCCATCTTGATTCTACTTTGGAGATTAAGAACAAAAGTGCATAGGTTCAGTTAAGGAAGTTCAGGATCAAGAGAGTTGAAATTCTGGTTGATTCTTTGCACGAATTCAAGCTCTCAAGCCTTTATTTGGCCAAGTGAAGCTCAAGGAAGAAGCATCTCCTTCTGGTATTCTTGTGCATTCCAAGTTTCATCATCATTCAGGTTTGAACTCTTGAAATTACCTTACACGATCTCTGTTTATTTTTACTTGTTTTTTTGTGTTTTAAGCTTGCTAGAAGCTCTGCTCAAACCGGCTAGTTGATAGGCCTCTTAGAGGCTTAGTTGCAAAATCTAGGGCTTAATGTAATCTCCTCTGTTCTTGCTATGTGTGTGTGTTTTGTGGATTTCATAAGCACATTCATGATCTGCATAAGTTTAGCTTTCGATTGATGTATGTGTTATGCATTTCTGGAAAATTGTGAGGTTGCAGGTGGTGGTTTCTCGCCGGAGAAGGTGACCGGAGGTCCTTCTCCGGCCGGCAGCTTTGATGGTTAGGGTTTAATATGTTTTAATCCTGTCCGCTCGTTTTTCTTCATCGCGTGGTCCATAATGTGACAACACATAAAATTGGCACATGCGTTGCACATGTTTTGTTTTTAATCAGAGTAAGCATTGTGTGGCGTGGTGTATGATAGTGAGTATGTGCCCTCATGCGCGTGTGTTAGATTTGCTTACCTTGACCTTTGTGTTTGACTTGACTTAATCTGATGGTTGTGAATGATTTGACTTGGTTTGACTGAAAGAGCATGATAGTTAGTGTGTTGTGCGCGTTATTGGACCTAATCAGATTGCTACCCACACCCCCATGTTTTCAAGCCCAATTAATTTGAACTGCATGATTGCTATGTTCACACCTCCCCTTCCCTTTGCATTCCATTTTTATTTTCATTTTTTTCTACACATTTGATTTTTAATTTTTAAAAATACCAAATATCATCATAAAATTCCACGAAAATTCATGAGTATCACTAAAACATTTAGGAAATTTTCCATGATTTTATTTCTTGATTTTATGACCTTTTTACCCCTGGTCCATAATTTTCTTTGAATTTCCATTTAGATGCATTCTAAGCATGATACATGAATTTGTTTAATTTTGTTCTTGCTCATTACCAACTGTTTTGACATGATTCTTTTTGCATTGATTCACTAATACATTGAAGCATGTTAAATGATTTTTGTTTGATTTTTTAGGTCACTTTATTACATGTTTTGATGCCTATATTTGCACCACTTTGCATGATGTTTCAATTTGACCTAATTGCTTTGTTTGAAGTCATTTTGCTATGAATTTTTACATGCTATCTTGATGTATGATGCATTTCTGACCTAGGCATTCCAATAATATGCTGGCATAATTTTCATGAATCCATTTGGTCTTTGTTTGATGCATTACATTGGAAGTATACTCCATGGCATGTCATTACAACTTTAGTGCATGTTTACATGAATTCTTTTGTGCATATTTGTATGAGCATTTGCATATGTTATGAGCCATTCATATGATATTATAGGTCTTTGATACACATTATAGGTCATCTTTACATGTTCATTTCAATTTGAACTTTGTGCATCATTAACATGTATTGTTTGCACTTTCTTTTTGAACTTTCATTTCAATTCTTCTTATATTACTTCTTGAATGTCTTGAAGTTGATTCATAAATACTTTTGAGATGTTTATAAACCATTTTCCATTTAGTTTCAATTCTGGTTGTTGATTTACATGTTCCATTTATGCATGTCCTCTTCATTTCTTTCCATCTTTCATCTATCCCTTCTTCTTGTAACATGTTTAAATGCTAATGGGTGATGATTATTACTTATTCACTTGCACTTGTATGATGATATTCACTTGTTGTCCATATGATGCCCATTCTGGTTGTGGTTCTAGGATTTGTTTTCTCATTTAATTCTTTTGAGTTTTATGATGCATTACATGTTCTTTTACTTCTTATACTTCTTATACATGTTTACTAACCATGTAGGGGCTTTGGTAAGTTTCAATTGAGTGTGGATAAGGAATCCACATTCAACTTCTATCCTTTCTCTTTTACAATTCCATTTTGTGTTTTGTTAAGCACTTATGTGCTTTCTTTTAATAACTCATCACCTTCCCTTTGTGAATTACAATTCATCTTCTACTTTAGAAGTGAATTGTTTAATTCTTTCTTTAGACTTTAGGTTGAAACCTCACAAACCTTTAGGATCACTCCCTTTAATCTTCAATTAGGATTGAGTCTTAGTCCATATAGGTTTTACCTTTTCTCCTCTCTTGAGTCTCTCTTCTCATCTCTTAAAGAAAATTCAAAAATATCTAATGAAGATAGGCATTTATTGCATTTAGGCCTTTCATATAAAGAAAAGATTATAAGGGGTCTTCTCTTATGATCTTAGAATGTGTAGCATATAGCCCTTCTTGGGTCAAGGTGTTAAACATTTGATCTTGTATGAGAGACCTAAATGCAATACTTGTTGAAGGTACAAATAATAAAAAGCACTTCTTCATTTCTTAATCAACAAAAAAACACTTAATAAACACAAGTATGCTAGTGTGTTTGAACCTTGACAATTGGAACTAAGTGTGGGGGTCTTCTTCACCCTTAGTGTGCTTTCTTACTCATTCCATCTTGGAATGTGAGAATGTACACATTCCAATGACTAAGATCCAGATACACTGTCATATGCAAACAAATCCAAAACACTTTCTTCTAAAAGACAAAAAACAAACAATAACGTCTTTCCCTCGGGAATTCTTTTCTCACCTCATTCACTCTTAGCGTACGAACGCGCTTCTACTCGTTCTCTTGCAAGATGGTAACGCACTCGGACCAGCGAGCCTGCGACACCTGAGCTAGAACGTAAGCCGTTCTCTAAAAAAATGCAATCCATCCCTATTGAGGGGAACTACGTCGCTCTGATTCTCATGCTCCCGATGAGATACGTAGGCAGTGGGGTAGGGCCCATGCGAGCACTTCTTTTATTTTCCCTACATTTGTTTCTTCGTTTCTTTCCGTTCTCGTTCCTTTTCCTTTCCAGTAGCAGCAGAGCTCCAGTTTTCTCCACCCTTTTGATCGAAACAAGCAAGCGTGGATCCCATCGGGTACGATGGATGCGAGGGGGTGCTAATACCTTCCTCTCGCGTAACCGACTCCCGAACCCAGTTCTCTTGGTCGCAAGACCATGTTCTTTCCTTCCTTCAGGTTTATGCGGTGTTTCCTTTCCCTCTCTTGGGATAAATACACATTGCTGGCGACTCTGTTCGGTGCCACTTTCGCGTTTGTACTTGGATGAAAATCCCGGGAGCGTCAGCTGGCGACTCTGCTGGGGACAGATTGACCTATTGCTGGTCCATCCTAAGCGAGTCAATCCTAGCGCTTGTTTGCTTTTCTTTCATTGGGTGTTTACTGTTGTGCTATATTTACAATTTTATTGTATGGTTACTTACTGCTTTACTGTACATTACTGTATTTATCGCATTTACTGCATTACATATCATTATTGTGCTGGACTGTGCTGTTGTTTTCTGTTTGGCGGGCGGGGTGTTCTGAGAGATAAGCCGACTACCAAGGCTTGAGTACACACATAGGTATTAGAGTGGATAGTCGTGACGCTTGCGTGGTGGTGACCACGTATTGTTGTTCATGAGACCCACAACCAGACGAGGTTCTATCAGGAGCTTTCTGCTACTGCATGTTATGCAGGCCAGTGGTTATTCTCTTGAGGAACTGTCGACTCTGGGGACCATTCCCGAGGACTCAGTTGCGGCACTCCTCCCGAGATGTGACAGTGGCAGACCACATTCCGTGGCAAACCCATTGCACATCCTCGATCCGAGGACCCAATGCTGGGAACTTGCTATAGGACATCCCTTTTTGAAAGAGAATCAGCGGAGGCACTCCTCGATTGGCGATAGTACTGTACCCTGAGGGATGAATGTACTATTGCTTCTCGACCTCAGTGCCAGAAGCTGAGGACCTTTTTGTTTTGGAGAATCAGTTGAGGCCTCCTCGATTGATGATGATGCCAAACTAGAAATGGTGAACGTATCATCATTTCTCGACCTGAGAGCCCGGGATACTGAACATCCTAGTACCCACATGTGAGAAGGGCGGGTTGTTTACAGGTTTGCAGGTAACCATGACCTCCTACATACCCGGTTTTCTATCATCATTGCACAAAAAGGAAGTTTCATCCTATTGTATTCAGATGGTTCTTATCTATGGTTCTATATTAGTCTCAGAGCTACACTGACACCGTTCACAGTTCAGCACAGACACCTGATTACCTGATCACATTGCCCTTTGCATTGCATTATCATATCCTAACATACATGTTTATTCATTTCCAGGTGCATATATTACCCTTGATTCCAGTCATCAGGTCCCTGCAAAGATGAACACTAAAGAGAGGAAGAATATCATCAGCTATAAGTTCCTTACGCCTACTTTGGGCCCTATTGTTATGCTGAAGGGAATGGCGAGTCCTGCAGTACGAGAAGCTTTTGAAGAGAAATATGGGTGGATTTTATCTATGGTCCGTAATGTCAGTGATTATGAAGCCAGAGGTCTCCATACGTTGATGCAGTTCTATGATCCACCTCTGAGGTGTTTTGTATTGCCAGACTATGTGTTGGTTCCTACCCTGGAGGAGTATTCCAACATGTTGGGGATTGCTATCAAGGAGGAGCCCCCTTTCTTTGGATCAGTGGGGGATCTTGACTTTGGGAAGTTGGCTGGTGCTCTTTATTTGAGCAAATCAGAGTTAGACGCCAATGTCTCCAACAAAGGAAAGATTCGTGGTTACAAGCTGGAATATCTGATTAAGAAGGCCCAGGAAGCAGCTAAAGGCGAGAATTGGCTTGTTTTTAATGCTTTGCTAGCCCTTTGTATATACGGCATAGTGTTGTTTCCCAACGAGCCGGATTTCATTGATACGGACGCTATACGAATATTCATGATGAAGAACCCGGTGCCAACACTACTGGGAGATCTTCACTACTTGTTGTACAACCGAAACGAAAAGAAAAGAGGAGGGATAATTCGTTGTTGTGCACCTTTGTTCTATAAGTGGTTTGCAGGCCGTTTACCACAATCAGGGGCTTTTGTGGATTCCAAAGATTCTCTAGAGTGGAAACAGCGTTTAATGGGATTGGTGGCCAAGGACATCGTATGGGTAGATCATGGGCTGATTGGCAAGAATATTATCCACAGCTGTGGTAAGTTCCCTAACGTACCACTGATAGGAAGAATGGGTGGGATTAACTACAATCCTTCTTTGGCCATTCGACAATTTGGGTATGCCCTGACAGGTCCGCCTATTAAGAGAGATGTGGAGGAGTCCCTCTATTTTCATACATCAGATGGTTGGGAAGCAGCACAGAAAGCTTCTGAAAGCTGGGGTAGCATACTGAAAAAGGGGAAAGTTACCCTAGGCAAGCCTAACAACCGGGTTTATCCAGCATATGAAGAGTGGGTGAAGAAAAGAGTTGAAGATTTTCTCTTGCCTTTTGGTAAGGCGCCCCTTTTGTATCCGGAGAATGAGAAAGCAAGAAGCACTGCTACTGTGGAAGAAGTTGACAAGTTGCAAGCCTTGGTGAAAAAGCTCCAAGGAGAGAATTCCGAGTTGAGTAGCCGTCTTCAGAATGCTCTACATGTCAACAAAGAGCTGGAGCGGAAAGCCCAAGATGCTGAACAAATCCTAACTGCAAAAGAGAAAGACTTTGCTGGAAGAGCCCAACATTTCCGGAAGATTAGTAAAGGTGCTGATGATGCTACTCAAGCTCACAAGCAAACCAAACAGGCGTTAGCACAGACCAAAGAAAAGTTAACAAAGTTTCAGCATGCTTGGGACGAAGTTAGGATAGAGAATGCTGAATTACAGGAACAGTTGCAGATTAAGGACGAAGAGCTTGAAAAGGCGCATGAGCAGAGGAGAAAGTATCGGGAAAGCCTCGGTAAGAGTCAAGAACAGCTAGAAGAAGCTAGAGGTGAGCTGAGGAATACCAAGAAAGAGCTTGAAGAAGTCATGATAGAAAGGGAGATACTCAAGACGCAAGCCGGCATAAAGAGACACAAAGGAGTGTGGGATGACGAGGCTCTGATGCTGCATATGGGTTCTTTAAATGAAGCTCTTGAGAAAAGGGATGTCTTGATCAAAGAGATGATTGAAAAGCCGAATCACCAGCGTACCCGTATACTTTTTGAGGAGATCAAATACTCAAGTGATAAGCTGAAGGATGTGGAATTGTCAGACTGATGTTCTTTTCCTTATATTTTGTTGTTAATGGTTACCATCAGGCTTGTTGATGGATCCATTTTTCCTTGTATTGCATTTGCGGTTGAACCTTTCTTAAATGTACTTGAATACTTTGTTGAATGAGTATGAGCAGTTTTATTCAGAATTATTCCTTATCAGATAGCTGCACACAAGCACATGACCACGATACGTCTCTTTATATCACGATTTCTGGTCTTCAGATTTCTGTGGTTTGGATTGGAATCAGGGTATAAAGCACCTCGGAAATGACAAACATAGCATTGCATGGCATTGCATATTATTTTGCTTTTTTGTTACTTGCTTTTCAGGTACTCGTTGCGGGGTCTCTAACCTTTATTTGATTTCAGGAAGTATAGTTGAGAATCATATTCACCGATATTCGACGCGAAGAAATCAAGTAAGAATCATGGATCAAATGCAGAAGGATTTGGCTGGGGTGAGGGCCCAATTGGGGCATTTTATGGGGGACATTCAGGCGCTGTCCCGAGGTCAGGAACTACTGAGGGAGGAAGTCAACCAGATGAAGATTCAAATGGGCCTGGTCATGGAAATCTTGAATAAGGTGTTAAAAAAGGAAAATGATCATGTGCCCGCTTCCACAACAGAGGTCTCTACTCCTCCCATCTCTTTGGGATATGCTTTAGATCATGGATTGCTTCGTGAATCTCCTCTGAAAGCTAAAGGTTCAGAGCTCTCGCATCAGCAGTCACTTCCTGATTTCCAAGAGGATCCTAAGTCAGAGGGGCCTAAGAGGAAGTTCGATCCCATTCCGATTTCGTACGCGCAATTGCTTTCTTACTTGCTCGAGCTCAAGCTGGTTGAGTGTGTAAGTTTGGGACCGTTGCCCATGAAGATTCCTCTGGGACCTAATGCTAAGGCTAGATGTGAGTTCCATTCTGGGGCACCTGGTCACAATGTTGAGAATTGTACCAGGTTCAAGCATAAAGTCCAGGAGCTAATTGATTCAGGGGCAATCAAGTTTGCATCAGTTGGTGCTGGTAAACCAAGTGATGTCACTCCCATTGTTGCAAGGGAACTGAGGACTCTCTCCTTTTCCAAAGGGTCTACCTCGCGTCAGGGATCTCTTCCACAACCCTGTGTTGCAGAAGACCTATGTCAGCAACCCTTATTTGTGCCTCAGCCGAATGCAGAAAGGAAAGTGCAGGGCCAGGTTGGGCGCCCGAACCAGCAGCAGCAAGATTATCAGCAGCGGAGGCTACTCAGACCAAGGAAGCCCAAGAGGACATTTGATCCTATTCCTATTCCGTACAGTCAGTTGTTGGCTCGTTTGCTCAAAAGTTCGCAAATCCAGCTGAGAAGGGCCATGCCCGTGCCATACCCCATTCCTCCGGACTATGACATGAGTGTTAGCTGTGAGTTCCATTTAGGAACGTTTGGGCACACACTTGATAACTGTAATGTGTTCCAGCACAAGGTGCAGGATTTAATTGACTCAAAGGTTATCACCCCAGACGGTACCCCACAAGGTGAAGCTTCTGTACCATGGTGAGTGCTCAAAGTTACAAGAACATCACCAGAAGTGGTCAGTCTAGACGGAGCCAAGCCTCCTCAACAACGACAATCTTTATTTTCCTTGCTGCATTTTCATATGTAGTCTTTATTTGTTCGTTCAGACATTGTTCGCATGTTAAAATTTGTTTGTATTTGGTATGAGGATTTTAATGCAATGAATATGTTTTCTTGAAGAATTTCATTTGTGTTTACTCATTTAATGCTAATGTGTACTGCAATACCATTTTTCTTGCTCAAACTCTATGAGGGAGAATGATGATCTGAAAACGCAAAAATCTCTAATTGTGTGCTTTTGAATAGAACCCTGTTGAGGATATACAGGCATTGTTTCAACTCCCCAAACACTGAAGATATAAGGGAGATAGACCCTCGTTAACCCCTTTGAGCCTTGAAGTAGGAGTTTCTTTCGTACGGAAAAAACCCTCACATTTAACCCAGGGGCAGGGTAGGCGTCAGTTAATTTGACCGAGCGTTCAAACCTCAAAAGGAGTGTGCATCTGAGGATCCATTACCTTCTATTCTGCCATCAAGAGGTCAAGAGATGTGAAACCACAATGGTTATCCATCAACAATCAAAGAGTGAGGCAGTCACGACCTTTCCAATCAAGTCAAGACAAGCCAGTGTCACACGATTTGTTCAAGAAAAAAGGAAAAAGAATAAAAAAAATGAAAAAATGAAAAAAGCCCGCTAAGTTGAAACTTGAAA
Organism: Lathyrus tuberosus; assembly: GCA_022829125.1. Lineage (NCBI taxonomy): Eukaryota > Viridiplantae > Streptophyta > Magnoliopsida > Fabales > Fabaceae > Lathyrus > Lathyrus tuberosus. The sequence goes on from JALAZF010000076.1 coordinate 16,808,655, forward strand.
ACAAGCAACTTAGGCAAAAGTTAGGGCATCCCGCTGGACTCTGAAATTAAAGATTCAAAAGAATCAGTCCAGGCAAAAATTAGGGATCAGACAGCAAAAGAATGTGAAAGCGAAAAACAAAAGGATTACAAAAGAAAATCCTCGAGCAAGAACAAAGTTGTGTGACTATGGACAAAAGACAAAGGGGTGACTGTCAATCCAAAGCCTCATTAGGTGTCAAACCATCAGATGCATGGGTTCCTTAAAGATCACGAAATCTTTTGAGAGGCGAACGCTTGTGCAAATTAGCTGAACGTAGGACTGGAGAACATCACGAAGAGTGGGTGGGCACCAATAAACTTTGAGCCATAAATCCTTTTTTCTCAAAACCTTGAACCAGGCCCCGTTACAACCCTCAAAAGTCCTAATTGAAACAGGGTTATTTCAAAGGCATACTACCAAGAGATAGCGTTCCTGACTCCTATCAGTTATGCTAAAAGATCTTTGTTGGTGTTGCATGTGCATTACATTATTTCTTTCAAAAATTAATGTCGTATCCTAACCCGTGATTCGCTCACAAAAGGGTTTGCTACATCTTTTTAGTAAAACTTCGAGATTAACATGTTGTGTTGCATTAGAATTTTCATTTTCAGAATAAAACATTTTCTGCTTGCATACATTTGTTTGACATCAAAAGAAGTTTACATATGGAAATTCAGTCCAGAAGCTTAATCTTGCCGAGTTGAGGATCCTGAAACTCCCGAAGGGCAGCCATATCCAATGGTACTTCCTCAGGAAACTTTGTTGGGCAGGGGCTTTCCCAACAAGTTGTGCTAAGACGTAGTCGATCTGGGGCAATCACGTCGAACCATCTCTTTAAGGTGTAGCTCATCTGAGCCAATCACGTCGAACCATCTCTTTAAGGTGTAGCTCATCTGAGCCGATCACATCGAGAAATCTCTTCAAAGTTCAGCCAAACTGGGGCAATTACTGCGAGATTCAAATCCCTACAAATGCAAGCATTTTTTGTTTTCCTTCGAAGATCAGTAGTCAGGGGCAAAACCACTTCAAGGTTCATACTGGGGCAAGCTATACCAAGAGCACGAGAAGTTAGTCCATCCAAACGACTAATCAGCCTATCCAGAGTTCAGAATACTGGGACAGAATATCCCACGGTGGTATGAGATTGTTCATGAATCTTTTCAAGGAGAATTCCTCTGTAGTCCATACGGTCTGGGGAAGTTACGGCGAGATCACGGGATCATGTCTTCTAGACGAGTAATCACTTATTTCCATGCAGAAGACTGGGGCAATCATGTTCGAGAAAGGTGGTCACCCTTTTGTCACAACGTTCACTGATTAAGTCCATCATTCGGTCGACGGTCGGTCACGACGGTTCGATATCATTGAATTAAGTTCAACTGGGTACCGTTGTATCTCATTAAGTCGATTCTCTCATACAGTACTTCCAACAGCTACAAGCTTTTCTGTGCCGATAACGGTCACAAGTTCCCCCAAAAGAGTGGTCTCGTCGACACCGAAACTGATGGTCATTATCCCCAGCGAAGTCGCAGGAGTTTGAAGAGGCTAAATCTTCTGTAAAATCCTCTTATGACATCTTCTTCGGGGACAAATTGTTGGTTTGTCCAAGCATAGGGCATGTTTGTTTCCCCAGCTTGAAATGTTGATCATCCCCAGTAGAGTTTGAGGACAGTTGGTCTTCTGTAAAATCCTCTCAAAAGGCATTCCCCAGCACGAGACGTTTTAAAGCAGTTTTCTCCAACAGAGTTTGTTAAACTCGTCATCCCCAACGGAATTGTCTAAGGGAAAGCTCGCCTAACATGGTGCATTGTGGTACTTATCCTAAGCTCGACAGTCATATTCTTCAGCAGACTACTGTGGATTTGCTTTGGGTTTCCCCAACAGATCTCTAAGGACTCTTTCCTAGCAAGTTGCAGTGGAATGTTCTAACCAGGATTTGCATATCCCTGGCAGAGTAGCCCTGATCCCCAGCAAGATTGTGTCTCTGGTAATGATTCCCCACAGAGGTCAGCATCGAATCTTGTCAGCAATACTCCCCAGCTGAGTTGTTGTTCTCCTCGCAGAGGTTTATAGGATCGGCAGAATCTATTCCTCAACAAGGATGGTACAGTCTTTCCCCAGCCGGGTTAGAAGGTGGATAACCCCTACAAAGGGTCTTGGATTGGATAGATCCCCAAGCAGAGTTTTTTTTATGACTTTTCTTCCTTAGCAAGACGCCATGCAAAGAAATTCTCATCCCCAACGGAGTCGCTGTGACCAGAATTCATTCCCCCAGCAGATGAAGTGATTACTGGCAGATCTATTATTCTTCAAGTCCAATTTATTTTTGGCAAACTTGACAATTCGGAGCAGACGGATTGTTCATTCATTATCCAGCAGAGATGCTATCCTCTCAGGAACCTCTAAAGTCAAGTCATTGATCATTGTTCCTCAGCAAAGTCGGCAGAGATGTCTGACACGGATGCAGAGTGTAATCCAGTATTGGAATTTTGCGAAAGTCCACCCGTAGTGTGGTAAGCCAGTAGTCGTCTGGCATTGTTAAAAGACGTTAGCAAAGTCCAACAGTGGATTGGCAAAAGTCCGTCTTCGGGTGGCAAAAGTCCAACAGTGGATTGGCAAAAGTCCGTCTTCGGGTGGCAAAAGTCCAACAGTGGATTGGCAAAAGTCCGTCTTCGGGTGGCAAAAGTCCAACAGTGGATTGGCAAAAGTCCGTCTTCGGGTGGCAAAAGCCCAACAGTGGATTGGCAAAGGTCCATCTAAGGGTGGCATATTCCAAAAGTCCAACAGTGGATTGGCAAAAGTCCGTCTTCGGGTGGCAAAAGTCCAACAGTGGATTGGCAAAAGTCCATCTAAGGGTGGCATATTCTAAAAGTCCAACAGTGGATTGGCAAAAGTCCATCTTCGGGTGGCAAAGCAGCTAAAAGTCCAACAGTGGATTGGCAAAAGTCCGTCTTCGGGTGGCAAAAGTCCAACAGTGGATTGGCGAAAGGTCCATCTAAGGGTGGCATATTCCAAAAGTCCAACAGTGGATTGGCAAAAGTCCGTCTTCGGGTGGCAAAAGTCCAACAGTGGATTGGCAAAAGTCCATCTAAGGGTGGCATATTCTAAAAGTCCAACAGTGGATTGGCAAAAGTCCATCTTCGGGTGGCAAAGCAGCTAAAAGTCCAACAGTGGATTGGCAAAAGTCCGTCTTCGGGTGGCAAAAGTCCAACAGTGGATTGGCGAAAGGTCCATCTAAGGGTGGCATATTCCAAAAGTCCAACAGTGGATTGGCAAAAGTCCGTCTTCGGGTGGCACGAAGCTGCAAAGTCCACCAGTAGTGTGCCAGGCCAGTAGTCGTCTGGAATTGCATAAAAGACATTATTAAAGTCCACCAGTAGCGTGGCAAGCCAGTAGTCGTCTGGCGTCGTTCAAAAGACGTTATCAAAGTCCACCAGTAGTGTGGCAGGCCAGTAGTCGTCTGGAGTTGCATAAAAGACATTATTAAAGTCCACCAGCAGCGTGGCAAGCCAGTAGCCGTCTGGCGTCGTTCAAAAGACAGATCTCTCCGACGTTTCATCGAAGATTCAATCCAGCAGTCTCGTTGGGTTTATATCCCTTTTATTCTTCATCATCCAGAGCAAATTTTTGGTTATATTTGGTATTCAATCACTATATACCTTGAAAGTCCGAAAGCAATTGCTTTCAGGCATTCAGGTCTACAACGCTTGAATAGGGGCAGCTGTAATACCCCAAAATTTGCTCTCCCCTTTTGGCATCATAGCATGGCATTATCATTTATCATATCATATCCATCTCATTAACATTACATTGCATTTAACATAGAAAAATGAAGCATGGCATCCTTCTTACCATCAGGGCATGTGATCAGGTGGAAGGTGGACAATCAAGGAATCATTCAAAGCACAAAAGGTCAATCAAGTGCCCTCAAGGCAAGCCAAGAGGTCTTTCATGTCTTATACCATCTCAATTGATCATCCACAACCTCAAGGATAAGAGATACAATGGGAGATTGAAGCATTACATCTTTCACTATGCAAGAGGTTCAAAAACTGAAGGAAAACCCTCAAAAGAGATAGCTCATTGATCCAAAATCATCCTCAAAAGGCATATATCATCATCCTTTAAGAAGGTACACAACATACTCTGAGGAATTTGAAATTGAAGACTGCACATTTTTCTCCTAGGAGGTGGGCACCAAAACTAGGGTTTCCCATTAAAGCAGGGAATCTTTGATTTTTTGAACAAAACTTGATGTCATGGTATTCCATATGTCCTTAAGTGTATGTATGTGGAAAATTGCATCTCAATTGGTTTTAGAAGTGGTTCAATTGGAAGAAAGATCAAGAATCAGAGAAATTGGGGCAAAGTCAAATAATCAGAGGAAAAAGTCAACTCTTGACTTTTTGAGGCCAAATTCATAAAATTCATGTTACATATGTCCAATGTGCAAAATTTGATCAAGAAACTCCAAAGGAATCATGAAAAATTCAAGATGTAGAAAGTTGCCATTTTTGGGTGAAGTAGGGTTACTAAAAAGAGCAAGTTTTGGCCATTTTGCATCAGAGTTTGAACCAAGGCCATTTAAAATTGAAGCACCAAATGAAAATTCCACCAGGCCACAACAAAAGGTCTTGCTTTAAGCTTCAAATCCATGTGTAGAACATCTCCATTGGATAAAAATTGAGGGAGATATGATTGATCAAAGTTTGAGCAAAGTAGGTTCAAAACTAGGTCATGACCAAGATTTTCAGGTCACGCGCGCAGTCATTTTAACAAACATGTGGTGGGCCAAATGTCCATTCATTTTTCTCATGGTTAAAGGCCTCAAATGAAAAACTTTTCAACATCAAAGTTGTTCCTTGTAGTGTCATCTTCAATACTCATGTTGGACAAAATTCCATTTGGTCAAGTTATAGTGGAGATATATTGGTTCAAAGTCATGTTGATTGTGCTGAAATTTTGTGTGCCAAGTTGCCATGCCATGACTTGCTTGCCACGCCCCATAACCAGTTCCCAAACTTGTGTATTTTAAGTCATTTTGCAACTTATTCCAACCTCATTTCACTTCAATTTTCACATCAGCATTGTGCTCCAATGTACTCTCTTTCAAATGAACCCATGAGCTCACCGAATCATTCACATTACATGGAATAATTCATCCTCAAATCACCCTATCTCTATTGTTCTCACTGTCACATAAAACCAGAAAAAAAAAACAAGTGAAGGTTATTGTTGATTGTATCAGCTTGCCCATGTATTGCTCACTCTCCCAACAATTGCTTCATTTAGCCAAACATGTACCTCAGTCACCATATCACGTGCTATACATGATCATAAAAAGGGAAAGGAGTGGAAACTTGTATAACAAGTTTTGCTTGCTGCAGCTTCACATTTCACCTCCACCATAGTTTGTTATGAACCAGCCACACCATATCATGGCTCTCCCTAACTAACTTGACTCAGTTAGTTAGGGATGACTCACTCAAACCATTGTGACTCAGTTAACCTCACTCAGTTTAACCTTGGTTAACTCACACTATAAAACGAAATCTCACCTCACAACTTGATTTTCAGCCACATTCTCTCAAAAACACTTCAAATTCTTTCCACATTCTCTGATTTTTCTCGCTCTCTGTACACGAATTTCATCATCATCTCCTACATTTCATCTCCATCTCCATCTTGATTCTACTTTGGAGATTAAGAACAAAAGTGCATAGGTTCAGTTAAGGAAGTTCAGGATCAAGAGAGTTGAAATTCTGGTTGATTCTTTGCACGAATTCAAGCTCTCAAGCCTTTATTTGGCCAAGTGAAGCTCAAGGAAGAAGCATCTCCTTCTGGTATTCTTGTGCATTCCAAGTTTCATCATCATTCAGGTTTGAACTCTTGAAATTACCTTACACGATCTCTGTTTATTTTTACTTGTTTTTTTGTGTTTTAAGCTTGCTAGAAGCTCTGCTCAAACCGGCTAGTTGATAGGCCTCTTAGAGGCTTAGTTGCAAAATCTAGGGCTTAATGTAATCTCCTCTGTTCTTGCTATGTGTGTGTGTTTTGTGGATTTCATAAGCACATTCATGATCTGCATAAGTTTAGCTTTCGATTGATGTATGTGTTATGCATTTCTGGAAAATTGTGAGGTTGCAGGTGGTGGTTTCTCGCCGGAGAAGGTGACCGGAGGTCCTTCTCCGGCCGGCAGCTTTGATGGTTAGGGTTTAATATGTTTTAATCCTGTCCGCTCGTTTTTCTTCATCGCGTGGTCCATAATGTGACAACACATAAAATTGGCACATGCGTTGCACATGTTTTATTTTTAATCAGAGTAAGCATTGTGTGGCGTGGTGTATGATAGTGAGTATGTGCCCTCATGCGCGTGTGTTAGATTTGCTTACCTTGACCTTTGTGTTTGACTTGACTTAATCTGATGGTTGTGAATGATTTGACTTGGTTTGACTGAAAGAGCATGATAGTTAGTGTGTTGTGCACGTTATTGGACCTAATCAGATTGCTACCCACACCCCCATGTTTTCAAGCCCAATTAATTTGAACTGCATGATTGCTATGTTCACACCTCCCCTTCCCTTTGCATTCCATTTTTATTTTCATTTTTTTCTACACATTTGATTTTTAATTTTTAAAAATACCAAATATCATCATAAAATTCCACGAAAATTCATGAGTATCACTAAAACATTTAGGAAATTTTCCATGATTTTATTTCTTGATTTTATGACCTTTTTACCCCTGGTCCATAATTTTCTTTGAATTTCCATTTAGATGCATTCTAAGCATGATACATGAATTTGTTTAATTTTGTTCTTGCTCATTACCAACTGTTTTGACATGATTCTTTTTGCATTGATTCACTAATACATTGAAGCATGTTAGATGATTTTTGTTTGATTTTTTAGGTCACTTTATTACATGTTTTGATGCCTATATTTGCACCACTTTGCATGATGTTTCAATTTGACCTAATTGCTTTGTTTGAAGTCATTTTGCTCTGAATTTTTACATGCTATCTTGATGTATGATGCATTTCTGACCTAGGCATTCCAATAATATGCTGGCATAATTTTCATGAATCCATTTGGTCTTTGTTTGATGCATTACATTGGAAGTATAATCCATGGCATGTCATTACAACTTTAGTGCATGTTTACATGAATTCTTTTGTGCATATTTGTATGAGCATTTGCATATGTTATGAGCCATTCATATGATATTATAGGTCTTTGATACACATTATAGGTCATCTTTACATGTTCATTTCAATTTGAACTTTGTGCATCATTAACATGTATTGTTTGCACTTTCTTTTTGAACTTTCATTTCAATTCTTCTTATATTACTTCTTGAATGTCTTGAAGTTGATTCATAAATACTTTTGAGATGTTTATAAACCATTTTCCATTTAGTTTCAATTCTGGTTGTTGATTTACATGTTCCATTTATGCATGTCCTCTTCATTTCTTTCCATCTTTCATCTATCCCTTCTTCTTGTAACATGTTTAAATGCTAATGGGTGATGATTATTGCTTATTCACTTGCACTTGTATGATGATATTCACTTGTTGTCCATATGATGCCCATTCTGGTTGTGGTTCTAGGATTTGTTTTCTCATTTAATTCTTTTGAGTTTTATGATGCATTACATGTTCTTTTACTTCTTATACTTCTTATACATGTTTACTAACCATGTAGGGGCTTTGGTAAGTTTCAATTGAGTGTGGATAAGGAATCCACATTCAACTTCTATCCTTTCTCTTTTACAATTCCATTTTGTGTTTTGTTAAGCACTTATGTGCTTTCTTTTAATAACTCATCACCTTCCCTTTGTGAATTACAATTCATCTTCTACTTTAGAAGTGAATTGTTTAATTCATTCTTTCTTTAGACTTTAGGTTGAAACCTCACAAACCTTTAGGATCACTCCCTTTAATCTTCAATTAGGATTGAGTCTTAGTCCATATAGGTTTTACCTTTTCTCCTCTCTTGAGTCTCTCTTCTCATCTCTTAAAGAAAATTCAAAAATATCTAATGAAGATAGGCATTTATTGCATTTAGGCCTTTCATATAAAGAAAAGATTATAAGGGGTCTTCTCTTATGATCTTAGAATGTGTAGCATATAGCCCTTCTTGGGTCAAGGTGTTAAACATTTGATCTTGTATGAGGGACCTAAATGCAATACTTGTTGAAGGTACAAATAATAAAAAGCACTTCTTCATTTCTTAATCAACAAAAAAACACTTAATAAACACAAGTATGCTAGTGTGTTTGAACCTTGACAATTGGAACTAAGTGTGGGGGTCTTCTTCACCCTTAGTGTGCTTTCTTACTCATTCCATCTTGGAATGTGAGAATGTACACATTCCAATGACTAAGATCCAGATACACTGTCATATGCAAACAAATCCAAAACACTTTCTTCTAAAAGACAAAAAACAAACAATAACGTCTTTCCCTCGGGAATTCTTTTCTCACCTCATTCACTCTTAGCGTACGAACGCGCTTCTACTCGTTCTCTTGCAAGATGGTAACGCACTCGGACCAGCGAGCCTGCAACACCTGAGCTAGAACGTAAGCCGTTCTCTAAAAAAATGCAATCCATCCCTATTGAGGGGAACTACGTCGCTCTGATTCTCATGCTCCCGATGAGATACGTAGGCAGTGGGGTAGGGCCCATGCGAGCACTTCTTTTATTTTCCCTACATTTGTTTCTTCGTTTCTTTCCGTTCTCGTTCCTTTTCCTTTCCAGTAGCAGCAGAGCTCCAGTTTTCTCCACCCTTTTGATCGAAACAAGCAAGCGTGGATCCCATCGGGTACGATGGATGCGAGGGGGTGCTAATACCTTCCTCTCGCGTAACCGACTCCCGAACCCAGTTCTCTTGGTCGCAAGACCATGTTCTTTCCTTCCTTCAGGTTTATGCGGTGTTTCCTTTCCCTCTCTTGGGATAAATACACATTGCTGGCGACTCTGTTCGGTGCCACTTTCGCGTTTGTACTTGGATGAAAATCCCGGGAGCGTCAACCATGTTAAAATGTCATTCTGTAAAGCTAAAATAAATGAGAATAGCAAACAAAAGCACTAGGGCTCAAATTTTATTGATAGGATGGAAATCATCCAAGCGCGTGATTCTATAAAGCATTTACAAAGTTTAGAAAATGGTAATTTAAGGGAAAAGGGCTACATTGAAACAAAATAACCGTTATCCTTCTACCAACTTTGAATTCTGGACATCCTGAGCTTCTGTCGAAGACGACCTTGACTAGAAGTTTTTCGATGAATAATGTTACCGCTGGGGGATTTCACCTTATCGGATGTAGTTACTTGCCATTAATCCCTAACTTTTGCTTGGATTGTACTTTGAGATTTCCAATTCATCGGGATGATTTTTTCTTATGTCTCTAATTTTTGCCTGGACCGCCCTTTCGGGTTTTCAATCCACTGAGACGTTTTTTTAATTATTTAGGAAAAGTATTTCTTGACTACGTCAACATTCGTGGGGTAGGTGAATTCCTCTTCATCCATAGTTGCGAGTCTCAAGGCGCCGACTGAGAAGGCTTTCTTGACCACGTAGGGGCCGTCATAATTCGGAGTCCATTTGCCCCAGGAATCAGTGAGAAATGATTGTATCTTTTTGAGCACAAGGTCTCTTTTTCTGAAGACACGGGGTCGAACCTTTTTGTCGAATGCTTTCTTCATTCTTTGCTGATACAACTGACCATGGCATAATGCCGTTATTCTCTTTTCTTCGATTAGGTTCAGCTCATCGTGCCGACTTTGACACCATTCAGCCTCTGTTAGCTTAGCTTCCATCAATACCTGGATTGATGGGATATCTACTTCTATGGGAAGCACTGCTTCCATGCCATATACTAGAGAGAAAGGGGTTGCCTCTGTTGAAGTGCGGACAGATGTGCGATAACCGTGAAGAGCAAAGGGTAGCATCTCGTGCCAGTCTTTGTAGGTTACAACCATCTTTTGAACGATCTTCTTGATATTCTTGTTAGCCGCTTCTACCACTCCGTTCATCTTAGGTATACGCATCGAAGCAAGACCATGTCAAAATTTCTCTTATAGAGTGTATCATCGCTCAGGAAGAAATTTCCTGCCAGCCTCCTGAGGGTCTTCCTGTCTTTTCGGGATGCCCCAGGCGGGTATTCTTGTTTTTGAAGGAAGCATTTGATATCGTGATACCAAGGTTTGTTATCTATGACTGCTTCGATCACAAAGATGTAAGCGGGCCTCTCAAGGCGCATTATGTCGATCTTAGGTACGTCGTTCCATTAACCTACACTAATCATGGAAGAGAGAGTGGCTAGTGCATCAGCCATGTGATTCTCTTCACGAGGGATATGATGAAACTCGATTCTGTTGAAGAATGGTAACAACCTTCTCGCGTAGTCTTTGTAGGGAATCAATCCCGATTGGTATGTGTTCCAATCTCCTTTAATTTGATTGACAACCAGGGCTGAGTCTCCATACACATCCAAGCTCTTAATCCTTAAGTCAATCGCTTCTTCGAGACCCATGATACAAGCTTCGTATTCGGCCTCGTTGTTTGTACACTTGAATGTCAATCGGGCGGTGAAAGGAATATGGGTACCCTGAGGTGTTACGATGATTGCCCCAATTCCGTTTCCGTAAATATTGACAGCCCCGTCAAAAATTAGTCCCCATTAGGAACCTGGTTCTGGCCTTTCACTAGGTAGCGGTTCATCGTAATCTTTCATTTTCAAGTACATGACATCTTCGTCTGGGAAGTCAAATCCGACTAATTCTTGATCGTCAATCGGTTGATGAGCCAAATGATCGGCTAAAATACTTCCTTTGACGGCTTTTTGAGCATGGTACTCTGTCATATTCTGATAACAACATCTGCCAACGGGCGATCCTTCCCGTGAGAGTAGGTTTTTCAAAGATGTACTTGATTGGATCCGTTTCGGAGATTAACCAAGTAGTGTGACAAATCATGTACTGGGGAAGACGTTTGGCTGCCCAAGCCAGAGCATAGTAAGCTTTCTCAAGCATAGTGTACCGAGTTTCACAATCAGTAAATTTCTTGCTCAAATAGTAGATGGTAGACTCTTTTCTTTTCGTTTCGTCTTGTTGGCCAATTACACAACCCATGGAGTCTTCCAAGACTGTTAGGTAGATGATTAACGATCTTTCTTCCACTGGAGGTGACATGATAGGCAGATTCAACAGATACTCCTTAATACTGTCGAAGGCTTTTTAGAAATCTTTTGTCCACACACAGCTTTGATTCTTCGGAGTAATTTGAAGATTGGCGCGTATGTTGCGGTCATGAGGGATATGAATCTGGAGATGTAATTCAGACATCCCATAAATCCTCTGACCTGTTTTTCAGTCTTCGGTGAAGGCATTTCTTGAATGGCCTTGACCTTGTCAGGATCTACCTCGATTCCTTTCTGGCTGATGATGAACCCTAAAAGCTTTCATGAGCGAACACCAAACGTGCATTTGTTAGGATTCAAGCGGAGTTTGTACTTTATCAAACGCTCGAACAACTTCGACAAGTGGGTCACGTGATCCTCCTCTGTTCTAGATTTGGCAATCATATCATCAACGTACACTTCGATTTCTTTGTGCATTATGTCGTGAAACAGAGTAGTCATGGCCCTTTGATAGGTTGCCTGGGCATTCTTTAAACCGAACGGAATTACCTTGTAACAAAAGGTGCCCCATGGGGTGATGAACAAAGTTTTCTCCATATCTTCTGGCGCCATTTTGATTTGATTATAGCCCGAGAATCCATCCATGAAGGAGAAGACTTTGAACTTTGCCATACTGTCTACCAGCATGTCTATGTGTGGTAAGGGAAAGTCATCCTTTGGACTGGCTTTGTTTAGATCCCTGTAGTCTACACACATTCTGACTTTTCCGTCCTTTTTCGGAACTGGCACTATGTTGGCCAACCATTGAGGATATTGTGAGGTGGCGAGGAAACCTGCGTCGATTTGTTTCTGCACTCCCTCCTTGATTTTGATGGCCATATTCGGGTGAGTCCGTCTCAGCCTTTGTTTCACCGGAGGATAATCTGATTTCAATGGTAAATGATGTTCCAAGATGTTGGTATCCAACCCTGGCATGTCCTGGTTGGACCAAGCAAATACATTGGGAAATTCTCTGAGAAGTCTTATCAAGCTTTCTTTGACAGTCGAACTGAGCAATGCTCCAATCTTAACTTCTTTCTTTTCGTCCTCTGATCCCAAGTTGACAGTTCCCAACGATTCTTTGTGAGGTTCAATGGACCTGTCCTCTTGTCTGAGTAATCGAGAGATCTCTTCTGGAATTTCTTCGTTCTCTTCTTCTTCAGCCTCAAATACCGAGAATTCAAAGTTGGGAGAAGGCATTGGATCGCGTATTTCAACGGGGTTTAAAACAAGCAATCTGCATGACGTGATGATTCATTTTTTAGAAGAGATAGAGAGAATGCAAGAGTGTGTACAGTGTATTTTCTGAAAAATGCTCATTTTTATTTTGGGTTGTTTTAGGATTACCATTTTCTGAAAAACAAAAAGTGAAAACATCAATAAATGCGGAAATTACAGAATGACTTTATTTTATTTATGATTTTGCCGATTCTTGAAACTACAACCCTATAAAACAAAACTCTGTCACTTTGGGAGAAGCGAAGAGGGATATTTACAGAAAGGTGAGCCCTATAAAAACATCCGTTTCACCTGGGCAGGGTGAAAGGTTAAAACAAAGACGGTAATTACTTAGACTTATGGACGACTTTTGGGACATCGACAGTAACCCATTGGCGACGAACCCCTCGGTGAATCACAAACTCTGGTACCTTCTTTCTTGGTTTGTCCTCAGAAATGACGCTAATTTTTGGCAGAGTAGGATCATTGGAGTCTTCCTCCCAGGCAGAGTTGTCATAAACGAACTCTTCTGTTGTATCTTGCATAATATTTTTACTCTTAGGCGGATCTCCCATCCAGTTGGCTGGATGTCTTCGAGCCTGATACGAGAGCTTTCAGGAGTGGTGTACTTGACCGGGAAGTCTTACTTGCCACTCTGCTGTCCTAAGGTGTCCCATACTTCTGCGGGACTGGAGGAGTCATCCTTCTCAATGACGTTTACCTCAGGAAAAGCATAGTTGATGAACTCTTGTCCTGCATTCTTTACAGATTCATCGTTGTGCTGGATATCTTCGGAATGTCCTGAATAATGATCCCATGACTTGGTGGGGACGCAAGTATTCTTTTCAATATTTTCCTGCTGATAAGCTTCTTTGGGCTGACTTTTTTGCCCCAAGTCTTCTGGGTACGGCTGCCAGATAGGCAAGTCATCCAGTGGGTCATAAAAGTCGTAGTCAAAGTTATCTTTCATCGGATCGTCTTCCCATGAGTTAGGTGGAGCACGACATCCTTCAGGATCACAATCTCCGTATATCATCTTGACGTCTGATCTTGGTATATATCTCAGGCCCTGCTTGGGAAAACAGAATGGCATGTGCGTTTCTTCCTGAGACATATAACCGTTGTCATTGAGATAAGACTTCCACTCTTCATCTGTATCGGAGGAGTCACCCTCATTGATGGTGTGTACTTCTTGAGACACTGGGTGGAGGAAGCCCCCACTGTGGAAGAGGTCCTAAATGGGACAAAAACTTTCGTCTTTAGTAGTCTGGGTATAGGCTGAAGAAAAACCAAGACCTTTCTTTGTCTTGTTATCAGTAGGAATGACAAGTTATCCCCATCCTTTTGCGTTGTTACTCTTGATCACTTCGAGAGCATCTTTGTATGAGGAAATCAACGTCCCTCTTTCTGATTGATTATCATTGCTCACTGAGAGCGCTTGGAACTGAGTCTCAACAACCTCCTCGGGTTTTATACAGGAGAATGATGATAATTTGCTCACTATTAAGGTCTGCTCTCCGTATACTGTGACTAACTTGTCATTTTTGACGAACTTCAGCTTCCGGTGAAGTGTCGAAGTGACTGCCCCAACTTCGTGTATCCAAAGTCTCCCTAGTAAACAGCTGCATGCTGCCCGGATGTCCATGGTCTGGAAAGTGACTTGGAAAGTGTGAGGACCGATGGTTATGGGAAGATCAACTTCGCTGATAACTATTTTTTGGGATCCGTCAAAGACTTTGACGATAACCTCGCTGCCTCTCATCGGGGATCCTTGAAATGATAGTCGTATCAGAGTTGATTTTGGCATAACATTCAGAGCTGGTCCTGTATCTACCAGTACATTGGCTAGAGCATCGTCCTGGCAATTGACTATAATGTTAAGCGCCATGTTGTGATGTTTGCCTTCTTCCGGCAGTTCTTCATCACTAAATCCTAAGTTGTTGCAGGAAGTGATGTTGGAAATGATGCCGTCAAACTGTCTTATCGTCACATCTTGTTCTACGAAAGCTTGCTCCAAGACTTTCTGCAAAGCTTCCATGTGAGCTTCGGAACTGAGCAAGAGAGATAGCACATAGATTCTCGAAGGAGTTTGCAACAGTTGGTCTACAATGTTGTACTCACTTCTCTGGATGAGCTTCAGCATCTCATCGTTATTCTTTGTAAGTTCGGGATTACTGGATTGCCCGACTGGTTGATTTGGAACTTCCGTTTGAGGTTCCTTCTCTTTGGTAGGTTCCCCAACTCCTCTGTTGAAGATCCTACCGCTCCGTGTTACTCGATTGATGTCAGCAATGTTTACGACGGAGGGTAATGGAGTTTCCTTTCCATTTTTGATTGTTGTTGCATCGTACTTGTAAGGGATAGCCTTTTCTGATTCGTACGGTATTGGACCTGACAAGTAGATAACCACAGGAGCCTTTTGATTTCCCTGACCGTTATAGGCAACTTCAATCGGTTCCTGGTTGGGATCCTTTCTACTGTCCAGAGGAATTCTTGATTCATCGAGTAAAGGTATTATGGCACAAATGTTTTTGGTCATCCCATGATTAGAGATTATGACAACGTCTTTGCTTTGATCAAGGAAATAGCCTGGTATCACGTTGATCGACTCAGAACTTGAACATGGTCGAATTTCTTTCTGGTCCAACTGATTTTGAAGAGCTGACCGTAAGAGGTAGCATCCTTGGCTGTTCTCTGAACAAACTCTACAGCGCTCGTAGTTATGAAGTGGCACCCGACCACGCCCGCTTTGTATGCAGTGCATCTTTACTAGATCTGTTTCCATCAAGCGGACATCCTGACTTTGATATCTACTAGGATTCTCGTCAGTCATACTGATCTGCTGTGTAGCTTCATCCAAGTAGATTGGAAGCCACCAGTGGTCCAACAAGTGTTGAAGTTTTCTTTTCACAAGTGCACATCCTTGATCGTTCTCACGACACTTTTCATAGTCTTGATAAACATGTGAAGCCAGAAAGCCGAGCCTGACTTGCTTAGCGTGTAATTCTACCAGACTGGTATTCATCAGGCGTATGTCGAAAATCTGAATCATATTGACTTGATGGTAACTTCTCTCATGATAGTCCTGAATCCATCCGAGATCCATCTGACTTTGGAGGGCCTCTTGTATGAAAGCGCATCCCTGATTGCTTGTTGAGCAGATCAGACAAGTATTGTAATCGTGCCGTGGCAGATTATGGTATTGACTTTGCCTTGAGTGCATTGCCACCAAGTTGACATTCATCGCCAGAATGTTGTGGTTCTGAACAATGTTGGGATTTGCGTGAGCCATATTGACTTCACGGATTCGGTGATTGCACTACGGAACACCCCTGATTATTCTTTGAGCAGATATCACACTGGTGATAATTGTGAGGTGGTACATGACCATACCCGCTCTGTCTACAATGCATCCTAACCAGATTGGTTCCTAATAGGAGTACATCGTGAATTTGATAACTACGGCTAACCTCTTCCTCTATCAAATTTACTACAATCTTTTCATGTTGAGACAACGGGTTCGTCTGAACATTTGGATTAGTATCTTTGAAAGATAAGACCCCATTCCTGACAAGCTTATGCACATTAGACTTGAAACTGATACAGTTCCCAATGTTTTGCCCCGGTCCTCCTTGATGGTAAGGGCATGTTTGATCCGCTTTGAACCAAAAAGCAGGATTTTCCAGTACTGTAAGAGGAGACCTGGTTTGGACGTGCCCCTTGGCCAGTAAAAGTGGAAATAGTTCTGCGTACAACATCGGTATAGGGTCGAACCCTGATGGTCGAGTCGTATGGTTGTTGTTGTTGTACTGCGGACGAGCCTGCTGAAGAGACTGTTGTGTCCTTTGCTGATACTGTTGTTGACTTGGTTGGATTTGAACAACCTGAGGTTGATATGTTGGAGCCGATACATGGTTGATAACGAGAGTTACCGCTGCTACTGGTTGATATCTTCGCCTTTGCTTTCTGAGAGAGATATTACCGATATCTTGCTCTTTTTTCTTTGGGAAAGCACCACCGTATCTTTTGGTACTGCTTGATGGCTCTGCATCTTTGACCAGTCGTGCTTCTCGGACTGCTTCCTCAAGGCGCACCCCCATGTTCACCATTTCAGTGAAGTCACTGGGCGCACTGGCGACCATTCGGCCGTAATAGAATGAGCTTAAGGTTTTCAAAAAGATCTTGGTTATTTATTTTTCCTCAAGAGGGGGACATATCTGAGCGGCAATTTCACTCCATGGCCATCTTCTTCCTCCAAGCTTTATCCGATTCGCAAAATGCATCCTATCTCCCTTGTTTCTCAACCATTTCACACGATCCAAATATGAAAATTATGCGTTTTTAAACAAGGAACACAATGGCAATATTCAATTTTGTTTAAATTAAGTGAATCAAAAGATAACATGGTAAAACCAGATGAACCCTAAAATTAGCAAGGGCTTAATGAAATCCTATACACGAACTATAAACATCAATTGATTGAGGGTAAATGATCTACAAACATTCAGAAACACAATGGTAATTTAAAAATATGTTTATGATGCATGATTCATTGAGTTTGAGAGTTTAAGGTTTACCTCTTGCAGCTGGTGATCGAATTCTGGTTTGGAGGTGTTACAGTTGTGGTCCAATGATCTGGACAACTTCCTTGGGTGCCAAGGAGTGTGTTTGAATGCTTAGAGTGGATTGAAATGAGCAGGAGCTGGTTGTGGTACCTCTACTGCAACTTTGTCAAGAACTTGAGCAATTGGCTGGTGACTTGATGAATTTGATGTTAAAGATATTGTGTTAGTGTTTAGATCACCTACATATGATGTTTATGAGGTGTGTGTGTGATTGGTTTGGTTGGAATCACTCTTAATCTCAATACCCGATAGTAACTTGAGTTAGAAGGCAAAATTGGAGTGAAAGGGAGATTTTGAGTAAAGCATCAGTTTGGGTGCTTTGTTGTACTCAAACTGATCACAAATGAGCTCTATTTATACTAGAGTAAGTTTGTTTTGGCTGCAATAGTGAATGGCAACTGCAGCAGGCCTGTGGCAAATGTTGATCCAATGGAATCTCAAGTCTCCTCTAGCCATTGACTTGAGGTTAGAGCACAGACTATGAGTCTTATGTGGCAGGGATAAGCCTTGATTGAACTTGGATAACATTGTCTTGATGAATGCCACCTCTATGCATTAGTTAAATGCTTGAAAACAAAATTGACCATTTGAAGCATCTTGAATTTTAGGAGTGTCATGCCTAAACATAGATCCATGGACTTGTGAGGCTGGTGGATCAGTGTTTGTCCCTTGGTTGTTCCCCCTTGAGGTGTGCAGATGGATAACCATGTTTGTTATTGCACAAATTGATCAATTCGAGCAACAATGTACAAATCTGCCTTGTAAAAATCAGTGAAAAATGCCCTTTTCAATGGATCATATCTTCTTGCTCAAGTTGAGTTATAGGAGGCTCTTGTACTTTTTAAAGAGCCCTCATATGGTACTATCCATGTATGATCATAGTTTTTCTTGAAACTATTTTGATCCCATTAAAAAATCCTCATGAACATTGGTGTTCAAAGCTGATAACTTAGGCAGATTTTCACTAAGTGTTGAAAAAGTGTCATTTTCTTCATTTTTGTCATTTTGATCACTCCATAACTTATAATCCATGAAGAATTGGAGTTTGATGTAGTTGAAGCTTTTGTAGAGTGTAGGAAGACCTACAAATCATGCATTGGATCACTCAAAATGGTTGCCTAGGTCAAATTATGATCCTTGAAAGTTGGCACCAAAACCATCCAAATTTGGTAACTTAGAAAAATTTTCAATTTTTCAAGATTACCCCTTTTACAAGTTATCTTGGTTTCTTGATAAATTCTTGTTCAAATGACATTATAAATCATATTTTATGAAAATATGAGTCATAAGGATCATTTTTGCCAAAAAGTCATGTTTTGACATTTGGCTCCGGAGCGGTTCGGCGCGTGAAAACCCTAATTCCCGACTTTTGGGGAATGCATTCTCTGAGGGTAATTTAGCTTTGAAAATGGATTTTTAGGGTTATTTTGAGTATATTGACTCACATGTTGAAGTCTTGGCTCATCCCCTTGTGAAAATCTCACTCTGGAGGTCCCAGTCGTCGATAACCCTAATTTGGCGTCATCGGGTGTTTCGAGGCTCAAACCACTTGGAATGTGGCAACTTTGTTCTTGATTCTTGATGTGGGAGTCCTATTGATCCCTTATTGTGTTTGAGAGGTTAGACAAGTTAAAGATCATGTCATTTCTTGATTGATCTTTTGTCTAAGTGCTTTGAGAGGGCATAAAACCCTAATTCTTGGTTGTAGTGAAAGCTCAACAATCCTTGAGGAGATTGATGAGGCATGATGGCACATCCATATTGTGGCAATGATCCTCACAATGATGGGCAATCTTGGTGGTCAAAATTTGGGGTATGACAAACCCTTCATATTCATCATCAATCCACAAAAACACCACCTAAATCATCAATTTACTCATAAACCTCAAAAATCAGCTTTAAACACATCGAATTCCTCTATTGAAAACAATGAAAGGCAATAATCCCCATACCTTAGATTGTCTATTCCAAGCTTTCTTTCTTGAGTTCTTGGAAACCTTCTCGAATCCTAAGCTTTTCCCTCTTTCCTTTGAGCTCTGGCCTTTTTCCTTCTTTTCACGGTCAAACAAAATGAATCCTATTCTTCTCAAATTCTCCTTTTTGTTAAACCTAACCCTTGGGCTTCTAAAATGGGCTTTCCCAATATTACCCTCACTAACTCCTTCTTAAAAGTCCAATTTACCCTTCTAATATTATTTAAATAAATAATACTACAATATATTCCATATTATATACTATTATTTAAATAAATAACCAAAACTCCACAAAATACCAACATCACAACAAACCACCAAAACTCACTAAAAAAATCATGAATATTATATTTAAATGAATTAAATAAATATTCTTACGAAATTTGGGGTGTTACAACTCTCCCCCACTTAAAGAATTTTCGCCCTCGAAAATTACCTCAAGGAAATAGAGTCGGATATGACTCCCTCATCTGATCTTCACGTTCCCAAGTCCAACTTTCACCAGCTAGTCCACCCCACTACACCTTCACCAAAGTTATGTCTTTACCCCGCAGTTGCTTCATCTCTCGACCATCAATCCGCATCGGTAATGCTTCCACTGTCTGGTTATCCTTCACTTGTACACCATCCATCTGAATCACATGCGACAGATCCAGAATGTACTTCGTCAACTGAGACACATGGAACACGTCATGCAAATTTGCAAGTGACGGCGGTAAAGCAATTCGATAGGCTACCTCTCCTATCCTCTGTAAGATTTGATATGGACCAACAAAACATGGAGTGAGCTTCCTAGACTTCAAAGCTCGACCCACACCAGTCACTAGCGTCACCCTAAAAAACACGTGATCTCCCTCTTGGAATTCAAGTGTCTTCCTTCTCTTATCATGGTAGCTCTTCTGGCGACTCTGCGACGCTATCATCCTTTCTTGGATAATCTTAATCTTCTCAATCGTCTCTTGCACAATCTCAGGTCTGAGTACAACACTATCACCTGACTCATACCAACACAAAGGAGTCCTACACCTTCTCCCATACAAAGCTCATAGGTCGCCATTCCAAATTAGCATGAAAATTATTATTGTATGTGAACTCAATCAGCGGCAAATGGCTATCCCAAGCTCCTCTGTGATCCAACACACAAGCCCTCAACAAATCCTCTAAGGATTGGATAGTCCTTTCTGTATGACCGTCCGTCTACGGATGATAGGCATAACTCATCCTCAACTTAGTACCCAAAGCATCTTGTAAACTCTTCCAGAACCTAGATGTAAATCTCGGATCTCTATCCGACACAATACTCGAAGGTATCCCATGCAACCTCACAATCTCTTCGATGTACATCTCAGCATCTTCTACATAGAATGATTAATCTTCATCGGCAAGAAATGAGCCGATTTAGTTAATCTATCCACGATCACCCAAATTGAATCATTTCCCTTAGCAGTTCTCGGTAATCCCGACACAAAATCCATGGAAATGCTATCCCATTTCCATCCTGGAATATTCAACGGCTGCATCATACCTAAAGGCTTCTGATGCTTAATCTTCGACTTCTGACACGTCAAACACGCATAAACAAACTCCACAATATCCTTCTTCATACCTGGCCACCAAAAAAACTTTTTCAAATCCTGGTACATCTTCGTAGCACCGGGATGAATACTCAACCTACTTCGGCGTCCCTCTTCTAGAATACTCTTCTTGATTTCTGGAACATATGGAACACATACCCTATCCCGAAACCTCATCACACCATTCTCATCAATCCGGAATTCTCCTCCGTTATCTTGGTTAATCAAAGTCAACCAGTTCATTGATAAACACCACCACAAACTTATCCAAATACTCATGAAAAATCTGATTCATGTACTCCATGAACACACCAGGTGCATTGGATACACCAAATGACATTACAGTGTATTCATAGTTACCGTACCTCATCCTGAAAGCCGTCTTCGGGATATCATCAAGCTTAACACGAATCTGATGATAACCAGACCTCAAATCAATCTTACTGAACACACAAGCGCCTACTAGCTGATCCATTAAATCGTCAATTCTCGGAAGCGGATACTTATTCTTGATAGTCACCTTATTCAATTGTCGATAATCAACACACGACCTCATGCTACCATCTTTCTTCTTTACTAGCAACACAGAGGCACCCCACGGAGAAACACTCGATCGAACAAACTTCTTCTTAAGTAAATCTTCTACTTGTTTCTTCAATTCACTTAACTCAGAAGATGACATCCGATAAGGAGCCATAGACACTGGACTCGTACCTGGTATTAAGTCCACTGCAAACTCTACTTCATGTTCTGGAGGCAAATCACTGATGTCATCTGGAAACACATCTGGAAATTCACACACAACAGGTAAGTCGACACTTGCAGCTTCACGATCAATCTGCAATGATGCAAACATTGAAAACACCAGAGCTTCGTCTTCCATAAGTTTGTCTACTTGCCTAGCAGACAAGAACATCAACTCTCCACTATCACCAAACCCAGGAAACTCCACAGTCTTATTATAACAGTTGATGTGAACACGGTTGAACTCCAACCAGTTCATTCCAAAGATTACATCAATTTGGTGCAAGGGTAAGCACACCAAATCCATCACAAAACTCTTCCCAAAAATCGTCAAAGGACATCTCAAACACACAAGGGTAGTAGTAACAGAACCATTAGCTGGAGTTTCTATTACCATATTCCCATTCATATCAGACAACTTTAAACCCAGTCTATTAGCACATTCAGGCGAGATAAAAGAATGAGTAGCACCAGTATCAATAATATCAATCAACTCGATATTATTAATAAAATAAGTACCTCGAATCAGGTTGTCCTTCTCTAGCATTTCTGCACCACTCAAAGCAAACACCCGACCACTCATCTGAGCAGCAGTAGCAGTCTTCTTCGGCTTTTAACATTGGGTACTGATATGACCTTTCTCACCACAATTAAAACAGGTTAGACCATCATCTTTGTAATCATAGCTCTATGACCCTTCTTACCACATATGTAGCACCTCAACACACTATTGGTGCACACATCAGCCCGGTGGCCTTGCTAGCCACACTTATAACACTTCCCAGAAGCGGGAGCTGCTCCCCCACTTATCTTTTTCCCCTCTGAAGCCTTCTGCTTCCCTTTGTCAGCAGAAGTTGTATAAGGCTTCCCCCTATACTGCCCTTTCTTCTCACTCAACTGCTTGTAGTGAGCAGATCGAGCTCGGCTATCCTCATCGTAGATTCTGCTCTTGTCCACCAACTCAGCATATCTGTGGATCTGTTGATACCCAATACCCTGCTTAATTTCTGGTCTCAGCCCATTCTCGAACTTGAGAGACTTGGACATCTCAGCATCAACACGATTGTAGTGCGGACAGAACTTCACTAGTGCCTCGAACTTCACGGCGTACTCCGCCACAATCATGTCTCCTTGCTTCAGCTCAAGGAATTTCACTTCTCTCTTGTCACGAGCATCCACTGGAAAATACTTTCCCAGAAACTCCTGCTTAAACATAACCCACGTTATCACAGTGCCAACATCTACGAGCCTCTGACGGGTGTTATCCCACCAATCCTCGGCCTCTTCTGACAGCATATGCGTCCCAAACTGAACTTGTTGCTCATCAGTACACCCCATCACCCGGAAGATCTTCTCGATCGCCTTCAGCCACTTGTGTGTACTTGCTGGATCATGAGTACCCACAAAAGTCAGTGGATTGTTCCTCTGAAACTTCTCCAAAGCACGAAACTCATCTGGAACTCGACCATTCGGATTTAGCTGAGCCACTACTTGAGCAACCGATTCCAACGCATCAGCAATAGCACGATCATTTCTTCCCGCCATCCTGTACACCACTAACAAGGTTAGAAGGAACAAAACATCGACAGTGTACACACACTCGTCGACTGACAGGGGACTGACATCAAGTAAAAACCTAGCCGAACGGACCGACCTGCTCTGATACCACTAATGTAACACCCTTTTCTACCCCACAAATATACACGGCAAAATACACAAATTATCAGAGTAAAAAATCACCTCAGAAGGGTGCACATTTTCTCAATAAACTCAAAATAAAACATTTGCTCCGTAAACACGGGTTTTCCTCAAAATATTCAAAAACCATCAAAATTAGCAGTGGAACCACCATAACCACAATAATCCAAAATCAGAAAGGTTTCAAACTAAAAACCATAATAATCAAATAACAACAAAATAACCACTCAACACGGTTCGACTCGACGATCCAACCCGATGTTACAATATCAGAGCAAGACCCTCTACATCGACCAAAAGCAAAATAAACTCCAAAGTCCTCGAAGGCATCTACAACTAAGCTTGATCACCTGCACATTACCCACGTGGAGGTAACATTCAAACAGGCAGGGTGAGTAATCATAATTCATTATAATCAATATAAAAATAGGATATGTATAAAATGGCGTCATTATCATATACAACATCATCAGGATCATCACAAAGGAAAACATCATCAGTCACGATATCATAAATCACATCAATGCCAAAAATATGCCATGCACAACAAGACTCATGCATGTGGTACCAATTCATCAAAGTCGACGAACACTAGGCCATCACCCTCCAAAGATCCCCGTCAATAGGATCGATTCCACATAAGAACCAGAGCACGTTAAAATTACCTCACATCCGCACAATGGGATTGAAGCCACAATAGACCGAAGTCTGAAATACTATGAATGCATGATACACAACATCATTATCATCATCATCAATAAAAGTCATTACGTGCATCATCATTCATCAAAATCTCATATTAATTATATCATCATTTATTCATCAAAACATCATGAAATCATCATCTCATAATTATCAATATAATCATGGTAATTCATCAAAATAATCACAGCTCAAAACATCAAGACAACACAAGAATCATAAAACAAATTCCGCAAACAGCAGCCATTCGCTGGAACGTTCGCTTTGCAAACTTGTTCGCTAGGGTGTTCGCCTAGCGAGCTACCAGCGAACCCCAAAATCCCATACAAAAACCAGATTTAAATTCCATCCTAGTATCTCAAAACAACATTATCGCGCATTCACTGCACTGTTCGCCCAGCAAGTCTGGGGGGAATATTCGCTTTGCGAAGGATTCCTTCGCTATGCGAGGTCGCGATTTCTTACAATCGCTGCTACGCATCAGTAGCACATCAGACCCCAAAAATCTTACGGGTTCAGCCTCATTTACCCCAAAAACACCCCAAAACATCCCTAAGGCATTAAGGCAACAAGGACACAAAACCTACGACTATTAAGCCGATTTATTACACTATCCTAAGCTCCAATTTCGCATAAACCTTCACAAACCCAATTACCTTCATAACTTCCATAAATCCTTTTTCCTATGAGGTCAAAACAACATCAACAGAGAAATTAGCCTCGAAGACCTACTTTTATCCGATTCAATCTAACTCTTCATATTCATCATCAATCCATAAAAACAACACCTAAATCATCAATTTACTCATAAACCCACAAACCCACATAAACCTCAAAAATCAGCTTTAAACACATCGAATTCCTATATTGAAAACAATGAAAGGCAATACTCCCCATACCTTAGATTGTCGATTCCAAGCTTTCTTTCTTGAGTTCTTGGAAACCTTCTCGAATTCTAAGCTTTTCCCTCTTTCCTCAGAGCTCTGGCCTTTTTCCTTCTTTTCACGGTCTAACAAAATGAATTCTATTCCTCTCAAATTCTCCTTTTTGTTAAACCTAACCCTTGGGCTTCTAAAATGGGTTTTCCCAATATTACCCTCACTAACTCCTCCTTAAAAGTCCAATTTACCCTTCTAATATTATTTAAATAAATAATACTACAATATATTCCATATTATATACTATTATTTAAATAAATAACCAAAACTCCACAAAATACCAACATCACCACAAACCACCAAAATTCACTAAAAAAATCATGAATATTATATTTAAATGAATTAAATAAATATTCTTACAAAATTTGGGGTGTTACAATTTCATCCATTGTCTTAATGTCATCTAAGATAAGAAGTGGAAGAACTCCTCATAAGGTGTCATCTTCCTCTGTCTCATCTGATGCACCTTTAATGAGGAAGAAGTTGAGGAAGTTATGTGAAATTGAAGAGGAAGAGGACAAAGAGGATGTTGGTGTGTGCTTGGTTAGAAGAAATAAGTTCGCAGATGTTGATGCTCAAGAGAGTATGGTAGAGCCTATCTTCAGGAGTACTCAAGTGTTAGCATCTTCCATGTTAGGTCAAGCAGTAAAGAATCTTGTAACCTCTGAGGCTTTGATGAAAGAAACTGCTGGTGTTGGAGTTGATCTAGGGAATGTAGAGGTCCAAGCTACTGAAGTGATTACTAGGTTAAAAATTGCTAAAGCTGAAGCTTCTGGTGCACTTGAAGAAGATGGTTCGTAAGCTATTATTGAAGAAACTCTAACTACTTCAGAAGCTCTTAATACTGATATTACAGGTATAAATCTAAACTCTATATTGGAAGATGATTTTGATTATTCCACCCTAAACCTCAAATCAACAACTCCCTCACTAATTCCCTCACTCAATCCTTCCCTAAAACACCTTTCATCACCTGCTGTTGAATCCATTGTTGTTCAGAATTAGTTAACTTTATTTTTTTCTTTTGAACAACCATCACCTCTGAACACCATGCTTGAATCTCCCATAGATATCTCTAGTAGCAAAGCTTTTTCTTCTAGTTCTGAGTTAGAATATGATGAAGTTGGGTTCAAAGCTCACCTTGACCTTAAATTTGTAATCCCTACACCTATCTCTATTAAACCCATCCAAGAAATTCCTATTTAAACCTTCTCTCCTCAATACCTACTATCTAATCAAACATATTTTGCTTCTGAAGCTCAACATGTAACCATTATCCAACTAGAAATTATTTCTCCACCAGAAATTCAACCACCTCAACCATCACCCAAATCCACACCCCTTAAAGAATTTAGCCCTGTTCAGACTGATCTCTAAGGTCAAAATGCATTTGAACTCTAAATTGAAACTGAATAAGTTTTTTAGGATCTATCTATAGTTTAATTCACACATGAACCTAGAATTGAATATGAACATATCTCTTTTGACTTTCTTCACCCTAAAACTTCCTTAAACCTATTTGTCCAAGAAAACCAATCCTTTGACCCTTCACAGACAAACATTTCATCTATTCCACATGTTATCCAAACCAACTTGGAAGAAATCAAAACTATCTTTCTTGATAAAGTACATAGTCTAGTCGATGAGAGAAGATATGCCTCTGACCCAGTAGCCTATGTTGCTAAGTGGGATTCTCTACAGACCACTATTGTATCAGTTATTCAGAATCTGAAGGATATCACTTCAGAATCTGTCACATCATCTTGCAAAAGACAAGAACTTTTGGATGTAAAGTTGGCCTCTGTTGCTGCTACTCAACAAGCCATGGCTATCAAGCAAGCATATATGGATGAAATGATGAAGTCTATGGATGCTAGACAAGACATTATGGGTGTTGATATTAAAGTTGTATCCGATCTTCTGAAGAAACCATAGGCTTAAGATTAGAACCCATTTTGTGTTTTCTTTATTAATCTTTTTGACTGATTTTATCTTATGACATTATTTCAATATATCTTTTATCTATTATGCTTGGTATATGTTATGCTTTTAGTATTTGCTTGCTTATGTGTTTTATACTCTAAGCTATATTCTTTTGAAATATTTATATCGTTTGATAAAATTAAGAATAATTTTGTTTACTTTGAATTGTTTTAGATGGATTGTTTCTAAAAATTCTCTGACAATTGGTTCATTCAAATGGAAATAAGCAACTATATATGAAGTATCATTGCAACTAAACAGAAAGTGATATTTCATTATTTTTTGGAAGAAGAGTACAAGAGGATTTATCTACATAATTTTATCAAAATCAGAACAATATCCTCGTGCATTAATGAAAGTCTCCCACTATATATCTGGCTCATCCCCATCTTCATCGGAGTCAAAATAGATAATCTTATTTGGCACTTTCTTCTTCTTCTTCTTGGGAATTTTCTTCTTCTTGTAAAGCTTCCTCACCTTAAGTGTTTCTCTAATAGTGGTTAACCTAGATGTCTGGGCTTCTTCGTTTGAATGATGCTGGTGCTACACCATGGTGGTGGTCTTCCTCTCCACAGTTGTTTCTGTCGAGACGATGACCTTGTTTATCTTAGAAGGAGTACTCATGATGATTAAGAAGAAATAGTTTTGGACGGAGATGCAAGAATTTACACTATGGAGTTATGCTTTTATAGAAGATTTTGAGTGTCTCTTTCGGTTCCTATATAAGTTGGAGCATTTGGTGATATTTAATGCTTGATACTCTAACTCTTTATCACAATGATTACTTCTTATAATTGCAATTCTGGAGTGATGCGTGACCGTCTTGAGAAGTGAAGAAATATTTCAACCAATCTAGTTGTTTCTTTCTATTGGGAAATGCAAAAGTTGTTTTTATTATTTTTATCATAATTTATTTTTCCCACATTTTTTTCATTCCAAATATCTTTTTCTCTCTCTATGCTGACATGTCCTAATTCACGTTTTGTTGATGACAAAAGGGGGAGAAATTCAAGGGAGTATTTATGAGGATAAAAGTATTTTTGAATGCTTTTATTTACCTGTACCATAATTATTTTAATATTTCTTTTATCTGAACATTATTTTATCAATATAAGTTTAATTAACTGGGATAAGACTTAGGGGGAGCTTATAAAACTCAACCTTTGGACTATTATACTCAGGGGGAGCTTACAAACCTCAGACTCTGATGTTGGCAAGTTAGTTAAACTGACCAACCATTGTTTTAAAATACATTTGTTTTTCATCAAAAAAAAGGGGGAGATTGTTGGAACAAAATTGTTCATATCCCTTGGGTTTTGATGATAACAATGTACTTAAAGAACAATTGGGTATGCTAAGATATCTTCAAGTGTGAAGAATCACAAACTTAGAATTCAACTGTAAATTGACCCTGTTAAAAGCATGTGTAGAAAAGCAAAGTGACTCAGATTTTGAAGGATCACAATCTGATGACTCTAAATGTGTTTATCTACTTCTGAAGAATCAGAATCTGATCATGGTATCCCTGCCTCTGGTGACAGCTCAAACTCTTAAGACCTCAACTAAAGGTGCTTAGCCTCTGATCCGTACTCTGTCCCAAAAGTAGACCATTGTTGTCAAAGCGCCAGAGTTTGAAGAAAGTCAACTAGGGTTTCGTTTTGCAATGCTCAAGGAATGGTGATGTGGCCTCTCAAGTCTACTCCAACTCCAACCTTTTGGTAGATGCCTAGTATGAGAAAGATGTTATGGACAATGTCATTACTCAATGGATTATAATCTTAACTGATTTCATCCTCCAACGTCTCTCTTAGATTGCTTCTCTACAAAGAACTCTTATGCAAGTTTCCTTCCAATGACTCTTTTTATACCTCTATAAAAGGGAGTCGAATATTTGAAAGAAGTAGACAACATTACATCATAACAACTTCGAGCATAACTTTGAGCTAAAGTTTTTAAATGTTATTTCATAAGTTCTTAAGATTTCTTATCTTTATATATCTTAGAAATATTAAGAGTTAAGAACCATTGTGGTTATTGTACAAGTGTTATACTTTTGATTATATATTAAAGTATAGTTGTAATCATTTCTACTAAACCGTTTGCTTAAAGTAGAGGAAATCAATTGCAAGGTTGCTTGAGCAGTGAAGTCTCTTGTCTGTGTGCTTGAGTAGTGAAGTCTCTTACTAAGTTGCTTGAGTGGAAGTCTCTTTGTAGATTGATTGAGCAGTTGAAGTCTCTTTTTGGTTTGATTGAGTAAAGTTGTAATGAGTTTGATTATAGTAAAAACTCTTATTAAGACAATGGGACTGGACTACTCTCAGTTTAGGAGAGGAACCAGGATAAACTCTGTGTGTTGATTTACTCTTGCTCATGAATTTTATTATTCAACTGCTACTATTATTCTGTGTTTAGACTTTAAACTTGTTCAGATTCTAAAGTTGAGTTTTCATAAGTGAAAAAGAAATAGATTCCACAATTCAACCCCCTTCTTGTGTATTTTTCTCACATTTACATGGTAAATCCACAATCATGTTTGAAGCAATGGCATTACAAGACTTATGGATTTGGCATGCATTTTTTGGTATTGCAGATTCAAACAATGTCATTAATGTGCTAAACCAATCCAACATGTTTAACCATACTTTGGAAGGACAGGCTCCCACTATGCAATATGTAATCAATAAAAGTCCATACAATATAGGGTATGCTTAATTAATCACGAGGTCTTTTAAGTTAATTTCATGTTTCACTTTGACCCCTTATATAATAAACCTTATATTTTAGTCCCTTAAAAAGTGTTTCATTAGTCAAAATGATCTTTTCTGTTAAATTTTGACAAAAAAAAGTTAAGTTTAGATTATGCGGTGTGTCATGTGTCCCATGCCAGAAAGGACTGTACTTTTCATTATCTTCTTTTTCTTCTTCCCTGACTGAAACTAATTTATACTCTCAAGTGCTAAATTACTTTTTTATCCTATATTAAATATTTGTACATCTCAAAACTCGTCATGGTAGGGATTACAAGACTTAACTAAAATTTACTTTAATTTCAATTTATTAAAATTTTGTCAAATTCATTCAATAAAAATAATAAAACGCATAGTTTTTTTTTTCTTCCTTGTGAATGTTTCTTTTTTGTTTCTTCTTCAATAAATATTTTTTATACAAAATTGAATATACAATTTGTTTCTACAATATGTAATAACTAATAATGCATAGTATAAACTATTTTTATAATTATTCTAATAATCTTAAATATATAGGAAAAAATGACTAAGCTATTTTTTCAACTTCTTACTTACACAAATCTTTATGACTTATATTTGTTGAAGATTTTTCTACAAAAATTCAAACTGAAAAACAATTGATAAACTATTTTCTAGTTAATGAAACATGTGAATCTAATCTAATACTTTCTCCGGTCCTTTTTATAAGAGACACTTCACATTTCTAGATTCATTAAATAATTAATGTATTTGACCTATAATACAGACCAGATACATTAATTATTTAATGAATCTAAAAAGGTGAAGTGCTCCTTATAAAAAGGATCGGGGGGAGTAGAAATCAAACAAAAGAACAAACAATGAATATGAAAGGGAAAGAAAAGAATATCCTCATTTTTAAACCCCAAATAGACAAGAAAGTCCTTATTTTTACTTGTCAAAATACATAAACTCCTTATTTTTATTTTAAAAAGACAAAAAGGTCCTTATTACTTTTGATTTTTTTCTTATGCCACTATAACTCTCTTCTTTATGAATCAACAATGGAGTTTGATTTGTTGATTAGAGTTTCACTTGGAAATACCATCATACTATGAATCTTGAATTTAGTGAGATAATCATAGCATAACAATTAATTTTAATTGAATTTTATTGGAGTGCTATTTTTAAGTGACGTTTGTTGTGATACCATCATGAGAATAAAACTCTTTGAAAATTATGGTGCAAGTTAAAGCAATAGAGTCAAGAT
Source organism: Lathyrus tuberosus (assembly GCA_022829125.1). Classification (NCBI taxonomy): domain Eukaryota; kingdom Viridiplantae; phylum Streptophyta; class Magnoliopsida; order Fabales; family Fabaceae; genus Lathyrus; species Lathyrus tuberosus. Next base: position 16,839,288 of record JALAZF010000076.1, read on the forward strand.
GGTGGAAAACTGAAACTGGACACATTTTAATGGAGTGAATAGACAAAATTTGCATTCAAATAAAACTAGGTAAAGTTTGTGTCAACAACCTTTTGAAGAATGGAATAGAGTATTGGAAATGAATATTCATTTGCCCTTTGTGCTTCTGGAAATCTAGGTTCATTATTAGTCTTTTTTGTGTGTTTTTCAAATAATAGTAAACTTAAAAATAAACAAAAAATCCATGTCAGATTACATTATAACAACTAATTGTCACATATGCAAAACTGAACATTTTTTCAGTATTTAACGGAAAGGATCAGGTTGGCTAACAGAATCGTACTTGAGGGACTAAATAGTAAAATTTATTAGCTAAGGGATCAAAGTGAAACTTTAAATTAAGTTAAAGGACAAAAAGATGAATTAAAGCCTATAGGGTATTATCTAGCTGATGGTATATAACCGAAGTGGACTACATTTGTTAAAACATTTGCACAACATCCAAAATTAGCTAGAAAGGGTGTTGAACGAGCATTTAGAGTGCTTTAATCTCAATTTGCAATTATATGTGATCTAACGTGTGCCTGACACATGGAAACCCTCAAGCATATCATATTTGATGCATCACATTACATAACATTATTGTCGAAGACGAATGACACACATATGATGATGATTTGATTACACTTATGATAATGTCATTACAACAAATAGTATATTTCCTAACAAAAGTTTACTTCAGTTAGCTAAACAAATAAGGTAAAATATATTTCATACGACGCCTTTATTTTATTTTAGTTTTTAATTAAAAATACATAACATATTACCTTAGTTGTTTTAAAAACTGAGGGTAAAAGTCCCTTAGGGACAAGCTTCGATTCTCCACACCAGTAATTTCTTGTTTTATTTATAATTAAAGTGATGCATAAATTTTTTTTCAATTTTAAAATTAAAAATAAATTATTTTCCCCCTCAATTTACTAGAACAACCCAGGGTAAACGTTACCCTAGTTTTTTATATAAAGGTGTACGTTCTTTCACTATTTCTTTAAACTTAACTCTTCCTTCGACCTCCAAACTTTATTTTCTATTTACAAATCTATATTTCCCCCTTAAACCAAACTTTATTTAGTGTTGATCTTGTTGTTGTTGATTTTGTTGTTGTTGTTGTTGTTATTTTGTTGTTATGTTGTTGTTGTTGTAGTTGTTGTTTGTAATTAGGAATAGTTTCTCAATGTAGTCATCAAGGCAAAAATGCAATAATTTATTGTTTGTCTTGGCTGACAATATTTAAAAATTATTCCTAATCATATTGATAAAATATTGCAGCATAAAAAAATTATGAATGGTATGAAGTTGTAAATTATATTTCTTATTGTTCACCATTTTTTATTGGTCTACAATAGAATTCGTCTATTCCCTCGGTTGAGTTGACAACCAAGGGGAAAAGACCCTCAAGGATACACTTCAAATCCTAACAACTTATGTTTATGATTTTATTTCTTTTAAAATGGTGTTCTTATTTTATTATATTTTTAAAATTAAAAATATATCATCTATTACCTTGGTTATACTACCTAATCGAGAAGGAAACTAACACATATTCCTTTAGCTATACACCATAATTGAAGAGAAAACTCCAAAGGACGTTGCTTTATAATTCACAATGTTAACTCTCATTCACTTTTTCATTTCACGTAAACTTATTGAGCCCTATTGAAGCACCTTCTTCATCTTTTCCACCTAATAAATGAAACATCATCTTCCATAAACTCAAAAACACCATTCCTTATCTTATCCACTAAACCAAACCAATACGCATCTTCAAAGTCGAAAGAAGTAAGGAAAGACAAAAAGAAACTTGAGTGAAACTTAAAGTATGAAACTCGAACGAAAATTGAATAAGGAAACTCAAAACTCCCACCAACTCATTTACTTGACTCTCTCATCACTTTTTCGGTACATAAATACTTTCTCCATGCTTATACCACTAATGTTAATATTGTTAGTGTTGAGATATTTAAGTTTTAATGTTATTGTTGTTGTTGAGATTGGGGATTTAATGTTGTTGTTGTTGTTGTTGTTGTTGATATTGAAAGTTTAATGTTATTTGTTGTTGAGATCGAATGTTCAATATTTTTATTGTTGTTGTTGTAATAACTTACCAATGTCTTGACATCTCTCTTAAAGGATGTTAAAGTGAGTAGTTTATATATGTGTAGATTTATTACAATGTGACTTAGCAATGTGACTAAGCAAAGTTTTAAACTTAGCAAAGTTATCATTTAAAACATATGAGTAATTTCTATAGGATTTTGATTTTATTTTAAGAAAGTACGTAGTTATGGATTGTAGTTGGATGAAATCTAATAGATTAGGTGATTAATATGAGAATGGAATAGTTGAATTTCTTGAATTTGACAAAAGAAAGCTTCCCAACAATAAAGACATTTTTATAGTCTTTATATTTTATGCAGAAATATGAAGAAAAAAACGTGGAAAAGAAGAAATATTCAATCATCTATGTTGCGATAGAATTTGTTAAAATTATAAGGCGAGAAGAAACACCTGTATAGAATTTTCTTGTATGCATTTATCAAAGACATGTGAAAAGAACGTGAAAACCACAAATCAACATGAAGAAACATGAAAAAGCAAAACCCTAAAGAATCAAGACTCGCTAGGCCCCATTTACAGGCGCGTTGGTCGTAGTATAGAGCTAGGTGGAAACACTTGGTGCAAGTACTTCATGGTGAAGCAAGGGTTAACATGCTAGTCGAAGGGGTAATGCATTGGGTGAGAAAAGGCGCTCAGGGACACGTGGAAGGGATTAAACCTCATACGCGAAAAGGATTAAACTTCAGTTACAGAGGCGAGGTAACGAAGAGCGTCATGAAAAAATTCCACTTTATCTATCAGTTATTGCAAAACTGAGGGGTAAAGTTTTCTTCGCCTAGTTCGATCCCCAACTTCTGCATTTTTATTATTTTTCAGAACTGGCACTACTACAAAAACTAGATACAACGACGCCACCATTATCATGGTCCTTCGAAGGACAGTGGTGATATCTCAAATTTCATGCGCCTATATAATTATTCATTTTTTAATTAAACGTTTTTAATTTATTACCATGGTTTTCAAAAGCAACCATGGTGAAAAGTCCAATCATTGCATCACTGTTTTTCTTGTCAACCATGATGAAAAGTGATATTTTTTAATATATAAGTGAAAGTATTTATCATTCAGTAAATAACAGCTATTTCTCTCAAAAGAAAACCCTAACATATTTCACTCCTTTCTCTCATAACATAACCCTAACATCCATGTCACTCTTTAAACATACTTCAACCTTCAGATTCGTCTTCACCAATAGCTACCTTGAGGTTCGTTCATTAAACTCATGCTTGGATTTCATTTACATTTCTTGTTAAAAATGGGTTCTCATTTTTTCATTTGGTGAATGTTCTCATTTTTTCAAATTCGTCTTCACCACCTTAACAAAGTGCATACTTTGGCTATGGTACATATGATTTGTGTTGCTAGGAAAAAAATACAAGTATGAAGCTATTGTGTAAACTTCATTCACCTCGTATTTCTTTTTCATAGCATCATAAACTAGATGAACTTCATAATTTGTTCCAGTTCAACGATTAGTTTCAAAAAAGGTGCGTTCTTGAAACATTTTATTATATCTTGTGTTGTTGTATGCTGTTGTTGTATGTTGTTGTTGATTAATGTTCTCAGAACTTCATAATTTGTTGTTGTTGTTGTTTATTATATCTTGGCTCCTTGAACCTTATTTTTTAATTTTGTTGTATGTTGTTGTGTTATTGATAAATGTTGTATGTTGTTGTTGTTGATTAATGTTTTCAAAACAAGAACAAAACATTGCTAAGTCACAAGAAAGAGGCTTCTTGTGACTTAGAAATGTTTTGTTCTTTAAATTCTTATGCAGGTTATGTAGTAGACAAAGTTGAGTTTACTATATGCTATGTAGATTTTTGTTTCACTAACCCTTCACTAAAAATACATTTCATTTAAATTGACATAGAAACTTAATTTGAAAATTAAGTTGTAATTGAAAACCAACTTATATCAATCAATGTTTTCTGAATTGCATGTGTCTCATCATTCATCTCACGTTGTTTAACATATGGAATGTGGTTCAATGACCTGATTCCTTCATTACATCTATATCTTCTCTTATAGTTTAATTTGAATAACAAAAATTTATTGGGTAAGTCTACCTCATCATCGTTGCTTATCATTGTGATTGTTATGATGATAAGTCATCATAATAATCACGATGATAAGCGACAATAATGAGGTAGATTTAGCCAATAAATTGGTGTTATTCAAATTAAACTAGAATAGAAGGAATAAATTCCATGAAGGGCTTATACCATTGAACCACATTCTATATGTTAACGAGCGGGAAATGAATGATGAGACCCATGCAATTTGGAAAACAGTGGTTTGCTTAAGTTGGTTTTCAAGAATAGTTTAATTTTCCAGATTATATACTTCTTCATCAATTTGAATGGTTGTATTTCTTTAGTGAGGTGTATGGAAAAACAAGCAATTTACATATTATATAATCAACTCTGGGTACTTTCAACAACGGTTATATATTTTATCCATGATGAAATGTTATTTACATCCCAAATAAATTGTTGCTGATGGGTTTCGAACTGAGTGCCTAAATGTATATATCACAACGGTTGATATAAGTAACCGTTGTGATAGGTAGTGCGTGTCCTGCCTTATCATCACGGTCTCGCAACCGTGGTGGAAAGCACCAGACAAACAATCACCCCTTACCTCACAACGGTTGGTCAGGCGTTGTGGTATCCCTTTTCCAACTGTTGTGGTATGGATTTTCCGTAGTAGTGTGGATGGCATGCCCCACATTTCTTCTCATTTATTTGAGAAACCGAGGTAATAGAGTTGTATTATTACCTCAGTTTAAAATAATAACCTTGTTATTTTTTCTATATTTTCGTTTGAACCTGTATTTCAGAACCATATTTTGATCATTTCTGAAATAGATACATTATTACATAACCATATTTTAACCATTTCTGAAACAAATACTTTATACCCTTTACCCATTTCTCAAGTATAACCATTGTACCAAAAATATTCATTGTTTACACTATTTGCAAAGCTAAAATAGTTAACAAAAAAAAATTAATAACCAAAATACAAAGTCTTGTAGGTCGTCCAAAAGTTCTCTTTTGTGATTTGTTCCCGGTTGTTAAGCACCTATAATTTAAACCATATTTGAAACCAATTAAGATCATTAAGAACAATAATATTAAATCTTTAGTAAAAATAATATAAAACGATAAATGATTAAATATATATTACTAAGTGATATAAACCATTTACTTACTAGTTTTCCCATATCCCCTCTTGATGACCATGAGGAATAACATGCACATCATCATCAGAATCATTTTCGTCTGATGAGGGAGTCTCAAAATTTAAATCTTGATTTTCAACACTATCAAGAATATATTTTCCTTGTAGAACAATTGACCATCTTGTGTTAGAATGATCAGTGACATAAAAAATTTGTTTTGCTTTGGATGCCATGATGAATGGTTTGTTCATATAAGCCACCTTTCGAAGATCAACCAGTGTGAATCCTAATTCATCATTTTCTACACCAATGTTACTGTCAATCCACTTGTACTTAAATAAAGGCCCTTTAAAAGTAACATAATGAATCACCATAATCTCCTCAATGACCCCAAAGTACGCTCCAGATGTCATTACAAGATTCTTATCTTTCGAACTAGAGAAGTTTACATGGATTCAACTTCAACCATAACCCCACTATTTTTGCATGGGACTACGGTCATCCTTTGATTTTATATAGAATGAATATTTAATAATTTCGTATGCACTCAAAGTTATTACATTAAACTTAGGCATATGCGACATCCATTTAATTGTCTCTGATGCACTACTCTCTTTAGAAACCATTTCATAAACCAAGTTATGAAATTTTTGTTATGCTCTGTCAACAACATTTTTTCACTCATCTGGGAGAATTTTCCTTGATAAGACTTTTGTGAATGTTCAAGTAAGGTTTAAATCCACTAACATTATTCAATATATACAAATGTGCTTGAAGAATTACATTTCGGTAAAATGTCTTAACATTTAAACCTTGAATACCTCTACCATCATACCTTCCATCATGACAAGACTCTGGAATTCCTATAGAGTTTGATTTTGACAAATAGTTTGTACAAAACTCAATAGCTTCTCTGGTGATGTATCGTTCAACGATCAAAACTTCCAGAAGGTGATGATTCCTTGTATACCATTTAAAGATCTTCATGTATCACTCTACCAGATACATCCACCGTAAATAAATTTCACTATAAATTGTAATCTCCATTACTAGAGGAACAATTAAGTGAACCATAATGTTAAAAAATGGGAAAAACACATCTAATTGACACAAGATAATTGCAACCTCATGTTCCAACTCATCTAAATTTCCAGGTTCAATGACTTTACTACATATAACATTTAAAAATAAGCACAATCTGGTTATGATTACCCTTACACTTTTTGGTAGAATGCCACATATAGCCACTGGTAGAAGTTGTTGCATCAAGACATGACAATCATGAGATTTTAAGCCAACTAACTTGAGATCATTCACTGACACAAGTTTCTTCACATTTGATGATTACCCTTGGGGAACTTTGATACCCTATAAACAATCGCAAAAACTTTTTTCTTCTTCTTTTTTAGAGAGAACATGACATGTAGGGGGAAAATATGTTATATTTCCTATACCTTTTGGGGATAACTCTTGTCGTATACCCATAAACACCATATCTTCATGGGATTTATTAATATCTTTTGTCTTGCCTTTAATGTTTATAAGTGTCCCAATCAAAATATCACATACATTTTTCTCCACATGCATGTCATCAAGACAATGCCTTACATCAAGACTAGCCCAATATGGAAGATCAAAGAACATCGACCTCTTTTCCAAATATTTTTCTCCACTGGCCTTTTTCATTTCTTCCCAAAGACAACATTAATGTTTTGTTGTCTTTTATAAACGTCCTTCTCGTTTAAGGCTTTTGGAGCGATACCAAGCTCATGTTTTCCATTAAAAGCCTCCCGCAATCTACGATATGGATGATTAGTTCTTAGAAATTTTCAATTCCAAGGTAAACTATCTTTTTTCCATTTTTAATTGGTGGAAGCATGTATCATCTTCACATATTGGACACACTTTATGTCCCTTAACGTTGTACACAAATATATTATCGTATGCAGGAAAATCATTAATTATGCAAAACAACATGGCACACAGCTTAAAGTGATGACATGTATACGCGTCATCAACATCAACTCCTTCCTCTCACAAAATTCCTAAATCTGTAATCAATGGCGTTACATAAACATCTATGTCATTCCCTGGTTGTTTTGGACTCAAATCATCATTGATAACATCATATGTTTGCGCTTCATGCATAACCACGGAGATAGGTTGTAAACTATAATAATAACATGTCATGAAGTATGGTTAGTACCAAAATTACAAAATGGGTTCATTTCGTCGGTGGCAAGTCCAAGCCTAAGGTTCCTTGGCTCAAAGGAAAAATCTGGAAATAACTTATCAATTTTCTTCCATTACAATGAATAAGTTATATGGAAAAAATTTCCATCACATAATATTTTATTTGCATGTCATCTAGTATTATTTTCATTAATTACATTAGAAAACAATCTCTTGAACCTTTGAATTATTGGTAGGTACCCCATCACCTTAGAAGGAACACCTTTTCTAGTTACACCATCATCATCTTCAACACCATTTTCCTTCATCTTGTAGCATGACTCCCCACACCTCAGGTAGTCCTTCAAGTTTTCATACTCTTACATATATAATATGAAATCATCACGACATGCATGTATTTTTATATAGTCCAAACCCATTGGACACAATATCTTTTTGGCCTCATAACTACGGTTCAACAATCTGTTACCTTGTGGAAGCATTTCTTGCACAATTCAAGCAATTCAGTGAAACTTTCATTCGTCTAACCACCTCTTGCCTAAAGATTAAATAGTCTTAACCCAACTGACAATCTTGTAAAATTTTTGCATCCCGGATATAATGACTTTTTCATCTCACTTTTCAAAGTATCTTTTACATGGGCTTTCTTAAAAGCACATACTACCACTACGCCAAAGAAAGGAAAAGACAACGCTTTTTTTGGCCTTTAACAGCGCTTAAAAGCGCTGCCTAAGGTGGCGCTGCCATAGGTAAAGACAACGCTTTTTTTTATGAGAAAGTGCTGCTAAAGGCCTACTTTATGCAGCGCTTTACCTTTAAAAGCGCTTTCTAAAGTAGGCCTTTAGCAGCGCTTTTAACTGAAAAAGCACTTTCTAAAGTGGGCTTTTAGCAGCGCTTTTTCTATCCTTTTATGCTTTCTATTGGCATCTTTAGGCAGCGCTTTCTCAGGAAAAAGCGCTTTCTATTGTCCCCCTTTAGACAGCGCTTTTGAAAGCGCTGTGCGCTGTCTAATTTATTATTTATTCTCACCTTTAGGCAGCGCTTTTAATTGAAAGCGCTTTCTTTTTTATTTTTTATTTTCACTATAGGCAGCGCTTTTTCTTAAAAGCGCTTTCTTTTCTTCACGTTTTTTAATGATTTTTAAAAAGAAATCACATTTTCCTTATTTTTTATGCAGAAACCTGTAGAAACCTGTATATTTTCCTTCACATTTTAATCCATTTCCATTAACCATTTCTAATCCTTATAAATCACATAAACCATTCTAATCCATGATTCACATTTTAGGCCATTTTCATTAACCATTTCCATAATTAAACCACTCTAATCCATAAACCATTCACATAATAATTAAACCATTCTAATCCATAAACCATTCACATAAACCATTTCCATAATTAAACCATTCTAATCCATAAACCATTAACATAAACCATTCACATAATTAAACTATTCTAATCCATAAACCAGTCACATAAACCATTCACATAATTAAACCATTCTAATCCTTTAACTTCTAAAGATCTCCTAATATACAACAACTTCCAAAACTATACAATTACTCTCCATAACTACACACCAACTTCCATACCTTATATGATTCTTTTCTCAATAAGGTATTCACACAATTCCTCCTTGATTTCTTCCAATTTATCTTTCGTGTAAAGAGCACACGTGTATTCATCAAAGTACTACATAACAAAACACAATATGCATGATTTAGTTTAAAATAATAAATTATATGAAATATCCGATAAGTATTAAAATAAATCCTAAGTTATAAATCCATACCGTGATGGGAATCTCTAATCGATCCAAATGAAGGATTTCTCTCATAAACCTCAAAACGAAATAACCGCAGTCTATACCATTACGATGACTAGGACACTACACATAGAAAAACAAATAAGAATTAATATATAGTTGTCTTGTGTTATCAAGTAGCATCACTATTATAAGCAACATTGTGAAAATTAATATACCTCCACTTTGATCCATGTAATGTTGGTTGCTTTAGACCGTGATACTCGAGCTTCTCTTTGTGCTTGGTATACTAGTATTGTTCTATAAAAGAAAAACGTAAATTTAGAGCAATCTCACAGAAATAATTAAATATACAAATACACACGAATATTTAGAACAATCTCACTTACGTATCAACCAAATCCTTCATATTCTGATATGTTGTCCAATCATGATCTAATGAATTCAGATAATACACCACTTCTCTTGTAGGATTAATAGCAACCAACAACCAGTGTCCACTGTAAAATATAACAAAAGTTTAAATGGATAATTTCTACGCAAAAGATACAAAGATTAGAATGAAAATCTTACCCGTTTCCAGTATTATACGGTAAAAGATACAAACTTTCTGTACTGCTGGCCATAAACCTCTCGAGTAAGTGATCTCTTACTGAATTTGGATCAATAGCAATTTCCAGTGCATTGACACGGGTGCAAGACAAGAAATAGAATTTGTTTGACAATTGATTCCCGCGCATCAATTTGTCATACAAGCACCTTAAATAAAAACATAATAAACATTAGACTATTTTCATTGAAATGTGTAAATAAATTGTTCAACTAATTAAATAATAGATTGATCGGAGTACTAGATGTATGAATGCATAACACCGATGCCTAATTCAAGATGCCGAAAAATCTATTCCATGTCCTCTTTTGCAATTGTTTCGGAATGAGGAAAACTAAAAACACCTTCGTCCATGTCTATTTGACGAATAGCACCATCCATCAAATCTGATGTTGCCACAAGTGTTTCAAGACACATCCGAAAGCGATGTGTAAGAGCTCTTTTTGCCTGCCCGGTCTTTGTAGGAGCTCTTTTCTTGCTGGCTTGTTGTGAAACTTGAGCAGGAACCTAAAAATCATATAAGTTAGGTAAAGTAGAAAATCATGAAGCTTTTGAATTCGGATCATAGAATAACACTTTCAATGTACCTCTTTTTGTGATGCAACAGACTCGTTGTGCGGCAAAATCCCTTTATCCTTAGATGCGGGTTTTGTAGGAGTCTAACATTACCATGTAAAAAAAATGTACGTAATGGTTCAGAATGATTTTCATAATGGTTCAGAATTGACATTTGAATACTAAAAGATTCATAATGGTTTTCAACATACCTCATCATCTATGAAAATGAGGTCTGACGGCCATGCAACAAACGATCCTATTGCATCCCGCAACAATGTTGTCTCTGAAACAACGTCAGGTATCGGTAGCAACGCATCCAGCTCTAATGCAATATCAACCGATACTTTTAGATATCCATCAGGTAGCGATTTATGGTGAAGTAAATCTCCCAAAGTGTTACGCACTTTTCCCTTGCCAACTATGCGATACGTCGGTGATGATAAATACAGCTGACAAGATGAAATGCCCTAAACCAATAATAAATATGTTACTGTTAATGTGTATATATGTCAATTAAAATGAATGGGCTAATTTAATTTCATAATAACATATATAATTACCTCGGGAATTTTCTTTTGACAATTGATACTAGCTTTGTCACTAGTATCTTTCAACTCTGAACCGCGCTTTTCCGCCTCATATCTCTCTTTATCCTTTTGCAATTCACGGACTTGCGCTTTTAATTCCTCCAACGATTGCATCACTTCTTGATTGCTAGGATTTTTTCTCTTTGGATTCTTATACAAGGAAGATGGAGTCACACCAAATCCTTTACCCCTCACCCGACCGAAATACTCAGGAACATTTAGTACTCGACTAAGTATGCTCCTGCAATCCTCCTCACCTATGGTTAAGGATTTAGATAGAGTCTCCTGAAATTCATTGACATATCAAAAATTATTAGTGGGGATTAAAAATTAATTATATTTTAATAAAATATCGATTAACTTAAAGACATAATGTTATATTTACACATTCGTCATAAACATGCTGAACATCTTCCCTAACAACTCCATCCTTGCCAACACGAGCTTCCTTCCACAAAACATGGTCCGGAAGTGATGTTTCTTCACTTTTCGTCTCTTCTAACTACACATTGAGATAAATAATAAGATCATCAATTATAACACAATAAGACAATTAATAAAATCATAGCATTTATATATACTTACCATTTTTTGTTGTAAGCGTGCATATCCCAAACGCCCTTTTCTGTATGGATACGCGGGTTTTGATGCTCTTTTGCGATTAATGGCACTCAATTCCTGGATAAACAAGTTTAAGTCATATCAGAACAAACTAATGCAACAAGTATATAATACAATTAATAGACATGACAAATTAACATTACATTGAATTTTTCGGTTTTTCGTTTGGCTACAAAAGTGCCCCATTCTTCAGGTGTAATCAAGTCCGCATACAACTGTGGAAGTTCTGCTTCAACAAATTTTTTTTTCTCATCCCTTAGATATTTGTTTGATAACATAGCTCGAAACCCTTTGTGTCTTTTTCCGGCCAATTGAAGACAATACTTTTTTCAGCTTTCATCAATATTAAAAGACCTCTACGAAAAAACATACACATAGAGTGTGTTAGTATAAGTAAATTAAAGACTTAATCGTCAACAAAAATCTAATAACATCAATCATATTTGGTAAGTACCTGTATCTCAGTCCATATTTTATCTTTACCGGCTTGCAACAATTGATTCCTCCAATTATCAATGGTGATTGGAATGTGCTGACGGACAAGGGAACCTATGTAACTAGTCAACATTGAACCGTTTGGCTCAATTAGTTGGTTTTCATCACTCCAATGTACATCAAATTTAATCCCTTTATCTCTTGCACGGATGATTGACTTCATAATAGTTATTCCTCATTTAATTTCACTTTCTACATTCTGAGCTTCATTTGTATCATGTGTCTCGTGTGAGTCTTCCTGGTTACTAGCCATTTGACCTGTAAGAAAGAAAAAAACAAAAATTAAATGACAAATATAAAAATCCATAATCCATTGAATATATATAACATGACAACTATTTAATATTATTGAATGATATAAGCTATAATTTTATAACTAGTACATTTTTCACTAACGTCTCTTTCTTTTCTTGGTTGGAATATGTTCTACCCGTCTCTTAATAACACAGACGGTTGGATTGATCCAAATACCCTCATTATGATCATTTCTAGTATATGATTCATTCGCTATAATATTTTCATCTTGATCATTTCTAGTAAATGATTCAATATCAACATCAATATCACCTTGATCTCCAATGTTTTCATCAATTACTTTGTTAGATAAAAGCACTATAGACCATTTTGTACTTGTCGGATCAGTGACATAGAACACTTGTTTAGCTTGAGAGGCTATAATAAAAGGCTCATCTTTGTACCCCACCCTATTAAGATCCACTTGCAAAAATCCTGACTTATCCATTCGTATGCCATTATTATTTTCAACCCACTTGCAACGAAATATAGGAATCTGAAAATTCTCATAATCAAACACCCAAATGCGCTCGATAACCCCAAAATATGACAGATTTACAAATTTGGGGTTTAAGTCCTTCACACTTGAAATGTGCATTGCTTCAGCTACCACGGTGACACCACTATTTTGCATAGTACTTTTATCATCTTGTTCTTTGGTATAAAATGTGTATCCATTAATTGCGTATGCGCTAGAAGAAAACACAACCAAACTTAGACCATATGCTAAACATCTCAACCTTTCTGTTATTGAAGCGGGATCTGAATAATACTTTGAATAAATATGATCCTTAAACCAATGTATGAAACTTCGATTGTGCTCTCGTACTATCCAATTCTCATTTCTATTTGGATTTAAACCTCGGAGAACATCCTTGTGCATTTCAACACACGACTCAACCTCATTCTCATTGTGTAGAACATACAAATGCACTTGATCCCATTCGACCCTTGATACTGTCACAACTTCATTTCCAATTAAATTTTTTCCTTTTTTTTTCCCGACAATATGAGATTTGGGGAGTCCAATTGATTGTACATTGGACAGATATTCAGTACAAAACTCAATCGCTTCTTCAACAATGTATCGTTCGGCAATACAACCCTCTGGTCGACTTCGGTTTTTCACATACCCTTTTAATATTTTCATATAACGTTCAGTAGGCTACATCCATCTCATATAAGCCGGTCCACACAATTGTGTCTCTTTCACCAGATGAACAACTAGATGAACCATTATGTCAAAAAACGAGGGAGGAAAATACATTTCAAGATCACATAAAGTAATAACTATTTCTTTTTGCAATATTGGTAAGATCGCAGGATCGACACCTTACTGCAAATTGACTTGAAGAAAAAACACAATTTAGTTATTGCGCTTCTTACTTTTTCTGGAAGAATAGAACGTATACCTATTGGTAGAAAATGTTCCATTATAACATGGCAGTCATGCGTCTTTAAACTCTTTAACTTGAGGTCTTTCATAGACACAAGTCTTCTAATATCTGAAGAGTATCCTTCTGGAACTTTAACTTCACTTAGAAACTTACACAATATTTTTTTCTCCTTTCTAGATAGAGTATACGCAGCAGGTGGTAGATATGTTCATTTTCCTTTCTTCAAGGGTCCTAATTCAGTTCTTATCCCCTTCACTATCAAGTCCTTTCTTGCTTTAAGGCCATCCTTAGACTTTCCTTGTATATTGAGTAACGTACCAATAACACTGTCAAATACGTTTTTTTCGATATGCATAACATCTAGAAAATGTCTTACATACAACGACTTCCAATATGGCAATTCAAAAAAAATTGACCTCTTCTTCCACCCTCTCTTGACAAGTGTATGTGCAAAAGGCTTGCCAAACTGAGTACTCACATCTTTCACCTTTTCAAAAATTTGATCACCTGTCAATATAGGTGGAGCTCTACCTTGTTCTGGCTCTCCATTGAATGCTTTTCTCCACCCACGGTAGTGATGATTAGAATTTAAGAATCTACGATGACCGAGAAAGACATTCTTCTGACCAAACTCCAATCGCGTCGAATCTGTTTTATCTTCACAAATAGGACACACATATTGACCTTTTATGTTGTACCCTGATAGATTTTCGTATGCTGGAAAATCATTAATTGTGCCAAACAACATCGCCCTCAAGTTGGAACTTTCTTTCCTATACCCATCATAAACCTTCACACCGTTCTCCCACAAAAACTTTAAATCTTCGATTAAGGGTGCCAAGTATACGTCTATGTCATTCCCTGGTTGACTAGGCCCAGAAATTAACATAGATAACATCATCTACTTACACTTCATACATAGCCATGGAGGTAGGTTATAAATCATAATGATCACAGGCCAAGTGCTATGTGAGATACTTTGAAGACCGTGTGGGTTCATTCCATCAGTAGATAATGCCAAGCGAAGGTTTCTTGCTTCTTTTCCAAATTCAGAATAATCATCATCAATTTTCACCCACTGTGGTGAATCTGTCGGATGTCGAAACTTTCCATCAATAATTCTTTCATCTGCATGCTTAGTCAAGTGTCTTGAATCGGTCTCACCACGAAACATGCGTCTAAATCTCGGAATTATAGGAAAATACCATAAGACTTTTGCTGGAGACAACTTTTTCTTATATCGAGAGACACCACATTTAGGACACTCATTTAACGATGCATACTCATTTCGAAACAAAACGCAATCGTTTAGACATGCATGTATCTTATTATAGCTCATGCCAATAGAGCACAACATCTTTTTGGCCTCATATGTTCGATTGGGAAGAACATTATCCTCTGGAAGCATATCTTTCATAAGGGCCAATAACTCTGTGAAACTTTTATCCGACCATCCATTGCCCGCCTTTAAGTTGTACAACTTTAATACCGCAGACAATCTTGTGAATTTAGTGAAACCATTATACAACGATTTCTCTGCATCGCTTACCAACCTCTCAAACATTTTGGGACAACCCTTAAGATCTTCTTCAAGAGCTTCTGCAATCTCTTCGACTCGATCATAATCATATGTATCTGTGCCATTGTCGTTTGAAGCATAGGTCGTATTATCCCCCGGTTCAAAATTCCCGTTAATTTTCTCACCATGCAAATTCCAACATGTATAACTTCTATCAATTCCACACCTCTTTAAATGCGATGCCAACTGAACCGCGTCAACCCGACTCCCAAAACAGCAACCCAAGCAAGGAAATATCATTCGACTGGGGTCTTCGGCGTGCACAACAACAAACTTAACGAATTTCGATACCCCATTCTCGTACTTTTTCGACAATTGACTTGAATACATCCATTTCTTATCCATAGTTATACTAATTAAGCTAAACAAAAACAAAATAAAAAATATTTACCTGTAGGGAAACGATCCGACTTTCACACTTTGATCACAAGTAACCCCTATATATAGCAAATTCAATAAGTTAGTTCTCAATCATTGCAAGCAATGCTCATCCATCATAGAAGTTCATTCAAAGCAGTTCATTCAAATGGTTTTACTAATGAAGCTAAAAAAAACTTTAATTATTCACGCAACTATAGCAAAAGAACAACTAATTACCTGTAGAGAAGTAATCAAGTTCTGGACCCACACAATGTAAGATTCCTCCAACGACCAGACTTTCACTTTGCACCTGTAAAACAATCATACTATCAATATTAATTCAACTTTTCACTTTTCAATGTCTCTTCAACAAGATATATCCTATGCCAAATTCTAATAGTAATTTATTCAAGAATTCTACATAATATATATTGACTCAATCCTATGCCTCAAAATTCTTCAATCTAAGCTGTGTTGTATTTTATATTTTCAACAAATATCTCATTCCAATAATGTTTTCTAGAACCAACATGTGTGTTACAACATATGAACCCTCAAGAACCTATGCATATTTCTATTATTTCCTATACATACACAAATAAGAAAAGTATTATTACAATTACCACGTTGACACCACTTCCATCTCCATATGCTAACAATGAAACCTATGAAATTGAGCTATTTTATGATTTTTAATGATGACGCATGTTAATTAATCTTAGAAATTAAGATAAATGTTGCTTTTAACATGACTACACAATTATATACAATTTAACAAACAATGCAAAAAACAATTGATATTTTTACATAAAGATGCCATTAACTAATTTAGTTATATGACTCATTACATCATTAAATAAATTATCAATTTCCTCGCCTATATCATCAAAGAGCTTTTGTAACTCACAACTCTCTGCAAATCTTTGGCTGCATTATGTCTTACTTTATCAGCAGCAACAAGGTGAGCAACAACATAATTAGTAAACAAGTTCATTTATAACTACAACAACCCTAAACAACACATAGTCAATACAACATGATTCAATACAACATGAGCAACATTCAAGAACCAACATTTCTTCGTTCAAGAACTCTAACCAACATTCAAGAACCAACATTCAAGAACCTAAAATATGATGACAGTAACTCTCAAGAACCAACATTCAAGAAAATAGGCTAAACTTAAACTTTAACATCTCAAGAAAACCTAAAACGGTCGGAGAAGAATGCGTACCTGCACGATAACGGTCGGAGAAGAATACAGAATGCCTCTTCTTCGTTTTTGTTTTCCGCTTCTTCTTCTTCTTCGAACGAAAAATGAGTAGCAGACAGTCGATAATGGAAAAAATGCAGAGAGAACGAAAAAAATGAGAGATAACGGTCGGAGAAAGGACAAGGGAGAAAGGAAGAACAGTCGCGAGAGTGAAAATGATTAGAAAAATTGAATAGGGCTCATCTGAAAATGTGGTGTTTTTTATTTTTTAATTAATAAATGACCTATGACAGCGCTTTTGAAAAGCGCTTTCTTAAGTGCTATATTTAGCAGCGCTTTTTCTATATAAGCGCTTTCAAATGTGGGGCCAATTTAAGGCCTTTAGCAGCGCTTTTTCAAAAGCGCTTTCTAAGGTTAACATTTAGCAGCGCTTTTAGAAAGCGCTTTCTAAGGTTATACCTTTAGCAGCACTTTTAGAAAGCGCTTTATAAGGTTATACCTTTAGCAGCACTTTTATAAAAGCGCTTTCTCAGGTGGTGTCTATGTAAGGCCTTTAGCAGCGCTTTTAGAAAGCGTTTTCTAAATGTAGCCTTTAGCAGCATTTTTATTTAGCGAATTTTTTCCAAAACTTATAGCAGCGCTTTGTAATAAAAGCACTGTCTTTTTTGTGCTGCCAAAAGCGAATTTTGGCGTAGTGTACAATATCACGAATTGTATCTTCTAGAGTATCATTCATAAATTCATCATCTTCAAACTATGTGGCATATGTATTTTTTTTGCCATGTCACCATGCCATACCCATTCCATGTAATTTTGAATAATTTTATTACAACCCCAATGATTGAATATAACATCCCTTAGAAGATTTTGCGTATTTCGACAAATTTTACAAGGACGCCAAAAAATCACATTATCGTTAGGAAATTTTTTCTTGAGAATTCAAGAAATCAAATCACTCTATTCTCATCCAACTATGATCCATAATAACATACAACTTTTGAAAGTAAAATAAAAATGAACATTCCAAAATAATATCTTAATAACAATAAACTACAACAACTATAAATACCTGAAAAACAACACTACATTATACCCTAAGTCTCAAAAACCACGACTTCAACAATAAAAGTAAATAACACTACATTATACCCCAAGTCTCAAAAACCATGACAATAACAACAACAACAATAACAACAACGACAATGAGAACAACAACAACAATGACAACAACAACAACAACAACAACAACAACAACAACAACAATGACAAAAATAACAACAACAACAAAATTCTATTAGAGAGTTTTATATACAAGAGAAGATGAAAGAGTGGAAGAAAAGTGTTGATTTGAGGTTTGAGCTTCCTTCCTCCTTGGAGAAGACGGTGTTTCAGTTCGTTAGGTTGAGAGAATAATGTTTCAGTCGAAGAAAAATACTAGGGCGTAAAAAGTGAATGAAACATAACATTATGATGATTGAGTAATATATTACTTAGAGTTTACATCTCGATTTTTAGAAAAACCTAGAGAACAACACCGAGGGAAAAATTGCGTTTAATTTATTTAAATAAAATATTTATCAACTTTTATAGCCGGTTATTTAAACAACCGAGGTATAAGATGAATAATAAAATAATAGCAAAATTTGGGTTCTAAATAAAGCATAAATTTGCAGGAGCTGGGAATAGAAGCTCAATGTCTGAGCTACATAACCTGTCGGTTTTCAACAAAACCGAGGGATAAGATTAAAGTTTTAAAAAAATAACATGTTTCAAGTCATCTGACCTCGAATTTTCATTGGCTGGGGTGGAAGCTTTGTCATGAAATATATTATTTGTAGTAGTGATAAACACTTTCTCCATGCATATACCAGTAACATTGTTGTTGTTGGTGTTGAGATATTTAAGTTTTAATGTTATTGTTGTTGTTGAGATTGAGGATTTAATGTTGTTTTTGTTGTCGTCATTTTCATTGTTGTTGTCGTTGTTGTTAATGTTGTTGTTGTTGTTGTTGATATTGAAGGTTTAATGTTATTTTTGTTGTTGAGATCAAATGTTCAATATTTTTATTGTTGTTGTTGTAATATCTTACCAAAGTCTTGACATCTCTCTTAAAGGATGTTAAAGTGTGTAGTTTATATATGTGTAGATTTATTACAATGCGACTTAGCAATGTGACTAAGCAAAGTTTTAAACTTAGCAAAGTTATCATATAAAACACATGATTAATTTCTATAGAATTTTGATTTTATTTTTAGAAAGTACGTAGTTATGGATCGTAGTTGGATGAAATCTAAAAAGTTAAGTTATTAGTATGATAATGAAATAGTTGAATTTTTTGAATTTGACAAAAGAAAACTTCCCGACAATAAAGGAATTTTTTATTGTCTTTATATTTTATGCGGAATTACAAAAAAATGTGGAAAGGAAGAAATATTAAATCCTTTATGTTGTGATATAATTTGTTAAAATTATAAGGCGGGAAGAAACACCTGTATGGAATTTTCTTGTATGCATTTATCAAAAACATGTGGAAAGAACTTAAAAACCATGAATCAGCACAAAGAAATAGGAAAAAGTAAAACCCTGAAGAATCAAGACTCGTTAGGCCCCATTTACCTGGATGTTAGTCGTAGTATAGAGCTAGGTGACAACACCTGGTGTAAGTACTTCATGGTGAAGCAAGGGTTAACGTGTTAGTCGAAAGGGTGGTGCACTGGGTGAGAAGAAGCGACTAGGGACACATGGAAGACAAGAAAGCATTGCTTGATGAAGACGAAAAGCTAACGGGCCAGGGTGTCAGAGCAAGGTAGGCATGCTAGGCAAGAAACCTGTGCGCCCTACACAAGGCTAAAAGATTTCCATATAAATAGAAGTTTTCAATTTAGTGCAAAAGGAGTTTTTGTGGATCGAAGGAGTGCATAGTTTAAGTAGGTTCTCTCTAGTATACAATAGAAGGATAAAATAGGAAGTCTAAAGGCGGAAGCGATGCTCATGTGACAGAGAAGATCGTGTTTCTGAAGTCGACGTCTCTAGAAAGACTATCTGTTATGCTAACCATGAGTTAACATAGCTAAAATTTCTATCGTTGGGGTTAGATGTAATCATTATATTCATAGATAGGTCATGGTGTTCTATGTAAATCTACTCATGTTGAAATATTGGTGAATATTTAATCTTAATGATTGTTTTATCTTTGCAACCTACACTATAACAAATAATGCTTTTTATGACGAAGCTAACATCTCGAACAATAAAAATACGAAGGTATAGGTACTGGGAACGCCATGTTTCATTTTCAAAAAATAAACAAGCATTTACTTTGGTTTTTTAAGAAAAGCAAAGGAATATATCTATAAGGGAGCTTGCTTTGACACCCAGTTATTGCATTTTATGTTTTTTTCCAGTTGTTTAGTTAGAATTTCTCACTTGGCGCCTTTCCAAGTTCCATTTTTATCATTGTTATTTTTTTATTAGTATTTACCTCGGCTACATGGTCAAACTGAGAGGTAATATATTTTGCATTAATCAATTTCAAAATACTAATTTTAATTTTTTATTTGATATGTTCAAACCCCTCGGTTATACAAAAAAATCAACGTTATATATCTTTTAATTGAATTCTCAATATATGGCGCTATTGTGTTTTTATATTTTATATTTTTAGTTAATATTGTCACTTTGGATTTTATATAAAACCGGTGTGACACATATATTGCATGAAATACTTCAGGCTACAATCTAGATAGTTTCATACTATTCATTTACCTATCAACGCTCAAACGTCATTTCGTCACTCTCTTATGGCAAAAAAAACCCAAGACTATTTTCAAGATGATATTCATCAAAACTCTTCCAACAAATAGTCATAAAACATCATTTTCGCAACATGTTTGTTCTTCACTTAAATGAGTTATATATCACTTTGTTTTTCACTGATCATTTTGTCTAGGGTTTTATGTTAGTCTGTCTTTTGATCATTTTATTTCTATGATTTTCCATTTGTTTTTATTTAAATGTTAGTAAGTATAGTTTCTCTTGATCATTTTGAGGTTTATTTAGATAGTTACTTCATCAATAGATATTATTTTTCAATAGGTTTGGTCTTCACTGAAACGAGTTATATATCCCTGAAACGAGTTATATATTACCGAAATGAGTTTATATCATTTTGTTTTTCACTGTTTGTCTCTTGATCATTTTGTTTCTACGTGTTTGTATCTTGATAGTTGATAACTAACAAAATGCCTTGTTTTGAATAGTAGTTTTGCGGCACGTATTGATTCATTTGTATTGAATTATTTGAATAAAACCCCACTTTGTTTGTAAAAGTGTATATTTAGTGTATAGTAGTATATTTGTGCAAATACCATTGAGTTTAATTGTTTTTATCTCATTTTTGTAGGTATTCAAGCATTGATATTTAGTCGTTGTTAGATAGAGCATTGAATAAGCTTTTCGATGCTTCCGACTGGGCCTTAAACGGAGTTACGGTTCGAAAGTTATGAAGAAAACAAGATACTAAATTTTTCTGTTACTGTAAGCTAGCGCCCCGAGCTCGCCGGGCAAGCCAGACGCGAGCCAGAAGTTCCAGAAGCAGTAGAAAATCCGCCTTTGCTCGCCGGGCCAACCGTTACTTCGCCGGGAGAATTAGTCTGGGCAGAAACACATTTAAAGTGGGTAAAACACATTTTTTTAGGTTATGTTTTGGGGTATTTGTTCCCAATTCATCAAACCTTCATTTTTGATAGTTTAGAGCTTAGAAAAGCATCAATGAAGGTTGTAACTCGACGATTGGGGGTGGATGATTCTTGGATCATGATTGACACCGCGAGAGATTTAGATTCCTCTTCTCTCCTCCCTTTGTAGTTTCCATTTGTTGTGAGTTTGTATGTAAGTTTACCTTGATTATATGTACATTTATTGCTCATGGTGTTGTATAAAACTCATTTTACAAATTAATGTTGATGATTGCTTTCTTTATTTGGGTTTGAGTTGTTGCAGACATGGACGAGTTGATTCGGGTTTAAGATGAACATCTATTAGGCTCTAGAATCTAGAGATATATTTAGGCTTAATATTCACTTGGGTATCAGAACTTAATGCTTATGTGTTATTTGTGTTGCGCTGAGAGATCGCCGACGCGAGTAATACAGTCGTTGTCTCACTCTGTGTTAGAGATAACCTCTGTGTGAGAGATACATGATAATGTTGACAAGTGATTTAGGTTGCTTACAACTGGGTAGTAGGCTTAAGTATTTGATAGGGTAGATGAAATGAAAACCCGAGAGTTCTCTCCTCTCCAAAGAATGAATTCTTTTCTGTTCATAAGTTTTATTTCCCGCATTTAATTTAAACCCATTTTAAACCCAAACTCAATAACTTTTAAATTGTTGAACGACAGTTCAATAACACTAATCTCTGTGGACACGATAATTTCTCGGATAAATACTTCCAAAAACTTTTGTTGCTTGTCGCTTTACCGCACCAACAATAGTCATGGCCAGTTCAAAAATCACTTTCCATAAAATATATTCTGCAACATATGTTAATACAAATCGTAGAAGAAAAACTAGAGGTGCCACGATGTATACCAAGGTGAATAAAGCCCATGAGATCGGTGTTCGCTACCAAGTTACAGTTGATTCTGCAACCAACAAGGCTTATGGTGAATATTGTGACGATTTTATGGGTTACATTGTGTTACAAGGTAGAAGTAAAGTGAGAATTTCGATAGATAGTTGGCACTATGTTGAAAAGGATTTGAAAGATGCCATACAGGAAGATGTTCAGGTATTTTATGATTTGTTTGCAAGTATATATGATCATTTATTTTTTGTTTAACACTAATAACATCTCTATTGTGTAAACATAGGAAGTGTTCATTGTTAGTCCAAATGATAATAATGTGAAAAAGAAGATGCTTACATATTATTGTGAGCGTTGGAAGGGCTTTAAGACACAACTCACCCATGATTATATTAAACATGGAGAAGATAAAGAAATTACTTCATACGATGTGTATTCATATATTGATCAAGATGTTTGGGAGTAATTTGTAGAGTCTCGCATCACTCCTGCCTTCTTGGCAAAGTGCCAAAAAGGAAAGGAAAATCGAGCTAGAAATATCTATCCACGTAGATTGTCTCATGGAGGATATCGAAAACTTGAAAAGAAGACGATGGATGAAGACATGAGAGGTTCTATAAGTCTTGATAGCACTCCATCTTCACCATCATGCCATTAGAAATGGAAGAGGGCACGTCGAAAAAAGACGGCGAGTTCACATCAGATACTACGTGTGAAGTGGCTTAAAGGATTGTAAGTGAATACTTTTTTAACAATATTTATTTTAGTTAAACCAATTTGTTAAAGATGAAATTTCATATGTGTTGTAGGATGATCTAGTTGAATAAACTGAAGCCGTCATCTTCACTTCACAAGATCGTCATGACATCTTGGTAGAAGCGATTGGAACCGAGGAGCATCCTGAGCGTGTCCGTGATCTTGGAAGAGGTGTTGGCTTCAAGGAATATTTTGGACCATATAAATCATCTAGAGAGAAAACCCGTAAGAGAGAGATTGAAGAGATTGTTGCTTTTGAGTTGGAGAAGGAAAGAGAAACAGGATTGGAAGTTGGAGGTGGAGAGGAAGAGGTGGAGGGAGGAGCAGGATAGGAAGTTGGAGAATGATAGGAAGAATTTTGAGGAGGAGAAGAAGAGGTGGAGGGAGGACAAGGATAGGAAGTTGGAGGATGGAAGGGAAAGGTTGTTGTAGAAGGTGCAAGAGGTGTCCAGAAGGACCAGGAGAAGTGAGAGAGGATGACTGAGGAGAAGGTGTCTGAGAAGTGTACCCACAATGTGATTGAGGTATAAGTTGTACGTTGTTGTTATTATTGTTTGCATATTTTAATTTTGGATTGTATTTATGTTGTTTTTATGATGCAGAAATTGAATTCATTGGGTCTATTAAGCTACACAAATTCAAATTAGTTGGAAATTCAAGAGAATTAAGTTCAGAAAGTTACGGGTGGTTCAAACGCGAAAGAAAGTTTTTCTGCCAACCAGGGCAATATTGAACCCAAACCGTCAAAAGTAGATAGCATTGAGAGACTAGGAATGATCATTGATAGTATTCCAGACCCATGCATGGGTATTACATTAAGTCATGATCCAACTCAGTTATTCGTACTTTCTAGAATTTCTGCCCATGGTTTTTTGTCGGGAAATGTGTACCTAGACAATTCCGTATTACAAATTTGCTCCTTGTAAGTATAGTTTTTATGTTAATCTCTATTTATATTCATACGTTCTTCTACATTAACATAAAGATTTTCTCTTACAGGTACATCCATGAGTTATGTGTTGAAAGGAAACTTCAAAACAAGTATTGCATCTTAGATCTGGCGCTTATTGGTCTTACTCGCGGTTCTATAGGAAACAATATCCTTTTTTACTTAAAAGATAAGTTGAAAGGGAACATCAAAGATTGTTATTTGGCCCCATTTTACCTCAAATTAGTATATATTAATTTGTGTTTCATTTATAAACCAACTAGTAGGAAACTCGTGCATCCGCACGGGTTCTGGTGTGGACTGCGGATACGTTACCAGTTAGGTTATTAGATATAAAAAATCCAAAAATAATAAAAAGTAGTTTTAAATTCAAAAAGAATTATCTTGATTCACCCAATAAATGAAGTATTTTTTTCCGGTATGTAAATATTATATTTGTTTTGACCATTTTTATAAATATATATGAATCAATGGTTAAGTTGTTTGCATTTATAAAAATATTTTAATAAAAATATTATTTTTGTTTTGACATAATTTATAAAAATACTTGAATCAAAAGTAAAGTTTTTCCCGTTAATAAAAAACGTTTCTAAGAATAGCGTTTTTTCCCGTATATAAAATGTTTTAATCAACAATGAATTGTTTTCCCGTATATAAATATAATATTTTTTTATGTTATTTAATTAAAAAAAATAATACGATTTGTTTTGACATAATTTAAAATTATATTTGAATCAAAAATAAAGTTTTTCCCGTTTGTAAAAAGAAAAAAAGGAATATTTGTAGTTGTTGACAATGTTTATAAAAATATGTGAATCAAAATATGTAATTTATGTAGTCAAAATAAATAAGTTGAAAAAAAATTGTAGTCAGAATTAAAAAAGTTAGAGAAAAAATGGATGCAAGTTTTAAACCAATCATTGAACTTTAAAAAAAAAACTCTAAAAAATGTAAACCGTAAGATATACATGATTTTGTGACAAAAGGCAAATAATTGTGTAGTCTTCAATAACTATGAAATTTAGCACACACTAAATTAGTAAAAAAACTTTAAGTTATGTGTCCATAAACCTCAAATTCAAATTAACAAAGCTTGGTAATGCAGTACATCAAAAAGACAAAAAGCATGGAAACGTAATCACGATTTCTAAAAGTGGATGATTTCATAAAGTTGTCCCACTTGTAGTCGCGCTCATCATCGTCATCAGAATCAAACATATCATACTCCGGTTCTTCATCATCATCGGAATGAAATTTGTTAAACCTTCTACCCATTGTTCCTGGTCTCCTGAATCTTCTCCTCTTTCGTCGTTGTCGCACAGCAGCGACCCGAGGTACCTGTTGGGAAAAAACCAGTAACTGATTATTGTGAAGAAGATGAACAGAAAATTTAATGTGACATGAATAGAAAAAAGAAAGGAATAAACAGAACTGTACCAGCAGGACGTGATGAGGATGTTCAACATGGGTAGGTTGTTGGTGCGATAGGGTGTGTCCCTCGTCGGCAGGTGGTTGATTTTCTGGAACTGGTTCGATGTCAGAAGGTGGTGTTCGGTGGAGCGGCGCATCAATGTTATTTTGCGGCTGTTGATTTAATAAAAAAGAACGGTTGGAAGATGAAGCAAGAAAAATGCAGAGTTGTATGTAGGTATTGAAAAAAGAAGTAGATAATTTAGGATTCAAACCTGGTCTGGTTGATGGACTTGAGATGGGTGTTGCAATGTCGTCGTTGGTTGGATTTCAGGCGCAGTCTGCACCCCGAACAATGTTGGTGGTGGCCATAGTAACAGTGATACGTTTCTGAATTTTTGTTTGTGTTGGTGAGAGAAGGACGGTTGTTTATATATTTTTCCCTGAGACTCATAAGTTTCTCCCTGCACTTGGTAATGTAAAATCATTAATTGTTTTGAAAATGTAATAGTGGTAGTTAGGGAGGCAAAATAATGAGTAGCCATAGGGAAGATTAATGATAAGTCAGAAAAACGGGGTGTGCTATGATTTGGCATTAAAGCCATAGGGAAGTGACATTGGGAAACCGAAAACCATGGGGAAGCATAACAGTCGGTTATTAAGTTTGAACAAATTGAGAAAAATAAAATGCACATTTACATATAACACACCAAATTTTGGTTGAACTGTTAATTTGCAATTAGTTGTAGACTTATGATCCAAGAAATCCTTGAAGTGTGTTATACTCATATCATAAAAGAGAAAACCAATTCATAAGAATGCATCAAAGGATTAGATATGACAATTTTAGATTTTTGACAAACTATGAAAGAGAGATGACATTTAGGGTCGATGTGTTACCTGATTGGGTGTCTGAATATAGTCAATAGCAACACTCCCTCTCTAATATCTTCTAACTGCATTGGTAATGTTGTCCCACCCCTTTGTTGTTTTGCCTGATTTTCTATTGCAGCTCTCCATTTGATTCCTTTAGAAAACTCAAAACCAATCTCTGCTACAACTTCGCTGTTACATAAAAAGTAAAGTCAAGTACTAGAAATTGCATATATTACTTGAGAAAAGAAAACATAATTGAAACACACCTAATATTTGTCCATATTTTCATCGTGCACAATTGGTTTTCATTTTGGGACAGTACATAGACAGGCTTTGAAGTTTCTCTCTAACGGTTGTCGTCTAAAACTGATGAATGGAAAACAACAAACAATAAGTTAGAAAAATAAACTCTCGAAAGAACAACCTTTAATTATTACAGGAAAGAGGTTTTAGATGGTTGACATTGAGGTTTTACATAAAAGAAAGAAAGCATTAATGATAATACTCTCCAAGTGTTTTAGCAATGCGTGGCCCTTAAAACCTACAATAGTTATCAAAAATCATGTATGACATCTCAACAGAATTATTACCGTGCGGTGGACAGGTTCCTGAAGAGGCCGCTGTAAACCTGCCCCCACGAATCATTCAAATACACCTGAGAAAACAAATATGTAAAGATAAGTGATAGGTGCACAAGTAGCTCATAGATTACCGGTTCGAAACAAACATCACAAAATCTCATCAAATGAAATGGCAAACAACTTTATTCCAATAACGGTCAGATGAGATTCAAATTAACAACTCATTGTTAATTTACAATCAATATGTAACCAAATTAACATTAACATTATACAATCAATATGTAAACAATTTTAGATAATACATGACTGGTGGGTGATCGTTACCAGCCTACAAAATCTTTATCCAATAGAGCATCAAGGTTTTAATGGTTAGATTTGGGGGTGATCATTACCAACATACACATAGGGAAAATAAATTATCGATAATTTTAATAAACAGTAGGGTATAAATTAGATAATACATGACTTGATATGAAATTCTGGACTCACTTCATTAATGAAAGTCCTTAACTTGGCATCCTTCATCTTTGTCCCGAAACATGAAGGAATAGATTTGAGTGTCATACTTTAGTACTTTAGTCGCTTAGCACAATGTTAGCACACAATTTCTTTCCAGTCACATCTATCTCAGACTTGATCGCCTCGTGCAAGCATCCAATTTTTTGTAGTAGAAAACAATGCGGAAAGAAAATATCAGCAGGTATGTAAATAAAAGAGTTAAAAAAAGAATGAGTAATTAAGTAAATAAGATAGAATAACCATATAAAGAGTCATGCTTGAATGTTCCATTACATATATGACGGTAGGATGATGTTAGAAGCAAAGACAAGATATATCAAAAAATTATTTTTATGCACATTCTGTTTTTGTTTCAACAAATACTTAGTGAAAGTCGTAGCTTTACTTGAGCTGTAAAGAACAAATATACTATATGCAAGACGATAAGAAAGATGATTACCTCTGAAGATGGGATCACTATGATCTGTACAACGACAACATAGAAACGACAAAATATATGTATTATCTGTAGCAAACATCTCAAAGAACACAAAATCCAGTATTACCGATAGTTTAATCAGGAAAAAATGCTAAAATGTACCTCAATAATCTTCAACTTTAACTAAATTGCACCTGAATATTCTTCAACACACAAAGTTATACAACAACAAAAAAACAGTCAAAACCCTAAGTTGAACACACACTGTAACACCCCCAATCTATACCCCCAAGTAATTAAAGCAGTAAAAGAAAATTCAAAATTTCATCAGAGTATATTTAAATTATCACGGCATAGACGGGGAGAAATCACATTATATTGAAACAAATCATACAACACATGCTCATAAAGATATGCAACAGTGGGGTAGCAATCAACAGAGGAACTCAGTTCCTTACACCCACATTTCAGATTTTAGAATAAAAGCGGAAAATCTAAAACTGAATATCATATATATATATATATATATATATATATATATATATATATATATATATATCACATGAAAAGTTTGTCATACATCAAGTTATACATGCACAAACCAATATATATATATATATATATATATATATATATATACATATACAAATAATCACAAACGGCCTCCCTGACTACCCGGTGTCACATATCAGAGCCGACCGACAAAAGAATGAAGTCCCAAGCTTCACAAAAAGACCTCCAGCAACTCTAATCTGCAATGCCTCATAGAGCATTATAAAACAGCAGAAGGGTGAGAAAAACAATCATCATATAATTGCATACAATTATATATAACACCAAAAATACATATATATATACGGTTCTCACCACAACTCACACCATAATTCAAACACAATACAACACGAGGTATAATTCATATTTCCATCACTAAGGTGTACCAACCATGCACAATACAAACATCACCAACACATATCCATATATCAATGTATCAATTTCATCCACAATTCCACACATAAACAACCATAATGATTTATGCAAATGCAAGAGACCGACACAACGACTCTATGCATATGCACATGCGGTACTGACTTCCATTGTTTCTCATCACTAGTTCACTCAGGAACTCTGCTGGAATCATCGCTCGTTACATCACTGTAACTCCCCGTCGGGCATACGATGTCCCCCGTCGCTCACACCCCACATGGGCACATGACGTTTATGGATCGCTCACACCCCACACGGGCACACGACCCGATCGTTCACACCCCACATGGGCACACGATCGTCTATAATCATCGTTCACACCCCACATGGGCACACGACGTTATAGCGGATTCCCTCTGGAATCCAAACCGTCACTCAGGACGTCACAACAATGCATATCATGATG
The DNA here is from genome assembly GCA_022829125.1 of Lathyrus tuberosus. Taxonomy (NCBI): domain Eukaryota; kingdom Viridiplantae; phylum Streptophyta; class Magnoliopsida; order Fabales; family Fabaceae; genus Lathyrus; species Lathyrus tuberosus. The sequence goes on from JALAZF010000076.1 coordinate 16,868,788, forward strand.
CTTGGCATACAAGGACTCATGACATTTAATATGCACACATAAATGCATTCATCTCCCTCAACAAAATCACACTTTGAACTTATGCCCAAAACAATGCATTTAATTATCATACGGCCACAAATCATCTCAACACCATCTAAACACATGCATTTTCATCATACAATAGCACCTTGCATTATACACATCAATTACACACAATTATAACGACAAAAGTCGACAAACCGACACTATTCCAAATTCCGACATAATTAAATCGGCTAACAATTTCCAAATCATCATAATGAGAAAGTACAGCTCAATAGCTTTCCAACGATACCAAGAATGTAAAAATCGGATAAACGGAACCCAAGTTACGAAAGAAAAACGAAAACGATATTTTGAAAAGTCCCATTTTACCATTCTCCTGGCCATACGCATATTTCCCTGATTTCTCGCCATGCCATACGCGTATTGCCCAAGGTCATACGCGTATGGGCAGAGACAATTTTTCCCCAAAATTCACGTTAAAATTTCAATACACGTAGTGCCATTCATCATACGCGTATTTCCCTGAAATGTTACACGTATCATACGCAAATGGGCAGATGGCCGAGAAAAATAAGAATCCATACGCGTATTGGCCCAAGACTCGCCCATGTTACGCATATTGGCAAGGTCCATACGCGTATGAACATGCCCCATACGCGTATGACCTGGAAAAACCAGAAAAAATTCTGCAGAACAAAGTTCTGCGTTTTCTCAATCAAAATCCTCCAATTTTTCACCTACACCCAGAAAATTACCAATACAATGCATAACAACATGTATCTATCATGTAACAACAATAATGAACACTAAAAACATGATTTCCAACACATTTAATCGATTTCTAATCAATTTTACATAATATGGGTTTTACTAAATTTTTCCAATTCAATCCAATAACATCCACAAACACATATACATAATCATATACAAGCATACAATAACTGAGTTTCGCACCCTTACCCGATTAAATCGATTCTAGAAGTTGATTTCTTGAATTTCCAAGATTTTCTCACTTTTCTTCTCTTCTCCTCTTTTCTTCCCTTTTTCCTTCTTCTCTTTTTCTTTCTCTCTATTTTTCTCTCTTTCTATTTTCTATTCTTTCTACTTAATGAAAAATATCATGAAATGACCAAAATACCCCCACACTCAAATATCTCGCAAACGTTCCCAAAACCCGATAAAATATCACAACATTGAAAAATAACATATTTTCAGATAAAAATCGAAAATAAAATAAAATAATAATAAAATAATCAATACGACTCGATTAAATAAAAGCACCCAAAACTGGGGCGTTACAACTCTCCCCCACTTAGAAATTTTCGTCCTCGGAAATATACCTAAGACAAACAACTCTGGATACGACTCCCATATCCGACCCTCTAACTCCCAAGTCAAATTGCCCTCAGTAGCGCCTCCCCACGCCACTTTCACAAGCGCAATATCCTTGCCTCTTAACCGCTTCACTTCGCGATCCAAAACCCTAACTGGTAATGCCTCTACCGTAAGGTTCTCCCTTACCTCAACCTCATCCATCGGAATCACATGCGACGGATCCGGAACATACTTCCGAAGCTGTGAAACATGAAACACATCGTGCAAATTCGACAGATTCGGCGGCAACGCCACCCTATAAGCCACAGCACCCACTCTCGCGGATATCTGGTAAGGACCAATAAATACATGATAACTCTTAGAAATACATGATCGCCCTCTTGGAACTCCAGATATTTCCGCCTCCGATCATGATAACTCTTTTGCCTACTCTGAGAAGCCTTCATTTTCTCTCGAATAAGCTTCACTTTCTCCGTCGTCTGTTGCACCAACTCTGGTCCAACCACCGTTTTCTCACCAGATTCGTGCCAACATAACGGTGTTCGACATCTTCGTCCATATAATGCTTCAAACGGTGCCATTCCAATACTAGAATGGAAACTGTTATTATACGTGAATTCAATCAATGCAAGATAACTATCCCACGCACCACCTTGTTCAAGAACACAAGCTCTCAACAAATCCTCCAAAGACTGAATCGTCCTCTCCATATGACCATCCGTCTGCGGATGATAAGCCGAACTCAATCTCAATTTAGAACCCAACGCCTTCTGTAAACTTTCCCAAAATCTCGAGGTAAACCTAGGATCTCGATCCGAAACAATAATGGAATCCCATGCAACTTCACAACCACACTGATGTAAATCTCAGCCAACCTCTCCAAAGTAAAAATGATGTCAATCGGAATAAAATGAGCCGATTTAGTCAGCCTATCAACAACCACCCAAATAGCATTACGCCCTCGCTGAGTATTCGACAACCCTGTCACAAAATCCATGGAAATGCTATCCCACTTCCACTCAGGAATATCCAACGGTTGCAACAAACCACTAGGCCTCAGATGTTCCACCTTTGATTTCTGACAACTCAAACATGCATAAACAAACTGAGCCACATCTCTTTTCAATCTAGACCACCAGAAAATCTTCTTCAAATCTTGATACATCTTATTCGCTCCCGGATGTATACTCAAATTACTCCGGTGTCCTTCTTCCAAAATCATCTTTTTCAACTCCGCATCATCCGAAATACAAATTCTACCTCGGAATCTCAAAACACCATTAATATCCACTTGAAAATCACTATTCGCATCTTTTTCTCCCAACAACATCAAATCCACAAATTTCACATCCAGCTTTTGTTTCTCACTAACCGTCATCAGAAAATCATTAGTAATCGTTAGCATCCCAAGCCTTACGCTATCCGACGTCACTTCACAAACCAAACTCAAATCTCTAAACGATTCTAAAAGTTCCCATTCCTTAACCATTAAAGCGGACATATGTAACGATTTCTGACTCAATGCATCGGCTACCACATTAGCTTTACCAGGATGGTAATTCAAGCCAAAGTCGTAGTCCTTCAAAAATTCCAACCATCTACGTTGCCGTATATTTAGCTCTTTCTCATCAAACAAATATTTCAAACTTTTATGATCACTAAAGACTTCAAACCTTGCACCGTAGAGATAATACCTCCAGATCTTCAACACAAAAACCACAGTCGCTAATTCAAGATCATGAGTAGGATAATTTTTCTCATGCACTCTCAATTGCCTTGAAGCATAAGCCACCACCTTACCTTCTTGCCTCAGAACACCACCTAGACCAATCAAAGAAGCATCACAATAAACCACAAATGGTTCATTAGGATTCGGCAAAATCAAAATCGGAGCTGTCGTCAATCTTCTCTTCAGCTCATTAAAACTTTCCTCACACCGAATATCCCAAATAAACGTTTGCCCTTTACAAGTCAACTGGGTCAAAGGAAGTGCTAGCTTAGAAAACCCTTCAATGAACCTTCGATAATAACCAGCCAAACCCAAAAAGCTTCGAATCTCAGTAACAGATCTAGGAGCCTCCCATTGTAGAACTGCTTTGACTTTAGATGGATCCACAGAAATACCATTACCTGAAATTACGTGCCCAAGAAAAATCACTTCCGACAACCAGAATTCACACTTTGACAATTTGGCAAAAAGTTTTCTTTCTTTCAAAACCTGCAAAACAATACGCAAATGCTCCGCGTGATCCTCCCGAGACTTAGAATAAATCAAAATGTCATCAATAAACACAACAACAAATCGATCCAAATGCTCGTGAAAAATACGATTCATGTATTCCATAAACACACCTGGCGCATTAGAAACCCCGAAAGGCATCACAGAATATTCATAATGACTGTATCGTGTCCTAAAAGCCGTCTTCTAAATATCTTCCTCTTTCACCCTTATCTGATGATACCCCGATCTCAAATCAATCTTACTGAACACACACGCACCAACTAACTGATCCATCAGATCATCAATTCTTGGAAGAGGATACTTATTCTTAATCGTCACCTTATTCAACTGGCGATAATCGATACACAACCGCATACTCCCATCTTTCTTTTTCACCAATAAAACTGGAGCACCCCAAGGAGAAACACTTGGTCTTACAAACCTCTTCTCCAACAACTCATTCAACTGCTTCTTTAACTCAACCAACTCAGATGCCGACATACGATAAGGTGCCATAGAAACAGGTCTAGTACCAGGAACTAGATCTATAGAAAACTCCACCTCTCTCTCTGGAGGAAAATCCGAAATATCCTCAGGAAACACTTCCGGAAATTCACACACAACAGGAAACACATCAAGTGAAACTTGACTATCCACAGTCAAAGATGCAAACAATCCAAACAACTGAGCTTCATCCGCCAAAAGTCTCTTCAACTCTTTGGTAGATAAGAAACTCGAGTCTTCGTCTTCCTCAAGATAAGGAAACCTTACTAGCTTATGATAACAATCTATATGAACTCGATTGAATTGCAACCAATTCATTCCCAAAACCACATCTAAACCCTCCAACGGTAAACACACCAAATCCATCTCAAAGTCTTTACCATAAATGGTCAAAGGACAACTTAGACAAACCAAAGAAGTAGTTACTGACCCCATTGCTGGAGTATCAATAACCATCTCACCACCCATCGAAGACAACAAAAGATTCAAACGCTTCGTGCACTCAGACGAAATAAACGAATGAGTCGCTCTAGTATCAATAATAGCAACTAAAGGTGTACTATTAATAAAACAAGTACCTCTTATCAGACGATCTGCACTTGAAGTCTGAGTTCCTGCCAAGGCAAAAACTTTCCCACCAGATTGGGCCTGCTTCGGTTTCGGACACTTCGTACTAATATGACCAGGTTCACCACAGTTGTAACATTTCACCACATTCTTCCTGGCACAATCAGCTGCAACATGTCCTACACCTCCACAATTAGTACACTTCCTCAAATCTTTCCTGCACTCAAACTGACGATGCCCCAACTCACCACATTTATAACACCTCAGAGGACCAGACATTCCTCCTCCACTTGACCTTTTCTCAAAATTTCCCCTTTGTTTACCCTTATCAGCTGGTGTTACATACGGACCACCACGGAACTGTTGCTTCCCTTTCTTCTCGCTCACACTCTTGTAATGAGTAGAACGAGCCTTACTATCCTCCTCATAAATCCTACAACAATCCACCAAATCAGAAAACCTTTGAATCCTTTGATAACCAATTGCCTGCTTTATCTCAGGACGCAATCCGTTCTCAAACTTTACACACTTAGAAAATTTCACAGTCGCTTCAGCATAACGAGGATAAAACTGCACAAGTTCCACAAACTTAGCAGTATAATCAACAACAGACATATTACCTTGTTTCAGTTCCAAGAACTTAATTTCCTTCTTTCCTCTTACATCTTCAGGAAAATACCTCCTCAGAAACTCCATACTAAACACAGCCCAAGTAATCTATTCCTCTGCAGCTTCCAACACACGACGAGTACTAACCCACCAATCATCAGCTTCTTCCAATAACATGTGAGTACCCAGTCTCACCTTCTGATCCTCAGCACAATCCATCACTCGGAAAATCCTTTCAATCTCTTTCAGCCAAATCTGTGCACCATCAGGATCATATCTTCTTTTGAAGACAGGCGGTTTGTTCTTCCTGAACTCATCATTACCTGCAGCATTAGGTGCACCCTGCACAGCACGAGCCATAGCTTGCATAACAGCAGCCAAAGCAGCATCATTCCTACCAGCCATATTCTGTTCATTTCCAATAACAGCAACTATGGTTAAACAACAACTCACTCCACACACCACACAGACCTGGACTGACACAAACTGACACGAACTGGCTCAAACTGACACGGCCTAGCTCTGATACCACTTAATGTAACACCCCTAATCTATACCCCCAAGTAATTAAAGCAGTAAAAGAAAATTCAAAATTTCATCAGAGTATATTTAAATTATCACGGCATAGAAGGGGGGAAATCACATTATATTGAAACAAATCATACAACACCTGCTCATAAAGATATGCAACAGTGGGGTAGCAATCAACAGAGGAACTCAGTTCCTTACACCCACATTTCAGATTTTAGAATAAAAGCGGAAAATCTAAAACTGAATATCATATATATATATATATATATATATATATATATATATCACATGAAAAGTTTGTCATACATCAAGTTATACATGCACAAACCAATATATATATATATACACATATACAAATAATCATAAACGACCTCCCTAACTACCCGGTGTCACATATCAGAGCCGACCGACAAAAGAATGAAGTCCCAAGCTTCACAAAAAGACCTCCAGCAACTCTAATCTGCAATGCCTCATAGAGCATTATAAAACAGCAGAAGGGTGAGAAAAACAATCATCATATAATTGCATACAATTATATATAACACCAAAAATACATCTATATATACGGTTCTCACCACAACTCACACCATAATTCAAACACAATACAACACGAGGTATAATTCATATTTCCATCACTAAGGTGTACCAACCATGCACAATACAAACATCACCAACACATATCCATATATCAATGTATCAATTTCATCCACAATTCCACACATAAACAACCATAATGATTTATGCAAATGCAAGAGACCGACACAACGAATCTATGCATATGCACATGCGGTACCGACTTCCATTGTTTCTCATCACTAGTTCACTCAGGAACTCTGCTGGAATCATCGCTCGTTACATCACTGTAACTCCCCGTCGGGCATACGATGTCCCCCGTCGCTCACACCCCACATGGGCACACGATGTTTATGGATCGCTCACACCCCACACGGGCATACGACCCGATCGCTCACACCCCACATGGGCACACGATCGTCTATAATCATCGCTCACACCCCACATGGGCACACGACATTATAGCGGATTCCCTCTGGAATCCAAACCGTCACTCAGGACGTCACAACAATGCATATCATGATGCTTGGCATACAAGGACTCATGACATTTAATATGCACACATAAATGCATTCATCTCCCTCAACAAAATCACACTTTGAACTTATGCCCAAAACAATGCGTTTAATTATCATACGGCCACAAATCATCTCAACACCATCTAAACACATGCATTTTCATCATACAACAACACCTTGCATTATACACATCAATTACACACAATTATAACGACAAAAGTTGACAAACCGACACTATTCCAAATTCTGACATAATTAAATCGGCTAACAATTTCAAAATAATCATAATGAGAAAGTACAGCTCAATAGCTTTCCAACGATACCAAGAATGTAAAAATCAGATAAACGGAACCCAAGTTACGAAAGAAAAACGAAAACGATATTTTGAAAAGTCTCATTTTACCATTCTCCTGGCCATACGCGTATTGCCCTGAGCCATACGCGTACTGCCCTGATTTCTCGCCATGCCATACGCGTATTGCCCAAGGTCATACGCGTATGGGCAGAGACCATTTTTCCCCAAAATTCACGTTAAAATTTCAATACGCGTAGTACCATTCATCATACGCGTATTGCCCTGAAATGTTACGCGTATCGTACGCAAATGGGCAGATGGCCGAGAAAAATAAGAATCCATACGCGTATTGGCCCAAGACTCGCCCATGTTACGCATATTGCCAAGGTCCATACGCGTATGAACATGCCCCATACGCGTATGACCTGGAAAAACCAGAAAAAATTCTGCAGAACAAAGTTCTGCGTTTTCTCAATCAAAATCCTCCAATTTTTCACCTACACCCAGAAAATTACCAATACAATGCATAACAACATGTATCTATCATGTAACAACAATAATGAACACTAAAAACATGATTTCCAACACATTTAATCGATTTCTAATCAATTTTACATAATATGGGTTTTACTAAATTTTTCTAATTCAATCCAATAACATCCACAAACACACATACATAATCATATACAAGCATACAATAACTGAGTTTCGCACCCTTACCCGATTAAATCGATTCTAGAAGTTGATTTCTTGAATTTCCAAGATTTTCTCACTTTTCTTCTCTTCTCCTCTTTTCTTCCCTTTTTCCTTCTTCTCTTTTTCTTTCTCTCTATTTTTCTCTCTTTCTATTTTCTATTCTTTCTACTTAATGAAAAATATCATGAAATGACCAAAATACCCCCACACTCAAATATATCGCAAACGTTCCCAAAACCCGATAAAATATCACAACATTGAAAAATAACATATTTTCAGATAAAAATCGAAAATAAAATAAAATAATAATAAAATAATCAATACGACTCGATTAAATAAAAGCACACAAAACTGGGGCGTTACACACACAGTTATAGAACAACAACACAAATACAACAACAGAGAGTCAAATATTGGGTTTCAGGACCCACAAAGTTACATTGACGTACCCGTAGAAACCAGAATCATTATTCCTGAAAGAAGAACAACGACAACTCAGAAACGAAAACATATATCCATTTTTTGTAGCAAACATCAGAAACAAAACAAAATCCAGTTTTTGTACCAAACATATGAAAGAAAACAAAATCCAATTGTCGGTACCGATACTTTAATCAGGAATAAATGCTAAACTGTACCACCCACAAAGATAAACAACAACAATGAAACCATTTAGTTTTCATCGTGCACAATTGGTTTTGCTTTTGGGTGAGTACATACACAGGCTTTGAAGTTTCTCTCAAAGCGTTGTCGTCTAAAACTGATGAAAGGAAAACAACAAACAATAAGTTAGAAAAATTAACTCTCGAAAGAACAACCTTTAATTATTTCAAGAAAGAGGTTTTAGATGGTTGACATTGAGGTTTTAGATAAAAGAAAGAAAGCATTAACAAGAAAACTCCGCAAGTGTTTTAGCAGTGCGTGGCCATTAAAACGTACAATAGTTATAAAAAATCATGTACTCACTTCCTTCATGATACTTCTCAACTTGGCATCCGTCATTTCAACAATCAGGACAACATCTTTGTCCCAAAACATGAAGGAACAAAGCTGAGTGTTGTGAGAGCAAGAGTTGTCTCTACAAGTCGATCTATGTTTTGATGATAACAACACGTATTTGTGAAAGAATCATTTTATGTTCTAACTTGTGTTGTGTGCAGATCATAATTATAGAAAGTATCAGATCCAACAAGTACCAGCCAGATAGCGTAATTGATAATATGCGAAGTTACTATGTGTGACACAAGTCGCAAGAAGCAAGAACGCTTCTGTATCTGATCGTGATCAGTCAGATCCAAGGATGCCGATATTGCTGATGTAATGCTCTTGTGGATGCTCTCTGAAAGTGGTCGAGATTCTAAAGATTGCGAAGCTTCTGAAGAAGAGAACCGAAGTGCTAAAGACTCTCATGACTTGAAGTTCTGAAGGCGAAAGGCTCTGAAGACCAAGTGTAGAAAGACTCTGAAGACTTATGTGTTCCGAAGATTAAGGTTCTGAAGATCAAGTACTGAAGTTCTGAAGACTGATTCCTAATGGACTTCTTCAATTGACTGAAGACTTGACGTATCAGATATCCTGTTAAGAAGGCTCTACTCATGCTTCATCAAATTACCATCAGAAGCCTCTGAAGTTTGGAAGTCAAATGTTACCGTTGTGAACAACTGTACACACTGCTCAAGAAGATATCCCGTCACTTCTCCCACAGCAAAAAGGAGATGTGTCAGTATAGCTAATTATTACACAACGTCTCTTTTCCAACATCCAACAATATTTCAAACGGCTATATTTCTACTGGGCTATTTAAAGGAAAGAGTATTCGCTTCTGAAGGTATTGATTTAGTCAATGAATGGTGAACTGATCAAAGTCATTGTGTGAAGATAGCAACAACAATGAGTTCTCGTTGTAACACTTAAATATCCAAAGCTATCACCATTTACACATGGCTATTATTGTTGAAGCTCAAAGATCATCACTCAACACAACAACAACTGTCAAATCTTGCTCAAAGCTTGCTCACTCAAGAAGACGACGAAGAAGAAGATCTACATTGAAGATCTGAAGCAAGGAGTTGTTGCTCAAAGCTTGCTCACTCAAGAAGACGAAGAAGAAGAAGATCTACAAGATGTCAACAACTGTCAAATCTTTATACATCTCTGTAGTTTCTTAGGATAGCAAGGAACGGTTGCTCATATCTTGCTTGAACACTTGTGTGTTCTTTGTACTTAAACTTAGGAGTAATCTGCTTGTTAAGAAGCATTATTATAACTAATTCTTGGTGAATTAGGATTCCTTGAGTGGTCAGTGTGACCGGAGACTCGAGAAGATAATGGCGAGATGTCATTGTGGGAAAAGCCTGAAATAGGGTCAGTAGCGTTATATTCATTGCGATGAATCCCTGAACGTCTAGCTGTGAAAGCCTAGCAGTAGATCTTGCGAGATTGGAACCTGCAGGTCAATGTTCGTTATATTCATTAAGTTAAATCCCTGAACGGTTCATTATATGTTAGTCACAGTGCGGCTGTGCAGTTTGTTAGTCACCAGCTATGTGCTCGTGCATCTGTAATCGAGATTGATTATAGTGTATTAAGACCTTGTGTTTAAGGCGAAATCACCTGTGGAGGGTGGACTGGATTAGCCTTTGTGGTGAACCAAGATATATCGTGTGTTCTTTACTCTTATACTTAATGTCTTTGTTTATGTTTCTATGTTGAGGATCAGAACCTTACATAAGCAAGTCAGAACCTTGCAACTCTGATAAGCTTTCGCTCTGCAAGTTCTGAATGATGTACATAGCGTTCAGACTCTTATTGGTTCTCATGCTCTAAGCATTGTCAAGTCTGAATATAACTTCGCAAGTCAGAGTCTCTCAACGAACTCTGATGTAACGTAAAGTGTCTTATTGACAAGAAGTGAAAAGTTGTTAAAAGAGTAAATACACAATTCAAACCTCCCTCCCCTTTCTTGTGTCTTTCTCGCACCTTCAATTGGTATCAGAGCTCCAGTTCTGTTATTGATGGATATCAAACACTTAACAGTGTTAGAAAAAGATCCAGATGCGGTGTGTATAAATACTATGGGTGAGATTGAAATCCACTTACAATTTCTGTAATAGTTCAGAAGATGACTGTGTACAAAATTGTAATCAATCTTAGTACTTGAGCAAATCACTGATTCTAGAAGTTCTTGCAGTTGTCAAACAACTAAATCTTCCCCACTTAAGCTTTAATGAAGATTGGAGAATCAGCTGATAAGATAGATTCATCAGATATGAAGTAATATCTATTGAATGCTTATCTTGGAAGATACGTGTGGATGAACCACGTATTTGCTCAAAGTTGAATCATCAGAAAACAAGATGTCTTGTTTGCTGAAGATTAATTCTTTATGAGTTTTTGAGATGTTTTCAAGAAACGGATTAGGTCCACCCTTGAATTTCTCGTTTAAAGCTCATTCAGAACTTCTTCATGTAAAGAAGAAAGATTGTTGTTCTATGATTTTGAACTTTAGAATTAAGTCTGATGAAGTCAGAAATCTGATTAGTTCAAATTCTTAGAAATGATTCAACATCTGAATCTTGAATGATCAGAAGTTAAAAGATTCAATGAAAAACTGAATATTGTTTTCATGGAGAGCTTTGCAGAAAACTGAAAGAATAATCCGGAAGAAGAATGTCAAGGATTCATCAAGTACTTAATCAAGAATGAACTCTTAAGTTTTGATTGAATCAAGTTCTGATGGCTTGAGACCATATCCCAATTGAATCAAATGTTATTGATCAATTCACTCTCTGAGAAGTTATTCAGAACCTCTCAAGCGTTGGATTCAGAAGATGCTAAACCAGACACTTAAGCTTTCCACTTAAAGTCAAAAGGAACTTAAGCTACCAATGTTCTTCTGAAGGAAGAAATCAGTTGACGTTCTGTTCAGAAGTAGATGTGTTATTAGTCTCTGATGAATTAACTGTGTACTAGTCAAATCAACATTGTGAGATTAAGAATAGTCATGCAAACCATGTCTAGTTTTATGTACATGCTTGATGATACTTAGTTCTGAACAAAAATTACATTTGGCTTAAGAAACAAGTCAAAATTGCTATCAGTTCCAAATGTTACTTCCGTCAAACGCTTGAAAAGTTATGGTAAGTAAAGAATCTCTCCAGAAGATTTCTGTACACATAACCTCTCAACGGATCATGTTAAAGCCTTGAACACAATGATCTTCTGTAAACAAATGGCTCTTATGGACAAGGACTAGGTTCTGGCTATGAAAGAAGAACTTGATCAATTCTCAAAGAATGATGTTTGGGATTCAGTTCCAAAATCTAAATATGTTCATTGGAACCTAGTGGGTATTCAGGAACAAACTTAATGAGAAGGGAGAAGTTGTCAGAAACAAAGCACGACTTGTTGCTCAAGGATACAATCAACAAGAAGGAATTGATTACAACAAAACCTTTGCTCCGGTAATCAGACCTGAAGCAATAAGAGTATCAATTCCCTTTCAGTAAATCATAACATCACCTATATCAGATGGATGTTGTAAAGTGCATTCTTAGATAGTTAAATATCAGAAAAAGTCTATCTCCTGGTTCTGAAAATTCTAAGAAATCAGATGAATAAGGTTGAATAGGAGAAGGAAAGAACTTGTGCTTAAAATGATTCCAGCTCTCTGCCTAGAATAAGAGTTCAGAAAATATTCACATTCTTCAGAAACCAGAATGCAAGTAAATCTTGAAGAATCCAAGAACCCACATCAGTTCACTCAGAAGCAAGCAGAATCAGAGAATCAATAATCAAGAGCTCACAATGGAATGCACTCATAAAAGATATGACATAAAGATTCTAGATTCTTTAGATCGGAGTCAAAATGGAATGCATTCAGATAAGTCTGTAAAGATCTCAGGTACCATCCCTCTTTCATTTATGACTTATTCAAATTCATGATAACAACCAAAAACACTTTATCAAGTTTTGTTTTTTTGGGTTATGCTATGTTAAGTAATTAGAAATATATTTAGAAAATCTTTTGTCCTTTTCCATATATGTCTGCATATGCTTTTTGAAATATTTAAAGTAAAACAGTCACATATGAAAGATTCTCCTCATCATGTCATTCACTCTGCCTGACTACATCCTATAAACCATAACTGCACTCCAACTAGTGCTCCTATTCCAAGCCTAACTCTCTCTCTCTCTCTTAGAGTCCCTCCATCTAACTTAGTTAAGTCTTAGAAACTATGGTGTTAAATTAAATTAAACGACACTCTTTTGATTTTTCTCATATAGGAAAATCCGTCCAAATCCTTACTTAGAAAATTCTCAGCCAATCAAATATCCTTGATATACGTGTATTGATGGTATCCGCTACAAAATAGGGAAACATGCTACCTTGACCTAAATACCTCATCTCCTAGGCAATAGCATCTAATCAGTATATTCATAATATGTCAAGTTAGGATTCTCTTTAAGTATTGGAAAGTAATGAAAATCTTGTTGCCTACATTCTTGGCTGTGCGCTGATTAATAACTAATAAAAACCTTGAAAACAGAAAGTGTGTCCTTTTGTCTTTACTTCGAATTAATGATCTCATAACGCATTTACTTCAAACACCTAACCTCTGCCAAGAATAAAACCCATGCGTATCCTTTTTGATCTTCCTTGGTATAAAAGTCTGCTTGTCTGTCCTCATCTTTTAGACTACTCCTACTCTCTTTAGAGTCTAAGTATTCTAGTCTTTCTAAGTCACTCTCGATTGTTGACCTATTCAGTTTAAATCCATCTATTTAAAGTCATAACATTTTCGAAAAGAACTCTCTACTATCATTTATCTTCAACCTTCTTATCATCCTAATCGCTGTCAAACATGACTCCTAGAACCTTCTATGGCAACGATGATCTTCTTGAAGTCATCAATGAAAAGATCATACCCAATGGATACTGATCATAATTTCCATCTTGGTATTCACTTTCAAAATTGGAATGGATACATACATATGCTTAGAGGCTCAATTTATCCAAACATTTTGAAATCCTTTTGGATCAATGCCTCTGTTAATAGTAATGGTCTGTCCAATTCTTCAGACATTTTTGGCCTTCCTGTCACCATCAACGCCACAAAGATCGCTGAAGCCATTGGCTATCCTCCAGGAGGTGTCACACACAATCATGCATCCATTTGAAGCACTTCCGATGCTGAAATGTATTACATGTTTGATAAAAGCCTTGCCTTCGAACCCACGAACCCCGAAAAACTTCTGCCTATTGCTAGAGGATTTTTTAAGTTTATCCTGACAAATATCAAACCTCGTAGCATAAACAAAGATTTCCTGTATCATGATGATAGGCTTCTCATCATGTGTCTTCTCAGGAAAACTCCTATAGATATGTCCCAAGTCATCTTTGACCATCTTAAGGATTCTATTCTTCTGTCAAGATCTATGCATGAAATGCTCATTCCCTATGGAAGAGTCTTATCAAAAGTACTCTTGAGAGCAGGAATTGTGCAACCAATTTGCAGGATTTGGTGTGGCCCTGACACTGCTCTGGTTAGGAATTTCTGTGAAACCTTTGACAGCAGTTGGTTCTCATAGGATAAGATAGTTGCTAGTTAAAACTAGGTTAAAGCTATCAGTGCAAACTGATCTATCAAGTATATGTCTGTTTGTGTTTTTCTTTTATGATGAATAAACCGATGTTGTGTTCTTCATTGTCATTTTACTCAATCGGTATTAAATCTGTTTCTAAAATCTTTATCATGATTAAAACACTTAAAACTGAAATCATATGTAAAATTGTGAAAAACACATTAAACATTCTTCAAGAATAATATCATCACAAAAATTCAAAGCTAAGGATGTTTCCAGTTCTTGTGTGAGCCCCATAGAAATAAGAAATGTCTGGACTGAGTTCCATGAATGGATCTCAGAGGAAATTGTGAAGAGCAAGAAATTGACCGTCACTCAAGCAGAAGAAAAGCTGCATTCCTCAAAGACTGATGAGTCAGCAAATGGCATCTCCAACAGAGAAGTTTGTACCCCTCTACAATTCAGACAGATGGGTTCCCCAGCAAGTCTGACATCAAAATTTTTTCTATCAAATGGCATCTCCCCAGGAAAATTCGGCGAGAAGTTTGAGGAAAACCGCTACGAATAACGTCCCTTGTCAAGAAAGTTTATTAACAAAAGAAACTGAGACCAGATCCTTGGAAGGAAACTAGGATCGAGGGGAAGTTCATTTCAGAAACTTAGACCAATTCCTTGGTAGGAAACCAGGATCGAGGGGAAGTTTATATCAGAAACTTAGACCAGTTCCTTGGTAGAAAACCAGGATCGAGGGGAAGTTTATTTTAGAAACTGAGACCAGTTCCTTGGTAGGAAACCAGGATCGAGGGGAAGTTTATTTCAGAAACTTAGACCAGTTCCTTGGTAGGAAACCAGGATTGAGGGGAAGTTTATTTCAGCAACTAAGACCAGTTCCTTGGTAGGAACCAGGATCGTGGGGAAGTTTACATCAGAAACTTAGACCAGTTCCTTCGTAGGAAACCAGGATCGAGGGGAAGTTTATATCAGAAACTTAGACCAGTTCCTTGGCTGAAGACCAGGATCGAGGGGAAGTTTTACCTTTTCTAAGCATCATTGCTTAGCGGAAGAAGAAGGATGCGTAAGCTACCGTTCACAGCAGACCATCAAAATTTCGGGTATTCCGATATTTAATTCTCTTGCACCCCGAATGCCCGAATACCTTCGCCATTCACACCTTCGGGTCCAAGAAGATTAAATAGGGGCATCTGTCATACCCTAAATTTTGACCACTAAGATTTCCCATCATTGTGCAAATCATCATCACAATATGGATGAACCATTAGCCTCCCCAAAGATGGGTGAGCATCCACTACAATCAGACTTAGGGTTTCAAGCCCTCTCAGAGCCTTAGACAAAGGATCAATATATCAAGGAATGACATGATCTTAAACTTGTCTAACCTCTCAAACATCCACAAGGGATCAAGAGGGCTCCCACATCAAGGATTAAGCACAAGGCTGTTGTAAGATATATGTGAGCCTAAGAGGGGGGGTGAATTAGGTTCTTAGATGATTATCCCGATTTTTGACGATTTTTTATGTTTACTTTCCTAAAGATTTCTAAGTGTTGAAATGGTAAATACAGAAAGTAAATGAACACCAAGACGTATAGTGGTTCCCCTCACACGTCGAGAGTACTCCACTCCCCTTTCAACTTTAAAGAGAATTTCACTATAATGTTAGATTCCTAGACAAGACAAAACTATGTCTTTCTATACTACTCTAACAACCAAGAACACTCCTCTTGGATTTACAAATGTTTAAAGTCCAATCGAGAATAAATATCTCACAAATGGACCTCTTGTATCCACAATCCGGATCACAAGGAAAACCTTACAAACTTATCTTTAACAATCCTAAAAATAAGTTGTAATCAAAATATCACAAATCTGAATTTTGTAAGTGTGCAGAAAGTTTGAATGTCCAATGTATCAATCTAAAGATTGATCTTCTTCTTGTACAAGTAATCTTTATTCAGAATATACAAGTGTTTTAAGATGCAAAAATGAAACTATAAAGGTTGAAATGAAAGTTCAATGACAAGGTTTCACTCTTAGAAAATTCTGACTTTTTACACTTGAGAAATTAAAAGATTTTTGAGAATAAAGATGTTTGAAAATTGTATGCAAGAAGGTGAATGACAAAAGAAACTTTGAAATTAATATATAGTTTGCATGCACCCATTCAATAATCAAGGCAATGCTTGAAAGAATTTCTGAAAATTGTTATACACTGAATGGAAAAGATGCAAGCAAGAGGTACCATGAAAAGATGCATTTAAACAAGGAATTTTTCAAAAAAGCTTCAGGTGCAATCGATTGCATCAGAATGACAATCGGTTGCACCAAGTGTAACGTGCAAAAAATTTGAAAATTTAGCCTAGTGCAATCGATTGCATCAGGATGACAATCGATTGCATCAGTGTAAAAAAATGAAAAATTCTTAATGCAAATGATTATAAGCCATATATCATCTCAAATTATGACCAAGGCTTTAGATAAACTTTGAAAAATGTTTTCTCAAGGTTTTAAATGAAAGAATGACTTTTTAAAACACCATTATAAAACTTGAGCACTAAGATTTATTTTAGACAAGAATTTCATATACCTAAAAGTTTGATTAATCAATCTTGCAAGAGTAGTCAAGTCTTATGCATTTCTTCTTTTTCCTTCTTTGAGAAATCTTCAAGACTTGAATTAATATGAAACTTGTTCTACCTTTGAAGTCTTTGATCCATTTCCTTTTGTACATAAAACCTTGAATGAACATTGTTGTCTTCATCAAAACCATTGAGAAGCTATGTCTTCACATTCTCCCCCTTTTTGATGATGACAACCATGAAAATTTTGAAGCCTTTGAGAAATACCAATTGATGAAGCATGACCATGATAATGAAGTCTTAATATACCCTTAATTTAATGTCCATATATTTGAGAGAAACTCCCCCTATTTTTGACAATTTATGCTTTCTTTTATTTTTCTAAAACAACAAAGTTAGTGTACAAGCATACAAAATATATGGTTTTTTCTCCCCCTTTGTCATTATCAAAAAGAAGGGAAAAGAACTTAAAAGTACATAAAAACATATAAGTATGCAAAAATCAACATAACATAGAAACATAATACAATATAGAAACATAACAACATAAAAGTTCATAGACTTTAGTACATATACTTAATCATAAAAGTAACATAACATAAACTAGAAAGAAACTAAACTTAATCATAAACTTAAACATAATAATAAAAAGACATAACAAACAAAGACCATTTAATCATCTTGGTTCATAAAATCATCTTGGGCAACGTTATCTTCATTGTTTTGAGGTTGGAAGAATGGGTAATGGTATGGTTGGACTTCATAAGGAGGAATGTTCAAATGAGTGTTCTGATGGGCAAATTGACAATTGATGTTGTGGTTAACATAATGCATGTAGTCATACACTTGTTCATTGGTGACTTCAACTGGAGGAGCTTGATCAAGAGGGGGATTTATATATGAGATGGTTCGTTGAATAGGATCGAATTTAACTCCGGTCTTGGTGTTGCAAACTTTCCTAGGAGTGATTTCATCCCTTGAGGAGTCAATTTCGTATACCATTTCGCCTTCAAGTTCCACACCAAAATGCTTGAAAATTAATGTTAACCAATGATCATATGGCAGTCCTGATGCACACTCATTGTGAGTTACCAAGTGATTAATAATCATATATGCCCAATTGATTTGCATGTCATTTTTCATAGCAAACAAGACTTGCATCTCACAATCATTGACAGTTGAAAAATTTGAGAACTTTGGCATGATTATGTACGCAAGCATGTAATGGATTAACCTATCATCAATAAACAAAATATCGTCGGACCAAGAATTTATTTCCGGAGGACCACCAACAATCCTTTGCCTCTTTTGAATGAACTCATGTTCCGGAATTCTAGCAATGCCATAATAAAAATCTCTCTTATTATATCCTTGTAAAGTTGAGTTTTCATTCAACCTCATTATAACACCCTCAGAAGGAATTCCTAAAATTTCTCCAAATAATTTCACAGACATAGAAATAGCTTTTCCTTTAACATTTGAAACAAGGTTACCTTCAACAATATTCATGTTGCTATAGAAAATTCTTACAAGGTCTGGATAAACATCTTCATGACATCCAATCAACTTTACAATCCCTTGAGACTTAAATAGAGCCGGAAAAGTAAAACATTCAGAGAAAAATTTGTCAAGAATGACAAACTTTGGTTGAAGAATTGTTTTCTTTTGAAAATGTTTGACAAACCTAACTCTTTATGCCTTGTTAGGGAGGAGCCTCATTGCTTCATCTTTGGGGGATGGCTTGGAGGATGAAGAGGAAGCTTTTCCCTTGTCCTTTCTTGAGGTAGACATAATGAGAGATGAGAGTTGAGGAGAGAAGTGTGTTTGTGAGAAAGAAAAACACGTATGATTTTGGAGAGGAAAGAAAATTCAGATTTTGTGCTTAAGAAAGGTTGGAAGAATAGAGATTATGTGGGGTTTTGGTGAGAGAGTTATGATGAGTGGTTAGGGGAATTGAAGAGGGTAGTAAAGAGGATTTATTTTTGGTCAAAAGAAGAATCAAAATAGGTTAGGTTAGGGGTATAAAATCTGAAAAGTTGCTGCCACAAGTTAAGAGAATTGATGGGAATCTTTACCAAGATAAAATTCAGGAAAGACTTGAAGCAACAATTAATAAAAATAAAAATAAAAATAAAAAATGCAGCAGGCGCAATCAATTGTTGCTTTGCTGCAATCGGTTGTCACTGAAGCGAAAAAATAAAAAAAAATGAAATCAACACAGGTGCAATCGATTGTTTCTTTCATGCAACCGATTGTCAACCGCAGTTTCAGGCACTTTCGGTGAGCAATGAAAATCAGTCAGAAAAAGGAACATCGATTTCCTCATACAAAGATGCTCTCAAAGTAATCGAGAGTAACAACGCAAAAGGATGGGGACAGCTTATCATTCATACTGATAATAAAACAAAAAAAGGTCTTGGTTTTTCTTCAACCTGTACCCAGACTACCGCTAACGGTGAAAGTCTTCATCCCTTTCAGAACTTCTTCCATAGTGGAGGTTTCCTTCACCCAATGTCTCAAGAAGTATATACTATCAACGAGGGAGATTCCTCCGACACAGATGAGGAATGGAAGTCCTATCTTAACGAGGACAACTATATGTCTCAGGAAGAGGTACCTACGCCATTTTGTTATCCCGCACAGAGTTCGAGATTTATACCGAGGTCAGACGTCGAAATGATATATGGAGATTGTGATCCTGAAGGATGTCGTGCTCCACCCAATTTATTAGAGGAAGCCACTCTGATGAAAGACAACTTTGACCACGACTATTATGGCCCGATGGATGGCCTGCCTATGTGGCAGTCGTACCCAGGAGACTTGGGGCAAGAAAATCAGCCGAACAATGATAATCAGCTGAGCATCATTGAAAAGAATACATGTGTCCCCACCATGTCATGGGATCAACACTCAGGTCATTCAGAAAATGTCCAAAATGACAATGAATTTGCAAAGTTTGCAGGACTAGAATTCATTAACTATGCTTTTCCCGAGGTCAACGTCATCGAAAGGGATGACTCCTCCATTTCCAAAGAAGTGTGGGACACCTTAGGACAACCGAGTGGCAAATACGAATTCATGGTCAAATACATCGCTCCTGAAAGCTCTCGTATCAGGCTCGAAGACATCCAGCCAACTGGATGGGGAGATATACCTGAAAGCACAAATACTATGCAAAATATAACTGAGGAATCCTCCTACGACAACTCTGCCTGGGAGACAGATTCCAATGATCCTGCTCCGCCAGAAATCAACGTTATTTCTGAAGACAAATCAAGGAAGGTACCAGACTTTGTGATTCACCGAGGAGTTCGCCGCCAATGGATTTCAGTCGATGTTCTGAAGATCGTTCATAAGTCAAATTAATGACCATCTTTGTTTTAACCTTTCACCCTGCCCAGGTGAAACGGATGTTTTGATAGGGCTCACTTTCTGTAAATATCCCTCTTCGCTTCGCCCAAAGCGACTGAGTTTTGTTTTATAGGGTTGTAGTTTCAAGAATTGACAAAACCATAAATAAATAAACGTCGTTCTGTAATTTTCGCATTAGTTGATGTTTTCTCTTTTCGTTTTTCAGAAAATGGTAATCCTAAAAAACAATTCAAATAATAAAAATAAGCAGTTTTCCAAAAAACACACTGCACACACTCTTGCATCTTCTCTATCTCTTCTAAACACAAATCACAACGTCATGCAGATTGCTTGTTTTAAACCCCATTGAAACGTACGATCCAATGTCTTCTCCCAACTTTGAATTCCCGGTATATGAGATTGAAGAAGAAGAGAACGAAGAAATTACAGAAGAGATCTCTCGACTGCTCAGGCAAGAGGAAAGTTCTACTGAGCCTCACAAAGAGTCATTAGAAACGGTCATCTTGGGCTCAGAGAAAGAGAGAAAAGAGGTCAAGATTGGGGCACTGCTCAGTCCAGCTGTCAAAGAAAGTTTGACGAAGCTTCTCAAAGAATTCCCCAATGTATTCGCTTGGTCCTATCAGGACATGCCAGGGTTGGACACCAGTATCGTGGAACATCATCTACCTTTAAAATTAGAATGTCCGCCAGTAAAACAGAGGTTAAGATGAACTCATCCAGACATGGCCATCAAAATCAAAGAGGAGGTACAGAAACAGATTGACGCGGGTTTCCTCACCACATCAGAATATCCTCAATGGTTAGCCAACATAGTACCAGTTCCGAAAAAGGACGAAAAAGTCAGAATGTGTGTAGACTACAGGGATCTGAACAAAGCAAGTCTAAAGGATGACTTTCCTTTACCACACATTGATATGCTGGTTGACAGTACAACAAAGTTCAAAGTCTTCTCCTTTATGGATGGATTCTCAGGCTATAACCAAATCAAAATGGCGGCGAAAGACATGGAGAAAACTTCGTTCATTACCCCATGGGGCACTTTTTGTTACAAGGTAATGCCGTTCGGTTTGAAGAACGTCGGGGCAACCTATCAAAGGGCCATGACTACTCTATTTCATGACATGATACACAAAGAAATTGAGGTATATGTCGATGATATGATTGCCAAATCAAAAATAGAGGAGGAGCATGTGACCCACTTGTCAAAATTATTTGAGCGCTTGAGAAAGTATAAACTCCGCTTGAATCCCAATAAGTGCACATTTGGTGTTCGCTCAGGGAAACTGCTAGGATTCATCGTCAGCCAGAAAGGAATTGAGGTTGATCCTAACAAGGTCAAGGCCATTCAAGAAATGCCTTCTCCAAAGACTGAAAAATAAGTCAGGGGATTCCTGGGACGTCTGAAGTACATTTCCAGATTCATATTCCTCATGACCGTGACATGTGCGCCGATTTTCAAATTACTAAAAAAAAATTAGGACTGCGAATGGACAAATGACTGCCAAACTGCCTTCAACAGTATCAAGGAATACCTGTTGAACCCACTGATTCTATCACCTCCAGTGGAAGGAAGACCACTGATCATTTACTTAACAGTCTTGGAGGACTCCATGGGTTGTGTACTTGGCCAACAAGACGAAACAAAAAGGAAACAGACTGCTATTTACTATTTGAGCAAGAAATTCACCGACTGCGAGACTCGGTACACTATGCTCGAGAAAACTTGTTATGCTCTGGCTTGGGCAGCCAAACATCTTCGCCAGTATATGATTCGTCACACTACTTGGTTAATCTCCAAAATGGATCCAATCAAGTACGTCTTTGAAAAGTCTGCTCTCACGGGAAGGATTGCCAGTTGGCAGATGTTGTTATTCGAATACGACATCGAGTACCATTCTCAGAAAGCCGTCAAAGGAAGTATTTTAGTCGATCATTTGGCCCATCAACCGATTAACGATCAGGAATCGGTCGGATTTGACTTCCCAGACGAAGATGTCATGTATCTAAAAATGAAAGACTGCGATGAACCACTACCCAGTGAAGGACTAGAACCAGGTTCCCAATGGGGACTAATCTTTAACGGAGCTGTCAATCATTACGGAAATAGAATTGGGGCAATCATCATAACACCTCAGGGTACCGACATTCCTTTCACCTCCCGACTGACATTCAAGTGTATAAACAATGAGGCCGAATACAAAGCTTGTATCATGGGTCTCGAAGAAGCGATCGATTTGAGGATCAAGAACTTGTATGTATATGGCGACTTAGCCCTGGTTGTCAATCAGATCAAAGGAGATTGGAACACATACCAATCAGGACTAATTCCTTACAAAGACTACGCAAGAAGGTTGTTACCTTTCTTCAACAGAATCGAGTTTCATCATATCCCTCGTGAAGAGAATCACATGGCTGATGCATTAGCCACCCTATCTTCCATGATTAGTGTAGGTTAATGGAACGACTTACCTAAGATTGACATAATGCGCCTTGAATGGCCCGCTTACATCTTCACGATCGAAGTAGTCATAGACGACAAACCTTGGTATCACGATATCAAATGCTTCCTTCAGAAACAAGAGTACCCACCTGGGGCATCCAGAAAGGACAGAAAGACCCTCAGAAGGCTGGCTGGCAGCTTCTTCCTGAGCGGTGATACACTCTATAAGAGAAATTTTGACATGGTCTTACTCTGATGCGTAGACAGACCAGAAGCAGACATGCTGATAAAAGAAATTCACGAAGGATCCTTTGGCACTCATGCCAACGGACACACAATAGCGAGAAAAATTCTAAGAGCAGGGTACTATTGGTTGACCATGGAATCCGATTGCTATAAGTATGTGAGGAAGTGTCACAAGTGTCAGATATACTCAGACAAAATCCATGTATCGCCAACACATCTCAAAGTTCTTTCTTCCCCGTGGCCTTTTTCCGTATGGGGAATCGACATGATCGGCATGATCGAACCTAAGGCTTCAAACGGACATCGGTTTATTCTATTAGCCATTGATTACTTCACCAAGTGGGTCAAAGCAGCGGCATACGCCAATGTAACCCGACAAGTGGTGGTCCGCTTTATCAAGAACAATATCATCTGTCGTTATGGTGTTCCAAGCCAGATTATTACTGATAATGGATCCAACTTGAATAACAAGATGATGAAAGAGTTATGCGCTGATTTCAAGATCGAACACAATAACTCATCTCCCTACCGACCCAAGATGAATGGAGCGGTAGAAGCGGCTAACAAGAACATCAAGAAGATTGTTCAAAAGATGGTTGTAACCTATAAAGACTGGCATGAAATGCTACCCTTTGCTCTTCACAGTTATCGTACATCTGTCCGCACTTCAACAGGGGCAACCCCTTTCTCTCTAGTATATGGCATGGAGGCAGTGCTCCCCCTAGAAGTAGAGATCCCCTCAATCTGGGTATTGATGGAAGCTAAGCTAACAGAAGCTGAATGGTGTCAAAGTCGACACGATGAACTGAATCTGATCGAAGAAAAACGAATAATGGCACTATGCCAGGGTCAGTTGTATCAACAGTGAATGAAGAAGGCGTTTGACAAAAAGGTCTGACCTCGCGTCTTCAGGAAAGGAGACCTCGTGCTCAAAAAGATACAATCATTCCTCACTGATTCGCAGGGCAAATGGACTCCGAATTATGACGGCCCCTATGTGGTCAAGAAAGCTTTCTCAGGCGGCGCCTTGAGACTCACAACCATGGATGGAGAGGAATTTTCCTACCCCACAAATGTTGATGTAGTCAAGAAATACTTCGCCTAAAATAAAAATAAAAATAAATAAAAAAAACGTCTCGGTGGATTATAAACCCGAAAGGGCGGTCCAGGAAAAAATTAGAGACACAATCAAAAATCATCCCGGTGGATTGGAAATCTCAAAGTACTATCCAGGCAAAAATTAGGGATTAATGGCAAGTAACTACGTCTGATCAGTTCAACTCCTCAGCAGTCATGCCATCCATCAGGAAAACTCCAGTCAAGGTCATCTTCGACAGAAGCTCAGGATGTCCAGAATTCAAAGTTGGTAGAAGGATAACGGTCATTATGTTTCAATGTAGTCCTTTTCCCTTAAATTACCATTTTCTAAACTTTGTAAATACTCCATGGAATCACGCGCTTAGTTGATTTCCATCCTATATATAAAATTTGAGCCCTTGTGCTTTTGTTTGTAGTTCTTATTTATTTTAGCTTTACAGAACGACATTTAAACATGATTAAAGATTCTTGAAATAAAACAAAAAAATGAATTTACTTGTCAAACTTTTTCTGCTTTTAAAATAAAGATGGCAATTTCTTTTGACTGTTGAACATCGAAAAAACATCGATCGTTTCTCCAGAAGTAATTGAGCTTCAAAGTGCAGAATCAAAGTACTCATTCTTAGCCAGTACACCTGAATGAAGGATCAACTATGTCAGAGACCAGGTTTCGTCTGACACCCTCGGCAGAGTTCTCATCTCCTAAGGCCGACCAACGTAGCTCCCAACAGGGACTATCCCTCCTAAGCAAGGCAGAATTGCTATTTTCTGAACCAGCGATACTTTTCATCTCCCGCAGTGGCCGAGTATCCAGCCGTGTTCATCCACTAGTCTGTATGTCGCGTCAGTTTTGTCAGCATACACATACATACATC
Source organism: Lathyrus tuberosus (assembly GCA_022829125.1). Classification (NCBI taxonomy): domain Eukaryota; kingdom Viridiplantae; phylum Streptophyta; class Magnoliopsida; order Fabales; family Fabaceae; genus Lathyrus; species Lathyrus tuberosus. Next base: position 16,893,875 of record JALAZF010000076.1, read on the forward strand.
ACACATTATTGATTTACATTCATATTCATATTGCATCACTATCACTCTAGTCAGTCTTGTTCCCTAGTGATAAGCATCTTTTCAACTGACTTGTCGGTTCTTTCCTCGTCGGGAAAGGTGGTGTCTGACCAACCGCTCCTCCACTTTGCTGCTGAATGTCGCTCCCGGGATTTTCATCCTAGTACAAACGCGAAAGTGGCACCGAAACAGAGTCGCCAGCAATGTGTATTTATCCCAAGAGAGGGAAAGGAAACACCGCGTAAACCTGAAGGAAAGGATAGAGCATGGTCTTGCGACCAAGAGAACTGGGTTCGGGAGTCGGTTACGCGAGAGGAAGGTATTAGCACCCCCTCGCGTCCATCGTACCCGATGGGATCCACGCTTGCTTGTCTCGATCAAAGGGTGATAGAAAAGAATATTGAGAAAGAACTGGAAAAGGAAAGGAAAAGGAAAGGAGAGAGAAAGAGAAACAAATGTAGGGAAAATAAAAGAAGTGCTCGAATGGGCCCTACCCCACTGCCTACGTATCTCATCGGGAGCATGAGAATCAGAGCGACGTAGTTCCCCTCACTAGGGATGGACTGTTTGTGTTTTTTTTAGGGAACGGCTAACGTTCTAGCTCAGGTGTTGTAGGCTCGCTGGTCCGAGTGCGTTACCATCTTGCAAGAGAACGAGAAGAAGCACGTTCGTACATTGAGAATGAGTGAGATGAGAAAAGAATTCCCGAAGGAAAGTCGTTATTGTTTGTTTTTGTCTTTTAGAAGTTTTCTCATTTGTTTGCATATGATAGTGTATCTAAATCTTAGTCATTGGAATGTGTACACTCTCACATTCCAAGATGGAATGAGTAAGAAAGCACACTAAGAGTGAAGAAGACCCCCACACTTAGTTCCAATTGTCAAGGTTCAAACACACTAGCATACTTGTGTTTATTAAGTGTTTTTGTTGATTAAGAAATGAAGAAGTGTTTTTTTATTTGTACCTTCAACAAGTATTGCATTTAAGTCCCTCATACAAGATCAAATGTTTAACACATTGACCCAAGATGGGCCATATGCTACACATTCTAAGATTATAAGAGAAGACCCCTTATAATCTTTTCTTTATATGAAAGGCCTAAATGCAATAAGTGCCTACCTTTATTAAGTATTTTTGCATTTTTCTTTGAGATGAGAAGATGAAAGACTCAGAGAGGAGAAAGGTAAAAATCTATGTGAACTAAGACTCAATCCTAGTTGATTAGTTAAGGGAGTGATCCTAATGGTTTGTGAGGTTTAAACCTAGAGTTTAAAGAAAGAATGAATTAAACAATTCACTTCTAAAGTAGAAGATGAATTGTAATTCAAAAGGGAAAGTGATGAGTTAATCAAAGAAAAGCACATAAGTGCTTAACAAAACACATAATTGAATTATAAAAGAGATGAAAGGAAAGAAGTTTGAATGTGGATTCCTTATCCACACTCAATTTCAACTTACCAATGCCCCTACATGGTTAGTGAACATGTATAAGAAGTATAAGAAGCAAAAGAACACTTAATGTACCATAAAGATCAAAAGAATAAGATGAAAGATCAAATCCTATTAGTCACAACCAGAATGTGCATCACATGGAAAACAAATGATTATCATCAAGCAAGTTCAAGTGAACAACCAACAATCATCATCCATGTTATTAGAACATGCTATCATAAGAAAAGGGAGATGAAAGATGAAAAGAAATGAAAGAAATATGCATAAAGGGAATATGTAATCCAAGGATCAGAATTGAAATGAAATGAAAAAAAAAAGTTCATAAACATCTCACAAGTATTCATGAAGCAACCATCAAGACATTCAAGAGGTAATAGGAGAAGTAGAATTGAAATGGAAGTTCAAAAGAAAACACAAGTACTTCATGTTAAGGATACATGAAGTTCAAATGAAAGTAAACATGCAATGATGACACATAATATGCACCAATGACCTATAATGTCAAATTAATAGTTCACAAAATAGGCAAATGATCATGCAAGTATGCACAAAATCAATCATATAAACATGCACCAAGATTACAAGGATAATGACATGTTATTATGCTTCAAATGAAATGTTTTAAACAAAAATTAAATGGGTTCATGAAAATTATTCAAGCATGATTTTGAGATACAGAAATCAGAAATGAATCACATATCAAAGTAGCATGTAAAATTCCAAGCAAAATGCCTTCATTCAATGCACTTAGGTCCAATTGGATGCATATGCAAAGTATTACAAAAATGAACACCAAGACATGTCATAAAATGTCCTAAAAAATCAAATAAAAATCATATAACATACTTCAAGGTATTAATGACTCAAATAAAAAATAAGCAAAGCAAAACCATTTTTTATGATCAAGAACAAAAATGAACAAAATCATGTATCATCAATGGAATGCACAGAAATGAAAAATTCAAAGAAAATATGCAACAGGGGCAAAAATGTCATGAAAATCAGAAAATAACATCATCAAAAATTTTATAAATGTTTTAATGATGTTCATGAATTTTTATGGAATTTTATGATGCTATTTGGTATTTTTAAAAATTGAAGAGCGAACGTGTATGAAAAATGGAAAAGTAAAATGAAATGGAAAAAGGCATAGGGGTGCAAGCATAGCAAAATATGAGTTCAAATTAATTGGGCTTTTAGAAGAGGGAGGTGTAGAAAGCAATCTGGTTAGGTCCATTAAGCGCGCAGACCACACCAATAATGGTGCACTATCAGTCAAACAAAGTCAAAGCAATAACAACCATCAGATTAGGTCAAGTCAACACAAAGGTCAAAGTATACAAATCCAACGCACACACATGAAGGACCACACTCTATACCATGTACCACACCACACGAAGTTCACTCTGATTAAAAAAAAACATGTGCAAGGCATGTGACATTTTTATGCGTTGTCATCACACGAGCCACACGATCAAGAACATCCAACGGCCGTGTTTAAATCTGAGCGAAACCCTAGCCATCAAAGCCACCCGCCGGAGAGGGACCTCCGGTCACCTTCTCCGGCCAACAACCACCGTCTGTAACCTCCATTTTCCCAGAATCTCACAAACAATACACCAAAATGAAGGGGAAGTAACACACATCATGATTCTACCAATGAAATCATCAAACCATTCACATACAGCAAGAAACAAGCATGAACATGTTGCCCTAAATTTTTGGATCTAAGCTTCTAAGAAGCTCTATCAACTAGCCAGATATTAAAGGCTTCTATTAAGCTCAAATCAGCAAGAAAACAAGTGATAATGAATAGAAATCGTGCAATCAATGTTCAAGAGATCAAACCTGAAATTGCTGAAACTTCGAGCAAACAAGAATACCAGAGGAATGAGCTTCTTCCTTAAGCTTCACTTGGCCAAATAAAGGCTTTGATGAAGTACTTGATGATGATTCAATGGAGAAGAAATGAGATCGAAGCTTCAAAACCAGTTTCTATGGTGAGAAATTGAGAGAGAAGAAGATTGATTCTGAGTTGAATATGGAAGATGAATGTGGAAACGGAAGAAGGATGAGAGAATCAGAGAGAGAGTGGCGAGAGTTTTTGAGATGCAAATGGAAAAATGAAGTTAGAAACTGAAGTTAGAGGGTGAGGTTTTTATTTATAGTGTGAGTTAACCAAGGTTAAACTGAGTGAGGTTAACTGAGTTAGCATGGTTTAGGTGAGTCGTCCCTAACTAACTGAGTCAAGTTAGTTAGGGAGAGCAAAGCTATGGTGATGACAACACATGATAAACTATGGTGGAGGTGAAAAGAAATGCAGTGGCACGGCTTGTGTAAGTGAAACTTGCTCAGCAAGTTGTTCCTTCTATTTTCATGCAAGGCACGTGCTCATGTGCAAGGGCATATGATAGGTGTTTGGCTTAATGTAGCAATGGTTGTATAGTAAGAACAATGCAAGTGTGACTGCTGAAACAATCAATAATATCAATGTTTCTTTTTCTGTTTTTAGCAGCTAGGAACATACTCATTACAACATCTTTGGAAATGAAATTCTCTCATTATAATGTATGAAATCATGAAACTCGTGAGTCATTGGAAAGAGGGCACATTGGAGAACAATGTTGATGTGAAAAAGGAATTGAAATGATGCCTCAAACATGCTCCAAAATGACTATGAACTTAAGCACACAAGACTGGATGATGGGCGCACCAGGTGGTCGATTGTCAAGGCTGGCATGGCACGAAATTTCAGCATAACCACCCTAACTTGAGACCAAGATTTCTCCCTCATAACTTGATCAAATGGAATTTTGTCCAACATGAAACTTGAAGAGAACATTACAAGGAACATTTTTTATGTTGATAAGTTTTGCAAATGAAGCCTCTAACCATGAGAAAAATAGGTGTACATTTGGCCCACCAACTGTTTGTAAAAAGGACATGCGCGTGACCTGAGAATCCTTGGTCATGACCTAGTTTTGAACCTACTTTGTCCAAACTTTGGTCAATCATATCTCACTCAATTTTTATCCAATGGAGATGTTCTACACATGAATTTGAAGCTTGAAACAAAATATTTTGTTGTGGCCGAGTGGAATTTTCATTTGAGGTCTTGATTTTAAATGGCCTTGGTTCAAACTCTGATGCAAAATGGTCCAAAATTACTATTTTTGGAAACCCTACTTCTTCCAAAAATGGCAACTTTCCACATCTTGATTTTTTCATGATTCCTTTGGAGTTTCTTGATCAAATTTTGTACATTGGACACATATAACATGAATTTCATGAATTTGGCCTCAAAAAGTCAAGAGTTGACTTTTTCCTCTGATTATTTGACTTGGCCCCAAATTTCCTGATTTTTTATCTTTCTTCCAATTGAACCCCTTCTAAAACCAATTGAGAGGCAATTTTCTACACCCATACACTTAAGGAAACATAAAATACCATGACATCAAGTTTTGCCCAAAAAATCAAAGATACCCTGATTTAATTGGAAACCCTTGTTTTGGCCCCCTCTGGTTAGGAGGGAAAATTGCAGTCTTCAATCTTAAATTCCTCAGAGTATGTTGTGCATCCAGTTAAAGGATGATAAGATATGCCACTTGAGGATGACTTTGAACCAATAAGCTATCTCTTTTGAGGGTTTTTCTTCGATTTCTTGAACCTCTTGCATAATGAATGATGTAGTGCTTCAATCTCCTATTGAATCTCACTTTCTTGAGGCTTTGGATGATCAACTGAGATAATAGGAGACATGAAAGACCTCTTGGTTTGCCTTGAGGCAACTTGTTTGACCTTTTTGTGCTTTGAATGATCCCTTGATTGTCCACCTTCCACCTGATCACATGCCTTGATGGTAAGAGGGATGCTATGCTTCATTTTTCTATGTTAAAGATGCAATGCAATGCTAATGAGGTGGATATGATATGATATATGATAATGCTATGATATGATGACAAAAGAGAGAGCAAATTTTGGGGTATTACAGCTGCCCCTATTCAAACGCTGTAGACCTGAATGCCTGAAAGCGATTGCTTTCAGACTTTCAAGGTATATAGTGATTGAATACCAAATATAACCAAAAATTTACTCTGGATGATGAAGAAGAAAAGGGATATAAACCCAACGCGACTGTTGGATTGAATCTTCAAGTGAAACGTTGTCGGAGAGATCTGTCTTTTGAACGACGCCAGGCGACTACTGGCCCGCCACACTGCTGGTGGACTTTAATAATGTCTTTTGTACGACGCCAGACGACTACTGGCTTGCCATACTGTTGATGGACTTTAGCTGCTCTACCATTCTAGACAATGGACTTTTACCAGTTCATGCTGGATTTTTACCAATCTGTCGTTGGACTTCAATGATTACCAAACAGGCTTTGGAATCTCAAAATTGCCATCCTCAGATGGACTTTTGCAGCTTTGCCAAATTAAACTTGGACTTTGATGCTTACCAAACCGGCTTTGGAAGCTTTGCCAAATTAAACTTGGACTTTGATGCTTACCAAACCGGCTTTGGAAGCTTTGCCAAATGATCATCCCACCTGCTGGAACAACCACCTGCAATATTACCCCACATGCTGGAATAATATGAACAAACTGTATATAATGATCATCCCACTGGCTGGAACAACCATCTGCCATACTATCCCACCGGCTGGAATAATATGAACAAACTGTATATAATGATCATCCCACTGGCTGGAACAACCATCTGTCATACTATCCCACCTGCTGGAATAATATGAACAAACTGTATATAATGATCATCCCACTGGCTGGAACAACCATCTGCCATACTATCCCACCGGCTGGAATAATATGAACAAACTGTATATAATGATCATCCCACTGGCTGGAACAACCATCTGCCATACTATCCCACCGGCTGGAATAATATGAACAAATTGTATATAATGATTATCCCACTTGCTGGAATAACCATCTGCCATACTATCCCACCTGCTGGAATAATATGAACAAATCATATATAATGATCATCCCACCTGCTGGAACAACCATCTGCCATACTATCCCACCTGCTGGAATAATATGAACAAACTGTATATAATGATCATCCCCACTGGCTGGAACAACCATCTGCCATAATATCCCACCGGCTGGAATAATATGAACAAACTGTATATGTGCCAAAAATAAATTGGACTTTGAGTTGTAAATGAACAATGCTAAGATTTACACCACCGACTGGGTAATATCATACGCTGTCACTTTGCTGAAGAAGAGATTCCCTTGATCTATTTACCCTGCTGGGGAAATTACTGTCAAAATGTTGAACTCTGTGGGGACTTCGCTGGGGAGAGAACAATTCAGCTGGGACTATTCTTTGGCAAATTTCACATGCTGAAACCTGTGGGAAATATGCCTTGTTGACACTACCACTTGCTGGTAAATCCTGCTGAGAATAAACTCTACAGGGAATATGCAAATCCTGGTTGGAAGACAATCCATTGCAACATCCTGAGAAAGAGTCCCTAGAGATCTGTTGGGGAACCCAAAGCAATTCCATGGTAGTCTGCTGAGGAATAAAACTGTCAAGCTTAGGATAAGCGCCACAATGCCTCATGCTAGGCGAACTTTCCGTTTGATGACTCCGCTGGGGATGATGAGTTTCTCATCAACTCTGCTGGAGAAAACTTCTTTAAAGCGTCTCATGCTGGGGCATGCCTTTTGAGAGTATTTTACAGAAGACCAAGCGTCTCCAAACTCTACTGGGGATATTAGATCCGGAACATCTCCTGCCGGGGAAATTCAACATGCCCCATGTTTGAGAGTGTCGACAATCTTGCTTTGTGTTCCATGACACCAGACTTGTCTGAAGAAAAACCATAAGAGGATTTTACAGAAGATTAAGCATCTTCAAACTCCTGGTGACTTCATTGGGGATTGACCACCAACTTCGGCATCTGTGAAGCAACTTTACTGGGGAATTCGCAACCATTATCGACACAGAAAAGCTTGTAGCTGTTGGAAGTACTGAACAAGAGAATCGACTTAATAAGATACAACAATACCCAGTCGAACTCAATTCACCGATATCGAAACGTCGTGACCGACCGTCGACTGAATGGTGGACTCCATCAGTAAATGTTGTGACAAAAGGCGCCAAGTGAACCTTTCCCATTGCCCGCGAAGTATCAGAAGATTTGCACTAGTTATGGACATAGAGTGTTTATTGCACAGAAAAATTCAATCTTCGACCACCGTCATCGTCCCAAAATCCGGCGGGAAATCTTGAATGAAAGACTCGACTCAATAAAATACAACAGTATCAAGTCATAGCAAATATCTGTTGGTGCTGAGAGATAACTTTCGCGCAGCTTAGATCGAACGTGCTCATTACCTGCAACAGAAAAAGTATATGCACATGCCCCAGGATATTGCATGGTCCTTTTGAATCCATCATCCAAGGTTGCTCAACAATCAAAGTAATTTTAATTGTCTTTTTCATACTTGTTTTTGTAAGGCCATGCTATTTTCAAAGTAATGTTTTATCATAAAAAATCGGACGTTTTTGCAAACAAAACAGTAACATGAAAATAAAAGCTTGTGACTGAATATTCAATTTTATTGATGAAATGCCAAAATCGGCGAATTCACAATCGGAAGCAAACCCCCTGAAAGAGTTGATCGCCATAAAATTGAGAAAATAAATATATCCTAAAGACAATGCGAAAATTGGATCCCCACTGATCATAGGTTCTATTATAACCAGTATGTATTCCAACTCTCTTGATTATCTTCGCTTTCAGGAGTTCGTGGTCAGAACAATTCCTCTTTCGGAAACTTGGTTATTTTGCTGAAGAGTAGAGAACGTACAGATTAATTCAGACTGCAGTCATTCGCTTAAATCCCTCTTTTGCGTGGATCGCCTTTTCAGGTTTTCAATCCACCGGGATACCCATTTTTGCCTAAGTTGCCCTTTCGGGTTTTCAACTTACCGGGTGTACAATTCTTTTCAATTATATCCCTAACTTTTGCCCGAACCTTTATTCTGTTTTTGGTTCGCCGGGATGCCCTTTTTTGCCTGGATTTTTTCTTCTTTTATCCAGCGGGTCTCTTTATGCGAAGTATTTTTTAACTGTATCTGAATTAACAGGGGATGAAAAGTCTTCACCATCCATGGTTGTCAGCAATAAGGCTCCGCCTGAGAAAACCTTTTTAATCACGAATGGACCTTCATAATTGGGAGTCCACTTTCCCCTGTGATCTGTACTCGGAGGAAGTATTCTCTTGATTACCACATCTCCGACCTTGTAAACTTGGGGTCGAACCTTTTGATCGAAAGCCCTCTTCATTCTGCGCTGGTATAGCTGACCATGACATATTGCTGCTAGTCGTTTCTCCTCAATAAGGCTCAGCTGATCAAATCTAGCTCGTACCCATTCAGCTTCATCTAGCTTAACGTCCATCAATACTCGGAGACAGGGGATATCAACTTCGATCGGTAGAACTGCCTCCATACCGTATACAAGCGAGTATGGTGTTGCCCCAGTGGACGTGCGGACTGATGTTCGATACCCATGCAAAGCCAGTGGTAACATCTCATGCCAATCTTTGTACGTGACAACCATCTTCTGCACAATCTTCTTAATATTTTTGTTGGCCGCCTCGACCGTGCCATTCATCTTTGGACGGTACGGAGAAGAATTGTGATGCTCGATTTTGAAGTCCCGGCATAGCTCAGCCATCATCTTGTTGTTCAAATTAGAACCATTATCAGTAATGATTCTCTCGGGAACTCTATAACGACAAATGATATCTCGTTTCAAGAAACGAGCCACTACTTGCTTAGTGACATTGGCATAAGATGCTGCTTCAACCCATTTAGTGAAGTAATCAATGGCGACCAATATGAAACGATGGCCGTTTGAAGCAGCAGGCTCAATTTTCCCGATCATATCAATGCCCCACATGGCAAACGGCCAGGGTGAAGACATGATACTCAACGGATTTGGAGGTACATGTACTTTGTCTGCATAGATCTGGCATTTGTGACACTTGCGGACATACTTGCAGCAATCTGACTCCATCGTCAACCAATAATACCCTGATCTCAACAATTTCTTAGCCATCGCATGCCCTCCGGCATGGGTACCGAAGGAGCCTTCGTGCACCTCAATCATCAACAGGTCTGCTTCGTGTTTATCCACGCATCTGAGCAGAACAATGTTAAAATTTCTTTTATACAGCACGCCATCTTTGTTCAAGAAGAAACTACCGGCTAGCCTTCTTAACGTCTTCTTGTCTTTGGAAGATGCCCCAGGTGGGTATTCTTGATTTTTCAAGAAGCATTTAATGTCATGGTACCAAGGCTTGTCGTCAGACACTGCGTCAATATCAAACACAAAGGCAGGTCTATCAAGACGAGATACATCAATCCTGGGTACGCAATTCCAGCCATGCACTTTGATCATCGAAGATATAGTGGCCAAGGCGTCTGCAAACTTATTTTCCTCCCTAGGAACATGGTATAACTTGACAGTTGTAAAGAAAGTCAGCAATCTCCTCGTATAATCTCTATACGGAATCAAATTCTGCTGATGTGTGTGCCAAGTTCCTTTTACTTGATTGATTACCAGTGCTGAATCACCAAAGACATCGAGAGTCTTGATTCGTAAATCAATAGCCTCCTCAATCCCTAGTATGCAAGCTTCGTATTCTGCTTCATTGTTGGTACACCCGAAAGTTACTCGGGCAGTGAAGGGCATGTGAACACCTTCTGGTGTAATGAGAACTGCACCAACTCCGCACCCATTCATATTAACTGCCCCATCAAACATCAAACTCCATTTGGATTCAGGGTCAGGCCCCTCCTCCAGAAGTGGTTCCTCGCAGTCTTTCGCTTTGAGAAACATGATGTCCTCATCAGGGAAATCAAACCTCATGGGCTGGTAATCATCAAGAGGCTGTTGCGCTAGATAATCTGACAGTATACTTCCTTTGATTGCTTTTTGCGAAGTAAATTGAATATCGTATTCTGTCAGTACCATCTGCCACCTTGCAACTCTGCCTGTAAGCGCTGGTTTCTCAAAAATATACTTGACCGGATCCAATTTTGAGATCAACAAGGTTGTGTGTGTGAGCATATATTGTCTCAATCGCTTGGCGGCCCATACGAGTGCACAACATGTCTTCTCAAGCATTGAATAGCGTGATTCACAATCTGTAAACTTCTTGCTCAGGTAGTAGATGGCATGTTCTTTCCTACCTGTCTCGTCATGTTGACCGAGAACACAACCCATGGACTCTTCGAGCACTGTCAAGTACATAATCAGTGGTCTCCCTTGCACTGGAGGTATCAGAATAGGAGGTTCCTGCAAATATATTTTTATTTTATCAAATGCATTTTGACAATCATCATTCCACCTGACCGTTTGATCTTTCTTTAGCATTTTGAATATTGGTTCACAAGTGGCAGTTAGGTGAGATATGAACCTTGAAATGTAGTTCAATCTCCCTAGAAAGCCGCAAACTTCTTTCTCTGTTCTTGGTACAGGCATATCTTGTATAGCTTTTACCTTAGTAGGATCCACCTCTATCCCTTTTTCACTGACAATGAAACCAAGCAATTTTCCGGATCGCACGCCGAAAGTACACTTGTTAGGATTCAATCTCAACCTGAATTTCCTCAACCTCTCAAATAGCTTCTTCAAGTTGATCAGATGTTCCTCTTCTGTCTTTGATTTAGCAATCATGTCATCCACGTAGCACTCGATCTCTTTATGAATTAAATCGTGGAATAACGTCACCATTGCTCTTTGATATGTTACCCCTGCGTTTTTCAACCCAAAAGGCATTACTTTGTAACAGAAGGTACCCCACGGGGTAATGAATGTCGTCTTCTCCATGTCTTCAGGCGCCATCTTTATCTGATTGTACCCGGAGAATCCATCCATAAATGAGAACACTGAAAACTGGGCGGTATTGTCAACTAGCACATCAATATGAGGGAGTGGAAAGTCGTCCTTAGGGCTCGCCCTGTTGAGATCTCTGTAATCCACACACATTCTGACCTTGCCATCTTTCTTTGGCATCGGTACTATATTGGCCACCCAGGGAGGACAATTAGTTACTGCCAGAAAACCTGCATCCAACTGTTTCTGTACCTCTTTCTTGATCTTCAAAGCCATCTCCGGTTTTGTTCTGCGCAGCTTTTGCTTGACCGGTGGGCAGTCTTCTTTCAATGGTAGTCTATGCACCACTATGTCTGTATCTAAACCTGGCATATCTTGATATGATCAAGCAAAGATATCAACATATTCACGTAGCATGACTATCAGCTCTTGCTTTACATCAGCCCGCGGATTTGCACCAATCTTGATCTCTTTCTTGCTTTCCTCTGAACCAATATTGATAACCTCAAGAGTTTCCTGATGAGGCTGAATGGTCTTCTCTTCCTGTTTCAACAACCTAGCCAATTCCTCCGGGAGTTCATATTCTTCATCACTTCCCTCCTCAGCTTGATAAATCGGATTGTCAAAATCATACATGGGCATAACATAATCGTTTTCAGGGGAATCCACAAAATCAAGTCTGCATGATTGGATTGATGCTTTATTTTAGATTATTATTTTTGCTTGAAAACAAAAGAAAAGAAAAGAAAGTGCATTGTCATTTTTAATTTTCTTTGTGCAAAAGTAAGAATAAAGAAGGAATAAAGGAACACAAATTTGTAAGCAAAAACGTCCTTTTTATTGATGTTTGAACATTATATGAGAAAATATGGTGGCCCTACAAATGAATCCACACACCTTGGGCAGAGTGTGGGATTTTATGCATTATGAAAGACAAGAATTATTACTCTGATTGGTGTACAACGTGAACGACTTCTTCACTAGACCAGTTTCGCAATGCTTCGCCCGGAGCCAGTGCATGCACCCATCTGTCCAGATAATCTGAGCTTTCAACGCCATCTTCTATTGCTGAGCAGGACTGATTGGGGTTGATATTTCCTCCACTGTTGAAATCGATCGGCCCACGGAATCGGGGGACTGGCGTTCGGCCCGGCTGGTATCCAATGCCAAACTTATCTTCCTTCACGAATATATCAATAGCCTTACCCCAACCTTGGGCATTTCCGCTTTCAACCACTTCTCTGGCCTATTTGTAGGACACGATTGACGTACTTGGCCCAACTGGCACATTTGCCATCACTGCTGTTGAAGTAGATTCTGGGAAATTATTGATATTCAGGGCTTCGAAAGACTGGCACAGGGTTTCGTGAATCTCCCCATCCGTTTCCACATATTTGAAAGTGGATAGATGACTCACAAATATATCTTCCTCACCGTAAATGGTAACCACTTGACCCTCGAACACATATTTGAGCTTTTGATGAAGTGTGGAGGTAACTGTGCCTGCTGCATGAATCCATGGTCGGCCCAACAAACAACTGTAAGCAGGCTGAATGTCCATAACATGAAAGATCGTCTTGAATATCTGTGGACCAACCTGTATTGGTAATTCCACCTCCCCGAACACCGATCTCTGGGATCCATCGAAAGCTCTCACAATCAGATCACTGGGTCTAAGAACCAATCCATCTACTTCAATTTTCATCAGGGCCTTTTTGGGTAACACATTTAAGGAAGACCCTGTGTCAACCAGCACATGCGACAAAACAGCTCCTTTGCATTCAAGTGTGATGTGCAACGCTTTGTTGTGATTACGTCCATCTAGAGTCAAATCCTTATTCGTAAACCTCAACCCGTGGCTCACGTTGACATTAGAAATTACCCCCTCCAGCTGGTTAACAGTGATCTCGTGGGGAACATATGCCATATTCAGAACCTTCAACAAAGCAGCCCGGTGTTCATCTGAACTCATTAACAGGGATAATATTGAGATTTTAGAGGGTGTCTGATTGAGCTGCTCAATGATCTTGTAATCGCTCTTTTTGATAACCCTCATAAATTCTTCAACATCATGATCAAAATTGACTTTAGGGTCCTCTTCCTGAGCAGGCACCTTATCATCAACAACCTGTTTCCCTTTTGCTCTTGCAGCAGCTTCAATTTCTTTGTCACTCCTTAGAGTCTGGGGAGCAAACAGTCGACCACTTCTGGTGAAACCACTTGGTCCACTGACATTCTCAACACTGGTACCAACAACAACCTCTGCTTCCTGAGTACTAGTTCCATACTGCCATGGAACTGCACGATTGGACACATAAGAAGCAGATTCAGGCACTATAATCGTAACTGGCCTCGGCCTCTCAGGCGTGATAATAGCAACAGGAGCTTCAACAGGCACTTGTATCTCAACTAGATTATAATAGATGGTAACAGCAGAAACATCCTTTTCCTTCTCTACTTTATCAAACTGAAGACTTCCTTCGTCCATAAGATCTTGCAGTCCAGCTTTCAACTTACTGCAGTCATTAATCTGTCTCGAACAACCCTCGCGATCAGAGGCACATCCAGGAAATACCTTTCCTTTTAACAAACGTTCTTTTACAATCAACAACGGGGTCTTTACCAAATTAATATCAGTAATCAAATTCAACTTCTCGCCATCAAAAATGGCATTCGTGCCTGCACCTCCATGATGAGGCATTGGATTATCACGAACATTTGGCAGCTTAGAGAAATTAATAGCTTTTGCGTCAATCAAGTCCTGAACCTTATGTTGAAAAGCCCAGCACTTTTCTATCGAGTGACCTTGCGCACCAGAATGAAATTCACATCGAACATTGGCATCGTAACCTTGAGGCAACTTTCCGGTATCTAGTGGCTTCATAGTCCGAAGTTCAACCAACTTCTCTTTGAGCAGTTGTGGTAACAAAGCAACATATGTCATAGGCAAGGGATCAAACTTACGGTCCCTTTGTCTATTAGTCTGGAATCGGGGTCTAGCTTGCTGATCTGGAGCTTGTTGTACTGCTGGGACCGGAATGGTTACAGCATCCACCTGATGGTAAGATTGAGTCCTGCCTCTGCCCTTTCCTCTATACACAGCGCTGGACTCCCCTTCTCTTTTCCTTGGTCCATTGGCAAAGGGTTTCTTCGAACTTGATGCAACAGTCCCACTGACATCTTGAATCTTACCCAATTTCAGCAGAATTTCTATTCGTTCCCCAGCAACGACGACATCGGCAAACCCCGTGGAAGGACATGCAGCAAGTCTATCCAAATACGTCCCTTGAAGTGTGCTCATGAACATATCAGCCATCTCACGATCACCCAAAGGTGGTTGAACTCGAGCAGCCAATTCTCTCCATCTTTGTGCGTACTGCTTAAAGCCCTCCTTGTTATCCTGAGTCATACTCTGCAATTGAGTACGATTAGGTGCCATGTCCAGATTATATTGATACTGCTTCAGAAATGCAGCGCATAAATCTTTCCAGCTCCTTATATGAACCCTGTCCAGCTTAATGTACCATTCCAGGGAGGCGCCTGACAGGCTATCTTGGAAAAAATACATCCAGAGCTTTTGGTCCTCGGTGTAAGCGGCAATCTTGCGATTGTAAGCTTGCAAATGTGTTTTGGGACAGGTGCTGCCATTGTACTTATCCAGTGTAGGAAGCTTGAACTTGGGAGGAATCCTCACACCCTGCACGAGACCCAGGTCTTCCACGTCAATCCCCAGAGGATTTTGGCTCTCAATAGCCCTGAGTCTTTCATCCAGTCCTTCATATTTCCGGTCATCATTGTAGAAACCCCTGTCGTTGTTGAGTGTGGTAAACTGATCCTCTGGACCATCCTCCAAACCATTATCATCAAGTCCCAGATGTACTCCACCAGTAGGGACATTTTCAACGAGGGAAGTGCGCACATTATGATTCGGGATTTCAGTTCCCAATCTCTGAATAGTGGCTCTCATGGCCTCTTGACCGGCCCTCATAGTTTCCTGACCTTGAGCGATCCCCTGCATAAGGTTCATGAACTGCTCCATTCTTCCCCTCAAATCAGCTAACTCAGTCTGAACTTGTTCCATTACTCTTGCTTGATTGCGTCGGGTAGAATATCGATGAACTGGGATGTCAGCTATCGTGCCTGAAACCAAATAAAGGTTAGCAGGCGCCTGCAAAAAGAAGAAAACCTGCAAGGCAAAAATGCTATGCTATGCAAATGCAAATGCACAGTTATGTTTGTCATTTCAAGATACTTTTTACATCCTGATTCCAATCATAACCACAAATTCCTGAAGACCAGAAATCATGATTAGTGAGTTTTTCTTTGAAGAGATATTCATATACACCCACCACAAATATCTGATGACCAGAAATAGTGATTTTGTAGTGTGCCAGTGTGCAGATATCTTATCACTTCACATGTATCTGAAGACCAGAAATTGTGAACAGAAATAACTCCTTTCGTACAAATTCCCCAAAATTTTCAAGTACATTAGTCATAGTTTCAGCAACAGAATAAGAAACAAGCAGTCAAATGGATCCATCAACAATCCTGATGGTAACCATTACCAATTACAAAGAAACGATAAAAATCACTAATCTGACAGCTCTACATCTTTCAGCTTCTGGCTAGAATACTTAATCTCTTCTAATAGGATGCGGGTACGCTGATGATGTGGCTTCTCAATCAGCTCTTTGATTACGACATCCCTTTTTTCCAACGCATCCTCTAACGAACCCACGTGCATCAGCAAGGCTTCATCTTCACCGTCTCCTTTGCGCCTCTTAATTCCAGATTGAATTTTAACTAGCTTCAGATCCGCCGTGACATCTTCAAGCTCTTTGTTGGCGATTTTCAGCTTATCTTCAGCGTTCCTTATCTGTTCTTGGCTTTTGCCCAGGTCTTCTCGATACTTTCTACATGTGCTTTCTTCAACTCTTTATCTTTGTCTTTTAACTGGGTCAGCAGCTCAGAGTTTTCAATTCTGACTTCATCCCAAGCTTGGCGAAGTTTAGCTAACGAATCCTTGCTCCGGGCTAATGCCTGCTTTGTAGCCTTATGAGCCTGACT
Source organism: Lathyrus tuberosus (assembly GCA_022829125.1). Classification (NCBI taxonomy): domain Eukaryota; kingdom Viridiplantae; phylum Streptophyta; class Magnoliopsida; order Fabales; family Fabaceae; genus Lathyrus; species Lathyrus tuberosus. The sequence continues at coordinate 16,910,298 of JALAZF010000076.1, forward strand.
AGTATCATCTGCTCCTAAGGTAAGCTTCCGGAAGTATCGAGCTCTGTCATCAAAATCTTCTTCTTTGTCCGCCAGGGTTTTTTCTGCTTTCAACGCTCTCTTTTCCAACTCTTTGTTGTCAGCTAGAGCTTTCTGAAGACATCTGCTCATTCTAGAGTTCTCTATCTGCATCTCTTTAACCATTTTCTTCCATTTCTCGCACTCTTCAACCGGTACCATGGAATGTTGATCGGGACATAAAAGAACCTCTCTGGAAAAGGGTAGCAACAACTTTTTAACCTTCATCTCAATCCAAGCATCGTAGTCAGGGTACGATCTACAGTCTCCTTTGCCGAAAGTCAACTTTCCCTCTCTCTGCCTAAATTTCCAAGCATTTATTACTTTCGGCACTCTTTCATTCTTGGTTCCCACGAAAAACAGAGAAGCACTAATCTCTTCATCAGCAGGAGGATGTCTCGAAGCATAACCAAATTGTCTAACTGCCAATACCGGGTTATAATTAATCCCACCTCTTCTTCCAAGTAGTGGCACATTCGGAAAACTTCCACATTTGACGGTAAGCTCTATCGTCAGTAATTTGGGATCAAACCAAATGATGTTATTGGCAGTCAAACCTATCAGTCTCTTGGACCACTTCATTGTCTCAGCATTTTCTACAAACGCACCAGTCCGAGGTAAATGTTTGAAGAGCCATTGACATAACAATTGGGTACAACAACTAACCAAGCTTCCTCTTCCCTTCTCATTTTTGTAATGTACTGAGTGATAAAAATCCCCTAGCAGGGTAGGAATCGGATTCTTCGAAATGAACACTTTCAACGCCTGCATATCAACAAAATCAGGCTGACCGGGGAAAAGCACCAAACCATAAATGTAAAGAGCTAACACAGCGTTGTAAGTAGTCCAATTTTCAGCCTGGGCAGCTTCCTGAGCTTGTTGGAAAAGAAACCCCAAATAAAATCCTTCATATTCTTTGAGTCTGCTTAGGCCACTTTTCACAACAAACAGGTCCAAATGTAGGACAACAGCGATTACTTCAGGGGCAAGAGCACCTTCAGAAAAATACGGTATAGCAGACGTAATTGGAATTCCCAAAATAAATGAGAATTCCTCCAAAGTGGGCATCAGAATGTAGTCAGGGAACATGAAACATCTCATTGATGGCTCATAAAACTGTAAGAAAGTGTGCAACCCATCTTTTTCATACTTTGTGAATGCACAGACCATCTTGATCAGCTCTCCATATTCCTTCTGAAAAGTGCTGAGAACATCAGAACCAGCCATGCCTATCATCTTGTTCAATAAATCCAACTTAGGATCAGGGAATTTGTATGACACATTATTCTTCCTCTTAACCTCAACTTCTTGGGAACTCATGATTGGAATCAGACAATATGGTAGGTACCTGAAAATGACAAACATAACCTGTTATGATATGAGTATGCAAATGCAAAAGGCATGTGATCAGGCATCTAGGTGTCGGTGTCTGTGTTAAACTGTGTGCACTGTGTCTCTGCACTGAATCTGGCAATATATCTGAGATGAATACTCAAAACACTGTCATAGGGTACACTGTCTGTAACAACCATAGAATCACAAGTAAGGTATGTAGGAGGCTAGGTTACCTGCAAACCTGTAAACATCCCACCCATACTCACATGTGGTTCCTAGAAAATAAGGCTTGTCAGCTTCGGAGGTTTGAGAAGCGATAGCACATTCAGCCCGTAGGATACAATGCTATGCCAATCAAAGAGGTCGTCCACTGACTCACCTTAGAAAATAAAGGTCATCCTATGCAAGTACCAAAGTGGGCTCTCGGGTGCGAGTGGGTTTGCCACAGAATGTGGTCTGCCACTGTCACCACTAAAGAGAGATGTTTCCACTAAGGTTCTCATGATCGGTCACTAGAGTCGACAGCTCTCTAGATCGACACCCTGGAATATGCAAGATGCGCACGCCATGATGGGTCCCAAGATAGCCTCGTCTAGCTGTGAATTTCGTGATTACCCACGTACACAGATGGCACGTAGGTCCTACTACTCTCCACTCTAAGTCTAAGTGTATACTCGAGCCTGTGTACTGAGCTCATCTCTCAGGAATCCCATCCCGCCAAACAGACAGAATAGTGCAACACAGTATAATATATGAAATGTAAATGCTAACATGCTGTAAATATGGTACAAGTAATAAAATATAGTAAACAGCAAATAAAATACAATAGTAAACACCCAATGAAAGAAAAGCAAACAAGCGCTAGGATTGACTCGCTTAGGATGGACCAGCAATAGGTCAACCTGTCCCCAGCAGAGTCGCCAGCTGTCGCTCCCGGGATTTTCATCCTAGTACAAATGCGAAAGTGGCACCGAAACAGAGTCGCCAGCAATGTGTATTTATCCCAAGAGAGGGAAAGGAAACACCGCGTAAACCTGAAGGAAAGGATAGAGCATGGTCTTGCGACCAAGAGAACTGGGTTCGGGAGTCGGTTACGCGAGAGGAAGGTATTAGAACCCCCTCGCGTCCATCGTACCCGATGGGATCCACGCTTGCTTGCCTCGATCAAAGGGTGATAGAAAAGAATACTGAGAAAGAACTGGAAAAGGAAAGGAAAAGGAAAGGAGAGAGAAAGAGAAACAAATGTAGGGAAAATAAAATAAGTGCTCGAATGAGCCCTACCCCACTGCCTACGTATCTCATCGGGAGCATGAGAATCAGAGCGACGTAGTTCCTCTCACTAGGGATGGACTGTTTGTGTTTTTTTTAGGGAACGGCTAACGTTCTAGCTCAGGTGTTGCAGGCTCGCTGGTCCGAGTGCGTTACCATCTTGCAAGAGAACGAGAAGAAGCACGTTCGTACGTTGAGAATGAGTGAGATGAGAAAAGAATTCCCGAAGGAAAGTCGTTATTGTTTGTTTTTGTCTTTTAGAAGTTTTCTCATTTGTTTGCATATGATAGTGTATCTAAATCCTAGTCATTGGAATGTGTACACTCTCACATTCCAAGATGGAATGAGTAAGAAAGCACACTAAGAGTGAAGAAGACCCCCACACTTAGTTCCAATTGTCAAGGTTCAAACACACTAGCATACTTGTGTTTATTAAGTGTTTTTGTTGATTAAGAAATGAAGAAGTGTTTTTTTATTTGTACCTTCAACAAGTATTGCATTTAAGTCCCTCATACAAGATCAAATGTTTAACACATTGACCCAAGATGGGCCATATGCTACACATTCTAAGATTATAAGAGAAGACCCCTTATAATCTTTTCTTTATATGAAAGGCCTAAATGCAATAAGTGCCTACCTTTATTAAGTATTTTTGCATTTTTCTTTGAGATGAGAAGATGAAAGACTCAGAGAGGAGAAAGGTAAAAATCTATGTGAACTAAGACTCAATCCTAGTTGATTAGTTAAGGGAGTGATCCTAATGGTTTGTGAGGTTTAAACCTAGAGTTTAAAGAAAGAATGAATTAAACAATTCACTTCTAAAGTAGAAGATGAATTGTAATTCAAAAGGGAAAGTGATGAGTTAATCAAAGAAAAGCACATAAGTGCTTAACAAAACACATAATTGAATTATAAAAGAGATGAAAGGAAAGAAGTTTGAATGTGGATTCCTTATCCACACTCAATTTCAACTTACCAATGCCCCTACATGGTTAGTGAACATGTATAAGAAGTATAAGAAGCAAAAGAACACTTAATATACCATAAAGATCAAAAGAATAAGATGAAAGATCAAATCCTATTAGTCACAACCAGAATGTGCATCACATGGAAAACAAATGATTATCATCAAGCAAGTTCAAGTGAACAACCAACAATCATCATCCATGTTATTAGAACATGCTATCATAAGAAAAGGGAGATGAAAGATGAAAAGAAATGAAAGAAATATGCATAAAGGGAATATGTAATCCAAGGATCAGAATTGAAATGAAATGAAAAAAAAAAGTTCATAAACATCTCACAAGTATTCATGAAGCAACCATCAAGACATTCAAGAGGTAATAGGAGAAGTAGAATTGAAATGGAAGTTCAAAAGAAAACACAAGTACTTCATGTTAAGGATACATGAAGTTCAAATGAAAGTAAACATGCAATGATGACACATAATATGCACCAATGACCTATAATGTCAAATTAATAGTTCACAAAATAGGCAAATGATCATGCAAGTATGCACAAAATCAATCATATAAACATGCACCAAGATTACAAGGATAATGACATGTTATTATGCTTCAAATGAAATGTTTTAAACAAAAATCAAATGGGTTCATGAAAATTATTCAAGCATGATTTTGAGATATAGAAATCAGAAATGAATCACATATCAAAGTAGCATGTAAAATTCCAAGCAAAATGCCTTCATTCAATGCACTTAGGTCCAATTGGATGCATATGCAAAGTATTACAAAAATGAACACCAAGACATGTCATAAAATGTCCTAAAAAATCAAATAAAAATCATATAACATACTTCAAGGTATTAATGACTTAAATAAAAAAGAAACAAAGCAAAACCATTTTTGATGATCAAGAACAAAAATGAACAAAATCATGTATCATCAATGGAATGCACACAAATGAAAAATTCAAAGAAAATATGCAACAGGGGAAAAATGTCATAAAAATCAGAAAATAACATCATCAAAAATTTTATAAATGTTTTAATGATGTTCATGAATTTTTATGGAATTTTATGATGCTATTTGGTATTTTTAAAAATTGAAGAGCAAACGTGTATGAAAAATGGAAAAGTAAAATGAAATGGAAAAAGGCATGGGGGTGCAAGCATAGCAAAATATGAGTTCAAATTAATTGGGCTTTTAGAAGAGGGAGGTGTAGAAAGCAATCTGATTAGGTCCATTAAGCGCGCAGACCACACCAACAATGGTGCACTATCAGTCAAACAAAGTCAAAGCAATAACAACCATCAGATTAGGCCAAGTCAACACAAAGGTCAAAGTATACAAATCCAACGCACACACATGAAGGACCACACTCTATACCATGTACCACACCACATGAAGTTCACTCTGATTAAAAAAAACATGTGCAAGGCATGTGACATTTTTATGCGTTGTCATCACACGAGCCACACGATCAAGAACATCCAACGGCCGTGTTTAAATCTGAGCGAAACCCTAGCCATCAAAGCTACCCGCCGGAGAGGGACCTACGGTCACCTTCTCCGGCCAACAACCACCGTCTGTAACCTCCATTTTCCCAGAATCTCACAAACAATACACCAAAATGAAGGGGAAGTAACACACATCATGATTCTACCAATGAAATCATCAAACCATTCACATACAGCAAGAAACAAGCATGAACATGTTGCCCTAAATTTTTGGATCTAAGCTTCTAAGAAGCTCTATCAACTAGCCAGATATTAAAGGCTTCTATTAAGCTCAAATCAGCAAGAAAACAAGTGATAATGAATAGAAATCATGCAATCAATGTTCAAGAGATCAAACCTGAAATTGCTGAAACTTCGAGCAAACAAGAATACCAGAGGAATGAGCTTCTTCCTTAAGCTTCACTTGGCCAAATAAAGGCTTTGATGAAGTACTTGATGATGATTCAATGGAGAAGAAATGAGATCCAAGCTTCAAAACCAGTTGCTATGGTGAGAAATTGAGAGAGAAGAAGATTGATTCTGAGTTGAATATGGAAGATGAATATGGAAATGGAAGAAGGATGAGAGAATCAGAGAGAGAGTGGCGAGAGTTTTTGAGATGCAAATGGAAAAATGAAGTTAGAAACTGAAGTTAGAGGGTGAGGTTTTTATTTATAGTGTGAGTTAACCAAGGTTAAACTGAGTGAGGTTAACTAAGTTAGCATGGTTTAGGTGAGTCATCCCTAACTAACTGAGTCAAGTTAGTTAGGGAGAGCAAAGCTATGGTGATGACAACACATGATAAACTATGGTGGAGGTGAAAAGAAATGCAGTGGTACGGCTTGTGTAAGCGAAACTTGCTCAGCAAGTTGTTCCTTCTATTTTCATGCAAGGCACGTGCTCATGTGCAAGGGCATATGATAGGTGTTTGGCTTAATGTAGCAATGGTTGTATAGTAAGAACAATGCAAGTGTGACTGCTGAAACAATCAACAATATCAATGTTTCTTTTTCTGTTTTTAGCAGCTAGGAACATACTCATTACAACATCTTTGGAAATGAAATTCTCTCATTATAATCTATGAAATCATAAAACTCGTGAGTCATTGGAAAGAGGGCACATTGGAGAACAATGTTGATGTGAAAAAGGAATTGAAATGATGCCTCAAACATGCTCCAAAATGACTATGAACTTAAGCACACAAGACTGGCTGATGGGCGCACCAGGTGGTCGATTTGCAAGGCTGGCATGGCACGAAATTTCAGCATAACCACCCTAACTTGAGACCAAGATTTCTCCCTCATAACTTGATCAAATGGAATTTTGTCCAACATGAAACTTGAAGAGAACATTACAAGGAACATTTTTTATGTTGATAAGTTTTGCAAATGAAGCCTCTAACCATGAGAAAAATAGGTGTACATTTGGCCCACCAACTGTTTGTAAAAAGGACATGCGTGTGACCTGAGAATCCTTGGCCATGACCTAGTTTTGAACCTACTTTGTCCAAACTTTGGTCAATCATATCTCACTCAATTTTTATCCAATGGAGATGTTCTACACATGAATTTGAAGCTTGAAACAAAATCTTTTGTTGTGGCCGAGTGGAATTTTCATTTGAGGTCTTGATTTTAAATGGCCTTGGTTCAAACTCTGATACAAAATGGTCCAAAATTACTATTTTTGGAAACCCTACTTCTTCCAAAAATGGCAACTTTCCACATCTTGATTTTTTCATGATTCCTTTGGAGTTTCTTGATCAAATTTTGTACATTGGACACATATAACATGAATTTCATGAATTTGGCCTCAAAAGGTCAAGAGTTGACTTTTTCCTCTGATTATTTGACTTGGCCCCAAATTTCCTGATTTTTTATCTTTCTTCCAATTGAACCCCTTCTAAAACCAATTGAGAGGCAATTTTCTACACCCATACACTTAAGGACACATAAAATACCATGACATCAAGTTTTGCCCAAAAAATCAAAGATACCCTAATTTAATTGGAAACCCTAGTTTTGGCCCCCTCTGGTTAGGAGGGAAAAGTGCAGTCTTCAATCTCAAATTCCTCAGAGTATGTTGTGCATCCTCTTAAAGGATGATAAGATATGCCACTTGAGGATGACTTTGAACCAATAAGCTATCTCTTTTGAGGGTTTTTCTTCGATTTCTTGAACCTCTTGCATAGTGAATGATGTAGTGCTTCAATCTCCTATTGAATCTCACTTTCTTGAGGCTTTGGATGATCAACTGAGATAATAGGAGACATGAAAGACCTCTTGGTTTGCCTTAAGGCAACTTGTTTGACCTTTTTGTGCTTTGAATGATCCCTTGATTGTCCACCTTCCACCTGATCACATGCCTTGATGGTAAGAGGGATGCTATGCTTCATTTTTATATGTTAAAGATGCAATGCAATGCTAATGAGGTGGATATGATATGATATATGATAATGCTATGCTATGATGACAAAAGAGAGAGCAAATTTTGGGGTATTACACTGAATGGAAGTGGGTCCCTTGACCACTTTGATAACTTGAACCTCTGAAAGGCCAGAGAATCTTTAGCCAACGTCACTCTTCGCCATTGAAGATGATGTCTTTGCTTTCCCGGATTAAGGAAAATCCCCAGAGAAAGCCTCTTAATCAGAGAATCGGCAATTCAACCGTTTTTCTCCGAAAAATTTCGCTGACGAAATGGTCATCAACACCTCAAAATTAGATCACATCATATGGCATTTCTCCGAGAAGATCCCGAGAAAAGTATGATGTAATACCCCTAAGCGACGGCAGTCTCTTAAGAGACCTGCTTTCCCCAGTAGAGCCGACAAATGGCGTGTCCAACAGAAAAGTTTGTACACCTCTACAACTCAGACGGCTGGGTTCCCCAGCAACTCTAACATCAGATCTTTTTCCATCAAATGGCATCTCCCCAGGAAAATTCGGCGAGAAGTTTGAGGAAAACCGCTACGAACAACGTCCCTTGTCAAGAAGTTTATTGACAAAAGAAAATGAGACCAGTTCCTTGGTAGGAAACCAGGATCGAGGGGAAGTTTATTTCAGAAACTAAAACCAGTTCCTTGGTAGGAAACCACGAGCGAGGGGAAGTTCATTTCAGAAACTAAGACCAGTTCCTCGGTAGGAAACCAGGATCGAGTGGAGGTTTATTTACAAACTGAGACCAGTTGCTTGGTAGGAAACCAGGATCGAGGGGAAGTTCATTTAAGAAACTAAGACCAGTTCCTCGGTAGTAAACCAGGATCGAGGGGAGGTTTATTTCAAAAACTGAGATCAGTTCCATGGTAGGAAACCAGGATCGAGGGGAAGATTCTTTCAGAAACTAAGACCAGTTCCTCGGTAGGAAACCAGGATCGAGGGGAAGTTTACCTTTTCTAAGTATCATTGCTTAGTGAAAGAAGATGGATGAGCAAACTGCCATGCATAACCACCATCAAAATTTCGGGTATTCCGATATTTAATCCTCTTGCACCCCAAATGCCCGAATACCTTCGCTATTCACACCTTCGGGTCCAAGAAGATTAAATAGGGGCATCTGTCATACCCCAAATTTTGACCACTAAGATTCCCCCATCATTGTACAAATCATCATCACAATATGGATGGGCCATCATACCTCATTAGTCTCCCCAAAGATGGGTGAGCATCCACTACAATCAAATTTAGGGTTTCAAGCCCTCTCAGAGCTCTTAGACAAAGGATCAATCAAGGAATGACATGATCTTCAACTTGTCTAAACCTCTCAGATATCCACAATGGATCAAGAGGACTCCCACATCAAGGATCAAGCACAAGGCTGTAACATTCCAAGTGGATCCAGCCTCAAGATCGCCAGTGTCACCAAATTAGGGTTTTTGGTCGACTGAGGCCTCCAGATGGAAATTTTCCTCTGGGCATGAGCCAATTCTTCAAAGCACAACCTAAGATGCTCCAAGGGACATCATGAACCCAATCATCAAGTCAATTTTGCCTCAGGGGATGCATTCATAAAAAATCAGGAATTAGGGTTTCTTGACCTAATTCACCCCTAAGTTGACTTTTGGGACAAAACATGAGCCAAGATCTCAAGAGAGGATTTGAGGGTCTCTAACAAACTACATTGATCCATTTGCAACAATGGATTGATCCAAGAAGCTTGATCAATAAGTTTCAAATTCGTCAGAACCACAATTAGGGTTTCGCGGGAAAAGTCAACTGTGCCTTTTACTTTTGACCCAGGCATGCTCCCAAACCTTGGGACATGATTCAATACACCTTATAACACCTATAAAATCAATCCATCAAGTTTGATTTAGGTCAAGGACTTGATTTCATAGAGGATCGCACAGTTTGGAATTCATCTGATAAAAAGTCAACTGTGCCCAAAAGTCAAAGTTTGACTTTTGGATTTTTTTTTTATCAATTATGGTTACCTAACCCTAAAATGATGTTAATGTGTGATTTGAATCATCATTCATCAAGAAAAATCAAGAAAAGTGGGATAACTTGTAAAAGGGGTAACCATAAAAAAACTTAGAGATTTTCTAAGTCATGGAACAAAGTGGCTAGGGTACCAACTTCCAAGGATCATAACTTGTGATCCAAGCAACCATTTTGGTTGGTCCAAAGCTGGATTTGTAGCTCTCATGGCACTCTACAAAAGCTTCAACTACACCTCACTCCAATTCATTGTGGATTCTGAGTTATGATTGGATCAAAATGACTAAAAACATGAAAGTACAACTTTTCCAACACTTAGACAAAATTCTGTCCAAAACAGGTTTTGTTGAAAACACCAAAACTTGTGGGATTTTTTCACATAGTTGCAAGCTGAATCAATTCATGATGTAAACATCAAAGTTGTTGTACATGTTGCCTACAATCCAAGCAACTCACTAGCATGAAACAACTCCACTTGAGCCAAGAGTTATGGCTGCTACAACACACCATGGCAAGGCTGTCATGAAAAATTAGTTTATGGGATTTCTTGCTTTGCACGGTTTTGAGCCAAAAACCAATTATCCCAATGCTAAAGTCATCTAATCTGATCCTAATCCAAGGGATCCCACTTGCAAAGCTGAGTCCAAAAGCCAAAGGATCTTCCAACTTGAGATCAATGCATTTTGGCATATTATGCCTTGAATTCAAGGGCATTAATGTGGAATAGTGCACTTTCAAGATTCTCACTCTCCTCAATCAAGTTATCTGATTAAACAACAATAAAAACATCTGAAGAATGTGGATTTGGTCAAGACATAGCCCTGCTCTTGGGAGGGGCTAGGTTGCCTTGCATGAGAAGAAATGCCACCAAGCCAAAGCCATTGAATGTGATCTGATCCAGCATCCATTCACTATTCCTCCAAGACAAGAGTTGATCACCTATAAATAGAGGTTCCAATTGATCATTCAAATCACCCCAAAGCAACTTACAGCATTGCTTTCTCTCATTCTCTCTTAAGTGCCAATTTTTTTTGTTTTGAGCAACCACCATCGGGTTTTGAGTTGCAGCCTTAAGCAATCCATTCCAATTGCTCAAACACGTCACATATGATGTATATAAGGTGTTCAAACACTTAAACCATCTCTGTAACACCTTTAGCTCAAAATCACTCTTCAACCAAGCCATTATGCCTCAATTATGCAGTTGGATTCCTCCAACTTGATCCAAAGATTTTCAAAGTGTTCCAAGGCTTGCAATCCACTCAACAACATCCATTGAAGCTGTAGGGATCATCAAACCACTTCTGGAACACCATCTGTGTAGAGTTTCATTTCAGCTTGCATCAAGATAAGCCTCAAAACTACATCTTCATGATCCATGCATATTTCCTTGCATGATACTTTTGTCAATTGCTTATCATCATATGTTGAGTGTTTCCCCTCAAAAAATTTGATCATAGCACTCATAACTATGTCTGCACGATTGCTTTTGCAAAATTTGGGTTCATACACTCATATTGATATAACTTGCTGTACACTAAAAATAAATGAAATCAAATACTGCCATCATGTTCCTTGTTAAAAAATACACGAATTTGGTGTTTGAATCATGTCAAATGGTTGAGAGATGAGTGAGATAGGGTGCTTCATGCACGAGCTCGAGGAAGAAGATGGCCATGGCACCATTCTTCAGGTTTTCCAACCAAGTTCTCTATATATTTTTCATTTGCCATACTATATTTAAATTGGCATTGCGCCCCTGTGGTTGATCAGCTGGTTTGTGTGTATTGGCAAGCGAGAGGTCTGGGGTTCGAATCCCCCTCGCCCCAGACCTCTTTTTTATCACTTTTTCCTATTTTTCTTATTTTTCATATTATTTTATTAATGATTTGAAAAATTAATTTCTCACTCAATTTTTATCATTTTTTATTGGTTCTTTTTCTGAAAAATCACAAAAATGTTGAAATATTTTATTCCACAAAAAATCAAATTTATATTATTTATTTAATATAATTGGTATTTTTGTGAATAAATTCATTTTTATTGTTTTTAAACATTTAAAAGTGAATATTTATTTTGAAAATCAAAACCAAATGAGTTCTAAACCATCTTATGATTAAAACCTCATTTTTCAAACCTTAAACAAAAATCACAAGTGGTTTATCCAAACTTATTTGGTATTTTTATCATTTTTATTGATTTTCTTTAAATATTTACTTTTAAAGGAAAACAAAATTAGGGTTTCAAACACTCATGGGCCTCTAATAGAGTGTAAGACCCAATCCTTTTTGAAACCAAAATAATTTGGGTCCCAGTTATTGTATAAGACCCACTGCGATTTCAAAAATCTCGGCGCAATCGCCATTTCAAAACGAGAACCAACTGGGCCTACCCTCGTGTTGTAAATCCCATTTCTTTTATTTAAAAACTTTTTTGGGCCTCTAATAGAGTGTAAGTCCCAATCCTTTTGTAAATACACCACCTTTTGGGCCTCAGTCATTGTATAAGTCCCACTGTATTTTCAAAAACAACGGCGTGATCGTCGCCTTTTTAACAAAATCAACTGGGCCTCTCCTCGAGCTATAAGTCCCAATTCTTTTTCTTAAAACTCTTTGGGCCTCTAATAGAGTGTAAGACCCAACCCTTTTTTAAACCAAAACCTTTTGGGCCTCACATATTGTATAAGTCCCTCGGTACAATTTTCAAAACAACGGTGCAATCATCGTTAAAACTTGGGTCTCTCCTCGAGCTGTAAGCCCCAACCATCTTTTCAAAGCACTTTCTCCTTTGATTTTGAATTCAAATATATGTTGTTATCAAAACTTTCTTTGTTGAACAACTAACCAAACAGCATGGAAGCTCTACAACGGGTAAGTGTTTATCCGCTTTCATTTACCGCTTTCATATGTATATAACTGTATTGTGGGGCTGATTCACTGTAAGTCTTCTTTCACATCCTTTTATATACTTGTAACATATCCACTGTGTAATACTAGTATAGTTATTTAGAGTTTTCCCCGGCAACTACGTCTAGCACTAGGTAAAGCCCTGTTGGTCACTCTTAAATACAAACAAAACTAGATCCCCCGTAGGATTCCAAATACAGTCTTCCCTCCTCTTGGGGTTAAACAATATGGAACAAAGAGAAAGACAGTATTCTCGGTGAACCTTTTCTTATACTGTCACCCTTAGAAATTGTCAAAGAAACTTTAACTCCCCAGAGATGATCTTTTCTCCGTGAATGGCATCTCTTGAGTTTCTTCCAAATTCCCGAACTTTCCTAGAATGATCTCTTCTCTGTGAATTGCATTTCTTGAACTTCTCTTGGTTTGGCGGCCCATAGGCTTCCTAAAAGCATCCCCGCCTCCTCTTGGGCGTTGTACAAGGACCCTTCGACTTCTTAGAAGTTCTCATGCCTTCTCTTGGGCTTAATACAAGGACCCTCATGACCTCTTAAAGTTATAAGACATAACTTAGTCCTCCTTTGCTAGAGGAGTCTTTCCAGCGTCAAAACTCCTGCCATTTTAGGGTTGATACTCATCCCTTAATGCCCGTGCCTCCTCTTGGGCATTGTACAAAAGATAAAACTCTAGACTTGGACAGTCTAAGACCCTTGAGTCTTAAAGACATTCTCAAGCTCTTTTCCAACATAGGAAGAAACCCCGGTCTCTCCCATGAGAGTTCCCCACACTTGGAACCACTTCAGGATCTCCAGAATCCACAGCGGTAAGGCAGACTCCTCTTGGGCTTTATACAAATGATTCTCCCTAGCAGAGCTAACTTTTTCAGACTCTCTTGTTGAGTCAATCACTTTTAGCCTCCGTCTTGGGCTATGTACAAGACATATAAAACACTCTCTTGTTGAGTATAAAACACTCTCTTGTTAAGTATAAAACACTCTCTTGTTGAGTATAAAACACTCCCTTGTTGAGTATAAAACACTCTCTTGTTGAGTCAATCTCCTCTTTAGCCTCCGTCTTGGGCTTTGCACAAAACATATAAATCACTCTCTTGTTGAGTATAAAGGACTCTCTTGTTGAGTCAATCCTTTCTTTTAGCCTCCATCTCGGGCTTCATACGAGATAGCAAAACTCTCTCTTGTTGAGTATAAAAGACTCTCTTGTTGAGTCAACCACTTTTAGCCTCCATCTTGGGCTTTGTACAAGACATATAAAACACTCTTTTGTTGAGTATAAAAGACCCTCTTGTTGAGTCAATCTCTTTTTAGCCTCAATCTCGGGCCTCGTACGAGACATCAAATCACTCTTATGTTGAGTATAAAAGACTTTCTCGTTGAGTCAAACAACCTTCAGACTCTCTTGTTGAGTCAATCACCTGTTCAAGACTCTCTTGTTGAGTCAAACCTCTTTAGCCTCCGTCTTGGGCTTCGTACAAGACATATAAAAGCACTCTCTTGTTGAGTCAGTCACTTGTTAGTACTCTCTTGTTGAGTCAACCCTTTTAGCCTCTATCTCGGGCTTCGTACGAGACAAATAATAAACACCCTCTTGTTGGGTCAATAGCCTCCTCTTAGGCTTTGTATAAAGGAAACCCCAGTTGAGTCAATCAACCTTTTAGCATCAAAGTCATGCCTTGCTCACAGCATACAAACATCAACAACTCCTCTTTAGAGATGACAAATTCTCTCTCGGCCAAAACCCTTTAGCTTCACGTCTTGGGCTTTGAACAAGACACCAAAACGCCTCTTTCCTCCCATAGAATAGGAGGAACTACGATCGCTCTGATTTCCCTGTTTCGGGAATACGTAGGCATAAGATTGCAAAATCTTAGCGAGCATACTAATCAAAAACCCAAAATCCCGTACCTTCATACATCAATCGAAAAGCATCAGACCTAACATCTTAAAACCTCACAAATGGTCCAAACATTCTATTCTTAATAAAATAACCGAAGAGGGGCCCACATCTTAATAGCATCTGTAAACCAAAAGTTTTGACTGTTTAAACTCAGTATGCAAGCAGGGTTAATTGGAGACATCTATTTCCCTTCCTTAATCAGCTTAACAGGATAAAAAAAGAATCGAACTGTAGTGCCCAAGCGATAGTGATTCAAGACCACAAAAATCGCACTACAAGTACAATCAAGAGACTAATTTGTAACAGATCCTAAATGACCTTGAGACACAAGAGGATGCATTTTTCCAATAGAACTATGAGCAAGACGACAATGCCAAAGTCGAATGGAAGAATCTTTGGAAGCAACATATATGTTAGGTCCTTGAGGAACATTCAGTTTAGTGAGCTCAAATAACCTTCTGATTTTACATCCAATCCCTATGAGTTATCCCATCTGTGGATCCTGCACACGACATCCAGAGGAAGAAAAAATAAGTTCATAACCAAGGTCACATAATTGGCCAACAGAGATAAGGTTAAAGCTTAGTTTAGGAATGAGATATGTTTCAGGTAGGCTTAAATTAGACAACGAAATAGAACCTTTATGGGTTACAGGCATAAGAGATCCGTCAGCTGTGTGAATAAAACGAGTAGTGCTATTTTTGGATAGTGAAGAAAATAGGAGAGATAAAGATGTCATGTGATTACAACAAGAAGAATCTAAATACCATTTAGAATTAGCTGTTGTGGTGGAAAGAGCAGCGGGAGTATTACCGTTACTCGAAGGAAGAAGTTTTCTAAGGAGAAATTCAAGATTAGAGACAAAGAAGGTAGGCTGAGAGGATTCTGCAGAATCGTTGGCAGCAGTGGTTGCAAGTGCAGGCCTGGAAGAGTTGGGACGCTGTTGATTCTTATTTTGATCATGTCGTGAAGGACAAGTAGGACAATTTTGAATCAAGTGTCCAGGCATCTTACAGTAACGACGGTAGTTTGAAGCAATATGACCCTTTTTTCTTGCAATTATGACATTCTACACTGGGACAATCAATGAAAGAATGTCCAGGATTACGACAGTGACGACAGAAATTAGGAGTTTTATTTGGAACAACAAAGGCAAGATCATATTTCTGACAAAGAAGTCCCAATCTAGTTTCTTCAGACTTGGGGCAAGGGAGAACATTCTCTAATGTAGGCAAGGGATTCTGGTGCAGCAGAGATGCTCTGACCGGTTCATACTCATCGGTGAGAGCCATCAAAAATTGAATAAGCCAAATACGATTGCGATGAGTCTCATATGTTTTTAGATCGGTTGCATCTTTCAGAGAAGGTTCAAAAGACGCTAACTGATTCCATATTACTTCTATTTGTGCTAAAAACTCATAAACATGTTGGCCAGTTCTTGTTTCAAATTACTAAGATCTTTCAACAATTGATATTGATGAGATAAATCAGAGATAGTATAACGTTGTTTTAAATGATCCCATACCTCTTTGGCATTCTCAAATCTCCTGAATTGCAGATGGATGCTAGGAGTTGAGGTATTGCGAAACCAAGTGATGACCTGATGGTTCTTGCTATCCCATTCCTCTAATTTATCAGCATAGGCTTCTGGTTCTTCATTGGTACCTTTTGTGGGACACTTTTTATCACCCGTCACATATCGCCAGAGTCGCCGACCTTTCAGGAATCCACACATTGCCTCAGCCCATTGATTATAATTAGAACCATTGAGAATAACGGTGATAGGAGTCGTTACTTCAGACTTCTCCATTAGATGACGAAATTTCCAACGAAAACAACACTTAGAGTAGTATTGGTAAAAAAATGGTATATAATTAGAGAAATCTCACGTTTTGATGGATTCTCTAATTATACGGAGGAAAAAAAATGATCACCGAAAAACAAAAAGGAAGATATATGGTGGACGGTGGTTTAAAAGGAATTCTCTGGAAGAAAAAAAACAAAGGGAAGAGCAAAAGGAGAACCTAAGCTCTAGATACCATGTAGAAACTCAGAAAAGTATATTGAATATTTGTATATTTTCTGTATATGAATCGTACAAGCAATGATGCTCCTATTTATATTATAGGATTGGAGACAGATTAAAGGAATAAATAACTACACATAAAGGCTAATTAATCCTAACATAATTACAATATATATTACAATAATGAGAAAATCACATCATATCGTAACAGAGGTAAATGAATTACCTTGGTCTTTAAATACTACCGAGAGGTATATGGCGCACACAACAAAATTTAGAAGATAAAAAATATGCAGTTGATGAGGATCAAACTCATGACCTTTTAATTTCTAACCTCAGTTTTAGAAACACAGAGGTGACAAGTGATTGATTTTCATGTCGCCCTTCGTTACCTCGCCTGTGTAGCCGAGGTTAAATGCATTCCCTGGGCGATGTTAGATGTGGTATTTGTAGTAGTAATAAAAATGTTTTTATGGTGTAACTTGACATCGAAAGGTGCTTGTCATTAAAAGATTCAAGATAATCACCTGTTGAGTACTAAGTCTAGACATAGGTATAGGCTCAATATCCACACGTAGTGTAGCAGGATCAGTGTGGAGTCTCACTACTCTACGACTTTTTGGACTTAATGCTTTGTGTTGGTTAATAGTAATATATATTGTTCTATTGGGTAATGCATAGATCTCACGACATGGATACGAAAAGAGATACAGATGAATGTAACAGGTGATAGTATTATATGATGAGTAGAGGAACATATTACTGACCTATGGATGTGCATGATAGATACATAATAATGAAATATTCCCCTAGCAAGCATTCTCACTGCTAACACCAAATCTCCAACTTTACTTTACGTTATTTATTTTCTATTATTTATATTTCTGTATCACAACAAACACAAAATCATTTTCTTGCTTAAGATAATAAATCACTGCTACCTTGTATTTAAAACTAAAGGTCTTTATGGATACGATACTTGTAAAACTTTCTTTTGATGCAAACCAAAACACTTTCCCCTTTGGTTGGAACTTACAACCGAGGGAAAAAAACTCATGCTTTCTAGTTTTTCCCCTAGGTCTGAGGTCAAAAGTGGCACACTTTCCATAAAACTCTTCGTTACCCCTCCCCACTAACCGATGTAAAATTCCTTTTTATAGAAGTGTATGGATAACAACATCTCAACAACTGAAACATTTGATGATCCTCATCTGAATTTTTCAACAAAACTACAAAGAAGAACAAGTATTTGTGAAAAACAAGTTCATCGACAACTTCAAGTATATCTAGTGGATTATATTTGGGAACATTTTGGACATAAGAATGTTTTTTTTATAACTTTGACTAATATGTGATGTTATTTAGCTTTAGGATTAAATGTACTTTTGGTCTCCTATTTAGTTTTTAACTTTTTGGTCCCCCTTTTTCAAAACCCCCTTCCACTTTTGCATACATGACATTGATAATTAGGATAAAAAAATTATTTTTAATAATATGACATGATGACTAGGATAATTTATTATTTAATTTTTTTATAGAATAAATTAATAATTAATAATTTTAATTAATTTTTAAAAAATTAATTAATTAAAATATTAAAAAGAAATTTATGGGCCTAAAAGGCCATTTCATTTGAAAATAAATTTTTGAGCCTAAATTTTTTTTTTACATCACACCCCATCAATTATACCTCTACCCCTACAGTATATATTTTTTGGACCAAAATGCTCTTATATAAATAAGTTATTTTCACAAATTTCCATTTTTACTTCACTTTCGCTCTAAGTCTTCCGAAAAACACACATTTTCTCGTTGCAAACCGGAACTCATTTTCCAAGTCTTCCGATTCACATTTTCATACCGGAACAGATTCAGTAAGTGTTCCGGTTTTCACAAGTTCACGGGAACTCTTTGCAAAAGTCTTCCGGTTTTCACTATACACACCATAACTCATTTGAGTTGTCTTCCGGTTTGGCCTTATTTTCATCGGAAGTCTTCTCTAAAGTTTTCCATTTTTTTTTGAATTTTTTTTCTCACTGGAACTCTTTTAAAATGTGTTTCGGTTCATATTTTTTTGATTTTGACAGTGGCGCAAACACGAGGCAAGGACGATAAGATTTCAGTTCGTCGTTTAAAACGGTGCGTTCCATCGACGTTGGCTGGTGAGGAAGGGCATATTGGTGCATCTGTATTCGTAGCACAACCGGTTGGCTTTCTAGGAGGGTCGCACGATACATATCTTTTGGTAAAGTACGAGCATCATGTTGCTCGACATTGATGGTTCTGTGAGGTAAGTAAATGAAATTTATTTTATATAGAATAATATTTGAATTGTTAATGTTGAGTTTGATACTATGTGTACTTTTAATTATTTTCAGGAGAGAGATCTGAAGAAAGAGTTGAAGGTTGCTGAACATGGAATGAAGCTTACAACAAGGGTTCCACTAGCTCTTCCACAACAAATGGAAACTTGGATTTCTAGGTCTGGTCTATCTTTACTTTAGAGAACCAGTTTGACGAAGATACACGTAAACCTAGTATCTGCATTTGTAGAGAGATGACATATAGAGACATATGTATTTCACATGTCGTTTGGTGAGATGAGCATTACTCTGGACGACGTCTCTTGTCTGCTTCACTTGCCCCTTAAGGGAGTGTTATGGAGCCCTCAAGATGTCACTAAATAGGCAGCTGTTGAACTTGCTATTGATTAATTAGGATTGTCATAGAGTGAGACACAAATACATGTCCTTACCTGCAAGGGTTCTTACTATAAGTTGGAGTGGTTATACGATTTATTCAAAGATCATAGACATGTTTCTAGATGGGCATTTGTGACTAGAGCGTATATGCTGATGTTGGTAGATTCCACAATTTTGCCGACAAGACCTTTACACTTGTCGAGGCACAATACCTCTTACTATTTATGAACTCGGAGAGATGTTTGAGATACAGTTGGAGAGCAGCTACGTTGGTTACCATCTACAGATATCTCAGAGATGCTTCTATATTCAGTTGCAAGCAGCTCGACGGATATCCTACTATGTTACAAGTATTTGTTTTAATTTAGTTTATTATGTTTAAATTAATTTTGTTTAGTATATAAATTTAATTTATTTATTTTATTATGTTTTAATTAATTTTATTAAGTTTATTAATAGTATTAATTTTGTAACAGTGTTGGATTCACAAGTATTTTCTAACATTTGGAAAAAGATTAGAGAATTGGAAACTAATTGATAATTTTGGTCTACCTGGAGCGATGAGATGATCCTATAAGTAAGGAGTCTGGAAGGTCGATGACTTGTGACCTATTTTGGACGAGTTGACACCTGCCGACGTCATATGGCACCTATTTGAGGATCATAGAGTATGTAGTCAGTTTGATGAATTATATCTGTATAGGGGGTGTCTGAAGTGGGGTGACACAATTGTTCCATACTTTCCTGGCAGACGTATATGTCAGTTTGGATACAAGCAGTATGTTCCATCCCACCTCCTGATTATATGTTGGCTGATGATATTGGTGTTAAGTGGATTTGTTACCATCAGAGCATTGTTGATGTCATCCATCCGAAAACATTGGCCACTACTCCATCTGATACCTATGATGGATACCTGGAATGGTATTATCGTGTTTCACATCTTCTATCTACGCAGAATCAACCGTGTGTCTTTCACATAATCAATAAATTCACTACAATCAACACATGCATGCTAAAGTTGTTGCAACCGTTGATCATACTCAAACTCATCACTAGCCCATACAACTTCTATCCATAATGTGTCGATCATCTTTTACATTTCATTCACCACACATTGCTTGCATTTTGCACCAACATTTTTGTTAATGTGAAATCAACATAGAAAATTAATCGACCTAGGAAACACAAGTTCAATTGCTTTCATCAAAACAAGATCTCTATCTGTCAAAGTCACTTGTGGACACAAATATTTCTTCACAAACAATTGTTTAAGCTTATCCAACACCCAACACAAATTCTCTATCTGCTCGGACTCCGTATACGCAAATGCGGCAGTATAAGTCAACTCGGTTGATATCATGCCAACAATTTAAAATGGAGGATACCTATATTTGTTTGTCTTGTAGGTGGTGTCCATAACTAACACAATAGGAAAAATATACAACAACTTAATTGAATTTGGATGAAACCAAAATATATCTCTCACAACTTCCGAGTCATCCCTTTTTCTACTCCAATAAACATAGTCTACGTCCTAAATAAGTTTAAACAAATGTTGTATCTCACTTCTAAGATCTCTTATCTCCTTTTCTACCATACTCTTATGCTTGCATATTTGCGTGATCCGAGTGACATTCTCTAGATCTCGCTCTTGTAAGGAAAACAATATGTGTCTAGGTGGAACATGTCTTTTTCTCAAATCAAATACATGCAACATTTCATATGTGGTCAACCTACCAACAAAGGAATGGCCTTCCAATCTATCAGGTAAACTATGGTTATGAACTCCACATTTTACATCAACCTTCCATCCAGACCCATCTTTCGTCGGAGTCGACCTGATTTTAAATGGTATTCCACATTCTTTTAGTTGCACTTTGGGTTCCACTATCAGTATCCTTATATTTCCCACATTTATCACAACCAAATATTAATTTGTTATTTCTCCCTCTCTTGCCTGTTTTAGTATCTGAACGAGTGATAATAATAGTTACTTTATTTCGAATTTCAACCTCTTTAATCCACCTTATCACCTATTCTAGTGAATAAAATCTTTGAGTAGTTGAAAAAGCATCAAAAGTATCTACACCTATTTGGTTTTTATCACATATTTGTGAAGGAATTTTTATACTTGCAGCATAAAAAAATTGTAAAAAAAATAAATTTAACAACATAAACCGAAAGTCTTCTTAAAAGAGTTCTGGTACACAAATTGAACAAACCAGACATCTTCATAAAAGAGTTACGGTGTACATAAGCGTATTAACCGGAACACGTTTGTAAAATGTTTTGGTATAATACATTTTTTCACACAAAACCGGAACTCTTTTAGTAAGTTTTTCATAACTAGTTTTGTCATAAACCATATCTCTTTAAGTAAGTCTTCCAGAAGGAAAATAAGCATATCAGAAGTTTTTTTCAAAGTGTTTCAGTGCGACTCTGAAGGGGTGCAATTTTCGAAAGTCTCAAATGAATGGTAAAAAGTGAAATGGTAAATTGGTTAAAAACAAGTAAGAGTAAAATTGACATTTTTAACAAAATGCAGGGATATGGATTTAGTTATAAGGGTATGAGGTAAATTTTTTTCCTAAAAACCCATTTAGTTATAGCATAAGTTCAACTATCAAAAGTCCATGGTCATCCTAACCCACTTAAGCAATAACATTTACATGTTTAAGCTTTATAAACCCTTATATATAACGTAAACAAATCGACTGGGACTCGTCACCAACACAAGTCTCATCCCTAAACTATATCGTGGGGGGTCATCACCCCATGCACCTCACCCCATTTCTTCCCAACAACAAAGAATTATGTCTAACATGAGTTTTGACCAGCAACAAAGAATTATGGCTAACATGAAGGATCCAACAACAAAAGATGACCGAGGAGGAGGGTGGTCTACTGTTAATCGTCAGAAAACTTTCGCAGTGAAGAACATATGGGATACAGAGAGGAAGAGGGATAACGAGAGCAAGGGAAGAGGAAGCATTTCTAATTAGACCACGACGGTCTTCATCACAGAGTTCCTAGATCATATCAGAGCTAAGGACCTTTATGGCTTGTTTGCAAAGCTGGGGGAGTTAGACGAAGTAGTGATTCCTCCTAAGAAGGACAAGAGGGGCAGAAAATACGGATTCGTGAGATTCTTCAGGGTAGATGATGTGAGAAGTCTAGTGTTGAAGATGGATAACTTGTTTATTGGAGGGCGCAAACTCCACGCTAATCTGCCAAGATTCGCGAGGGTAGTCGAAAGAGTGTTTATAGTGGAGAAGGGTTCTGAGATTGTGAATGGAGATCGTTCCAGACCTTTCCCACCTCAGAATCTGAGGTTTAAGTCGTCGTTCAATGGGAAAACCTTCGCTGAAGCAATGCGGGAGGACTTTAAGCAGAAGGATAACACTAGTTTTTCCTATAGGTCTGATCATGAGATGAAGTTTGAGGTAGGTCTTGAAGGAATGGAAAGATTCAACAAGGCGTACGTAAGAAAAGTGTTAAAACCAGGGGCTACTTATAATATCCAGAGACAATTACACTTTGAAGGTTATTTCTCCCTTAAAGTAACTCCTTTGGGAGCCAACCTGTGCCTTCTAAAGGAAGAAGAGGAAGGTGAATTGGAAGCTCTAATCTCAGGTGCTAAGGAGTGGCTAGGCCAATGGTTCTCTAAGGTGGGTAAATGGAAAGAAGGAGTGGTGGACCTGGAACGTTTGACTTGGCTGAGGGTTTACGATATCCCGTGTTATGCTTGGTCGGCGGAGTTTTTCCAGTTTTTAGCTGATAAGGTGGGGAAGTTTGTTTGCAGCGAAGAATGTACTAGTGAGTTCTCCAAGTTGGATGTCACTAGTTTTATGGTAAGAACCTCTGTTGGTATGCTGATCAATGAAGTTTTTAGAGTGAGACTCAATGGTTTGTTGTATAGAATCAGAATGGTTGAAGAACCTCTGGGACCCTTTATCAAGGTTGTTAATAAGGAAGTAGTTGTTCCTGTTTCTAATGAGGATTCTTCGTCGCAGATGGAGGGTTCGTGGTGGGAGGATGAGGATGGTGTTTCTGACGGGGGTGTGGAAGCCGAGGAAGGTGAGTTTAGGGCATTAAATGATGATGTGACTTTACATCACTCGTTTAAGGAAAAGGGTGTAGCAGAGCCACTAGCATTTAATGTTGACCCTTCCCCTTCTGTGCTGGCCAACATTCCTTGTGGCAGAAAGGCTAGTTTTGTCTCAGAGGCCTATGTTTCAGAAAGTGTTATTCATAGTGTAGGCCATACTGTGTCCGGTCAGCAAGATTTTGCAGTGAAAAAGTTACTTTTGAGTCATCCTCTGGTGCTAAAGAGTTGCTTCCTAACTTTGTGGATTGTTAAGTAAGTAATATTGGTAGCTTTGATTCCTATATCAAAGCCCATGTATCTAAGCCCCAGTCGAAGAGTGGTAATTTGGGATTGAACAGTATGCCCATTTTGGAGGAAGTAGGGCATGTAGTGTGTAACACTTCGGATAGCATTTCTGGCCAGCAAGACTTCTCTTTCTAAGAAGTTTTCTGATCCTTGCATGAAGAGTCTTGAGGCAGGCAACAAAGGTGGTTTTTCTCTGAAGTTTACCCAAGGTATCATCTCTTCATCCCCTTTATCAGTTTCTGGTAAGGTTTGTATGGGTAGCCTAGAAAGGGATAAGGTTTCCAAGAAAAAGGCAGTATGTAGTATCGAGGAACCTGAAGGTGTGAGAAAGACACAAGAAATGGGGGGTTGAATTGTGTATTTACTCTTTTGACAACTTTTAACTTCTTGTTGTTAAGACGTTGTGATAGCATCAGAGTTCGTTGAGAGACTCTGACTTGTGAAGTAACATTCAGACTTACCTTGCATGAATCCTAAGAACCAATGAGAGTCTGAACGCTGTGTGCATCATTCAGAACTTGCAAAGCGGAAGCTTATCAGAGTTGCAAGGTTCTGACTTGCTTATGTAAGGTTCTGATACATAATATAGAAACATAAACAAAGACATTAAGCATAAGAGTAAAGGAAACACGATATATCCTGGTTCACCACAGAGGCTAATCCAGTCCACCCTCCTCAGGTGATTTCGCCTTGAACATAAGGTCTTAATCCACTATAATCAATCTCGATTACAGATGCACGGGCAATAGCCAGTGACTAACCACTTGCACAGCCGCACTGTGACTAACATGCAATGAAACATTCAGGGATTCAACTTAATGAATATAACGAACATTGACCTGCAGGTTCCAATCTCGCAAGATCTACTGCTAGGCTTTCACAGCTAGATGTTCAGGGATTCATCGCAATGAATATAACGCTACTGACCCTATTTCAGGCTTTTCCCACAATGACGTCTCACCATTGTCTTCTCGAGTCTCCGGTCATACTGACCACTCAAGAAATGCTAATTCACCAAGAATTAGTTATACAGGAGATTACAAAGATGCTTCTTAATAAGAAGATTACTCCTAAGTTTAAGTACAAAGAACACACAAGTGTTCGAGCAAGATGTGAGCAACAACTCCTTGCTTTATCCTAAGAAACTACAGAGATGTGTAATGATTTGACAGTTGTTGACATCTTATAGATCTTCTTCTTCTTCGTCTTCTTGGGTGAGCAAGCTTTGAGCAACAACTCCTTGCTTCAGATCTTCAATGTAGCGCTGACCAGAAGGTGGTTGATGACTTGACTGATTTGCAATGTTTCCTTCTTCATCAACAACTTCTGTACCAATTCAATGTTGTTGTGTTGAATGATGATCTTTGAGCTTCAACAACAATGCTCATGTGTAAATTGATGACATCTTTGGATATTCTAGGTGTTATAACGAGAACTCATCGTTGTTGCTATCTTCACACAATGACTTGATCAATTCATCTTTTGTGGAGTGAATCGATTCATGGACTTCATCAGTCTCTTCAAAAGCGAATACTTTTTCCTTTAAATAGCCTAGTAGAAATACAGTCGTTTGAAATATTGTTGGCTGTTGGAAAAGAGACGTTGTGTAATAACTAGCTGTACTGACACATCTCCTTTTTGCTGTGGGAGAAGTGACGGGATATATATTTCTTGGGCGCCGTGTACAGTTGTTCACAACGGTAATATTTGACTTCCAAACTTCAGAGGCTTCTGATGGTAAATTGATGAAGCATGAGTAGAGCCTTCTTAACAGGATATCTGATATGTCAAGTCTTCAGTCATTTGAAGAAGTCCATTAGGAATCAGTCTTCAGAACTTCAACACTTGTCTTTAAGAACATTATCCTTTATTTCTTCAAGTCTTCCGAATCTTCAAAACTCATCCATTAGGAATCCGTCTTCAGCACTTGATCTTTGGAACCATAATCTTCAAAACACATAAGTCTTCAGAGTCTTTCTGTACTTGGTCTTCAGAGCCTTCCGCCTTCAGAACTTCAAGTCATGAGAGTCTTCAGCACTTCGGTTCTCTTCTTCAGAAGCTTCGCAATCTTCAGAATCTATACCACTTTTAGAGAGCATCCACAAGAGCATTGTAACATCAATATCGGCATCCTTGGATCTGACTGATCACGATCAGATACAGAAGCATTCTTGCTTCTTGCGACTTGTGTCACACATAGTAACTTCGCATATTATCAATTACGCTTATCTGGCTGGTGCTTGTTGGATCTGATAACTTCTATGAATATGATCTGCACACAACACACGTTAAAACATAAAATGGTTATTTCAAAAATATGTATTGTTATCATCAAAACATAGATTGACTTGTAGTGACAACTCTTGCTCTCACAATCTCCCCCTTTTTGATGATGACAAAACCAAGTATTTTGATTGAACATTTTATACAAGGTAATCGCCAAAACAAACATATTCAAAGTTCGGAACAACAGCTCCCCCTGAATGTGTTATCCTCAAATTTTTATCTGTGATCATCTAGAATCTTATATGATCCAAAGATATATAGAATAACAACTTGAGTTGCCAGAACGAAGAATAGAAAAAGGACTACTTCTCTATCTCATCTTTAAAGAAACAGAGAGTCTTCAGCATCTGGACTAGTTCATCAGAACTTCCATCTTCAGATCTTCAGAACTCAGTTCTTTTATAGTCGTATCAGAGCTTGTAATCTTCAGAGACTTCTGAAGCATTTCTACTTTTCGGCAGATTAATTTAAGCACAAAAAAAACAGTTCTTATCTAATAACATAGCATCGTTATTCATCAGAAAAAGACACTATCTTTTAAGAAACTCCCCCTGAGTTTCAGACTTTGTGAAGATTATAGGATTTATCATTTGAATCTTCTGGGTAGTCTCCCCCTAATTTCCATAAGTCAGATATTGGGATCTTCATAACGTAGTTCAGGAATATTAAATTTTTAATCACCAATAAAGATCATGACTTTTCAGAGTTTGACTTAGAACACAGGTCTTTATCTCAGAACCTTGTTACTGTCACAACTCAGTAGTTCATCAAAGCTTGATTTTTTGATCAGATACCAATTGAAGGTTAATTTTTGTGATCAATCAACGCTTGATTCTGAATCTGGTACACATGATTTGATTTTAGTTTGATACCAAGTGATGTACTGAGTCTTATACCAAAGTAAGTTGAGTCTGATACCAACTGAATGTATTCTTCTTATACCACTTGAAGGGTATTTTCTTAGAGTGCTGAAATTGATACCAGTGAAGGTATTAAAAGCATTATACAGCTTAGCTCTGATTGATATTACTGCAGACTGAGTCTGATACCAATCTTTGTGTATACTGAGTCTGATTACCATTTGCTGACTTAGTTTGATACCAAATTATTTTCTTCTTAATTTGTTCTTGGTAGATATCAGAACTACTTCTTCTTGGATCTTCAATCTGGATCTTCAGATAGTTCTTGACTTCTGATTTGCACAATTCTTCTGAATAAGCATCTTGAGATGTATACTTTGTCTTGACTGCTTTCAGAGTTTTCTTCTTCTAATTCTTGCGTTCTGAATCTCATATTCTTAGACAGCTTACAGCTTCTGAACCAAGTGAGACAGAGATCAAGATAAACTTTGACTTTTAGACAGTTCTCAACTTCTGAACAGTACTGGGTAGATCTGATTCTGAACACATGTTCACGAAGTGTACAACTTCTATCATATGACCAAGAGTTCATAAGAACTTCACCGTTCTTCTTTCTTAACCTGTTCTTAGAATGCCTAGTGAACTTGTTTAGAGTTCCTCAGTTAAACATCAAACAAAAAACTTTAGTAGTAACACATTTTATATGATTGATTACTTGTTTGAGTTTGCATTCTTTCTGTTTTAAGATTTTCTTCCTTTCAATCAATATCAATATTCATATTCATCAATCAAAATCATATTCTTTCTCCCCCTTTTTGACATCATCAAAAAGTTATAGAGCAACTTATCATTTAAGCATTAAGCAAATCTAGGTCAAAATGATAAGGAACAGTGATATATCATTGTAGAGATTAGAGACGACATTATCATAGATGTAAAATATAGAGCATAGGATAAGCTTAATCCTAATTCAAAAGATTTTTCGTTCATTACCAAGAGGAGAATACATAATACAAGAGACAAGGTAACAAAACATAGAGCAAAATGATCATAACTTTATCCTATTATTCTTCAAGGAATTCCAGAGAATTCAGCATAACTCATGGGTGAACATTCTTCAGTTGCTCCAATGTGTCCTAATCTGGAGATTACATCTTGAATCTCAAGGACACGGGATATGACCCTTCCATATGGAATGCTAAAGGAAGACTTGTTTCTAGACAAGAGGATTTGTTCCTGCAAATGATTGAATATGGTTTGAGGAAGGTTTATTTTTCTTCTGTAGACCAAAAGGAAAATAAATAGTCGGTCTGAGTAAGACAACACTCTTGTTCCTATTTCTCTAGGTCTTAAGTTAGTTTCCATGATTTTGTGCCAGATTTTTGCAGATGGGATAAGTGTGGAAACACAATTGGAGGGACCATTTCCACAATGAATTTTGTAGATGAGATCATTGAAGATTTTCCTTTCCTTGTAGTCTTCAATGGTGTCACTGTTTTCATCGCACTTGATTGCTTGTGCAATGACAGAGGGTTTAATTACCACTGGAATTCCAGAGACAACTGACTGAATGATGTGCTGGTTATACACATTAGAAAACACATCAACATTTACCTAGAATTCTTTAACAAGATCTGTGTAAATGAGACCTGAAAGCATTCACTACGCCAAACAAGGGAAAAGAGGGCGCTTTTTTTGGCCTATGACAGCTCTTAAAAGCGCTGTCTAAGTCAGCGCTGTCGTAGGTAAAGACAGCGCTTTTTTATTTATGAAAAAGCGCTCTCTAAAAGGGTACTTTATACAGCGCTTATAAAAGCGCTGTCTAATGTATACGTTTAAAATTTTAAAGAATTTTTTTATACACTTTAGAGAGCGCTTTTTTCTTCAAAAGTGCTCTATAAAGTGGGACTTTAGACAGCGCTTTTGAAAGCGCTGTCTAATGAATACGTATAATATTTTTTTATATACCTTTAGATAGCGCTTTTCCTTAAAAGCGCTCTCTAAAGGTGGACTTTAGACAGGGCTTTTGAAAGCGCTGTCTAATGTATAACCTTAGACAGCGCTTTTTTCTCAAAAGCGCTGTCTTTTGTCTACGTATAATTTTGAAGATTTTTTTTAAAAATCCCATTTTAACCATTTTTTTAAGCAGAAACCTGTATAATTCACATTTCCATAAACCTGTATAATTCACATTTCAATAAACCAGTATGGATAGGCATTTCCATCAACAAATTCTATTTCAAAACTAGAATTTACATTAATGTAGAATTCGCACAAATTCTATAAACTAGAATTTGTACATTTCAATAAACTAGAATTTACATGCAGAATTCGCACAAATTCTATTGTATGGTTTCAAACCTGCATAGAATTTACATTTCAATAAACTAGAATTTACATTCACAAAACTATACATTCAAGAAAGAATTCTTCTTGTAATAAAAAATTCGCACAATTCCTCCTTAGTATCTTGCAATTGTTTCCTCGTGTAATAAGGACACGCCATATCATCCAAATACTACATAACAAAACAAAATACGCATTAGTTAAGAAATAATATATAGATGTTTTGTGTTATCAAGTAGCATCACTAATAAGCAATATTGTGAAAATTAATATACCTCCACTTTGACCCATGTAATATTGGTTGCTCTAGCCCGTGCTACTCGTGCGTATCTTCCTGATTACTAGACATTTGACCCGTAAGAAAGAAAAAAACAGAAATTAAATGACAAATATAAAAATCCATAATCCTAATCTATTGAATGATATAAGCTATATTGAATGATATAAGCTATAATTTTACAACTAGTACATTTTTCACTAACGTCTCTTTCTTTTCTTGTTTGGAGTATGTTCTACCCGTCTCTTAACAACACGGGCGGTTGGATTGATCCAAATACCCTCATTATGATCATTTCTAGTATATGATTCATTCGCTATAATATTTTCATCTTGATCATTTCTAGTAAATGATTCAATATCAACATCAATATCACCTTGATCTCCAACGTTTTCATTAATTACTTTGTTAGATAAAAGCACTATAGACCATTTTGTACTTGTCGGATTAGTGACATAGAACACTTGTTTAGCTTGAGAGGCTAGAATAAAAGGCTCATCTTTGTACCTCATCCTATTAAGATCCACTTGCAAAAATCATGACTTATCCATTCGTACGCCATTATTATTTTCAACCCACTTGCAACGAAATATAGGAATCTGAAACTTCTCATAATCAAACACCCAAATGCGCTCGATAACCCCCAAAATATGACAGATTTGCAAATTTGGGGTTTAAGTCTTTCACACTTGAAATGTGCATTGCTTCAGCTACCACGGTGACACCACTATTTTGCATAGTACTTTTATCATCTTGTTCTTTGGTATAAAATGTGTATCCATTAATTGCGTATGCGCTATAAGAAAACACGACCATACTTGGACCATATGCTAAACATCTCAACCTTTCTGTTATTGAATCGCGGTCTGAATAATACTTTGAATAAATATGATCCTTAAACCAAGGTATGAAACTTCGATTGTGCTCTCGTACTATCCAATTCTCATTTCTATTCGGATTTAAACCTCGGAGAACATCCTTGTGCATTTCAACATATGGCTCAACCTCATTCTCATTGTACAGAACATACAAATGCACTTGATCCCGTTCGACCCTTGATATTGTCATAACTTTATTTCCAATTAACTTTTTTCCTTCTTTTTTTCGACAATATGAGATTTGGGGAGTCCAATTGATTGTACATTGGACAGATATTCAGTACAAAACTCAACCGCTTCTTCAATAATGTATCGTTCGGCAATACAACCCTCTGGTCGACTTCGGTTTTTCACATACCCTTTTAATATTTTCATATAACGTTCAGCAGGGTACATCCATCTCATATAAGCCGGTCCACACAATTGTGTCTCTTTCACTAGATGAACAACTAGATGAACCATTATGTCAAAAAACGAGGGAGGAAAATACATTTCAAGATCACACAAAGTAATAACTAGTTCTTTTTGCAATGTTGGTAAGATCGCAGGATCGATCACCTTACTGCAAATTGACTTGAAGAAAAAACACAATTTAGTTATTGCGCTTCTTACTTTTTTTGGTAGAATAGAACGTATACCTATTGGTAGAAAATGTTCCATTATAACATGGCAGTCATGCGTCTTTAAACTCTTTAACTTGAGGTCTTTCATAGACACAAGTCTTCTAATATCTGAAGAGTATCCTTCTGGAACTTTAACTTCACTTAGAAACTTACACAATACTTTTTTCTCCTTTCTAGATAGAGTATACGCAGCAGGTGGTAGATATGTTCGTTTTCCTTTCTTCAAGGGTCCTAATTCAGTTCTTATCCCCATATGTACCAAGTCCTTTCTTGCTTTAAGGCCATCCTTAGACTTTCCTGGTATATTGAGTAACATACCAATAACACTGTCAAATACATTTTTTTCAATATGCATAACATCGAGAAAATGTCTTACATACAACGACTTCCAATATGGAAGTTCAAAAAAAATTGACCTCTTCTTCCACCCACTCTTGACAAGTGTATGTGCAAAAGGCTTTCCAAACTGAGTTGTCACATCTTTCACCTTTTCAAAAATTTGATCACCTGTCAATATAGTTGGAGCTCTACCATGTTCTGGCTCTCCATTGAATGCTTTTCACCACCCACGATAGTGATGATTAGAATTAAAGAATCTACGATGACCGAGAAAGACATTCTTCTGACCAAACTCCAATCGCGTCCAATCTGTTTTATCTTCACAAATAGGACACGCACATTGACCTTTTATGCTGTACCCTGGTAGATTTCCGTATGCTGGAAAATCATTAATTGTGCCAAACAACATCGCCCTCAAGTTGAAACTTTCTTTCCTATACCCATCATAAACCTCCACATCGTTCTCCCACAAAAATTTTAAATCTTCGATTAAGGGTGCCAAGTATACGTCTATGTCATTCCCTGGTTGTCTAGGCCCAGAAATTAACATAGATAACATCATGTACTTACGCTTCATACATAGCCATGGAGGTAGGTTATAAATCATTATGATCACATGCCAAGTGCTATGTGAGATACTTTGAATACTGTGTGGGTTCATTCCATCAGTAGATAATGCCAAGCGAAGGTTTCTTGCTTCTTTTCCAAATTCAGGATAATCATCATCAATTTTCATCCACTGTGGTGAATCTGCCGGATGTCGAAACTTTCCATCAATAATTCTTTCATCTGCATGCCAAGTCAAGTGTCTTGAATCGGTCTCACTACGAAACATGCATCTAAATCTCGGAATTATAGGAAAATACCATAAGACTTTTGCTGGAGACAACTTTTTCTTATATCGAGAGACACCACATTTAGGACACTCATTTAACGATGCATACTCATTTTGAAACAATACGCAATCGTTTGGACATGCATGTATCTTATCATAGCTCGTGCCAATAGAGCACAACATCTTTTTGGCCTCATATGTTCGATTGGGAAGAGCATTATCCTCTGGAAGCATATCTTTCATAAGGGCCAATAATTCTGTGAAACTTTTATCCGACCATCCATTGCCCGCCTTTAAGTTGTACAACTTTAATACCGCAGACAATCTTGTAAATTTGGTGCAACCATTATACAACGGTTTCTCTGCATCGCTTACCAACCTCTCAAACATTTTGGGACAATCCTTAAGATCTTCTTCAAGTGCTTCTGCAATCTCTTCGACTTGATCAGAATCGTATGTATCTGTGCCATTGTCGTATGAAGCGTAGGTCGTATTATCCCCCGATTCAACATTCCCGTTAATTTTCTCACCATGCAAATTCCAACATGTATAACTTCTATCAATTCCACTCCTTAATAAATGCGATGCCAACTGAACCGCGTCAACCCGACTCCCAAAACAGCAACCCAAGCAAGGACATATCATTCGACTGGGGTCTTTGGCGTGCGCAACAGCAAACTTAACAAATTCCGATACCCCATTGTCGTACTCTTTTGACAATCGACTTGAAGACATTCATTTCTTATCCATAGTTATACTAATTAAACTAAACAAAAACAAAAAGAAAAAATGTTATACCTGTAGGGAAACGATCCGACTTTCACACTTTGAACACAAGTAACCCCTATACACGTATCATAAAATGAAATATCATTAATTGACCAATTATGAGTCATAACTTGATAAGTGGCAACTAACTTATAATTTAAAGTATCAAAAAAATTCTAATTAACTTATAAAGTAGACAATTATAATTTAAAGTATCAAAAAAATTCTCTCCTCAATAAATATAAAGTAGACAATTAACTTATAACAAAAAGTCAAAGTTCTAGAAAATAAAAGAAATGAACTTGGGAAAAAAGGATAGACCAAACATAATCAATTGGAAAAACAGTACAACACAACTAGCGAAATACAATTTCAATCAATACTAGGTTGTTTATACTAATCAACTTTGCCAAATATACAGTAGAAAATATTTAAAAGTAACCTTCCACAAAACTAGGTTGTATCATGAAGTATCTTTTCAATAATAGTCATCGTTGTGAAGATACTTTAATATTATTTTCCTTATGAAAATACCTTCCACAAAACTAGGTTGTATCATGAATGCATAACACAATGAGCTTATTATAAAAAAAGAGGGACATTTGTAAAAATAAGAGATGAAAGATTAAAGATTCTGCAAAATATACATGAAAAATATACATGATAAATACTTTGCAAAATATACATGAAAAATACTTTGCCAAATATACATGAAAAATAAAAGCAAAAAATAGGTTCGATTCTGCAACAATAAAAGAGGGAGCTTTTATCCTCATCGTGAAAACTTTTTCAGCATAAAAATCAAATCAAAAACAAATTTTAAAAACAGAGAAATGAATAATAAAAGAGTAACAACGTACCTTATTCGTTTTCAGAGGATAAGAGAAAAAGAACAACAACAACAACAACATTTTCACGAATGGAATGCAACAGTGACGGCAACGGTGACAGCAACGGCAACGGCAAAGAACGACGACAATAATGGCATGCAAGAACGACGGCAAGGGTTTAGAGAAATGGTCGAGAGAGAAAATGAATAGAAGTGCCTCTGAAAATGTTTAGAATTGTTTTATATTTTAATTAGTACAGGACTTTAGAGGGCGCTTTTCCTTAGAAAGCGCTTTCTAAAGTGAAAATAATTAGAGTCCTATAAGAGCGCTTTCTGAAAGCGCTTTCTAAGGTGGCCTTTAGACAACGCTTTTTAAAAGCGCTCTCTAAAGTAATACCTATAGCAGCGCTTTTTGGAAAGCGCTTTCTAAGATGGTCTAAGGTGGCAGTCTTTTACAGCGCTTTTTAAAAGCGCTTTCTAAAGCCTTTCTTTTAAGGCGCTTTTTTTTAGCGAAATTTTTTTATTCTTTTAGCAGCACTTTTGTATAAAAGCGCTGTCTTTTAGGTGCCGTCTAAACATATTTTTGGCGCAGTGATTTCAAGATAACCTTCCCATTTCTGACACTTTAGTTCGTACGAAGTTCTTGTAAAGCCAAGTTCTTTGAGAGAACTGGTGTTCACAGAGAATTCATTTAGGATTCTTAACCCAGATATTTCACTCTTAGTAGGTTTTGGATGAGAGGTGGACATTCTAGAGGGAATACTAAAGAGAGACGCTAACTGAGATGGTTTTGAATAATGGATAGAGGAGTGAACAAGGTGCCTTAAATAGGCAACGAATAGAGAGAGTCAAATAAATGCTTGTGACTCCAACCGTCAGGTTCATCATTTCCTAGACATTTTAAGCTAGATATGACTAAGTTAAGGGATTAATACTAGCATTGAGTCCAACAGTTAATTATTCTTGGAAAGAGCAAGAGATCACGCATAGACTTCTCTAATTTATTCTTGACAGGAGTCAAGGGTTCGCAATAAGTGCACATACGCAGGCATAAAGAATTAAAAGTAACACATACTTCATTAACTTAATTAGCAATTACATAATATGAGCATGTGGACTTAATAAACCATTACAAACTAATAACTTAGCCTAATTGAGACAGGTAATCTTCTAATTTTATGAGAACCAACTGTTGACGAAGGTTTCACAAAACTTCCTATGCAGAGCAGTATCTGTGTCATACCCCAAATTTTGACCACTAAGATTTACCATCATTGTGAAAATCATCATCACAATATGGATGTACCTTTGTGCCTCATCAGTCTCCCCAAAGATGGGTGAGCATCCACTACAATCAAACTTAGGGTTTCTAGCCCTCTCAGAGCTCTTAGACAAAGGATCAATCAAGGAATGACATGATCTTCAATTTGTCTAAACCTCTCAAATATCCATAATGGATCAAGAGGACTCCCACATCAAGGATCAAGCACAAAGTTGCAACATTCAAAGTGGATCAAGCCTCAAGATCGCCAATGTCACCAAATTAGGGCTTTGGTCGACTGGGGCCTCCAGATGGAAATTTTCCTTTGGGAATGAGCCAATGCTTCAAAGCACAACCTAATATGCTCCAAGGGACATCATGAACCCAATCATAAAGTCAATTTTACCTCAGGGGATGCATTCATAAAAAATCAGGAATTAGGGTTTCTTGACCTAATTCACCCCTAAGTTAACTTTTGGGACAAAACATGAGCCAATACCTCAAGAGAGGATTTGAGGGTCTCTAACACACTACATTAATCCATTTTCAACAATGGATTGATCCAAGAAGCTTGATCAACAAGTTTCAAATTCATCAGAACCACAATTAGGGTTTCGCGGGAAAAGTCAATTGTGCCTTTGACTTTTGACCCAAACATGCTCCCAAACCTTGGGCCATGATTCAAAACACCCTATAACACCTATGGAACATATCCATCAAGTTTGATTTAGGTCAAGGACTTGATTTCATAGAGGATCGCACAGTTTGGAGTTCATCTGACAAAAAGTCAACTGTGCACAAAAGTCAACTTTGACTTTTTGAGATTTTTCACAATTATGGTTCTTTGACCCTAAAATGATGTTAATATGTGATTGGGATCATCATTCATCAAGAAAAATCAAGAAAAGTGGGATAACTTGTAAAAGGGGTAACCATAAAAAACTTAGAAATTTTCTAAGTTATGGAACAAAGTGGCTAGAGTACCAACTTCCAAGGATCATAACTTGAGATCCAAGCAACCATTTGGGTTGATCCAAAGATGGATTTATAGCTCTCATGGCATACTTTAAAAGTGTAAACTACACCTCATTCCAATTCATCATGGATTTTGAGTTATGGTTGGATCAAAATGGCTGAAAACATGAAATGCCACTTTTTCCAACACTTAGTGAAATTTTCACTAAGTCAGAATCTGTCTTGTTTTTCTTTCCAAAAGTTGGGGGATTTTTCACTTGGATCCAAAAAGTATCAAGACAAACTATGATCACACATGTGTTGTATCATATAAGAGCTTTCCAAAATGGCCAAGAACTCCATGAAACTCCACTTAAGCCATGAGATATGACAATGACAATGTGCCTTGCTGCAAACTGTCATGGCAAGGCAGATTTGTACATTTTGCTCGATTTGATAAAATTTTGCCAATGACAAACAAGTTTATCCATCTGAACACCTCAGGGGGAGACCAAGGAGGGACAAACACTGATCCATCAGCCTCCCAAGTCCTTGGAACCAAAAGTAGTATGCCAAACCTAGAAATGCCTAAAAGAGGGACATGACTCCAATTTTGGTTTGGAGCATTTAATGGATGCACCAAGGTAGCATGGACTGAGCCCTTTCCAACTGAATTCAGTCAAGACTTATCCAAGTACTAGGGAACCGGCAGCCTGTGCTCTAACCTCTAGTCAATTGCTAGAGGAGACATGGATTCCTATTGATCAACATTTTCCAAACTTCTGCAACAGTTGCCATTCACTATTGATTGCAAAACAAACTTGCTCTACTATAAATAGAGCTCATTTGTGCTCAGTTTGAGTACACCAAAGCCATCAAACAGATGCTTTCCTCAAAATCTCTTCCTTCACTCCAAAATTGCTTTCCAAAGCAAGTCACCATCGGGTTTTGAGTTTGAAAGCAATTCCAACCAAACCAATCACACACACACACCTCATAAACATCATATAGAAGTTATCCAAACACTTAAACAACATCTGGAACACTGATTTCTCAAAATCACCATCCAACCGCTCAAGCTTTTAGTAGACTTCCAGTTGGGGTACCATCTTCAGTTCCAACTTGTTTCAAACCACTCCAAGCATTCAGACACATCACTTGGCACCTAAGGAAGCTGTGCAAATCATTGGAACCAGCTTGAAACACCTCTAACACAAAACACGATCACCAACTGCAAGAGGTAAGCCTAAGCTCTTCTAACTCTATGATCCATGCATTTTTTGCTGCACAATAATTTGGCCATATGTTCATAATCATGCATAGAGTGTTTACCCTCAATCAATTACTTTGTTTGAATCGTGTATGGAATTTCTGAGCCTTCATGCAAATTTTAGGGTTCTTGAGGTTTCTCTTTGATTTCTTATTCCATGCTTAAAATAAATGAAATTAAAGACCATATACATGATCGTGAGGTGAAAATGAGTAGATTGATATGTAGATTGCATGATATAATCAAGTATTCAGTGAGATTGGATAGAAAATGCAAATCTGTAGAAACAGAGGGTGGCGTGTGTTCTTGGCATGTTCTTGGCGCCATTTTTTGAATATTTGAATATTTGAATTTTGTGATTTTATTTAATGGGTTAATAGTGAATTTCACCCCTGTAATGTTAGCGAATTTTGCTTTCCCCCCCTCCATGCCTTTTGGCAACGGTTTTTTCAAAAAAAGCGTTGCCTAAACCTGCCTATGGCAACGGTGGGGGGGTAAAACGAAACACGCTCATATGGCAGGGGGTTTCATATAAATAACTCTTATTTAATTGATTCAAAAATTAATTTCTCTCTAGTTTTTAAGGATTTTGAGTTGATTCTTTTTTTAATAATTCACAAAAATGCTAAAATATTTTATTTTACCAAAAAATCCTAAAAATATTAATTATTTCATATACTTGATATTTTTACAAAGAAATAATATTTTATTTATTTTTCAACATTTAAAATGTTTTTTCTCCCTTGATTTTCCAAACTTAATTGATTTCCAATCATTTTGTGGATAGAAACATGATTTTTGAAACATTGATCCAATATCACAATTTGTTTTCACACATGTTTAACAATTTTGATCATTTTAATTGAATTTTTATTCAATTAAAATATATTTTGAAAACAAATTAGGGTTTTGATTAATTCAACCCTCATCAAACTTTTTCAAACTCTTTGGGCCTCTAATACAGTGTAAGACCTAACCCTTTTTTTTAAAAAATAATAATAATAATTTGGGCCGCAGTGTATTGTATAAGTCCCAATACCGTCAAAACGTACGGCGCGATCGTCGCCTTTTCAAAATCATCTAGGCTTCTCCTTGAGCTATAAGACCCATCTTTATTCGTTTTTCAAACTCTTTGGGCCTCTAATAGAGTGTAAGATCCAACGCCTTTGTAAATACACCACCTTTTGGGCCTCAGCCATTGTATAAGTCCCACTGTATTTTCAAAAAAACAACGGCGCGATCGTCGCCTTTTTAACAAAATCAACTGGGCCTCTCCTCGAGCTATAAGTCCCAATTATTTTTCTTAAAACTCTTTGGGCCTCTAATAGAGTGTAAGACCCAACCCCTTTTTGAAACCAAAATGATTTGGGCCTCAGATATTGTATAAGACCCACTGTGTTTTCAAAAACCTCGGCGCGATCGTCTTTGCCAAACAAATAACCCTGGGTCTTTCCTTGAGTTGTAAGCCCCATCTCTTGTACAAAAATAAATCATTGGGCCTCTAATAGAGTGTAAGACCCATCCCCTTGTACATAAAAACTTTTTGGGCCTCACGTATTGTATAAGTCCCTCTGTACAGTTTTTAAAACAACAGTACGATCATCGTTAAAACTTGGGCCTCTCCTTGAGCTGTAAGCCCCAACAATCTCTTCAATGCACTTCCTCCTTTGATTTTGAATTCAAATATTTCAAGTGCAAGTTCAGGTTTGAACCTCTCATTTTTCTCAATTTTTATCTCTGTTAGACATTAGGTTAGGACCTGGATTGAACTTTTAGAGACAAATTACTTAGGTTTTCAAAGTTTCAATTACTTCTGTTCATAATGCTCCATGTTGCTGCATGTTTTCAATTAATCAAGCATTATGAATAGGGTTATGTAGTGAAGTAGTCTTCTATTGGATTGTGATCTGATATTGTTTTTCTGCATTTTCATGGGTTCGCTGCCGTGTTTGCCTTGCGAACATGGGCGAGCATTCGCCAGACTTCGCTTTGCGAATCTGGGGGCGAATGTTCGCCAGCCTTCGCTTTACGATCCCTGGAGCGAACAAAACAAGATTAAAATTTTTTTTATTATGATGTTTGAGTTGGAATTCTGCTTTGGTTCTAATTACTAATGTGTTGTGTTGCTACTTGGTCTGTTTATTGGTTGTTGTGCGCAGATGGGTCCTAAAGTCAACCCTGCAAAAGAAGAGAAAGGCCACAACATCTCGATAAGTACCAATACGGTTTGATAACGAATGGTTTAAAGGATCCAAGAAGGCTGTGAGGTTTGAGACCTTGGAAAGGAGAACGATATTGGCGGAAAAGAGGTTTAATTTGAGCGGTTGTGGGAGTTATTGGACGGTGGCTTCACTTTTTGAAGAAAAAAAGTAGGATCGCTTGATGACTCCTCTTGATGGCTACTATGCGGAGATTGTCCGTGAATTCTATGCCAATGCACTTCCCGATGATGGGGAGATTTTTAGTTGGACATCTCTAGTTAGGGGGACTTTGGTGAGATTTGACCGGAGAACAATAAACACTGTTCTTGGAGACCCTTTGCCATTGGTAGAAAGCCAGTTGGGTGTGTACCATAGAGACCTTCATCTTCACTGTGATATCCCGTGAATGACCAGTGATCTGCTACGTCCGGGAAAAGAGGTAGAACTCAACCCATCCGAGGTTGCTATTAGATACTGGCGGGCGGATATGCAACCTTTGGCTCGGCTCATTCTACTTTTTGTGATTACCAATATCAAGCCAAAGTCACATTCTTCCACCATCCCTATACCACTTGCCCACCTTGTCCATAGCATTCTAACGAATGTTCAGATCGACGTGGCCCGTATCATTGTTGATGAGATTAAGGCCATTGTTCTAAGTGGTCTTGGAGGTACTGCTTCTCGGGCGAATGCCCCGCTTGCTTTCCCTTGTCTCATAATGACGTTGTGTGCACATGCTGAGGTTAACATACCCACACGTCGTCAGGTCACTATTCCTTCTGCCAAGGGGGCAAGGGAAGAGACATCTGGTGCTGGTACTGATACTGGCACAGGGGGTGGTGAAGCTTCTGGTTTGGGGTCTCATGCTTTTTATCCTTATCAGCAGGAAATATGCCAGTACAACTGGGACTGGATGGCGGCTTCTCAGTGCGCCATGACTGAATTACACGAATCCATGCAGGTTCTTCAGTTGCAGATTCGCAATCCCGCCGCTGAGCATTCTTTGATGTATAGGGAGCAGTTTTTTACACATGTTGGTTGGCCTGAGGCCAGGCCAGTACTCGGAGAGGGTGAGGATGCAGCTGATGATGATGCTGATGAGGAAGGTATTGATGTTGAGGCTGAGGATGATGAGGTAACTAGCTCTGTCGATGGTTCAGAGGGCGAGGATATCGAGGTGTCCGATGAGGACTGGTTTTTGTTGTGACGATGTTGTACTTCCTTTGTGCATCAAAGTGAAGTTTTTCTTGTATTATGTTTTTATTTCAGTTTGTATTGATGTATTGTATCCACCTTGTGATTATTTTGGATATGTGGATGTACTTGTACCCTTTGGTGGTACTTTTGACTTTGTAGGTGTGTTCGCACCAGTACATTTTTATTAGTATTATTAGTAATATTAGTTGTTTTTCAGTAAATTTTTTTCTGTTTTTACTTTTACTAATATTTCAGTTTTAATTATTGTATTAAGTGTTGATTTCTTCAGTTTACGAATGCTCAACACTTAAAATGTTAATATGCTTTTTATTGTTTTATGTTGGTATGCTTGTGGAAATTTAATATTTCCAACTTTTGGATGTTTTGTGGAAGAAACTTAGGTTGGTGTTGATTATGCATCAAAGAAGATTCCTCCAAGATTGGATGGCTATGATAGTATTTTAAGCATGATGTTGTGGCAAGGTACACAGTTACCTAGTTCTAGAATTTAGAATGTATTAGAACTTTGTTGTCTTTGTACAAATGAAAATGTTGTTTCTTGTTACAACTCTATTTGAGTGCTTGTATAATTTAGGTCCAAAAATCACAAAAGTGAGAAACCTCCAGGTTATACTATATGCTTTGGATTGATGATAAATTTTGTTTTATACTTGTAATTCATGCTTTATCTTGTGATGTGTGTGATTTTGTGGAAGTCTTAGAAATGATCAAGGCACTTGTTGATATTGAGCACAACCATGTCCAAACATTAATTTACCCGTGAGTAGTGAGAATTCGTTAACCCCCTTTGCGCCTAAATTGGTTAGATCTCTTTTAGTGATGAACTTTGTGTTGTACATATTTTGAAAATCAAGTTCATCATTGAATTTTTGAGAGTTTCTAAAAAAATTTCTTCTTGAACCTTGGAACTTTTGTTTTAATTGATTTCCTTGCCTTAAAAAGCAAGGAACATTCACTTAAGGTTTAGTCGAAAATAAGTTGGGGAGAATGAAAAAGAAGATTGGTGAATTACTCAAAATTTTGAAAACATTTAAGCAAGAATGAAAAGAAAATAGTATGTGAATATTTGTATATAAAAGAGAAAAAGAATTCTTGCTTGAATGAGAAAAAATAGGTCCAATAATTGTGCGAGGAAGTTTGAGAAGGTGTGATAAAGGAAGGAAATTGGTGATTGAAGTTGAGATGTTGTGAATACCTTGTAGAGTGAATGTTCTTTTGAATCGGCAATTTCGATTCAATGGCCTTTAGAAATGTCCCTTTATTGTTAACCCGACCAAGCTATAACCTTAAAGCCCTTCGTGATCTTTTGCTTCCATGATTTCTTTTGTGATCATTTAGATATTGTATGAATTGCTTAGTATTTGCATTATTTGTCATTTGAGTGAATTTATCCCGTGCTTGCATGCGCGTTTTCCTTCAATCCTTTTTCGAAAAGGAGTGTTAGAATGACATGTGCATGATGATTTAGTTGTCTCTGGAAACATCGTCTGAAAGTGTTTAAGAGTCAAGTTCTTTTATATTGTCGATTCTAGGATTGTATAATTGTTGCCTTGTTGCAATTGTTGTTTATTTGAGCCGTTTATCTTGTCTTGGTTGAATTAAATGCTCGAGAAAATCCTCTTGTTTTCAATGAGATGCATACTTTGCTTGAGGACAAACAAAGAGTTAGTTGGGGAGAGTTTGTTAGATGTTGTTAGTTCTTTGATTGCCTGTAATTTTGATAAAATAATGTGTGTGTTCAAGATGTCTGATGTGATTTCTTGACATGTGCTTCCATCTTTCTACATATGGTGGCTTTATTAGTATTGATGTATTCTGCAGATTTTGTGTGTGATGTCGAACACGATGTTCTGACATTTGTTAACAGAACTTTATGTTCAGTCTGGTGTGTGTTCAAGGGCTGCGCTTTATTAGTTATATCTTGGGAGATTCTGTTTGAGGATTGCAGACGAAATTCTTGGTGCAGATTTATTCAGTGCAATCGATTGTTTCTCTATTTAGGGCGAAAAGATTTGAAGTTAAAATCGGTTTTAATTGTTAAATCAATTCTGTGAATTCATATTGCCCAGGCCCAAGAATCTGTTTCTATTTAAAGGAGTCTCAACCCTTCTTGGAAGATACAAAGACAGGATATTGAGTGCAGAGTTCAAGTATTAGGGTTTGATTTTGGGTGTTATTTGTGAACCATTCATTCATCTATTTGGATGTGTGAATTGGACTGTTTTTAGTTGAGTTGTATGTTGTCCA
This sequence comes from Lathyrus tuberosus, assembly GCA_022829125.1. Taxonomy (NCBI): domain Eukaryota; kingdom Viridiplantae; phylum Streptophyta; class Magnoliopsida; order Fabales; family Fabaceae; genus Lathyrus; species Lathyrus tuberosus. The sequence continues at coordinate 16,952,986 of JALAZF010000076.1, forward strand.
CTCAAAGCTTTTAAGCACGAGTGTATTGTTCTTGATTGAAGCTTTTAAGCAAGATCAAGGTGTCTCTTTGAAGTGTGTCTTTTATTCTCATTATTGTTAGGTGTTATCACTGGTGTGATTGAGGGGGGGTGAGAGGTGTCTCATATCTAAGAGGTTCTTAGGTAGAAGTGTCATTAGGTAGTGATTAAGTGAGTAGATTATCAACTTATGTGTTGATTGTGGAGTCTATGAATTGATGCTACTATTAGTGATTTTCCTCCCTGGCTTGGTAGCCCCCAGACGTAGGTTGTTAGACCGAATTGGGTGAACAATCCTTTGTGCTGTTTACTGTTTTTTCCTGTTACTATTATTGCCTTGTTCATACAACATATATTGATGTTGTGACATCTCACTTGACATCACATATCTGATACCAGAATTTCAATTGGTATCAGAGTAGGTCATCCTGCTCTGTATATGGGTGAGATTTAGGGCTGTTACTTTCTGGTGCAATGGACAAGGAGTGTGGTGGATTTGTGAATAGACCCCCTATTCTAGATGGATCAAATTATGACTATTGGAAACCTCGCATGGTTACTTTTTTACAGTCTTTAGACAGTAGGGCTTGGAAGGCTATTTTGAAGGAATGGAAACCACCTGTCATTGTGGATAAAGAAGGTGGGTCAAAGCTGAAACCTGAAGAAGAGTGGACCAAGGAAGAGTATGAGCTTGCTCTTGGAAATTCTAAAGCCTTGAATGCCATATTCAATGGTATTGACAAAAACATTTTCAGGCTGGTTAACACATGTGAAGTGGCTAAGGAAGCTTGGGATATTTTGAAAACTACTCATGAAGGAACCTCCAAGGTCAAGATGTCAAGACTTCAGCTATTGACAACAAAGTTTAAAAATCTGAAAATGATGGATGATGAGACCATTCATGATTTTCACATGAATATACTTGAACTATCAAATGCTTCTAGTGCTCTAGGAGAAAGGATGTCTGATGAGAAGCTGGTGAGGAAGATTCTCAGGTCTCTTCCCAAGAGATTTGAAATGAAAGTGACTGTTATAGAGGAAGCTCAAGACATCATCCAAATGAGGGTAGATGAATTGATTGGTTCACTTCAGACATTTGAATTGGGGCTGAATGACAGATCAGAAAAGAAAGTCAAAAGCATCGCATTGGTGTCTAGTACTGAAGATGAAGAGGAAGAATGTGATATGGAAACACAGGAGGAGTTATCCAATGCAATTGTACTGTTGGGAAGACAATTTAATAAGGTGTTAAAGAGAATCGACAGGAACTATAGACCAAATGTTAAGTCAAGTGATCAGATAAAGAGAACAACAACTGAAGAGAAGCCTAATCATGACAAAGGAATCCAATGTCATGAGTGTGAAGGTTATGGTTATATCAGAAAAGAATGTCCTACATATCTCAAAAGCAGAAAAAGGGGTTATCTGTTTCCTGGTCCGATACTGATAGTGAGAATGATGAAGAGACTGCCAAGCATGTTAGGGAATTGACTGGAATATGTGCTTCCGATGGAGAGTCTAGTGATGATGAATTGACCTTTGAAGAGCTAGCAGCTTCCTATCAAGAGTTGTGTCTGAAGAGTGAAGAGGTCTGTCAAGAAGGGGAGAAGCAGAAGAAAATTATAATCCAGCTTAAGGCTGATAAAGATGAGCTCGAAAATGAAGTTTTGTTGTTAAAATCCCAACTTGATCACATGTCCAAATCCATCAGAATGTTAAATAGTGGAACTGACACTCTGGATAAAATCTTTCAGGCTGGAAAAGGGGTAAGTGATAAGACTGGTCTAGGATTTGATGGTGAAAAGAAGATCTCTGCAGATGCTAGTTCTTCTGGTCTTAAACAGAACATGTCTCATCAGATGTCTCAACATCATGGGAAATGACATGTTTCTGGACCTAAGAAGGTGGTACCTCACCTCATGCCACAAAGTTATGGAAAAGGTTATGTTCCTGTACCTAATCAATTTGTGTCGCAACCTCATGGGAAGGCTCACTAAGCTAGACAGGTTATGCACCATCATCATGGGAGAAGACATCCCAACCACTCAAGAGGTAGATTTCAGAGATGGAGATGTCATTACTGTGGAAGGTTTGGCCACTTAAAACCTTTCTGCTTCAGGCTCTATGGTTACCCTAAACCTGATCCTCTACCTAGACAAAATCAGAACAGGCCTCCAAGTGTTAAACAATGGGTTCCAAAGACTGTCACTACTTGTTTGTTAGCTCATATGTCTCTAGGAGGCTCCACCAAAGAGGAATGGTATTTTGATAGTGGTTGCTCTAGACACATGACAAGTGTGAACAACCTGTTGGTGAATGTCAAATCTTGTTCCACAAGTGATGTAACTTTTGGGTATGGAGCCAAAGGTGAGGTCAAAGGGATTGGACAGCTGAATTGTTCAGTTGGGCCTAGTCTTGATAATGTGTTGCTTGTTAAAGGGTTGACTGCTAATTTAATTAGCATCAGTCAACTGTGTGATGAAGGTTTAGAAGTCAGCTATACAAAATCTGAATGTTTAGTTACAAATGAGAAGAGTGAAGTAGTTATGAAGGCAGTTAGATCTAAAGATAACTGCTACTTGTGGGTCCCTCAAGAGTCCAGTTACTCCACCCTATGTTCTATTGTCAAAGGTGATGATGAGAAACAAAGTCTGATTGAGCATAATGTCAAACATGATGTCATGACATCTTGCTGTGACATCCTGATGGACACTAAGCACAGTAATGTTCATCATCTACTTAGGAGAGAACTTGAAAAAAACAAGGCCAGTCTGTTGGAACATGTCACTACAGAGAAGAAGTTTGCTGACATTTTCTCTAAGGATGTGGATGCAAGTCAATGTGAAACCTTAAGAGGAAAATTAGGCATTTGTGTTTATGAAGATTTGTAGCAATTAATGGCGTGTGGGCAGCTTTCATTGGTTTTTAAAAATTTACAAAATCATTTACTATTTTGTGGCAATATCATTTACTTCCGTTTAAGTTTCCAACAAAAGCAGCCACTCTACCATAGGAAATCATTTCATCTCATTGTTCCCACACGCTACATCCATCCTTTCTTGCTCAGTTCTTTTACCTTTCCTCTCAGAAAAAGAAGTATTTCTACTCCAAGTTTAAGCATTTGCCTGAAGATTACGATGTCTCAACAACATTCTTCTCCGTCCATAAATTTTTCTGAAAAAAATTCTACCCCTTTGAAATCTAGGGTTTCTAGGGTTTCCTCTGAAGGTATCTCTCCTGAAGCTGTTCTTGAAGTTGCTCCATTATCCATGATTCCCCATTCTGAAGTTGAAAAGACAAGGCCCAGCAAACTGCATGTAAGAAGTTCCAAACGTACTCCTGCAGGTAACTCTACTAGTCCCACTGTTGAGTCTTCTTATGATTATAGGGAAGGTAGTGAGTATGTGGATAGAACCATTAAAAGTATTGTCACTGGTATATTGTATGGAGAGCGTAGGGTTCCTGGGATCAATGTCCCTCTATCTAAAATTGATGATGTTCCTACCGTAAATAAGAATCAAAGGGAGGAAAGGGATGTTAATACTTCAATTTCTGAGAAAGATGATACAGAAGAAAATCTTCACACACTGGCTAGATCTGTGTTAAAAAATGCTGGAACAGTAGTTAAACAAGATATTGAAACATCTTCTGCTAAGAAAAGCTCTCCTACCAAGAGTAATGACCCCGATCCTAAGGAAAAGGAGCATGCTAAGGCTGACAATATTGTGAATGTTGATGACCTGTCTGACAATGACTTGATTGCCAGTGTGAACCCTGGGATAGTTAAAATATTGAGAACCAGAAAAGGAATAGCTTCTGTTGAGAAATCCCCTGCTAGAAGCATTAAGAAGAAACTTGTTGTTGGCCCTTCAAAATCATGGAGCAAGGTGGCTACCAGCTCCAAGAAAAGAAAGGCTAGGTCTGACACTGATTCAGACTTTGATGTTGAGGATGATGTCCAGGACATCACTCCTGTGAAAAAACTGTGTTAAAAAGAATTTCTGGAATAGTCCCTGATGTTCCATTAGATAACATCTCCTTCCACTATGCTGACAGTGTTCAAAAGTGGAAGTATGTTTATCAAAGAAGGATAGCACTAGATAGAGAGTTAGGGAAAGATGCTTTGGAGTGTAAGGAGATAGTGGCTTTGATTGAGCATGCTGGATTGATGAAGACAGTGACCAAATTCTCCAAATGCTATGAGGTGCTAGTGAAGGAGTTTATAGTCAACATTCCTGTAGACTGTAATGATAAACAGAGTAAGGACTTCAGAAAGGTGTATGTTAGAGGAAAGTGTGTGGAATTTTCTCCTACCATTATCAACAAGTACCTTGGCAGAAATGAAGATGATCAATGTGAGCTGGAAGCTACTGATAATTAAGTGTGCAAGACTATCATAGCTAATCAGGTTAGAGGGTGGTCTATGAAACACAAGTTATCTGCTGGTCTGCTAAGTGTTAAATATGCTATCTTGCATAGGATATGTGCTGCTAACTGGGTCCCCACAAATCACACTTCCACTATTTCTGTTGGTCTGGGAAGGTTCATATATGCTGTTGGGACTAAGAGGAGTTTTGATTATGGTTCCTTTATATTTGATCAGACTATGAAGCAAGCTGGCACTTTTGTTGTGAAGATGCCCATTGCCTTCCCTTCTCTCATCTGTGGCATTATTTTAGACCAACATCCTGGTGTCCTATCCCAGTCTGATGTTGCTTGCAAAAGGGGGTCTGGTTTGTCCTTTCACTATAAACTGTTTGAAGGAAAACATGTCCCTGACATTGTCATGACATCTGCCTCTACTTCTCACCAGCCCACAACCAAGTCTGGGGTAATTTCTGAGTTGGTAGAAGCCTGCAAGGAACCGGATGAGGTTATTAGGGTCAGTACTCAAAGAAAGCTGAAGTTTGAAAGAATGATCATGACTCTTAGAATGGCTGAAGGTGATACTGTCGAGGATGCAAATGAGAAGGAAGGTTCAGATGAGGGTGATTCTGGTGAGTCTGATGGCAATACAGAGGATGGTTCTGGTGAGTCTGACGGCAGTGCAAAGGGTGATAAAGACCAGTCTGAGAGTGAGGACTCTGCTGGTTCTAGAGATGCTTGAGTGTTTTGTCATGAAGTTGTTTCTCTTGTTTTTTTTTTTGTTCCTTTTTTGGATTTCTTTTCTGGTTTTCTGTTGGCACCCTTGTGTGCATCTCTGTATTTTGAAGATGCTTGTACTACTCTTGTTAACAGCTTCAAATTGATATTTTTTTTGCTATGGTTATCTTGCTGGACTGACTACTTCTTCTCTAATCTAACAAGGAAGAGCTTGTGTGACTGACTGTTTGTGACTGACTACTCCTTCTTTAATTTGTCCAATTTTGGTTAAAAAGGGGGAGATAAAGTAAGACTAGTAGTTTTTTTTATTTTTGGTGTGTTGGTTCTGCTAACTGGTTTATTCTTCTTGTTGGCTTAAGGGGGAGTTGCAGTAGCTTTTGAGTGGTTCTGTGTTAAATCAAGAATGTCAGTGTTGTTTGTTGCTTTCTGGTCTGATATGTGTGGTTCCTTGGCTTGAGGGTGAGCCTTTGTTTTGATTAGTATTGCTGATTGCTAGTGGTATGGTGTGTTTGGATTATTTTTACTGCAGGTATCTCTGATGTGTGATGTCGAATTGTTTTAGCCAAAATTAGCCAAAGGGGTAGATTGTTAGTTCTTTGATTGGCTGTAATTTTGATAAAATAATGTGTGTGTTCAAGATGTCTGATGTGATGTCTTGACATGTGCTTCCATCTTTCTACATATGGTGGCTTTATCAGTATTGATATATTCTGAAGATTTTGTGTGTGATGTCGAACACGATGTTCTGACATTTGTTAACAGAACTTTATGTTCAGTCTGGTGTATGTTCAAGGGCTGGGCTTTATTAGCTATATCTTGGGAGATTCTGTTTGAGGATTGCAGGCGAAATTCTTGGTGCAGATTTATTCAGTGCAATCGATTATTTCTCTATTTAGGGCGAAAAGATTTGAAGTTAAAATCGGTTTTAATTGTTAAATCAATTCTGTGAATTCATATTGCCCAGGCCCAAGAATCGGTTTCTATTTAAAGGAGTCTCAACCCTTCTTGGAAGATACAAAGACAAGATATTGAGTGCAGAGTTCAAGTATTAGGGTTTGAGTTTGGGTGTTATTTGTGAGCCATTCATTCATTTATTTGGAAGTGTGAATTGGACTATTTTTAGTTGAGTTGTATGTTGTCCACTCAAAGCTTTTAAGCACGAGTGTATTGTTCTTGATTGAAGCTTTTAAGCAAGATCAAGGTGTGTCTTTGAAGTGTATCTTTTATTCTCATTATTGTTAGGTGTTATCACTGGTGTGATTGAGGGGGAGTGAAAGGTGTCTCATATCTAAGAGGTTCTTAGGTAGAAGTGTCATTAGGTAGTGATTAAGTGAGTAGATTATCAACTTGTGTGTTGATTATGGAGTCTATGAATTGATACTACTATTAGTGATTTTCCTCCCTGGCTTGGTAGCCCCCAGACGTAGGTTGTTAGACCGAACTGGATGAACAATCCTTTATGATGTTTACTGTTTTTTCCTGTTACTATTATTGCCTTGTTCATACAACAGATATTGATGTTGTGACATCTCACTTGACATCACGTATCTGATACCAGAATTTCAGATGTCAAACATGATACATATTTGTATTTGATACTTGGCATTTTTCAACACTTTCTATGAATAATTATTGATTTTAGTGGTGAATTGTTGTTGTTCTTTAAACATTGTAATATACCTTTGGTGCTTGTAATATGTGTGCTATTGTGCAGGAAAAGGCACTAAATGATCAAGAAATTAAGACACAAAAAGATGATGCAAGCTGTTAAAGAAGGAGGAACACAATAGCAGGTTCGCTTTGCGAGTCCTGGCGAATTCACCAACGAACGTTCGCTTTGCGAATGGTGGCGAAGCTTCCAGCGAAGAGCTCCAGAATGAGACAGTGGGAAAAGGGAGTAAAATTCGCTTTGCGAACAACCAGCGAGTGTTCGCTGCTTCACTCGCTGTGCGAAGGACCTGGCGAAGGACTCTTGGCTGAGGCAGTGGCTAAAGGAACCAAAATTCGCTTTGCGAATGTTTGGGCGAATGGTTCGCTTTGCGAATGAAACGTTCGCTTAGGGAACCCGCGATGACAGCCAAGGGCGGTTTAAGCTTTCAGAGGCACTTAAAGTGCCATTTTTCTTCATTCGCTGGGCGAAGGGATCATTCGCTAGGTGAATGCATCAGATCCCAAGTGTGTTATAAATAGATTTTTTAGTTCTCTTGGGATCATAACTTGATACTTTGACACAAAAACATACTTTTCTGAGTTTTGATCATCCAAGAGGGAATTTTCACATAGAGAAGCTGAAGTCACATCCAATCTCGATTATTCGACGCGGATGTTCTTTCATCTCCTCTTGAAACTTGTCATCTAAGCTACCATGACAGTGTGTAGCTAAACTCTCTTGTGTTGAGATTAGAGGTAGTTAATCTTGCTTATATGTATTTCTTTTGATCTTTTGTATATGAACAAGGTTGATGATCAATATATGATGAAGTTGTTTGTGCTTAATGATATATTTGTGGTTTGAATCACTCTAGACATAGATTTTCCAAATATTGCCCTAATATCTTCATCTCTTAAAAACCAAACTCTAGACATAGATTTGGGGCTCATTATTCGCTTTGTATTGATCTTAACGGTTGTTGTTTTGATTGTTAGCGTGAGACATCATCTAACGGTCTAAACAACGATACTCACGAATTTGCTTTAGACATAAACTTATTCGAGAGGATACGCGATTGTATTGGTCCGAACTAAGTTCATATGCTTGATTAATCGGATATGTATGAAAAGGATTAGTGAAATCTAATCTTGACATGTTTTTCTAAAACTTAGAACATCTTTGCTCTAATTTACTCTTTGCTATAAATTTATGTTAAACAAAACCAAGAATCATTTGAAACCCCTTAATCCCTGCGGATACGATAAAAAACCCCCCGAAATACTGTTTCAACATAAACATCCTAAGAAACCTCTAAGATAAGATGATATGTATGAAGCATTTCCATGAAACTTTGTCAAGATTTAGAATGAAGTTTGTTTATGAAAAGTGGTGATTTAATTGTGTGTAACCAATTACTAACAGGGTTTAACCGATTATCACCCTCAACATTACAATTTTTTCAAACCAAACATTCATGTAACCGGTTACGTAAATGCTGTAATTGGTTATCACTCTTTCCGTTTTTTTTCAAACATAACGTTTATGTAACTGGTTACACAAATACTGCAACTTATTACACCACTTTGAAAATTGAAAAATCAACTTTGTAATGACAATGCTTAAATGGTTTTGATGCATGATGGTTTAGAAACTTTAGAGATGAAAATACATAAAATATTATGAGCATCTAAAGTGATATAACATGAATTGTAGTGAACCTTTAAACTTGATCATTTAGCTTGATTAGCTTCATCGTAGTTCAACACTTGTTCGTCAATATTTCTTCTTTGATCACCATTGTCTTCATCAATCTTAACCATGATCAAATATCTTGATTTAAGCTTCATAATTGGAAAGCATTATTCTTGTGACTTTTTAAGCTCTTTCTTCTTCGATAGTCTTCATTAAAACTACATTTGGTAGATAGTGAATATCTTCTTCACTTGAAACAAATTAAGAAAGTGGAGTGATTTGTCACATGATGGAATTTCGGAAAAAAGAGAAAATGTGGTTACCATAAGGTGACCTAATAACAAAGATCTTGTAGCACATTGACTTCAACCTTGAGGAGGACGAGTTAGTTAGAAACTCTACAAGGATTGGGAAGTGTGCCTTGAGACAGATGTGGATGACCATCAACAATGGAATGGTGGTGCAAAAACCTTCCAAAGCAAAGGAAGTTGCTCAGGGTCAACGAGTTTCACCTCAACAGAAAAAACCTTAGCAAGGTGAACCTTCAAATATAGAGGATTTTGGTTATGAGATCCCCCATACTCCCCCTATTGAAGTTCTCCTCAACACCATCATCAAAGCACATAATCATACAAATAAAAAGATTTATTACCTGGCGCACAAGCTTGCTAAAACATCAATGCCGCTGCCTTTTGGGTTGTTTAGTGATGACGATGGTGAGGATATTGAGTAGTCCTTGCTTGCTTGCTTTATCTGCTTGTTTTATGTTTTTTCCTTTTTGCTTTCAGTACATTTCCTTACTTATTAATAAATATGATTTTATTAGGTAATTAAATTTATCTTTGTTTAATTTCTTAAGTGATTATTTATGATTTACGTGCTTTCACTTTTATCTATCTTTTTATCCCTCTTTTTTTATAATGTTAAAGGGGAGAAAAGTATACTCTCATAAAGAGTAAGGTATACTCTTTGTATTTGTTAAGGCAATTTAATGACTCATATTTTTCTTCCATCTATTTTTTTACAACCTTTTTGAGAGATGCATTGTCATCATCAAAAAAGGGGGAAATGTGAATTTATGTGCTTGTAGGTACAACTGTTTGCAACCGTTAGACGATCTTGTTGGTTTTGATGATGACAACACCTTATGTCAAACAATATTAAATCAAGTCTTTATTTGTAAAGAAGGTTAAAATATCAAGATGTTCTGTATAAGATTAAAATTTTATCTGTGAGATTAATATGTTCTTTATAAGATCATATATCAAGCCATTTCAATCTTGACAACACCAAAGGTCAAATGGTGTTTGGTGAAGCATTTGGTGACAACTATTTAACAATCTCTGATGATAACTGTAACGCCGCAGACTGCTTTCAGGATTATCGACTGACCCCACAAACCAACACGAATCTTTTTAGTATGCTTTGTCATCCCTCACAGGCTTCTTGGGAAACTTCCTAAAAGGCACCCATCCCAAAATTGCTCCAAGTCAAGCACACTTAACTGTAGAGTTCTTATGGAACGGGCTACTGAAAAGAATATGCATCTTGTCGGTATAGGTAATACCAATTAATCCTTATAAGTCTTCCTTCAACCATGCAGTCTCATACCTGCACAACCTTAGGATCCCTCACATTCCGATATGAATTCGGTTTTTTCCTAGAAGCTTTTAGGAGTGTCTCATTGTCATGCCTCGTGCACCGAAAACCACTCCCTCGCTCTCGGGTGTTACATGTAACCCCTCTCCGCCCTCGGGTGTTACATACCCACCAACTTCCACTTGGTTCGTCCCCAAACCACATCGTACTGGGAGAGGTATAATTCTGATATCATTTGTAATGTCCAATACTGCTTTCAGGATTATCGACTGAACCCATAAACCAACATGGGTCTTTTCAGCATGCTTTGTCCTCACTCACATGCTTCTTGGGAAACTTCCTAGAAGGTCACCCATCCCAAAATTGCTCTAAGTCAAGCACGCTTAACAGTGGAGTTCTTATGGAACAAGCTACCGAAAAGAAGATGCATCTTGTTGGTATAAGTAGTATCAATTAATCCTTATAAGCCTTCCTTCAACCATGCAGTCACATACCTACACAACCTCAGGATTCCTCTCACTCCGATCTGAATTCGAGTTTTCCCTAGAAGCTGCTAGGAGTGTCTCATTATCATGCCTCGTGCACCGACAACCACTCTCTCTCTCTCTATCTATCTATCTATCTATCTATTTATATCTCTCTCTCTCTCTCGGATGTTACATGTAACCACTCTCCGCCCTCTTCAGCCTCGGGTGTTACAATGGTGTTTGAAAAATAATTTATCTCAAGTCTCATAAGTTAGAAGAGTCGAGTTCCGGATGAAGTGCCAAATCAATAATAAATTAAGCAAGGAAACTTGAAGCTTCAAAACTGTGAAAGAAAGGAAGATTGAAAAGTCGCTTGGTTCTACGCTTAGCGTGTGTCTAAGTGACCAATTTAACATAAGGGTATAAGAGTAACTCTCAGGATACTAAGACACCTCACACACACACACACACACACACACAACACACACACACACACACACACACACGAGACATACACACACGTACACACACACAAACACACACATGCACACACACACATGCACATATGTGCGTGCGCGCGCACACATAAACAAATATATTTTGAAGCCTCTCTTATTTGATAAAAACACCTACAAGCTTTTTATACACTCACTTAATTGAGTATTGGCATGTTTAATTAATTATGAGTGTTTTTAACACTAGTTAATCAATTATCATATTTGGATTAATCGATTAACTCATTTGTAACACCTCCAAATCATTTAAGGAAGTATTGAATCGATTAATAATGGTGTAATTCAAAAACCTTATATATTTGGCTTGTATAATCGATTAACAACTAAAGTTAATCGATTAGAACATTAAAAATGCCCATGGCTTATTTTCTTTTTTAGTCAATTATTCTCCTATAAATATATAAGACTTTTCTTCATTCCATTTTAAACTAGAATTTGAACTTAAAATAATTTTTTCTCACTTTCTACTCTCTTTTTCTCTATTTTATTATTCTTCACCAAATTGGCTTAGTGCCAAGAGAGTAAAAATTATTTGCGAGAATTTTGTTGTACTGGTGTTGTGTTTATCTTGTACTTTACTTAATATGGTGTTGTCTCTTGTGTAATATCTTTAAGAGAAGGTGTTGTTTGATTTTTGAGATTATCTAATTAATTTTTTTTTAGGTTTTGAGCTCAGCCTATGAAATTTTTTGTTTAGTTTGGAGATTAGCTAATTAAAATCTCTTGTTCGTTTTGGAGATTAGCCCGTTGAAATCTTTTGCTTGGTTCGTGGAATTGTCCAATTAAAATCTCTCTTTGGTTGTAATAAGGTTCATGTACATAACCTTTGAAAAGCTTACATCTCTAGTGGAACTCTCAAAGGAAACACTCGGAGACAAGAGTACGTCAATTTGTTAGGCCGAACCTGTATAAATCTCGGGTGTATGTTCTGTTTCCCCTATCTCTTTATTTTTTTTTCGCTTTATTTTATTTACTTCATATTTCTTTATCTTCTTCTCTTCCTCATTCTTTCTTTCATTTATTCAGCAGCGTAATCTTAATTTAAATAATAAATTTAAATTAAATGTTTTTGATAAATCAATTTTTTATAATTAGACTGTTTTTTAACCAACAGAATTCACCCATATTGTGTTTAGAGTCACATGGTCAACAAAAATGACTTATGCAATCCTTTATAAAGTTAAATTTAATAACATTGAGGAATGGGAAACTAAAATTCACAATGATCCAAAATTGAAAAGTGTGATACAATACTCAGAGAGAGAGATGTAGGCAATTAATTTATTGGGGTTAGATTTAATTGATTGGGGTTAGAATTAAAAATAATAATTTGTAATTTTAACTTCTTAAAGTCAATTTATTCTAGATGGCAGTGGAGATGTAGGCAATTTCGTTCACATTTTTTTAGTGTGCCATGCCTGTCTGGTTTTCTCTTTTATTTTTCTTTCTTGCACAAATTCAGTCATCTTAAAAAAAATATATTTTATTATTACTATTATTTATTTTAATTTTTTTCTTTTCTTAATATTTTCATTTTTTTAAGATAATGATTAATTGTGTTAATTTTACTATTATTCTTTTTGAAATTTTTACACTTTTAGTTATTGATTAATTGTGTTGATTTCAATGATAAAACGAATAATATTTATTAAAACAACCTTATTAATAATAAATAGTAGAATAATTACATGATTTAAAATACAATAAATAAGGATAAGTTCGTAGAAATAAATAATAAATATTATATTGATATTTTAAATAGATGAATAAAAATAGGAAAGAAAACACCTATTATAAGGCAAGTGAAATATTAATTTAATAGTTGAAATTTCACTTCTTAAAAAGTGGATAAATGAATTAGAGTTGAATTAACCCCTATAATTAATTATCTTTGCACAATTGTAAGTTAAGTTGACTTTATGACTTAATTTATTTTCGTATTTATTTTCATTTTGTAGGAATTTAGCATCTATGTTGTCATACCCCAAATTTTGACCAGGCATTTGCAAGCTTGCATTCATCTGACTTTTATCTTTTTACTTTGCATCATCTGTACAGTATAATATGTTTTTCATCTTGCATAATGCCAAGATGTCGGCTAGAATAAACCTGTCGGATATACAGTCAAATCGATCAGACATATAAAGTAAGCCATTTTTGCATTTAAAGTCATATAGTCCATTAATCAATAATCATGCATTTTTCTGTTTAATTTTTGTCACCTAATTTTTGTCTGTTTTTATCTTAGATTTTGTTCCGATTTAAAATTAGAATTCTTATCTCATTTTTAATTCAATTATTTTCATGCATAATTTTCACATTTAATCTTTATTTTAGAGTTTTAGAACCTTATGTCTTCATTTTTTTTCAATTTAGAAAATTTTGTTTTTACTTATTACTTTTAATTCATTTGTTTAGTTAAAAATTTAATTCCATCATTCATTAATATATTTTCCTTTTTTATTTCATATTATTTCTTTTATGTTACAAACTATTTTATTTCTTTTAGATTTCTTTATGTTTTGTTAATAAGCTTAAATTTGTTTACATTCACAAACCATTTGCCTTGAATCAAGTTGGTCCCACATGTACATGATCTCATTTCAAACCTCACAATTCAAACCAAGACCTGTAAAATTCTGCAAACAAAAGAAAACAAATTCCACAACCCTCCAGCAAGCCCAAGAGAACCGTACATCACCATCTGCACAATCACAACATGCCAAAAAACCTTGCCACAGCTAAAACAAATCCTGCTTCATCTGCTCCACCAACCGTACCATATGCCAACAAAACCGTATACCCTCTTGCAGCATCAAGCCAAGCCAACCTGCTATCAAAACCATGAATTGACCCTGCTCCAACCTGCAACGTGAAAGCAACAACACAAACTGCAACATCACTCCAAAAACAAACTTGCAATCAGAACACAGAACCTGCATTAAAAATGACCATACAAACCATTCACAGACAAAATTCAAAATTAACAAGTTCTGTTTTATTTTAAAAGGAAGAGAATCAAGACAAGAGGGTGAAAAGGAACACAATAGCAAAACAACAACAAAAAAGCCTAAAAGGAAGAATAAGAGAATACGGAGATCTCACCTTCATCGTTTCTACACCTTTAAGACTCACAACCTCCACCATACGGCCACATCTCAATACTTTTATTCTGGAAAAAACTTCACAGCAGCAACAACATTAAACTCATCCACCATCGATCTCTTCCACCACTTTCCCTCTGACCAATCATAACTCTCTCAGGTTCCGCTTCTTCACCACCTTGATCACACCAAACACACACATGCAAATTTATCCTTCAATATCATAACCTTCCAGCTCTATTTCACATCCATAACTCGCACCAAGCAGGCCACTGCAAAAAAAAAAAGATCGCAAAACACCACCTTCTCATTTCACCTGCAAAACTCCCTAACGCGGATCCACCATTCGAACAACAACTCAAACCATTTTCATTCTCTACTGAAAATAACCATTATCTCGTGTATCATATTTTCTATTGGGATCCTTTCAGCTTCTTTGTATCAAAATCATTTGAGCATTATATGTATAACATCATCAATTCCAATTACATAATGTAAACTTCTATGATTCGAAGTTGAGAATCATGGAATGGGAATCAAAACACTTCATGATATATCACTCTACTTTTGGTGGAAACTCATATTGTCATCTTAAAGAAAATTCAATCTTGGACAAGTATCCAAAATCGATATTGTTTTGACTTGGTTACCGGTAACTATGAGATGCAATCTAGGGGGTGTGTGAATTAAGGTTGCTTAATTTTTTTCGTTTTTGCGCAACAATTTTTAACTTGTTATTTTTCTGGAAGTTATGAATGTGTTATGTTTTTAGGATAATAAAATGTAGAAAATTAAAGTGCTGAAAAATAAAGGACACGAGACAATTATACTAGTTTTCTTTATCAACCAAGAGTACATCTAATCTCTTCACACCTTGAAGGATATTCCACTATGTTTATATCCTTATACAAGTCTCACACCAAGATTTCTTTACAACCTATAAAGCATACACATACACTAAACCTATGGTGAACTTTGAATCACCCCAATTCAAAAGACACTTTTCACAAAACACCAAACACTATGGTGGACTTTGAATCAAACCAATTCAAAGGACCTTTTATGCAAACAACTTATCACCACATACTTGATGAATAAGTCACAATACACTTTTAGTAATTGAATAAACTTGTTTTGTCTTGTATTATAATTAAATGATTCTTCTCTTTTTCTTTATCACAATTCAAACTTATATACTTAAGTGCTCAGAATGTTTGAATGAAACTTTTTGAATGATATGAAAGTTATGCACAATTTTTTTTGTTAAAGTTGTATGAAAACTTGAAAACAGATTTGAATTCTATGAAATTATATGTATGAAAGAGGTGTATTGAAATTATGATGTATATAGTATTATATGCATCTTAAGAAACCTCTAAGAGATGATATGTAGCATTTCCATGAAACTTTGTCAAGATTTAGAATGAAGTTTATTTATGAGAAGTGGTGATTTTATTATGTGTAACCGATTACTAACCGGGTGTAACCGATTATCACCTTCAACATTACAATTTTTTCAAACAAAACCTTCATGTAACTGGTTATACAAATGTTGTAATTTGTTATCACTCTTTCAGATTTTAATTTTTTTCAAACAAAACGTTTATGTAACTGGTTACACAAATACCGCAACTTATTACACCACTTTGAAAATTGAAAAATCAAATTTGTAATAACGATGCTTGAATGGTTTTAATGCATGATGGTTTAGAACCTGTAGAGATGAAAATGTATGAAATATTATGAGCATCTAAAGTGATATAACATGAATTGTTATGAACCTTTAAACTTGATCATTTAGCTTGATTCTTTGCTTGACTAGCCTCATCATAGCTTAACACTTGTCCATCAATATTTCTTCTTTAATCACCATTGTCTTCATCAATCTTAATCATAATCAAACATCTTGATTTAGGCTTCATAATTGGAAATCATTCATCTTGTGACTTTTTAAGCTCTTTCTTCTTTAATAGTCTTCATTAAAACTACATTTGGTAGATAATGGATATCTTCTTCACTTGAAACAAATTAATAAAGTGGGGTGATTTGTCACATGATGGAATGTCAGAAAAAAAAGAGAAAACATGGTTACCATAAGGTGACCTAATAATGAAGATCTTGTAGCACGTTGACTTCAACCTTGAGGAGAACGAGTTAGTTAGAAACTCTACAAGAATAGGGAAGTGTGCCTTGGGACAGATGCAGATGACCATCAATAATGGAATAGTGGTGCAAAAACCTCCCAAAGCAAAGGAAGCTGCTCAGGGTCAACGAGCTCCACCTCAACAGAAAACACCTTAGCAAGGTGAACCTTCAAGTTTAAAGGATTTTGATTATGAGATCCCTCATACTCCTCCTATTGAAGTTCTCCTCAACACCATCATCGAAGCGCATAACCAGACAAATAAGAAGATTTATTACCTAGCGTGCAAGCTTGCTAAAACCATAATGTCCTTGCCTTTTGGGTTGTTTAGTGATGATGATGGTGAGGATATTGAGTAGTTCTCGCTTGCTTGCTTTATCTGCCTGTTTTTTGTTTTCTTCCTTTTTTCTTTCAGTACCGTTCCTTTGCAATCTATTCATACTTATTAATAAAGATGATAATATTAGGTAATTAAATTTATCTTTGTTTTATTTTTTAAATGATTATTTGTAATTTATGTGCTTGCACTTTTATCTATCTTTTTATCCCGCTTTTTTTATAATAATAAAGGTGAGAGAAGTATACTCTCAGGAAGAAAAAGATACACTTTTTGTATTTGTTAAGGAAATTTAACCAGTCATATTTTTTATCCATCTATTTGTTTTACAACCTTCTTGAGAGATCTATTGTCGTCATCAAAAAAGGGGGGAAATGTGAATTTATGTACTTGCAGGTACAACTGTTTGCAGCCGTTAGACGATCTTGTTGGTTTTGATGATGGCAACACCTTATGCCAAACAACATTATATCAAGTCTTTATTTTTCAAGAAGTTTAAAATATCAATATGTTCTCTGTGAGATTAAAATGTTATCTGTGAGATTAAGATGTTCTTTGTGAGATCATATATCAAGCCATTTCAATCATGACAACACCTAAGGTCAAATGGTGTTTGGTGAAGCCTTTGGTGACAACCATTTAGCAATCTCTGATGATGGCATTTTAAAAAAAAAATTATCTCAAGTCTCATAAGTTAGAAAAGTCAAGTTTCGGATGAAGTGTCGAATCAATAATGAATCAAGCAAGGAAACTTGAAGCTTCAAAATTGTGAAAGAAGGAAGTGTGAAATCTCGCATGGTTCTGCGCTTAGCGTGTGTCTAAGTGACCAGTTTAACATAAATGTATAAGCGTAACTCTCAGGATACTAAGATACCTCACACACACACACACACATGCACGCGCACGCTCGCGCGCACACTCACATGCACATATGTGCGTGCACGCACACACATACATAAATATATATTTAAGCCTCTCTTATTTGATAAAAACACCTGCAAACTTTTTTATACTAGTTAATCGATTAGCATATTTGGATTAATTGACATGTTTAATTAATTATGAGTGTTTTTTACACTAGTTAATCGATTAGCATATTTGGATTAATCGATTAACTCGTTTGTAACACCTCCAAATCAATTAAGAAAGTCTTTAATAGATTAATAATGGTGTAATTCAAAAACCTTATATGTTTGGCTTGTCTAATCAATTAACAACTAAAGTTAATCGATTAGAACATTAAAAATGCACATGGATTATTTTCTTTTTGAGTCAATTATTCTCCTATAAATATAAGCCTTTTCTTCATTCCATTTTAACTTAAAATCATTTTTTTCTCACGTTCTACTCTTTTTCTCCATTTTATTATTCTTCACCAAAATTGGCTTAGTGCCAAGAGAGTAAAAATTATTTGCGAGGATTTTGTTGTACTGGTGTTGTGTTCATCTTGTATTTTACGTAATATAGTGTTGTCTCTTGTGTAATATCTTTGAGAGAAGGTGTTGTTTGGTTTTTGAAATTATCTAATTAAAATCTTTTTTGAGTTCGTAATCTCGGTCGATGAAATTTTTTTGTTTGTTTTGGAGATTAGCTTGTCAAAATCTCTTGTTTGTTTTGGAGATTATCCCGTTGAAATCTTTTGCTTGGTTCTTGAAATTATCCAATTAAAATCTCTCTTTGATTGTAAGAAGGTTCATGTACATAACCTTTGAAAAGCTTACATTTTTAGTGGAACTCTCAAAGGAAACACTCGGAGATAAGAGTACGCCAATTTGTTAGGTCGAACCTATATAAACTTCGGGTGTATGTTCTCTTTTTCTTATCTATTTATTTTTCATCGCTTTATTTTTTTTACTTCATATTTCTTTATCTTCTTCTCTTCCTCATTCTTTCTTTCATTTAGTTTGATGGGTAATCTCAATTTAAATAATAAAATTAAGCTGAATTCTTATCTACCCACCTTAAAAAGTTGGGTAGAGTTACCCATAGAGTAAATTAGACTACATTGCATTGGAAATCTACAAAATTTAAATTATTATATAAATAATTAAGTATAATAAAATGATATGGCATTACTGGATTGGTTGAAGGTACACTACCCAACTTTTTGTGATGAGTAATGAAGTTGTCCCCTAAAATTAATTTAAATGTTTTTTATAACTCAATTTTTTATAATTAGACTGTTTTTTAACCAATACAATTTATCCCTCTTGTATTTAGAGTCACATGGTCAACAAAAATGACTCTTAATTCTCACTAAGGCTACACTTTCATAGATTGTAAATTGTTCTTTAAAGAGAGATTGCTGCTACCCAAAGGCTCTTCCATAATTCTCATGCTTTTGAATGAATTTAATAGTTCAATCCTAAGGGGCATTATACAAAAGAATTCCAACCATCATTATTGAAAAGAAATGAAAAATGACATACAACAATGTGGTCACTTGTGAAATTCGTCAATTGAATAAATATCAAACATTATCTCAGATTGGTCTGTTACAACCTCTTTCAATGCCTATTCAAGTATGAACTGACATTTCAATAGATTTTGTAAAAGTTTTAACTAAAGAACAAGACAAGAATGGTTTCCCTTCAACAATTGTGCCAAACATAAATAAAACCTTCCTTAGTCATTTTTGGCCGGAGTTATTTAAAATGGAGGACACTAAACTAAAATATAGTCCCGCGTATCATTCACAAACGGACTACTAAACATAAGCAGTGAACATTTGTTTAGAATGTACTTAAAAGCCTTATTGAGTCTCAACCAAAATCGTGGCTGAAATTGTTAGGGTGGGTTGAATTTTGGTTCTACACCAATTTAAATTGTTCATAAAAATTAACTCCATTTAAAGCAATATATATCCGAGACACATCCTACTTATTAAAAGGTACCACTATTTACTCTGGAGTTGAAGAAGTTAATGTATTTACATAAAAAAGGGATCTGATTCTCCATGATTTAAAAGAAAACTTGGTGAAGATTCCAACTCAAATGAAAACTTATGCCGCTCAATCCAAACGTCAAGTTACCTTGACCACAAATGACTTGGTTTATTTGAGATTACAACCTTATATGCAAAAGTATAATTTTTTTGTTAGGAGCTTGAAATAAACATATAAAGAAAAATGTCAATAATTACAAAGTTGTGATTGCCACGAAACCTCCCCACTAAACAAGATAACATTTCAACAAGTTTAATCCTAAAACAAACTTGTCTAAATCATTTCAAGTTACAACGAAACCAACTCGTAGCTCTCACATAACTTGCAGCAGAGTTTGCAAGAACCATGACCATGAAATCACACAGTACTTTTCCTCTGATTTTTGGACTTGCGAAACAAATTCCAGCAACCACCACCACTCTTCTCGCGCCTACATTACATCAAAAAAATCACTTAGTATTACATCAAAAAACATGAAAATAACCATGTTTCTTAATTTATGTCTCATATTTCCTAAGAAAGAAATCAAATATACTATGTTAAGTGGGACGTCAGGTTCGAACCCACACTTCTGCATCTCTCTGCATAGCTACTAAATGAGCTGATCTAAGAGGACATACTAAATTTTAACTCTTATGAATATTTCTATAACTAACTTCAAATTGATCCTATAAACAAAACAATGAAACATACCTGCTTCTCATTCTTCTGCTTCTGCTGCTACTACTTTTGCTACTACTACTAATAGAGCTTTTCAAGCTTCCGTTACTAACGATACTAGATTCAGCAGCACTGTCATCACTCTCTTTATAAACCAAAGGAGTACTTTTCTTCCACCACTCTTTCTCCTTTACCGATCTATCAAAAATCGATGGTTTAGGCGAAACTTTCGACTCATTTTTTTTCTTCTTTTTCTCTTTATTAGATTCCAGAGAAATAAAAGGTAACGCCACTTTCAGGTAAAAACCTCCACCATCAACTTTTCCATTTCTCTTCACAGGTACCTTCTTATCATCATCAACCTTCTTCTTGTTCTTGTTCTTGTTCTTCTCATCTGAATTATTATTATTTTCTTCTGTGGTGATGGAAACAGCCCTGTGGTGATGCTCAACAAGATCCTTCAATGAAAGTTCATAGTTTGATTCAGGCATATTCCGAACCATTTCCATGAGTTCCTTTTGGCCTCTGATTATAGCTTCGGTTCTCGAAACAGGGGAAAGACTTCTGTAATGCGGAGAGTTCATACCCCATCGAGGTTCTGGTTCTGGTTCATCGTCATCATCTATACACAATTGAGGTTGTTTTAAAGGCCACGTGTTATTAGAATTAGCAGATTCCCATGTTTCGTGTCGTGTTTCATCGTACAAATCGAATGAGTTGTTGGGGTTATGGTGTTTTCTTATTGGATCAAACATGGTTGTGGTTCTGTTTTTTTTCTGTGTTTGTTGTGTGAACGGTGAAATGAAATTGTGTGAAACTTTGTGATATTTGGTTAGTTTTGAAAGCGGATTATGATGATGTAATCAGCGACGTGATAAGTGGGCTTTAAATGGTGTTCATTAAATTGTTGGGAAAGGAGATTTTAAATGGGAGAATTTATTGATTGGGGTTAGAATTAAATAGGAGTATTTAATTTTTGCTTCTTAAAGTCAATTTATTCTAGATGGAAGTGGAGATGTAGGCAATTTCGTTCACATTTTTTTTAATGTGCCATGTTTGTCTGGTTTTCTCTTTTTTATTTTTTCTTCTTTCACAACATCAGTCATCTTAAAAAATAAAATAAAAGTATTGTATTATTACTATTATCTATTTTAAATTTTTCTTATCTTAATATTTTCACATCTTTTAAGATAATAATTATTCTGGACTGGGTCGGGGTCCGCTCCTCAATCGAGCAGGCCCAACTCACACGTCTTGTGATGGCCCAACAAAGGTCTCTTAGCACGACCAATGTCGAGCACATACCCACCTCGGCGGTGTTCGGGCGCACACGGCATAAAGCATCGGACAGAGGCGCTAAATCTCTCCGGGCTCGCTTCTCCTCGACACTCAGGTGTTTCCCCTTCGAGGACCCATCTCCTTCTGCATATGAGAGTCCTCCTCGCGAGGACACGTCTCTCCCCGATACGCAAGACTCCTCCCCGCGAGGACACGTTCTCATGTAACCACCCACTCCCGATGGAATCGGTCTGCCCTAATTCCGGAGATCTAGGAACGGTTGCCCCAGGGCGAAGACCACGTGCTGGTCTTCACTACGCCACGTAAGTCCTGGCAGTTACTTGGATTGGGCTTAGCAATTCAGCCCAGTGCAAGTGACCGTTGGCCCCGCGCTGGGGGCTCTCTATAAATACCCTCTCACTTGAAAGGGTCAGGTTACACAATCTCATACACTCTAACCTCTTTCTGTACTTGCTTTTATTTGTGACCCTTGCCTTACTTGAGCGTCGGAGTACCTTGCAGGTACACCCCCCCCCCCCAGCCGTCTTTCAACCTCACCGGAGCTGAAGTTCATACGACGTTGCTGGCCACTGAATAACTGTCTGATCCAGGTACGATCAGTGGCGCGGTCTGTGGGAACCCTTGCTTCCCCGTTTTTCCTCCGATAAACCAAAGCAATCCTCTCGTTCATCACCAGCATGGCCAACAACCCGTCTTCTAACAAAGCTCTGGACACCGTCCTCGCGCAACTCGAGAACGAAACCACCATGAGGACGCTACCGCCCTCAACGTCGAAGAAGGTGACGTCAGGGACGGGAAGACCGCCTCCCCGGACTCCCAAGACACGGCTTACGATGCCGCCCGCCAAGATGACCAGCAAGTCGTCTTTCAGCCAGTTGCTCCTCCGCCCAATGCAGATTCGAGCACCGTGGCCCTATTTGCCTTGGTCAATCAGACCAACCAGCTGATCGCACACCAGAATCTCAGAATTAAAGCACTAGAGCGAGGGCGGACACGGCGATCTTCCCCGCGAAGACATCGTCGTCCACCTTCACCTCGCCGTTCTCCTCCCCCGCGAAGGACCCCATCCGAAGAATCTCGAACCCTCTCGCCGGTGCGCGAGGGCCGTCGTCCACGCCTTGAACACCCCCAGCCGACGATCTCCCTGAAGCGCCATCGTTCCCCATCTCGGAAGGAACCCAGGCCCTCCACCATCAAGAAGTCCAAAACCACCGAGGAGAGGCCAAGGAACCGTTCAAGGAATTCCCTTCCACGGCATCACCGATCCCCTTCGAGGTCCCCGGCCGGAGGCGACGACAACGACCAGAGGACCCCTCTATCATGGGAGATCATGAACGCCCCAATTCCTGTGGGCATGGAGAAACCCCCGCCGCTGGGAACCTACGACGGCCTGGCCGACCCCGACGATCACGTCGAAATTTTTGAAGTCATACTCGACTTCAGGAACGTTAGGGGAGCCATTAAGTGCAGGCTTTTACCCACCACCTTGCGGAAGGGCGCCATGACGTGGTACAAGGGTCTGGCACCCGGTTCGATCACATCCTGGAAGCAACTAAGACAACGCTTCACCAAACACTTTATTGCGTCTCCTCGACACCTGAAGACGGAGGCTGCCCTAGAGAGCATCTTCCAGGGGAAGAACGAATCTCTCCGGAACTACATTGAGAGATTCAATAGAGAAGCTGTCGAGGTTCATACGACCGACGACATGAAGAAATATTTAATCATCCATGGACTACGTTTTGGATCTGATTTTGCCAAGTCCGTGGGCCTCCGCAGACCCCGCCGTCTGGAGGACCTCCTCCAACGAGCTCAGTCATACATCGAGCTCGAGGAGTCGGAGGCAGTGCAGATCGCCCTTGAGTCAAGACGTAAAGAAGGCCCCCGCGGCCACAAAGAAGACTCTCCTCCCTGACGAAGAGGAGAAAGAAAGAAAGAAAATCGCCCCCGGGACCATCGTGAACCGCGCGGACCAGCTGGCTGGTTCACGGAGTACACCCCGCTCAACGCTCCCCGCGCGCGAATCCTTTCCGAGTGCCAGAACTCGGAATTTCTGAAAGGAGGCGTCCATTTTCCGAAGCCGACTACCCCCAAATTAAACACGGACAAGTCAAAGTACTGCAGGTTCCACCGGAGCCACGGACATGTCACAGAAGACTACATCCATCTCAAGGATGCAATTGAGATCCTGATTAAGGAAGGGCACTTGAAGAAGTACGCCCAGAAGAATGATACTCCTCGTCCCAGTTCCCGGGAAGCCCAAAACGTCGAGGAGACAACACCTCCTCCCGACGAGAGTCGGCTTCAGGTCGCCCTCAGCGTCACTCGACCCGAAGACTTCTTTGTCCCCGAAGGCATTGAGGGCCAAGAAGCAATTCGCAACATGTGGGCGAACTTCCCCCACGAGGACCCCGTTGCTGCCCGGAGCACGTGGGAAGGCTTCCCCAAGACAATGGTAATCTCCGGGGGAGGCTACGAGAAGTTGTCTGTCGGGTCGATCAAGCGGAAGTTTGACGAGCTGGAGTCCGCAACATCGGCGAAGACCACTACTCTCGAGAAGGTGCAAGGGAAATCAAACCCTATCACCTTCTACCTCGAAGAGCTCCCCGGCGGAGCACCCAACGCCACTATCCCCCTCCTGGTCAGGGCACAGATGGCGAATTTTGACGTTCGAAGGATCCTTGTCGACCAGGGCAGTTCGGTCGACATCATGTACGCTCATCTGTTCGAGACTCTCCAACTCGACGAGAGATATCTGACCCCGTACGTCGGTTCAGATCTGCAGGGGTTCGACGGCACCACCACCAGGACATGGGGCTACGTTGAATTGATGGTCACATTCAGAGCCGAAGACACTGCCCGTCAGGTGAAGATCCGCTTTCTGGTGGTCGAATGTCCATCCCTCTACAACTGCATCCTCGGGAGGACCACCTTGGCCGAACTCACAGCAGTGCCATCAACGGTCGACCTCAAGATGAAGTATTACATGACCCGGGGATGTGTGGTTACGATGCACGGGGACATAGACGCGGCCAGGAGGTGCTTCGACGCTGCGATCAAAGGCATGAGTTCCATCGGCACCAAGCCCAAGACCGGAGCAAAGCCATCCACGGCACCGTACAGAGACCTCTCCCGCCCGTCAACGCGGTCGACCTCGACAGCCGGTTCATGGACGAGCACGAAGAGGGCGGAGCAGAGGACCTCGACCTCCAGGCGGAAAACAACGGGCGACCTCTCCACCCAATGTGCCCCATCCCAGATGGAGACTTTGAGCTCGTGGCACTCGGGGACGATCCAGACCGTAACGTGAAGATTGGCACCGGGATCCCCGACCTGGCGAAGGAGCAGTTGAAGGCATGTCTCTGGGAGAACGTTGACCTGTTCGCATGGAGCGCCTCCGAGATACCTGGCCTTGACCCCGAGGTGGCTTGCCATCAGCTCGCAGTAGATCCGGCCGCTAGGGCCATAGCTCAACGTAGGCGTAAGCAGTCTCCCGAAAAAGCGGAGGCTGCTAAAAAAGCTATAAAAGACCTCCTAGAGGCAAATTTTATTTCGAAGGCCAGGTACACAACCTGGTTGTCCAACGTTGTACTCGTCAAAAAGAATAATGGAAAATGGAGGATGTGTGTTGACTATACTAATCTTAACCGGGCTTGCCCGAAAGACTGCTATCCTTTGCCTAACATCGACCAGCTGGTCGACAATTCTGCAGGTTACAAACTGTTATCCTTCATGGACGCCTACTCAGGATACAACCAAATTCTCATGGATAAGGCCGACAAACAGTACACGGCTTTCATGACCGAGTCGGGCAATTACTACTACAACGTAATGCCCTTCGGCCTGAAGAACGCCGGTGTGACCTACTAACGGATGATGAACAAGGTTTTTCGGGCTGAAATCGGCGACATGGTCGAGGTCTATATGGACGACATGATCGTCAAATCCGCGGAAAAAGTCGACCACGCCGCGCACCTCAAGAAGGTGTTCCACACAGCGAGGAGATGCCGCATGAGGTTCAACCTCGAAAAATGCACCTTCGACGTTCGGGCAGGTAAGTTCCTCGGCTTCTACCTCACAGAGCGAGGAATCGAAGCCAACCCCGACAAGTGTAGAGCCTTCTCCGAGATCCCTACTCCGGACTCGAAGAAGTCAATACAATCATTGAACGGGGTGCTCACCACCCTCTCCCGCTTCGTCGCCAAGTCTGCGCAATACGCACTCCCATTTTTCAAACTTCTTCGACAAAAAGCGACGTTTGAATGGAGCGAGGAATGCGAGCAGGCACTCCTCCACCTAAAACAAGTCCTATCGCAACCCCCGGTCCTCTCACGGCCCGAGAGCGGGGAGACACTTTTCTTGTATCTCGCAATCACGAGTGAAGCGGTCAGCGCCGTCCTCATTCGGGAAACCCCGGACGGGCAGAAACCGATTTACTTCACGAGCAAAGCCCTCCAAGGCCCCGAGCTTAGGTATCAGCAGATAGAGAAAGTCACCCTGGCCCTCGTCACCGCGGCCAGGAGACTACGCCACTACTTCCTAGCCCACACTGTCGTCGTAAGGGCCGAACAACCTATAAGGCAACTCCTTGGATGGCTGGATATGGCAGAGAGGATGCTCAGGTGGTCGCTCGAACTCGCCGAGTTTGACATCCAATACGAGGGAAGGAAAGCCCTAAAGGCTCAGGTATTGGCCGACTTTGTGGCAGAGATGACCGCCCCGGAACCTTCGACCAACGGATCCCAAAAATGGACGATCTATGTCGACAGAGCATCCAGCCCGAAGGAAAGCGGGGCGGGCATCATCCTCGAAAATGAGGAAGGCATCCTGATCGAGGTATCCCTCAAACTATCCTTCCCGACGTCGAACAACCAAGCAGAGTACGAGGCTTTCCTCGCCGGGCGTTGGTTAGTCGAGGACCTCGACGCCAAGGAAGTCAAAATCTTCACCGACTCCCAGCTCGTGGCCTCGCAAGTACGAGAAGAGTACCAGGCCAAGAACGACAGCCTCATCGAATACTTGATCTTGGTGAAAGAAAAGATGAAAAAATTCACCTCAGCTGAAGTAACACACATCCCTCGCGAACACAATACCCGAGCAGATGTCTTATCCAAATTGGCGAGCACAAAGAAGAAAGGCGGGAACAAATGCGTCATACAGGAGGTGTTTTCCCGCCCGAGCATAGACAAACCTGTTCCAGGGACGGACGTGAACGCCATTGGGGACAGTAATTGTTGGATGACCCCAGTATACGAGTTCCTCACGATGGGCAGGCTGCCCGAAGATCCCAAGAAAGCGGGGATGGTGAAGCGGCGGGCATGCTCATACACGATAGTCAAGGACAAGTTATACCGGCGAGGGTTTTCTATCCCCCTCCTCAGGTGCGTCGAGGAGACCAAGGTCCCCGGCATCCTCCAGGAAATCCACGAGGGAATTAATGCACAGCACCTCGGTGGGCGATCGTTAGCCTGTAAGGCGCTTCGAGCAGGGTATTACTGGCCCACCATGCAACAGGACGCCAAGGAACACGTCAAGAAGTGCGATAGATGCCAGCGACACGGGGACATGCACCTCGCTCCCCCTAGAGAGCTCAAAACGCTGTCCTCCCTGTGGCCGTTTGCGTGGTGGGGAATGGACATGCTTGGACCTTTCGTTGTGGGATCATATCAAAACAAATACCTCATCGTCGGGGTGGACTACTTCACGAAGTGGATCGAGGCAGAAGCATTGGCCAAAATCACGGCCTTCAACATACTGCGTTTTTACAAAAGAAATATCCTCGCCCGATTTGGCTTGCCTCAAGCCATTGTCACCGACAACGGAACACAGTTCACCGACAGGAACTTCCAAGACTTCGTCACCAAACTAGGCACGAAGCAGCACTTCACGTCGGTCGAGCACCCTCAAACGAATGGGCAGGCTGAAGCGGCGAACAGAGCAATCCTATGAGGATTGAAATGTCTATTAGGCAACGCCAAACAACGGTGGGTCGAAGAGCTGCACAGCATCCTATGGGCCTACCGAACGACCCCACATTCCACGACCGGGGAGACCCCCTTTCGTCTGACCTACGGAACGGAAGCAGTGATCCCCGTGGAAATCAGGGAACCCTCGAGGAGGACGGAAGCCCCCCTCGACGGGGACGCGAACAGCGATGCCCTGAGGGAAGAACTCGATTTCGTCGAGGAGACACGTTCGGGCGCTTCCCTCCGAGAAGCTTCACTTAAACAGAAAATAACACTACAATATAACGAAAAAGTTATCAAACGTGATTTTCAGGTGGGCACCCTCGTCCTACGAAGGAACCAGAAAGACTCGCGAGAAGGCAAACTCGCCGCAAACTGGGAGGGCCCGTACCGCGTCCGCGCGAAAACGGGAACAGGAGCCTACTTCCTCGAAAATCTGCACGGGGAAGAACTTGCTCGACCATGGAACGCTGAGAAGCTCAAATATTACTACAGTTAAACACTGCCCACGACAAACTAGCACCGCGATTACGGGGACGCACTAGGGTACGAGCGCGACACCCCTATACAGAACACGATGATCAAAGGTCGTGTTGTGTGTGTGCGAGGACTTTTGATCCGACGAGGATACCTCGATCGAGCTCCGCCATCGTTGTACCAATTAGCCAGAACACCCAGCTCGCGATGGGAAGTTCACGCCACGAAGCTAAGACCTCGACCGAGCTCTTAGCCTCGTTGAAGGTCAGAATACGTCTCCGACCACCCGGCCAGCTCTCCACGCGGTCAGAGATTATCAAAGTCGAGCAAACCCCCAAAGTCTTTTTTTTTACTTAGACAAAAACAAAGTAAGTAATAGAAATCTCTATTACGTGGACAAAAGCAAACAAAGTATAGCAAATGCAATAACAATACACACAATTGAAAACATACAAACAGCGCATGAGCAGATAAACAAAAATGCATTGATCGGCCAGAAGCCCAGCGTACAAATATTACAAACAAGTATCAAAAAGCCCCTGGCACGCAGGCCAGGCATAGGCATCGAAAAATAAAATGGCTCGCAGGCCAAACAGAACGAGAAAGGAAAAACCTACTCGACGACGGTCCCCTCGGGCTGTTTGGGTTCGACAACCTCGTCCTCTTGCATTGGCTGCACGATCTGTCCGTCGACCACCTCGTAGTCGGGGTCAGTCCCTTCGATTATGAGGTCGGGGTTGAGAACCTGAAGCTGCTGCACGGCGTTTCTGAAACCTATGTCAGCCGCCACGAGGTTATCTTGCTCGGCTTCCCTTAGCTTCGCTATCAGCGCTGCCCGCGAAGTCAGCAACCTGTCTTCTTCGGTTTCCTCATCAACCAGGCGGACAGCCTCCTCCAGCTCGGCGTTCCTTGCCAAGAGACGATCCCTCTCCTCTTCAACCTCGACGTCCCTCGCCAAGAGACATTTCCACTCCTCCTCATCATTCTTCAACTTATCCTCCAACTTCCCTTGAAGCTCGACCTGGGCTTGGTTCTGGCTTTTGCAGTCAGCCAACTCCTTGCCCACTTCTCCATTTCGGCTGAGATGAACCTGAAACTCTCTCGCAACCTGTTCACCTCATCTTTGGGGCACGCCTCGTCGTTCAGAACCAAGGCAGCAGCGCAAACCCGCACCACCGCGGACACATCCTCCACCAGCGCCTTTCTCCGAGAAACCCTGTCGACGCCTAAGATGGCCCGAGCTTCGAGGGCACCCACGCATAGGGAATTATTCCCCATGAAGAAGTCCGACCTCGAATGGCAAGGCGGAAGCACAAACTTCACAGCACGAGGGCTTTCGTCCTCGGTGAGGTCGACGTCCACCAGATCGACAAGCCATTGTCTCTTCGGGGAGCTCTGAGTGCTGGGGGAGTCGCTGTCCTGGGGAGAACTAGAAGAACCCCCGGTGGCCGGAGTAGGACCGAGGACCTGCGATCGGAGTTGCTCGATGCGGCCTTTACCTCCCTTCTTCGAAAGGCGGGCAACCTTCAACTTTTTGAAGCGCTCCTCGGCAGTCGACATCTTACCTACAAAAAGAAAATAAATGTCAGTAAATCAGAGACCAGGACACGAAGGAAAAAGTGAGTCGAAGAGGATGTCACCACCTAGCAGCTCGAGAGCATCCTCATCGGAGAACGTCTCGAGGAGGGCCCTCGTATTGATCAAACAGCGTTTCGTCAACACCTTCCCGTCGTCTCCCTGGACGAATTCCCCGTCCATCGTCACGAGCTTGGCTTTATTAAAACCATTGATGAAAGCGACTATCCTCTCGTAGGCCAGGAGATCCCCCTCGTCAAGACGGCTAGGACTGACTTTTTAGCTGTCCGTCCCCTTTTTGAAGTGTTCTTCTGTCCAGAACAAGGGGAATCTCGGCTCGAGGACCTCCTCCGTCCTCCCGTCCACCTCGCGGGAAACTCGACGATACACCGAATTCACAGCTTCAAGCGTGACCGGCCTCACGATATAATGCTGGTATTTAAAGTCGCGAATAGAATCCAGGAAGGTGTGGAAGAGACTGCTCGTTTGTTTAAAAGACACCCAGCCGTGTCTGCCGTCGGAGGCCTGTCGCTGGAGGTGGAAGATGCGAAAGAAAAGAGGCACGGTTGCCCCGATCCGAAGATATTTACAGACGAGCTCGAAGGCTCAGATAAAAGCGAGGGAGTTAGGGTGAAGCTGCGAAGGCGCCAAGCGCAGCCAGACGAACACTGCTTGTTAGAAGTCCGTGAAGGGCAAACGTCACCCCGCCTCGTCAAACATGAACTCGTAAAGAGGGAACCTCATCCCTCGGTAGGTCGAGCATATGCGATGGTGTGCTTGGGGACGGAACACCCTCCACGACTTCGACGAACCGACCAGTCGGTGCTCGACAGTACAAAAAATATCATCCTCGTCCCCGTCGACGAACTGGGAAGCCATATTCAGCGGTTCTTCTCTAACCCACTCCGCAAGGGGACGTTCCTCGACACTAGTGATTGGCGTCATTGGAGAGTCGGGCTGGTCGTCGACGTCCAACGATCCCACGGCCACGGAAACGGACAAAGCTTCCATATACCAGAAAAGCAGAAGGAAACGGTGAATTCGATGATCCATATCAAATTCACCCCTCCACCGATGTTCAAGTGAAAGGGCGAAGAGGGAACGTCGGGGTTTCGAGACTGTCGCGCTCGTCCACGCCCCCGAGGCAACCGACGAGCCTCCCCGTGACCATCTTCAGGTCACCGGCATGCCGTGTTGGGAGGATTCCCTCACCGAAGAAATATTAGCGAGGACCCTGAGAGTTTCATCTCGTGTCCTCGGGACATTCGTCGTGTCCCCGAGTTATTCATCCCTTCTCCCCGCGATATGCAACAAGAAACTAAGAAATCCCGCCGTTTTCGCCGGAGATTTCGTGATATCCATGAAGAACTTCATCAGTTCACCATAGAACCACCCTATAAATGCAAACGAAAGGAGAAAAAAGAGAGAAACTTACTTGAAAAACGCTTCTGGTAGGGTTCTGACACGACAGTTGGTGGCGGCGTACGGTGGCGAAGTAGAGAAGGAAGATAGAGAGGGAGTCTGAGCGAAGGAGGAGCAAAAGTGCAAATGAGACGAGATGACCCCTATTTATAAGGGCCTCACAGGACTCGAGGATTTCCTAGGCAATCGATTACGCTACCCTAGCGTAGCCGCCCTAGGGAATGATGAGATGTGACACGTGGCACACGCTTTCCCACGCGCATTTTTTCATTTCCCAACACGCGTCCTTTCATTCGCCTTGCTTCAGACTTCTCGTATCCCCGCGACGTCGCTCATCCGCGGCCAGTCCAGCCCGAGCAGATCGAATTATTTCTCCCCGTTTGACCAACCGCTCCTCGTCTAGAATCCCTTCCTCGACTAGATAAGTCCTCGACATAGCTGGCCCTTAAGTCATTACTCCGACGCCTCAGAGCAACGACTTGGGAGGCTCCTGTTCTGGACTGGGCCGGGGTCCGCTCCTTAATCGACCAGGCCCAACCCACATGTCCTGGGATGGCCCAACAAAGGCCTCTTAGCACGACCAATGTCGAGCACATACCCACCTCGGCGGTGTTCAGGCGCACACGGTATAAAGCATCGGGCAGAGGCGCTAAGCCTCTCCGGGCTCGATCCTCCTCGACACTCAGGTGCTTCCCCCTCGAGGACCCATCTCCTTCTGCATATGAGAGTCCTCCCCGCGAGGACACGTCTCTCCCCGATACGCAAGACTCCTCCCCGCGAGGACACGTTCTCATGTAACCACCCACACCCGATGGAATTGGTCTGCCCTAATTTCGGAGATCTAGGAACGGTTGCCCCAGGACGAAGACCATGTGCTGGTCTTCACTACGCCACGTAAGCCCTGGCAGTTACTTGGATTGGGCTTGGCAATCCAACCCAGTGCAAGTGATCGTTGGCCCCGCGCTGGGGGCTCTCTATAAATACCCTCTCACTTGAGAGGGTCAGGTTACACAATCTCATACACTCTAACCTCTTTCTGTACTTGCTTTTACTTGTGACCCTTGCCTTACTTGAGCGTCGGAGTACCTTGTAGGTACACCCCCCCACCCCCCCCACCCCCCCCCCCCCGCGGCCGTCTTTCAACCTCACCGGAGCTGAAGTCCATACGACGTTGTTGGCCACTGAATAACTGTCTGATCCAGGTACGATCAATAATTAATTGTGTTGATTATACTATTATTCTTTTTGAAATTTTTTTCACTTTTTTAGTTATTGATTAATTGTGTTGATTTCAATGATAAAATGAATGATGTTTATTAAAACAACTTTATTAATAATAAATAGTGGAGTAATTACATGATTTAAAATGCAATAAATAAGGATAAATTAGTATAAATAAATAATAAATATTATATTAATATTTTAAATAGATGAATAAAAATAGGAAAGAGAACACCTATTGCAAAACAAGTGAAATATTAATTTAATAGTTGAAATTTCACTTTTTAAAAAGTGGATAAATGAATTGGAGTTGAACTAACCCCTATAATTAATTGTCTTTGCACATTTGTAAGTTAAGTTGACTTTATGAGAGTGTGCTCCTCTCAAGGTCTCAGGTTTGAATCCTACTAGGTGTAATCAATCTTTGTACGGGTCAGTCCATACGGAGCTTTGCTCTGCCTTTAAACGGGGCCCCCGCTAGTCGGTCGCAAGGCCGGATACCAAGATTTCCAAAAAAAAATTGACTTTATGACTTAATATATTTTCATATTTATTTTCATTTTAACTTTAGGAGATTTCTTATCCTACTCTATAAAGTAGAAAAACACCATATGAAAAATCTAAAATGCCCCTTAAATTTTTAAGATGTATCTCCGGACGCACCCTTATCTTAAGTCAGAATGTTACAACTTATCCGAAGATTTATATCTAATATATTTCAAAATACACCTCATGCATCCCACTGAGCCACACCAACAGATTTTGTAAACACGAATTCGGAGATGCATCTTCGAAATATTTCAAAATACACCACATGCATCTCTATCTGAAAGGCTCATTTTAAACATTTATTGATCCAAAGATGCATCTCTGTTTAGGGTTTACGGAGATGTATCTCTGTAACTAGTTAAAACAATGCAAGTTAAGTTTGTTTTATGGTTACTCAGATGAAAATGAAGATTTATAAATGTTAAGGCCTCTGTTATGTGATGAACATTAAACCATACAACCGATATGTAAAAAATTACATATCCGGAGTCAAAATAAGTCATCATGACATACATAATAAAGTCAAAATATACAATGAAGTCAAAATAAGTAAAAAATAAAATACAACCGAACATAAATCCAAACTACAAATACTATCAACTATTGCGTATGTCAGACTCGAGATCCTTGGGCTCCTCTGCCCCTATGCTCCGACATTATGTCTGGTACATCATTGTCTCTCGTGCCTCCGTCATAATGGCATATAGGACCTCCCTCACCTCAGAACTATTAAGAAAGACACCTCTGTCAATACCTGCCTGTGCAATCTCCACAATAGGATAACATCTAGGCAACACATCATGAGCATGATCTAACCTAGCGTACTCCTTCTCTAGTATCTCCTGATGAGCTGACCTTAGTCGATCTTCTAGAGTAGCCTACACCATATATGGATGTGACACCCTGAAGAACCACCTGAAGTACCTGTCTACATAGCTCCAGTCGCTTTCAACTATGGTACTTTGTGCCTCCTTCGGTACCAGATGACTAAGATAATCATTAAATATGGAATCTGTATCTCTACGTGTCATAGCAGGAGGAGCAGAGACAACATGATATCTGGTAATAGTCTGGGTGTCGCTGAACTATCGTATGACGCGCTTAGGCAGATGAGGAAATGTCTAACATGAACCGCAAGCCAATTATCTCGAGTATAAGACTATGTCGTCAAATGGCGACGTCTTAAGGTAATCGACATAAGTGTTAAAGTGCATATCCTCTGCTACCAAGCGGTCAAGATACACTTGAAACGACTCTGTCTCCTAGTTTTTCTTCCACCTACAAGACCAAAATGACAACCAAATACTAAAAGACCAATAAATATTACCGTCAAAAGTGTGATGTTTCATGTCACCTGCTTCGTCTACCACCCACATCCTTCAGATAACTTAGAGTACAAGCAGACCAAACAAGCGGCCCCCTAGTTGTACTCATGGGTCCGCTCAAAGTCCTCGAAGTATCGTAGGTAAATGACATCCATATAAATGGTCTTCTTGTCCACAAAAATGGCAGTGCCAACCAAATATAACAGGTATGCTCTATTAGCATACATTCTATGCCTCCCCACCTGCTCCTCATCACCAGTAGCTTGTTGTGCTCTAACCCGTTCATCTGTACGTACCTTATCCAAGAATCAAAACCTAGCATGAGCCCCTCTGGTGGCTTCAAACTCCCTCAAGGCAGCATCTGAGTTAACTCCTAGATAGTCTACCATCATCTCAAGTGCATCATATCTATTAATCCTCCCATGATCTAAAAGCTTCCCCCTAATCAGAAGATGCACTAGACACCACACATTGTTGAGTCTGATAGACATCCCACCAAGTGGTAGATGAAATGATGAGGTCTCAGTATGCCATCTCTCTACAAATGCATTAAGCATCCCGTGGTTCATCGTAACATAATCGATCTTGCATAAGTTCTTCATCCCAGATAGCTGTAAAACAACCTGAAACCACTCATCAATAGGCTGATGCAAGTCAGTAATCTTCCGCCCAAGGTTAATGAGTTTCAGCGGATCACGGTCCTGCAGAAAAATAAATCATCGTCAAAAACTTATAATATAATAATAAATGTAATTTAAAAAGAATCAATCCGACTAATTTTACCTCTTTATCCCATATATGTTTGGCAGTATGGTTCAGATAAAGAGGCAACATTGATAACTCTAACAGGCTTCCTTCAAATACCTCTACTTCCTCATCATCCCAAGGTCCCTCTGGTGCCAAGGGTGGCACTAGTGCCTCTTGTGACTGAGGTACCTTCGGTGACTCAGGTACCTCTAATGCATGAGTAGGTGAAATTGGTCGCCTACGGGAAGATGGAGGCCGTGATGCGTCACTATGTGATACCCATCTTATGTATTATTTATTTATGTCATACAAATAATTCATAGAGTATTATTTATTTGAAACTCTTTATTATTAATTGTCTTTATTCTTTACCATTGGTATTTTAGTACACATACTCATACTTGTTATTGGAAAAAATGTCTGTATTCGAACATATACCCGCTTGGATATTAATGTTAGCACATGTATTTAATGGGTAAGTAAGCACTCATACTCATATCTGTTACTTGCATTTTTAATAAAAATAAATAGATCAATTATAAATATCATATTATTTTAAAATTTTAAAAACATACCAAAGTTTTCATAAATATTTATTATTAAATTATAAAATAAACCAACACTTATATTAAATACGTAATATTTTAATATTAATATTTTTTTTAATCGAGAAAAATTGATTAATTAAAAAAATCAATATATACAGGGCAATCCTAACACGATGCAGCCCAATCCAAAC
Organism: Lathyrus tuberosus; assembly: GCA_022829125.1. Lineage (NCBI taxonomy): Eukaryota > Viridiplantae > Streptophyta > Magnoliopsida > Fabales > Fabaceae > Lathyrus > Lathyrus tuberosus. The sequence goes on from JALAZF010000076.1 coordinate 16,988,539, forward strand.
AAAACCTATTAACAACCAATACAAAAAATCCTTACTTAGAACATCAACAATCTAGCAAGATGTTCTCTAACCTTGGGAAAATTCAAACCTCTATACACTATAGTATCTATAATCTTTTCACCTATTCTAGTATTATTTATTTTGCCTCCAATACTCTTTTCATTTCTATGTCTCGAAACTTCATAAACACATTCCGCAGCAGGACTCTTGATAAGATTAGCTTTCCATCCACTTAAGTTCCTCATGCCATTCTTGGGATGTATGCTTGATTTGCAACCAATTCAGGACTTGTTGCCAAATTTTCTTCAGCTCTAAGCAACCAAAAAAAGTTGTGATGTATATAGTCTCTGGTTGCGAACAAAAGCAACAATTTTCATTGTCGATCATACCAAATTTGTAAAGCCTTACTTTCCTTGACATCACATTACCACTAATCCACAAAAAAGATCTACAGACAACATTGATCTTATGTATTACCTTTTTGGGAAGGGAAATATTAAAGTTTTTTTTTAATATTGATAGACATATTTTTTATATAATAATATAAATTAAATGTTATAAATATATATTGTGCGGGTATGCAGTAGAGGTATGCAGTAGAATGAGTATTATATCCAGACACATATCATTTTAATATTATTTTATTTCAGTGAATAATTATCTGAGTTAATGCAATTAATCATTTTGCATGTTTATATTATATTCGTAGTGAATATTTTTTTATATCAAATAGATATGTATTATATTGTAATCCCTATTTGTCATTAAAAAATAAATAAAAGTATCTTTATTCTTTATCTCACTTTTATGTGTTTGAATCTTTGATCCAAGTTGAATTTACACAATATAATTAATATGTTAGAAATATCGGTAAAGTTGAATGGATTCAGAACTGAATCGTGAATGATGTCACTTTTCTTAAAAATATTTCAAACACTCTCTTATATGTTTTAGAGTTGGAACGCAAGAATACCCAGGATAATTCAACCTTATATCAAATTTGCGCAAGACCGACGAAAACTCGATTTGTAGCGAAGAGTGTTTGAAATTTGTACAAGAGGATTTTCGGTTTTGTGATATGATTTTCAGAATTCTGGAATAGAGTATTTATAAGTCAGTATGTCTTGTTTCACAAGGTTGCGACCCTTGATGAAACAACACATTTTAACCAAAAATTGCAATGTTTCCAAGCATTACCTATGTTCATTCTGCAGCAACACTTTATGAAGTGCTATTTCTCTTCGAATTCAAAATTCAAACGCATGTGTTGATCAAAACGAGAACAATAATGAGCCCGGACGAAGGCCGGTCGTTGCCCACCGAAGCGCCACCTTATAACGTTGCGAGTAGCCCAATTGCTACGATGCGTCGTGCCCAAGTGCTCAAGTGTCGTCTACCAGCCGCCACTAGTGTCTCCACGCCTTCGAACTCGGTCTCGGAGCCGATGTCGTTGGTGGCGACACTGCCGAGGGGTGTATGAGGTGACGCTCTCAGACCCGGTCCCGGAGTCGGAGCCGGTGGCGATACCGACGATGAGGTGTATGGAGGAAACAATTGACATAGAGATATTTACTCAATTTTACTTTTCTTATCATTTTAGAACAATCCATAAATATTTATTGTTCATAAATTCCAACTTAATACGCTGAATAAACTATTACATTTTATTAGTCTACTTATTAATTTCTATCATCATCATATTTCAGGTACAAGGTTTCCATCTCGTTTAACGAAGATTAATTTATGTTAGGGAAATGGTAGGATCCACTCAATAATTTATTGTCAATGAAAATATAGAATAATATTCCCTAATTTATGTCGGTATAAATATAAAATAATTTATAAGTTACCGTGTATAATTAAAACTTAAACGTGACTTTAAAATTTGAAAACTACAGATTATTAAACACGGAATTTTTCTAGTAAATATACTAGAGTAAAAAGTTTTGATAACTATAGTAAAAATAATATTTCTAGAAGAACGAATGATTAGGAACTGAACCAGATCACTAAGATCTGATTTGATCTTAGTTAATCCTCTGACTGTAATGAAATCAATTCATTTGATTTGATCTGATTCTCTTTTATTTTATTTCTTTCTTCGCATTTATCTATGTTAGGAAGCCCACAATTCTATTATCAATTCATAATATTCATTTAGTCCTATTTATAGGAAAAAAAATTTAAAATTTATTTAATATTTAATATATTTAATTGATTAAATATATTAATTAATTAATTAATTTAAAAAATATTTTTGTTTAGAAATAAAACAATAAATAATAATAAATAAATATTTTCGCTTCTTGTTCAAACTTTCCTAGCGAAGCCTCTAAAAACATGGCATAGCCTAGGGGGTGTTTGTTTCATGGATACAAATGTTATTCCTGAGAATGAGACATTGAAATTCACATATTTCTTTATTTGTTTTAAGTTTTAATAATTTATGCCCAGATACTTTTTATTCCAAAAAATATGTTTTGTTCATTAATTTCTTCATTTTTATTCCCATGGCAATGGATGGGAATCTTACATTCTCATTGGAATATAAAATAACCAACCATAGCTTGTCACTCTCATGTTATTTTAACACATTCATTTTTTATTTTTTTATTTTTAAATTTTAATTAAAATAAAACATAAAAATATTCCTGGAAACTTTATTTATTTTCCAAACACATTGATAGGAATAAATTTTCTGGCAATAATATTCCTAGGAATGATATTCCCGGAATTATAATTTTAATCCATCAAACAAACACACCCTAGGTTTTTCTCTAATCATTGACAAGTTGTTTCTGTTGGAACTGGGTTCCAAGAAAGATGAGTGTTTGAGAGAAAGAAGAAGAAGAAGGAGAGAGAAGAGAGATTAGGGTTTTCAAAACTTTCTAAAACTTTTGTGTTAAATTGTTGTGTATTGTTATTGTATGTAATTACAAATTACAAAGCCCTTTATATAAACTATCAAAGCCCATGCCCAAACAAACATTTCGACTAACTTCCTTAACAGCTATATTCGACTCTGTCGAATACAGCTGACTACACAACACTACCACTAATTCGACTTCGACACAAACCCTATGAAGACTCTGACTTCAACAGAGAACTTGAATTACTTCTAACACACCACCTAATTCATGTTCTCGAGACTTCTCATCCCAATTCTCTTCTTTAACTCGTCGAATCTGACTTTCTTCAAAGGTTTGGTAAGTATGTCGGCTAGTTGAAATTCAGTCTTGCAATATTCAAGATCAAGCTTCCCTCTGTTCACTTGATCCCTGAGAAAATGATACCTTCTTTCTATGTGCTTACTTCGATCATGACACATAGGATGATTGGCAAGATCAATAGCTGACTTGTTGTCTACAAACAACTTCATCTTCCCAGGTTCCTTGATCTTGAGTTCTTCGAGCAACATCTCTATCCATGTTGCATACGATGCAGCTACGTACTCAGCTTCACATGATGACAAAGCCACAATGCTTTGTTTTCTCGAACTCCAAGAGATTGGAGCTCCTTCTATCATGAAAATGTAGCCTGCAGTACTCTTCTTCTCATCTTGGTCTCCACTGAAATCTGAATCAGTATAACCATATACCTCCGCATCTTTCGACTTGGACCTATTTCGACATGGCATCAGCACACCATGATCAATCGTACCCTTAATGTATCTTAGTACTCTCTTTACTGCAATGAGATGACATTCTTGGGGTTTCTCCATGAATCGACTTAACAATCCGACACTCTGACAAATGTCCGGCCTTGTATTGCAAAGATACCTCAAGGATCCAATAATTTGTTTGTAGAGTGTCGAACTTACAAACTCATCATCAGTTACCTTCTTCAACTTTGCTCCTGTTTCCAATGGAGTTGTTGCAGCTTTACAGTCAGTCATCTTGAACCTCTTCAAGATGTCTTGAGCATACTTCTTCTGGTGCAGGAACACACCTTCAACTGTGTCTTTGAATTCCATCCCTAAGAAATATGACAAATTCCCTAGGTCGGACATTTCGAACTCTTGCATTAGCTTCGACTTAACTTTTCTTATCTCAGCTTCATTTGCACCTATAATTAGCAAATCATCGACGTACAGGCATAAAATGATTCGACTATCATTGTCGACATCATTTACATAAACTCCATGCTCAGACACACACTTTGTGAAACCTGCTTCGATTAGGAAACTATCTATTCTTTTGTTCCAAGCCCTCGGGGCTTGCTTCAATCCATAGAGAGCTTTCCTCAATCTGTACACCTTCGACTCATGCCATTTGACCTCAAATCCTGGTGGTTGACTGGCATAAACTTCTTCCTCCAAAGGTCCATTCAAAAATGCTGATTTTACATCCAACTGATGTATCTTCCATCCTCTATATGCTGTTGTCGAAACAACAATCCTGATTGTTTCCAACCTAGCCACTGGCGCATAGACTTCGTCGAAATTAATACCATGTTTCTGCAGAAAACCTCTTGCCACTAGTCTTGCCTTATGCTTGGCAACTTCACCATTTGGCCTTCGTTTCAGCTTGTAAACCCATTTCACATCAATAGGCTTCTTGCTGGCTTTTTCGACAAGTTCCCAGGTATTGTTCTTCTCGATTGCCCTGAGTTCTTCCTTCATGGCTTCACACCAATTCGAATCATTCATGGCTTCATCCAAGTTAATTGGTTCTGCTTCAGCCATCATCATTCCTTCTTCTATTAAGTCACCATCTGCATTGATTACATTATCTGGAAATCTCTCATATCCAGCTAACCTTGTCGACTCAGCTCTTGTTCTAGTTGATCTTCTGATATTCTTCTCAGGAGGTTCCTCATCTTGAGTTGTCGTGGCCTCAGTTTGTAGGTCTTCTTCAAATACCGTCGGAACTGTCTCTTCCATCTGTCGACCAGTTTCCTGTTGAACTGACCCATGACTCCACTCCCATTTTTTATTTTCATCTACCAGAACATCTCGATTGATCACAACTTTATCATCTTCTGGTGAATATAGTCTGTATGCACCAGCTGAATGATAACCTATGAGCACCATGGTTTGACTTCGATCATCTAGTTTTGTTCTCAATTGCTCAGGAACATGCCTAAAACATATTGATCCAAAAATTCTAAGATGACTTACATTTGGCTTCTCACCTGTCCAAGCTTCATAAGGAGTCTTCTCGACTAGCTTCTTTGTTGGACATCTATTCAGAATATATACTGCTGTCGAAGCTGCTTCAGCCCAAAATCTCTTTGGCACCTCTTTAGCCTTCAACATACTTCTCGTCATATTCAGTATACTTCTATTCTTCCTCTCAGCTATTCCATTATGTTGAGGTGTATAGGTGCAATAACCTCATGCTCTATACCTTCCTCTTCACAAAATCTAGTAAACTCTCGAGAGGTGTATTCACCACCACCATCAGTTCCCAGTTTCTTTAGCTTACAGCCACTTTGCTTTTCGACAAGCAACTTAAACTTCTTGAACTTTGTGAATACTTCACTCTTACTTTCGATCATATAAATCCACATATATCTGGTGAATTCATTGATGAAAGTTAAGAAGTAACGCTTTCCACCATTCGACCTAACTTCAAAAGGTCCACATACGTCAGAATGAACAAGCTCCAACTTTCCTTTTGACTTAATTAGCAGATCATGTTTGAATGCTTTTCTAGCCTGCTTTGCTTTGCAGCATTCTTCACACACATGATTTTGTTCCTTCACCTGAGGTAAACCATAAACCATCTTCTTCTGATTGAGCATACCCAAACTCATAAAGTTTAGATGCCCATATCTATGATGCCATAGCCAATTCTTTTCCTCTTCTGTAGTTGACGCAAGACATTGATGATCAATCATGTTAATATGAACTTTAAAGGTCTTGTTATCAGCCAATGGTGCTTTCATTACCAACCTACCATCAGCATGATACACCTTCATTTGGTTCTTCTCCAGCTTCATATTATGTCCTTTGGCAAGTAATTGGCCTATACTTATCAAGTTACTTGTCATAGAAGGCACATACAACACATCAGTAATGCTGGCTTTTCTACCATCTCTTCTCATTACAGATATGTTTCCTCTTCCACCTGATGTGATCTGTCTACCATCTGCAAACTTTATCACCTTCTTAACTGATTCATCAAGCTTGGTGAACCAGTTCTTATTACCGGTCATATGGTTGCTGCAACCTGAATCAAGATACCACAAATTCGTTTCATCAGCGTCTGACTGAGTATCTGCCATTAGTAGCACATCATCAGAATCACTATCTTCTACCTGTGCATACTGCGCTTTGTCACTTTCTTTTGCTCGTGCTTCCTTCTTCTTTCGACACTCTCGAGCATAGTGACCAAAACCTTGACAATTGTAACACTGCACGTCTTTCATGTCAACTTTCTTCCCAGAATACTTGTTGCCCATGCCTTTCTTTGTTGAATCATCATGATTCTTTGAACTCTTGCTTGACTTCTCATCACTAGCAAGATTCCTCCCCTGCTTCCCCTTCCCAGACTTCTTTGTGAACTTCGCTTGTAGTGTTTGGTCCGATACCTTTTCTCTTTCTGAATCTTTTTGCTTCAACCTCATCTCATGAGCTTCCAAAGAAGCCTGTAGCTCTTCAACCTTCATCTCAGCAAGATTCTTGGACTCTTCAATGGACACTACAATGTAATCAAAATTTGCAGTCAGAGATCTTAGTACCTTCTCAATCTTCTGCAAATATGTGATTGTTTCTCCACAAGACTTCATCTGGTTCGTCAGCATTACCAATCTTGAAAAAAACTCTGAAACTGATTCATCTTCTTTCATTTGAATCATTTCGTATTGCTTTCTCAAGGTTTGCAGCTTCACCCTCTTCAGCTTCTCATCACCTCCATACAAGTTCTTTAACTTGTCCCACGCTCCTTTTGCAGATTTTTCTTCAATAATTTTCTCAAACACATTCGGATCCACACACTGGTGAATCAAGAACAACGTTTTGCCATCTTTCTTCCATTGATCCTTGTACACAGCTTTCTGTTCATCAGTCGCATTCGCCCCCAATTCAGCTACACCATCATTTATGATTTCAATCACATCTTAAAATCTGAAAATAACCCTCATCTGCGCAACCCACCGTTGGTAATTTTCCCCTTTGAAAACCGGTAGATTCGCTGGGAATTGTGTGGACGTTGTTGTTCCGTTTGCCATTAGATTCTCTCTGAATCGCAACCAGGCTCGTTGATACCAATTGTAGGAACTGGGTTCCAAGAAAGATGAATGTTTGAGAGAAAGAAGAAGAAGAAGGAGAGAGAAGAGAGATTAAGGTTTTCAAAACTTTCTAAAACTTTTGTGTTAAATTGTTGTGTATTGTTATTGTATGTAATTACAAATTACAAAGCCCTTTATATAGACTATCAAAGCACAGGCCCAAACAAACATTTCGACTAACTTCCTTAACCGCTATATTCGACTCTGTCGAATACAACTGACTACACAACACTACCACTAATTCGACTTCGACACAAACCCTATGAAGACTCTGACTTCGACAGAGAACTTGAATTACTTCTAACAATTTCATCAATTCATAATTAAATAACTTAAATTTTATATTTGTAATTTTTCTAATTAAAAAAAAAATTAAATTACAGTTTTAGTTCCTTAATTTTATCTGATTCACGAAATTAATTATTAATTTTATGTGATTCACAAAATTAGTTTTCATTTTCTAAATTCAAATCATTTTGATCTCTCTATTTTAAATTCAAACCGTTTTAATTTCGTTCTCACATTTTTTTCATAGAAAATCGATGATTCGTTCATTTTTTAACTTATATTTTTATATATAACGTTCAACAATATGTTTATATACAATAATTCGTTATATTTCACAAATAATTTGTCAATTAAAAATAAAAATATCGTTAATTTTAAGTGCAAAAGTATGAGAGGGACTAAAAATGCTTAAATTTAAAGTATAAGGATCAAAACTGCTTAAATTTAAAATATCAGTATTAATTTCGTGAATCAGATAAAATAAGAGGACCAAAACTATAATTAAACCTTAAAAAAGTATTTAACTTTAAATTGTGATTTTAATTTAACAATTGTGACCACGATGAATATATGAATGCCGCATGTTGAAGATTTCACTAAAATCTGATTTCTCCAAGCATTTTATCTTAAAATAAACACCATTTAATTTTTTTTAAATGATAAAAATAATATTAATTTTGAAATTATATAATTAAAAAATAGTAATTAATTTTTCGACCGTTATAAATATGGTCGTTCAAAGTCCACATATTGCAAATAATCTTGATCATTTATGCTACAATAGCCACATGGGACACACAACATACCTTAAATGATAGGTATTGAGTTGGTCACATGATCAACACATGGACAAATCAGATACATCACGAGATTGCCTCGGAAAGAGGTCACCTGCCATGATCTATAATGGAGCAAGGACAGACTGACTTATGAATGACAACAGAGTAGGGTGGAGGCGGGCTTAACCCCCACCCTCGCCTCCCACTACCACCTCCACCCTCGTCTCCAAATTCAATCGAGGATAACAATTGACCACTCACCCTGCCTCCAACGAGGAATAGGTTTCCCGGCTCTATCCTGTCCCCTTACAAAAATTGTAATTTTTTTATAATAAAATGTATGTTTTTCCATGGCAACAAAAACCAATAATTAAATTAAATACTTTTTTATTTTAATAATAATCATAAAACTTGGTAATTTTATATTTAATATCTACTTTTTAAAAAATAAATATTTATTCTAATAAATTGATTATCTTAAGATTAAAAATGGTAAATGTGTAATAAAATTATTTAAAATAAAGACAATAAAGTAAATTTAATAATTCGAGGCGAGACGGTGGGTGTGGGGTCAGTATTAGCATCACCGTCCCCCGCATCCTAATTAAAAATCGAGTTTTTGCTACACTTGCACCTATTTAAATCAGTTTTTTTCTTATTAGGCTTGGGGTTGGTCGAGCGAGTTCGGATTTGTTTTACCATGTTTAAGCGTACTGAATACGAGAAAAAATTGAGGACATTGTGTATTTCATTAGGCCTAAGAGGCTATATACACGTCACGGAAAATACATGATCGCTAGGTAATATACATCCATCACTCTTTTGAAAATCCTCGTTAATATTTGCCTCCCGAAGTCACTTTCTCGAACACAGACTTCGCCGTAATCTAACATGCCTCAGCCGGTTTTAAAGTGAGGCTTCTACAATAAATATATATATATATATATATATATATATATATATATATATATATATATATATATATATATTACATTTCTAGAGAGTTCACTTGTATAAGCTTTTCAACATATTTTCCAATATATTCTCCGCTTCCACGACCTAACATGCCATGATCCTTAACTCATGCACCATTTTATACAAATCTAAATACCTCTTTCTTTTGGTCACTTTTTGTTCCAGATTGGCCCAATCCACTTCTGCTCCCAGAACGGCCCAATTGCCTAAGTTCAGCCAATTTAGGTCAACATTTACCTTTCTGCCCCTCTTCCGGGCAAGGCTGGTCGGTTGACCCCCAGGGTAAACTGCCCCTCCTTTGCTGTTCCTGCCCGTTACGCACGGTTCCGCCATACAGAAACAGTCACGACGCCCGTGCCAGCAACTGTGCATCTGCTCGAGGCAACGGCTAGTTCCAGGCACCTCTGCCCGTCCAAACGCCTAGTTTCTGGAAGTTACCTATTCTTTGGGGAACGGTTATCTCGCCCCAAAAATAGGGACCAATGGCCAAGCACTGGGGGCACTATAAAAACCCTCTCATTTGAGAGGGTCAGGTATAAAAAATCATCCTACGAAACACATACTTGGTACTTGTCTTTCTTTCTCTCGATCCTTACTTTAGCATCAGAGTACCTTGCAGGTACACCCCCTCCTCATCTTTCACACCCAGCATCGCATACGTCACCTTTGGCCCACTTCAGGTTCAGATCAGATGTCAAGATCAGTGGTGCCGTCTGTGGGAACCTCTGTTATCCCCGTCTTTCTTCCATCATAGATTAAAGACCAAAACAGTCCTTCCAAGATTCCGATCATGGCCAACCAATATCAAGTCCCCGATGCTCATAACTCTGCCTTTTTCCCTATCAGCAAGACTGATACTGATGGAGCAACACCCTTTCTTGGGGGCGATGCCCATCAGGTGAGAGATGGAGCCACCGCGTCTCCCTTCCCCGTTTGCGTTGTTCACATTGAGGACCAGCCTTCACAGGACCACTAACTAGTCCCGATTTCGTCCAGCGGTGACCCGACCATGGCGGCCCTCCTCGAAGCCCTCAACAAGACCAACCTCCTAATCCTCTAACAGGACGCGAGAATTTGAGCCCTCGAAGAGTCCAACCGGCCAAGATCTCCTCCGTCGAGGAAAGAATGCCGAAGATCTCGGAGTCCACCTCCCCGGTGTGAAAGATACCGTCGGGCACCACCTGAGCCAGAGTCCCAGGCAATCAGAAAGCGCAGCCGCATCTCCCCACGGAGCCAGTACTCCCAGGGAACCAAGAGGACCAGAAGGGACCAGCGAGCAGAGCCCTAAGGTTCGCCTCCGCCCATATCCAATGGCAGGACACGAACCTCATCTCCCCACCGAGATCGCCATTCTACCCTTGGGCGAAGCACCCGCTCCCCACCGTGGTCCAACAGCAGCAGTGACGACGAGTCTCACGGCCCGTTGTCCCTGGAAATTATGGTCTTGAGCCTGCCAAAAAGACTGGAGAAACCACTATCTCTGGGCATGTATGATGGTACAATGGATCCTGACGAGCACACCGAGAATATCAATGCATTGCTCGACTATCGTGGCATTCGGGGCGCCATCAAATGTAGATTGTTCCCTACCACGCCGAGGAAGGGAGTGATGACTTGGTACAAGGAGCTCCCCGATGAATCAATCACGTCATGGAGACGGTTGGGGAGGATGTTCTCCAAACACTTCACGACCTACCGTCGCCACCCAAAGACCGAAGCCTCCCTTGAGGCCATAATTCAAGGGAAAGATGAGCCTCTTCGAGTCTATATCAAGAGGTTCAATAAAAAAACAGTTCAGGTTTCAACGACCGATGACATGAAGAAGTTCTTGCTAGAGCGAGGACTTCGTCCCCGTACAGAATTTGCCAAAGCGGTTGGCATTGAAACTCCGACAACGCTTTACGCCCTCCTTCTCAAGGCACAAGCATACATCCAGTACGAGGAGAAAGAAGCCGCTAGTTCTGCTCGGGACTCGAGGTACCAAGAGAGTGTCAGGTCCTCCAAACACGATGACCCCTCGACATCTTGTCGGGGAGATAGAAGACGTGAAGACCACCCTCGGGAGTCCCAGGATAACAAAGGGCCCTCCAGCCGCTTCCACGGGTATACTCCTGTCACCGCCTCTAGGGAAAAGATCCTATTCGAATGTACCAACTCAGAGTTCCAACAAGTATGGGTTCGATTCCCTAAACAGATACTAGCCAAGCCGAATACTGACAAGTCGAAGTATTGTCGGTTCCACAAGAGCCACGACCATATGACCGACGATTGCATCCACCTGAAGGATGCCATTGCGATACTGATCAGGGACGGGCATCTAAAACAGTTTTCCAAGAAGAAGGATACTCCACAGAAGGACGCCCAGGAGTCCAAGAAGATCGAGAAAGAGGTTCCTTCCTCAGAAGAGACAAGCCTCTGGGCCACCATGAGCATCTCGCTGCCTGAAGACTTCTGCATCCCAGAGGGACTCAACGTTCCCCCTTACTTCGCTACCCATAGCCCATAGGAAACCTTCCCCTGGGCCATGGTCATCTTCAGAGGGGGCTTCAACAAGGTTACTATAGGCTCTGTCAAAAGGAAGTTCGAACATCTTCTCAGCACGAGATCGAGCTGGAGTACCACGCTCGACAAAGTCCAGGGAGAGTTGGTCATATCACCTTCTATCGTGAGGAACTCCTCGATGAGACTCCCAACTTAAACATTTCGCTCCTCGTAAGAGCACAAATGGCCAACTTTGACATTCACCGAATCCTAGTCGATCATGGCAGCTCGGTCGACATCATGTATTCCCGGCTGTTTTCCACCCTCCAGCTGGATGAAACACACCTAACGCCCTACGTAGGCTCTGACTTACAAGGCTTTAACGGGTCGGTCACAAAGCCTTAGGGTACGTGGAACTGATCGTGACTTTTGGGTCTGCAAAGACGGCTAGGTCTATCAAATTCTAGTTCCTGGTCATCGACTGCCCCTTCCTCTATCAGTGCATCTTTGGATGGCTAAATTTGGCCGAATTGGTAGTTGTGCCATTAACCGTGCACCTGAAGATGAAGTACTACACTTCTAAGGGTCTTGTTGCCATACTATACGGAGACATCGAAGCAGCAATGAGATGTTTCGAGGAAGCCTCCAAAGGGCTAAACAATATCGCCACCAAGCCGAAGACTTCCAGTAAGCCTGCCCTGCCCAGCAGCTCCGAAGAGGAAAAGTCGCTGCCCCACGTCGACTCTATCGACCTTGACAGCCGCTTCTCCGAGGATGACCAGAGGGAGCAGAAAAAGAAGGAGAAAGAGATCTATCCATGTTCGAGCAGCCCTTCGACTTCAACCAGCAGTGGCGAAACCTCTCATCCGATACACCCAATTCCGGATGGCGAGTTCGAACTTGTCCTGCTCAGAGATGACCCTCAGCGAGGAGTGAAGATCGGGACTGGACTCCCCGACCTAGCTAGGAAACAGCTCAAAGTCTGTCTCTGGGAGAATGCAGATTTGTTTGCTTGGAGCGCCGCGGAAATTCCCGGCCTAGATCCTGACGTGGCCTTCCACCAGCTCACCATTGACCCCGCCGCTAGGGCAGTAGCTCAACCTAGGCGAAATCAGTCTCCGGAGAAAACGGAGGCTGCCGAACAAGCTATAAAAGACCTCTTAGAGGCAAATTTTATTTCGAAGGTCAAGTACACTACTTGGCTGTCCAATGTTGTACTCATTAAAAAATAAAATGGAAAATGGCGCATGTGTGTTGACTATACCAATCTCAATAGGGTCTGCCCTAAAGATGCATATCCCTTCCCCAACATAGACAAATTAGATGATAATTCTGCTGGTTTTAAATTGTTATCGTTCATGAACGTGTGTTTGGGCTATAACCAAATACCCATGGCAAAAAGTGACAAAAGGTATACAACTTTCATGACCGAATCGGGTAACTATTACTACAAAGTAATTACCTTCGGCTTGAAAAATGTTGGCGCTACCTACCAAAGAATGGTGAACAAGGTCTTCCGAGGAGAAATCGGGGATATGCTCGAAGTCTATATGGACGACATGATCGTGAAATCCCACAAGGAATCCGATCACACGACCCATTTAAGAAAATTCTTCGAGTAGGCTAGGAAATACAGGATGTGCTTCAACCCAGAGAAGTGCATGTTCGGGGTACGAGCGAGCAAGTTCCTCGGCTTCTACCTAACAGAACGAGGAATCGAAGCTAACCCCGACAAGTGCAGGGCCTTTTCCGAGTTCCCTACCCTAAACTCGAAGAAGTCTATCTAATCCCTCAACGGGATGCTCGCTTTACTATCTCGTTTTGTGGCAAATTCTGCACTACATGCACTCGCTTTTTTCAAACTCCTCCGCAAGGAGGCAACCTTTGAGTGGACGGAGGAATGCGACCAAGCCCTTCTCCACCTAAAGTGAGCATTGTCCGAGACGCCTGTCCTCTCCCGGCCCGATAACGACGAAACCATGTATCTCTATCTCGCCATCGCACACGAGACTGTCAGCGCCGCCCTCATTCGTGAAACGCCCGATGGGCAGAAACCCATCTACTTCACGAGCAAAGTGCAGCAGGGACCGGAACTGAGATACCAGTAGATAAAGAAGTTAGTCCTGGCCCTTATCAACACTGCGAGGATACTGAGGCACTACTTTCTAGCCCACACAATTGTGGTATGAACGAACCAACCCGTGAAGTAACTGTTAGGCCGACCAGACATGGCTGGTAGAATGTTCAAGTGGTCACTGGATGTGTCCGAGTTCGACATCCAGTATGAGAGCAGAAAAGCCCTCAAGGCTTGGGCGCTGGCAGACTTTGTCACGGAGATGACATTGCCCGATTCCCCCACTTGCGGGGCCCATAAATGGACAATCTTCGTCGACAAGGCATCCAGCTCAGCAGGAAGCGGGGCAGGTATCATCTTGGAAAATGAGGAAGGAATCCTCGTCGAGGTCTCGCTTACCTTATCTTTCCCCACTTCCAACAATCAAGCTGAATACGAAGCCTTCCTCGCTGGCCTACGCCTCACCGAAGACCTAGGAGCCGAGGAAGTCCTCATATGCAGCGATTCTCAACTCATGGCCCTCCAGGTTCGGGGAGAATATCAGGCCAGGAACGACAACTTGTCTGAATACTTGACCTTGGTGTAGCTCCGGTTTTGTGACGCGACCACTACCGCATTTAGTGCTACTTTCTGATTTCTAATATTTATCCTATGATGCTTAAAAGGAAGGGGAAGATAACGTAAACTAACCCTGCTCGCAAATGTTTTTCTTACAAATGCTAAGAGATCTGGAATCCGGGGTTGGTTATACTGACGGAAGCTACTAACACCCTGAGTATCTATAGTAATCTATAGGAACCTTTATTTGCATATATTTCTACTGTTGAATTGGGAAAGTTTATACTTTGGTGAAAGCTAAGGAAATTTTTTTTGTTGTTTTATGGTTTTCTATTATTTTTTGGAAGGTACTTGACCTAAGGTTTTTGATTATTGCGCTCGATAAGATATCGCAATCTTATGTGTAACACCCCCAATCTATACCCCCAAATAAATAAAGCGATAAAAATTTCCCCAGATATAATTAAACATTCATGGCATAGACGAAGGCGTCACATCAATTGAGACAAAACACAATAAACCTGCTCATAAAGATATGCAACAATTAGGTAGCAATTAACAGAGGAACTTAGTTCCTACTACCCACAATTCAGATACAAAATAAAAGCAGAAAATCTGCAACTGAATCTCATATATATATCACATAAAAAGTTTGTCTGTCATACACAGATTCATACATATACAATCCAAAAGATATCTATACATATACACATAAATCACAACGATCTGCCCGACTACCCGGTGCTACATATCAGAGTCGACCGACAAAACAATGAAGACCTAAGCTTCACAAAAAGACCTCCAACATCTAATCTGCAATGCCTCATAGAGCATTCAAAATAGCAGAAGGGTAAGAAACACAATCATAATATAATTGCATACAATTATATAATAACACTAAAATACACATGTAATATTCTCACCACAACTTATACCAGAATTTAAACACCAAACAACACAATGCATATCATCATATATCCATCACCAAGGCATATATAATCAAATAAATACATTTATCAATAACATATATATATATATATATATATATATATATATATATATATATATATATATATATATATCTCAACTCATCAATTCCACTCACAATTCCACACAAAATCAATCCATTCATGATTTATGCAAATGCAAAGAGACCGACACAATGACTCTATGCAAATGCGGTACCATCCATCCGTCAATCTCATCACTAGTTCACTCAGGAACTATTGGAACCATCGCTTGTTACTTAGTGTAACTCCCCGTCGGGCAAACGATGTTCCCTGTCGCTTTAGGTCCTATTGGTATAAGGCTCACGACGTTTATGGATCGCTTTAGGTCCCCTTTGTATAAGGCACACGATCTGATCGCTTTAGGTCCTCTTTGTATAAGGCACACGATCGTCTATAATCATCGCTTTATGTCCTCTTTGTATAAGGCACACGATGTTATAGCGGATTCCCTTTGGAACCAATTCGTCGCTCACACCCCACAAGGGCACACGACATCACAAGAATGCATATCATGATGCTTGGCATACAATGACTCATGACATTCAAATGCACACATATACACATTCATAATCATGCATATAACCTCAAATACAACACATTGCATTTTCTTTCCCTTAGGCCACAAACCATCATCACAACATTTTATCACATGTATTTTCATCACACAACAGCACACAAGTCCTACGATGTCCATATCAACAGCACATTGCATGATACACATCAATTACACACAATTAAAACGGTAAAAGTCGACAAAATAACACTATTCCAAATTCCCGACATAATTAAATCGGCCAACAATCCCAGAACCATTTTAATAAGAAAGTACATTTTATTAGCTTTCCAACGATACCAAGAATATTCAAAACGGATAATCGGAACACAAATTACGGACGTAAACGGAAAAGACATCGCGAAAAAACAACATTTTGCACTCCTGCTGGCCATACGCGTATTGCCTTGAGCCATACGCGTATTGCCCAAAATCTTACGCGTACCATTACGCGTTTCAGCAGATGGCCGAGAAAAATGAAATTCATTACGCGTATTGCCCTCAAATGCACCTCCAATACGCGTATTGCCCAAGCCAATACGCGTATGGACATGCCTGATACGCGTAACGGCAGTGGAAACCCAGAATTTTTCTGCAGAATTTTTTCTGCGAAACCATCCAAAACCCACTCCCATTTTTCACCTAAACACCAGAAAATTGCCAATAGATAGCACAACAACATATATCTAACATGTATCAACAATAAGGGACCTGAAAACATGATTCCCGACACAATTTAATCGGATTCTAACATTTTCAACATATTATAGTTTTTGTTCAATTTCCAATTTCAATCCAAAAACAACTAAATACAAACATACATAATCATACACAAGTATAATATAATCGAGTTTCGCAGCCTTACCCGATTTAATCGTGTTTGAAAAGTCGGTTGATCGATTTTCTTCTTTTCCAAGTTTTTCTCTCTTTTCTCCTTTCTCTTCTCTTTTCTTTCCCTTTTCCTTCTTTTCTTTTTCTTTCTCTCTAATTTTCTCTCTTTCTATTTCTATTTACTAACTTAAGGAAAAATAAAGTGAAATGACCAAAATACCCCTACACTCAAATATCTCGCAAACGTTCCCAAAACGCGATAAAACATATTCACGATGAAAAATAATATATTATCAAATAAAAGTCAAAAATAAAATAATATAATAATCAAATCGACTCGATTAAACAAAACTAACTAAAACTGGGGCGTTACAACTCTCCCCCACTTAGAAATTTTCGTCCTCGAAAATATTACCTGAGACGAACAACTCCGGATACGACTCCCGCATCCGACTCTCCAACTCCCAAGTCAAATTGCCCTCAGCAGTGCCTCCCCACGCTACTTTCACAAGCGCAATATCCTTGCCTCTTAACCGCTTTAACTCGCGATCCAAAATCCTCACTGGTAATGCCTCTACCGTAAGGTTCTCCCTTACCTCAACCTCATCCATCAGAATCACATGCGACGGATCCGGAACATACTTCCGAAGCTGTGAAACATGGAACACATCATGCAAATTCGAAAGACTCGGCGGCAACGCCACCCGATAAGCCACAGCACCCACTCTCGCGGATATCTGGTAAGGACCAATAAACCGAGAAGTAAGCTTCTTCGACTTCAATGCACGACCAACACCCGTCACCGGTGTAACTCTCTAAGATACATGATCGCCCTCTTAAAACTCAAGATCTTTCCTCCTTCGATCATGATAACTCTTTTGCCTACTCTGAGAAGCCTTCATTTTCTCACGAATAAGTTTCACCTTTTCTGTTGCACTAACTCCGGTCCAACCACCGAACTCTCACCAGATTCATGCCAACACAAAGGCGTTCGACATCTCCTTCCATATAACGCTTCAAAAGGTACCATTCCAGTACTCGAATGGAAACTGTTGTTATACGTGAATTCAACCAACGCAAGATAACTATCCCAAGCACCACCTTGCTCAAGAACACAAGCCCGCAACAAATCTTCCAATGACTGAATAGTTCTCTCGGTCTGACCATCCGTCTGCGGATGATAAGCAAAATTCAATCTCAACTTGGAACCTAAGGCCTTCTGCAAACTTTCCCAAAATCTGGAAGTAAACCTTAGATCTCGATCTGAAATAATACTCAACAGAACACCATGTAATTTCACAATCACACTGATATAAATCTCAGCCAACCTCTCCAAAGAAAAACTAATGTCAATCGGAATGAAATGCGCCGATTTAGTCAGCCTATCCACAACTACCCAAATGGCATTATGTCCCCTCAGTGTATTCGGCAACCCTGTTACAAAATCCATAGAAATGTTGTCCCATTTCCACTCGGGAATATCTAACGGTACCAACAATCCACTAGGCTTATGATGTTCTACCTTAGACTTCTGACACATCAAACACGAACACACAAACTGAGCCACATCTCTTTTCAATCCAGACCACCAAAAGATCTTCTTCAAATCTTGATACATCTTATTAGCTCCCGGATGTATACTCAAATTACTCCGGTGTCCTTCCTCCAAAATCATTTTTTCAAGTCCAAATCATCAGGAATACAAATCCTACCCCGAAATCTCAAAACAACCTTATCATCCACTTTAAAGTCACCATTCACACTTTGATCTCCAACCGTCATCAAATCCACAAATTTAACAGCCAACTTCTGTTTCTCGCTAACGGTTAACAGAAAATCATTAATAACCTTTAACATACCAAGCCTCACGCTATCAGACGTCAATTCACACACTAAACTCAAATCTCTAAACAATTCCAAAAGTTCTCACTCTTTAACCATCAAAGCGGACATATGCAATGATTTCCGGCTTAACGCATCGGCTACCACATTAGCTTTACCAGGATGGTAATTCAAGCCAAAGTCGTAGTCCTTCAAAAATTCCAACCATCTCCGTTGCCTCATATTCAACTCTTTCTGATCAGACAAGTATTTCAAACTTTTATGATCACTGAAGACTTCGAATCTTGCACCATAGAGATAATGCCTCCAAATTTTCAATACAAAAACCACGGCCACTAATTCCAAATCACGAGTAGGGTAATTTTTCTCATGAATCCTCAATTGCCTCGAAGCATAAGCCACAACCTTACCTTCCTGCATCAATACACCACCTAAACCAATCAAAGACGCATCATAATACACCACAAACGGTTTACTAGGATTCGGTAAGATCAAAATTGGAGCTGTAGTCAATCTTCTTTTCAGCTCATTAAAAATTTCCTCACACTGAATATCCCAAATGAACGCTTTACCTTTACAAGTCAACTGGGTCAAAGGAAGTGCTAACTTAGAAAAACCTTCAATGAACCTTCAATAATAACCAGCTAAACCCAAAAAGCTTCAAATTTCAGTAACAGATCTATGAGCCTCCCATTATAGATCTGCATCTACTTTAGATGGATCCACAACAATACCATTACCTGAAATCACATGCCCAAGAAAACTCACTTCTGACAACCAGAACTCACACTTGGACAACTTGGCAAAAAGTTTCCTTTCCTTCAAAATTTGCAACACAACACGCAAATGTTCCGCATGTTCCTCCCGGGACTTAGAATAAATCAAAATGTCATCAATAAACACAACAACAAATCGATCCAAATGCTCATGGAAAATATGATTCATATACTCCATAAACAGACCTGGCGCATTAGAAACTCTGAACGGCATCACAGAATATTCGTAATGACCGTATCGTGTCCTAAAAGCCGTCTTCTGAACATCTTCCTCTTTCACTCTAATCTGATGATAACCTGATCTTAAATCAATCTTACTAAACACACAAGCACCTACCAACTGGTCCATCAAATCATCAATTTTCGGAAGAGCGTACTTATTCTTAATCGTCACCTTATTCAGCTGGCGATAGTCAATACACAATCGCATACTTCCATCCTTCTTTTTCACCAACAAAACTGGAGCACCCCAAGGCGACACACTTGGCCTCACAAACCTCTTTTCTAACAATTCATTCAACTGCTTATTTAACTCAACCAACTCAGATGCCGACATACGATAAGGTGCCATAGATACAGGTCTAGTACCATGAATTAGATCTATAGAAAACTCCACCTCTCTCTCTCTGGCGACACATCTGAAATATCCTCAGGAAACACCTCTGGAAATTCACACACCACAGGAAACACATCAAGTGCAACTTGACTATCCACTGTCAACGATGCAAACAACCCAAACAACTGAGCTTCCTCCGCCAAAAGTTTCTTCAACTCTTTGGTAGATAAGAAACTCGACTCTTCGTCTTCTTCAAGAGAAGGAAATCTTACCAACTTATGATAACAATCAATATGAACCCGATTGAACTGCAACCAATTCATACCCAGAACTACATCTAAACCCTCCAACGGCAAACACACCAAATCCATCTCAAAATCTTTACCATAAATGGTCAAAGGACAACTTAAGCAAACTAAAGAAGTAGTTACTGACCCCATTGCTGGAGTATCAATAACCATCTCTCCACCCATCGAAGACAACAAAAGATTCAAACGCTTCGCGCACTCAGACGAAATAAACGAATGAGTCGCTCCAGTATCAATAATAGCAACTAAAGGCGTACTATTAATAAAATAAGTACCTCTGATCAGACGGTCTGCACTTGTAGTCTGAGTTCCTGCCAATGCAAAAACTTTCCCACCAGTTGGAGCTTGCTTTGGTTTCGGACACTTCGTGCTAACATGTCCAGGTTCACCACAGTTGAAACACTTCACCACGTTCCTCTTACAATCAGCTGCAATATGTCCTAAACCTCCACAATTAGAACACTTCCTCATATCTTTCTCAAACTGACGATGTCCTAAGTCATCACACCTAAAACATCGCGGAGAATTAGACATTCCTCCCCCACTTGGCCTTTTCTCAAAACTACCCCTTTGCTTACCCTTATCAGCTGGTGTCACATAAGGACCACCACGAAACAGTTGCTTCCCTTTCCTTTCGTTCACACTCTTATAGTGAGTAGAACGAGCTTTTCTATCTTCCTCATAAATCCTACAATAATCCACCAAGTCTGAAAACCTCCTAATCCTTTGATAACCGATTTCCTGCTTAATCTCAGGACGCTATCCATTCTCAAACTTCACACACTTAGAAAACTCTACAGTAGCCTCAGCATAATGTGGATAAAACTGAACAAGTTCCATAAACTTAGCAGTATAATCAACAACAGACATATTACCTTGTTTTAACTTCAAAAACTCTATTTCCTTCTTTCCTCTTACGTCTTTAGGAAAATACTTCCTCAGAAACTCAATGCTAAACACAGCCCAAGTGACTTCTTCCGCTGCAGCTTCCAACACATGACGAGTACTAACCCATCAATCATCAGCCTCTTCCTGCAACATGTGAGTACCCAGTCTCACCTTCTGATCCTCAGCACAATCCATCACTCGGAAGATTCTTTCAATCTCCTTAAGGTAAATCTGAGCACCATCAGGATCATGTCTCCCTTTGAAGACAGGCGGTTTGTTCTTCCTGAACTCATCATTTCCAGCAGCATTAGGTGTACCCTGCACATCCCAAGCCATAGCTTGCATAGCAGCAGCCAAAGCAGCGTCATTCCTACCAGCCATATTCTGTTCATTTCCAATAACAGTAACTATGGTTAAACAAACAGCTCACCCAAACACAACGACCAACAAGGACTGACACAAACTGACACGGACTGGCTCTTATACCACTTAATGTAACACCCCTAATCTATACCCCCAAATAAATAAAGCGATAAAAATTTTATCAGAGTATAATTAAACATTCATGGCATAGACGAAGGTGTCACATCAATTGAGACAAAACACAATAAACCTGCTCATAAAGATATGCAACAATCAGGTAGCAATTAACAGAGGAACTTAGTTCCTACTACCCACAATTCAGATACAGAATAAAAGCGGAAAATCTGCAACTGAATCTCATATATATATCACATAAAAAGTTTGTCTGTCATACACAGATTCATACATATACAATCCAAAAGATATCTATACATATACACATAAATCACAACGATCTCCCCGACTACCCGGTGCTACATATCAGAGCCGACCGACAAAAGAATGAAGACCTAAGCTTCACAAAAAGACCTCCAACATCTAATCTGCAATGTCTCATAGAGCATTCAAAATAGCAGAAGGGTGAGAAACACAATCATAATATAATTGCATACAATTATATAATAACAATAAAATACACATGTAATATTCTCACCACAACTTATATCAGAATTCAAACACCAAACAACACAATGCATATCATCATATATCCATCACCAAGGCATATATAATCAAATAAATGCATTTATCAACAACATATATATATATATATATATATATATATATATATATATATATATCAACGCATCAATTCCACTCACAATTCCACACAAAATCAATCCATTCATGATTTATGCAAATGCAAAGAGACCGACACAATGACTCTATGCAAATGCGGTACCATCCATCTGTCAATCTCATCACTAGTTCACTCAGGAACTATTGGAACCATCGCTTGTTACTTAGTGTAACTCCCCGTCGGGCAAACGATGTTCCCCGTCACTTTAGGTCCTCTTGGTATAAGGCTCACAACGTTTATGGATCGCTTTAGGTCCTCTTTGTATAAGGCACACGATCCGATCGCTTTAAGCCCTCTTTGTATAAGGCACACGATTGTCTATAATCATCGCTTTAGGTCCTCTTTGTATAAGGTACACGATGTTATAGCGGATTCCCTCTGGAACCGATTCGTCGCTCACACCCCACAAGGGCACACGACATCACAAGAATGCATATCATGATGCTTGGCATACAATGACTCATGACATTCAAATGCACACATATACACATTCATAATCATGCATATAACCTCAAATACAACACATTGCATTTTCTTGGCCTTAGGCCACAAACCATCATCACAACATTTTATCACATGTATTTTCATCACACAACAGCACACAAGTCATACGATGTCCATATCAACAGCACATTGCATGATGCACGTCAATTACACACAATTAAAACGATAAAAGTCAACAAAACAACACTATTACAAATTCCTGACATAATTAAATCGGCCAACAATCCCAAAACCATTTTAATAAGAAACTACATTTTATTAGCTTTCCAACGATACCAAGAATGTTCAAAACGGATAATCGAAACACAAGTTACGGACGTAAACGGAAAAAACATCGCGAAAAAACAACATTTGGTACTCCTGCTGGCCATACGCGTATTGCCCTGAGCCATACGCGTATTGCCCAAAATCTTACGCGTACCATTATGCGTTTCAGCAGATGGACGAGAAAAATGAAATTCATTACGCGTATTGCCCTCAAATGCACCTCCAATACGCGTATTGCCCAAGCCAATACGCGTATGGATATGCCTGATACGCGTAACTGCAGTGGAAACCCAGAATTTTTCTGCAGAAATTTTTCTGCGAAACCATCTAAAACCCACTCCCATTTTTCACCTAAACACCAAAAAATTGCCAATAGATAGCACAACAACATATATCTAACATGTATCAACAATAAGGGACCTGAAAACATGATTTCCGACACAATTTAATCGGATTCTAACATTTTCAACATATTATGGTTTTTGTTCAATATCTAATTTCAATCCAAAAACAACCAAATACAAACATACATAATCATACACAAGTATAATATAATCGAGTTTCACACCCTTACCCGATTTAATCGTGTTTGAAAAGTCAGTTGATCGATTTTCTTCTTTTCCAAGTTTTTCTCTCTTTTCTTCTTTCTCTTCTCTTTTCTTTCCCTTTTCCTTCTTTTCTTTTTCTTTCTCTCTAATTTTCTCTCTTTCTATTTCTATTTACTAACTTAAGGAAAATAAAGTGAAATGACCAAAATACCCCTACACTCAAATATCTCGCAAACGTTCCCAAAACGCGATAAAACATATTCACGACGAAAAATAATATATTATCAAATAAAAGTCAAAAATAAAATAATATAATAATCAAATAATCAAATCGACTCGATTAAATAGAACTAACTAAAACTGGGGCGTTACATTATGCCTATGTATTCCCATAAAGAGATTTGGGGAAATCAGAGCGATCGTAGTTCCTCCTATTCTACGGGAGGAGGAAGTTGTTTGGTGTCTTGTTCAAAACCCAATATTGAAGCTAAAAGAGTATTTGTGTCTTGATCAAAGCCCAAGATTGAAGCTAAAAGTTTGACTGAGACAATTTGTCATCTCTAAAGGGAGATATCTCACTTATTCATCACCAATACTGAAGAGTAAAATCATAAAAGAAAAAGCTTTAAACTTGGATTTTTGTCATCCTAAACAATGCCACATCTTTCTTTATGGGAGAAGTGAAATGTCATGAAGAAATAAGCTTTAAACTTGGATTTTGAAATATCCAGAGCAATGCCACGTCTTTCTTCATGAGTTTTATCGTAAGGGAAGAAGCTTTAAACTTGGGTTTTGAAAAATCCAGAGCAATGCCACATCCTCCTTTATGTAAAATAATTTGATTGGAAACTTGATTTGATTTAAAATGTGATGTATAGAAGGGATATCCTCCTACAGAGAGGACTCAGAGTCTCATATGTGGGGAAGTTGAATTTAGTGCCTTGATCAAAGCTCAAGGTTGAAGCTAAAAAAGTTGAAAACTGACTCAACTGGGGAGTTTTTATCTATCTTGTACAAAGCCCAAGATTGAGGCTGACTGATTGGAGAATTTATTGGTATAGCCTGAGAGAAGGCTAATAACTGTTGAGGAAGCTTGAAATGATTGGCTCAATACTGGTGGTTTGACTGACTCTTTTGGGTATTTTATTTATATCATGTACAGAGCCCAAGATAAATGAGTCTAAAAGAGTTTATTTGTATCTTGTACAAAGCCTAAGATGGTGAGGCTAAAAGATTTATTGCATAGATGACTAAGATTTGAATTGTGCTTTTAAGAAGCCTGAGGGTTCTTGTAAGAAGCCCAAGTGGAATCTATGATGCTTGGATGAAGCCCAAGAGGAGGCTAAAGGATTGAGTGAGACTTCCTAAGTCTCCTTGTATGAAGCCCAAGAGGAAGCTATGATGCTGGGGAGATTCTTTGTATGATGCCCAAGAGTAGGCAATGATGCTTGAATAAAGCCCAAGATGAGGCTATGATGCTTGGATAAAGCCCATGAGGAGTCTATGATGCTTGGATAAAGCCCAAGAGGAGGCTACGATGCTTGGATAAAGCCCAAGAGGAGGCTAACTGTACTGGGGAAATTTCCTATGTATAAGAAGGAACTAGTTGTTTGAACTAAGTTGTGGTGAGGAAAAGGATCCTATTGTTTGACATATGTCTAAACTGAGGATGACTTAAATGCTAAGAGAAAATTATCAAGATATAAACAAGTATATTAACAAGTATGAAATGAATTGAAAAGGTGGTGTTGGGTCTTACACTCTGATAGAGGCCCAAGTGTATTGTGATTGATTGGATGAATTAAGGTTTTGAGAAATTGAAGAAAGTTTTGATAGGAGGAGATGATTTAAATTTGAATTTGAATTTGAAGATGACTTTGACTTTGAAAAGATGAGGGAGAAAAGAAAGGTGTTAGGTCTTACACTCTGGATAGAGGCCCAAGATCATTGTATCCTATACAAAGCCCAGGATGAATGAGGCTAAAAGATTTTCTATTTTACAAATGGGGTGTTGGGTCTTACACTCTATCAGAGGCTCAGATGATTTGTATTTTGTTTATATATAGAGGGATGAGACTTACACTCCTAAGAGAGGCCCAAAAATTGTTGTGAAAACAGTGATCGCACCGTGATTTTGAAAAGTACAATGGGACTTATACTACAGCAGAGGCCCAGAGATTGGTTTATTTATAGAAAGTATTGGATATTACACTTTAATAGAGGCCCTTAAATTGTTGAATGAAGTTTGAAAAGGTTAAATCAAGGTGAAAACCATAATTTCATTTTTAAGATATTTTTAAAAGAAAATCAATTAAAAATGGTATAATTTATCAAATGAATCCATTAATCATGTTATGAATAATGATTAAGGTTTATAAAAAGATGTTTTATTCACATGAATATTTGAAATCAATTAGGTTTAAGAAAAATCAAGAAAATAAATTATTTTAAAGGTATTAAAACCATTTAAAAAAATAATATTTTCAACCTAATAAAAATATATCAAAATAAAATATTAGTTTTGTGATTTTTTGTGGATTAAAATAATTGGGTATTTAAATGATATGTGTGAAAATTGGGATTAAAAAAAATAATTTGGTAGGAGAAATCAATATTTGAAATTATTTTTAAAATATTTAAAACAATTAAAAATAATATTTTTTAATATATTAAAAAAATATCAAATACAAAATATTTTTTTGATTTTTTTTGGTGGATAAAATATTTAAATATGTGAATTATATGTGTGCAAAAATTCATTTAAAAATATTCAAAATTGAATATAGAAATTATTTTTTGAAAATAATATGAAAATATAAAAGATTTTAAAAATTTGAAAAATGGCGCCAAGGGCACCATCTTCTTCCCCGTGCACCACCACCATCACCAGATTTGCAAAACCTCATCTATCTCACTCAACTCTTGATGATTTTGAATGATATAAACATGAAATTCGTGTGTTTTTCAACAAGGAACATGATGATGGTGGTGTTTAATTGCATTTATTTTAAGTATAGAGCAAGATATCATGTGATGAACAGATGAACCCTAATTTTTCCAAGAACAATGTGAAATCCTATACACAATTGATACATAGCAATTGATTGAGGGAAAACATTCTATATACATGCAGAAACATTTTGGTAACTTGAAATATCAAAAATGATGCATGATTCATGGAGTTTGAAAGTTTAAGGCTTACCTCTGCAAAAGAGGAATTCAAATCCTCAGTTGTAGGTGTTACAGAAGTGTTTTGATGATCTGGACAGCTTCCTTGGACCTCAAGGAGTATGTTGATGTTCTTGGAATGGATTGAAACCTTCTGGATTGATGGGCTCGAATCCAACTGCAACTTGATTTGGATGGACTATGACCTTGATGAATTTGATGTTACATATGATGTTTAAGTGTTTGGATCACTCATATATGATGTATGTGAGGTGTTTGGATCATTGGTTTGGATGGAATTGCTCTGGTTTGAGAAATTTGATTTTCACTCTTTGAAACTTAGAACATTGGAATGGAAGAAGGAAATGAGATAAAACAAGTGTGATGTTGTTTTGGTGTGTTTGAAATAATCAGAAAAAACTCCTATTTATAGGAGAACAAGTTTGTTTTGGGAGGAATAATGTTAGATGAGGAATCACTCTATTATCTAATGGATATAACTAGGTAGCCTTTATCTTAAATGCCAAGGTACCAAAGTCTTCTTTGGCCTAACTCTTATCTTGACTCCAACCACATTTGCAAGTTTGAACACTCATGTTTCTTTACTTATCTTGACTGGTGTGGCTCATCTCCTGTTGATTCAATGTTCCACATTAAAGCTTGCAAACAAAACTTAAGTTCCATAGCTAGCAATGATGTTTCATGACTTTCAAAGGGCTATATTCTTAACTTATGGCCCAAGTTTGCAGGTTCTTCATGATTAGCTGAGATTCTTGTTGAATTAGATGAGGATCAGTCTTGCATAGTCACCAAATTTGGACTCAAAATTGTGGGATGCAAGTTATGTGTCAAAATTTGTCTTTGAAAAACAGTTGTAGCAAGGTGAGTTGTGAGGTTCATAACTTCTTGCTCAAATTGAATTAATGGATGTTCTTGTACTCTTTGGAAAGGTGATATAATGTACTACAACATTGATTTTTCATTTGGTCTTGAATCTTCTTGGATCATGGTGAAAAATGTCTTCAAAGTTGGCCAAAACATGAAACAAATTCTGCCTAAAAAATTCTAAGTGTCAAAATTCAAAACATCATGAAACCTAACTTTTTGGCCTTATAACTCAAAATCTATGCATTTTTTGGGGATGGTTCAGCCCAACAATCTTGTTGTATGGAAGAAGATCTATCATTTGAGCTTTGGAGGGCAAAAATGGTTGCTTAGATCACAAGTTATGGCCTTTGGAAGTTAGGAAAAAAAATCATGTTTTTCCATAACTTAGTGAGATTTTCAATTTCTCAACATTGCCCTTTTTACAAGTAACCTTGATTTCTTGATCAAATCTTGTTCAAATGCAACAATGGATCATGTTTTCTTGTATAATGGTTCATGATGAACATTTTTGGCCAAAAAGACAAACTTTGACTTTGGGTCTCAGATGAATTTTGTTAAGAGAAACCCTAATTCCTGATTTTTTATATATGAATCCTCTGAGGCAATTTTGAACTTATGAATGGACTTATGAGGTTCTTTTGAGCTTCTTGAATCATGTCCTAAGATTTGAGATCATGCCTTGCTCAAAAGTCAAAGGTATGGTTGACTTTTCATCAAAACCTTAGTTTGTGGCTCAGATGGATTTGAATTCTTGCATTGTTTATGAATCAAGTCCTTTGGGTTAATACAATCATATGAAGGGATTAATATAAGGCATTTGAGGTTTTTGAAACATATCTGGAGGCTTGGGATCATTCTTTGCTTCAAAAGTCAACTCAAGGATTGAATTAGGTCAAAACCCTAATTATGGTGTACTGATGATCTTGAGGCTTGATCAACTTGAAATGATGCAATATTGTGCTTGATTTTTGATGTTGAGGGTCTCTTGACCTCTATGGATGATTGAGAAGCTTGATAAGTTGAAGATCGTGTAAATTATTGGTTGATCCTTTTCCTGAATCTTCTGAGAGGCTCAAAACCCTATTTTTGGCCTAGAGTGAACACTTAGCAATCTTTGAGAGGATCAATGATGCATAAAGGTAAATCCATATTGTAGTGATAATTTTCATAATGACGTGAAGTCTTATGGTCAAAATTTAGGGTATGACACCTGGTCAAATAAAAGATGACAAAGTTCACATCGGTAGAGGTAAAGCATGTTCCCTGTGAACATAATGTTCGAGCATATGTTTTGTTAAAGTTGGCGAGCATGAAGAAGAATGGTGGAAACAAATCTATCATACAGGAAGTACTTCCTCAACCCAGCATCGAGAAAACTTCCACGACCCTCGACGTGCACGTTGTCAGCGACAACAGCTGCTAGATGACTCTAGTTTACAACTACCTCGCCAAGGACAAACTACCGTCCGACCCCAAGGAAGCCAGCATAGTCAGGCGCAGAGCCTGCTCCTATGTCCTGGTCGAATATAAACTCTACAGACGAGGGTTTTCCATCCTTCTCCTCAAATGCGTTGAGGAAGAGATGGTCGCTCATGTCCTACGTGAGATCCACGAAGGGATCAACGCCCAGCACCTTGGGGGGAGATCCCTCGCCAGGAAGACTCTACGAGCAAAATATTACAGGCCAATCATGCAGCATGGCGCAAAGGAACATGTGAAGAAATGCGACAAATGCCAATGGCACGGGGACATGCACTTGGTACCGCCCAATAAACTCAAAGCAATGTCTTCCCCGTGGCCCTTTGCATGGTGGGGCCTAGATATCCTGGGACCATTCGTCGTGGGTTCGAATCAGAACAAGTACCTGATTGTGGGGGTTGACTACTTTACTAAATAGATAGAAGCAAAGGCTCTGGCAAAAATAACAACCCATAACATACTTCGCTTCTACAAGCAGAACATCCTTGCCCACTTCGGCATCCCCCAAGCAATAGTCACCGATAACGGGACGCAATTCACGGACAAAAAGTTTCAGGAATTCGTCGCCCAACTGGGAACCAAGCAACACTTCGCGTCCGTTGAACATCCCCAGACTAATGGGCAAGCCTAAATAGCAAACAGGGTAATCCTACAAGGCCTCAAACAAAGGCTAGACGAAACGAAGAAACAATGGGTCGAGGAGCTGCACAACGTACTCTGGGCCTACCGTACTACGCCTCACTCTTCGTCGGTGAAACCCCTTTCCCTCTAGCATACAGAACTGAGGCAGTAATCCCCATTGAGATACATGTGCCCTCCAGGCGGACTGAATCCCCCCTAGACGAGGAGACAAATAGCGAGGCACTAAGGGAGGAGCTCGATCTCGTCGAAGAGGTCCGGTTTGGAGTAACCCTCCGCGAGTCCTCACTAAAACAAAAAATCGCAATTAGGCACAACTTCAAAGTTATACGACGAGAACTCCAAGTAAGCAGTCTCGTTCTAAGGAGGAATCACAAAGATTCTCGAGAAGGCAAACTCACCGCTATCTGGGAAGGGCCCTATCGTGTTCGAGCAAAAACAGAGAATGGGGCATACTACCTAGAACAGCTTAACGGGGAAGAACTTACTCGACCATGGAACGCCGAAAAGCTAAAACAATATTATAGCTAAGGCCTAACTATCGGCATGCTCTGTCGACACAACGAGCAGAACGCGTCGACTATAAGTTCGCGCCCAGGTACAAGAGTTGTACATCAAAATAAATTAAGGCAGGCTTTCTCTCAGGAACGAGCAAAACCCATGCCCGACAGCGGTTTAACGACCGAGCCCGCCATCGTCCGAGTACCATTATAGGCAGAACACCCAGCTCGCGATGGCTGAGAACTTGACCCGCAAACGCTACATGAGCTCCGCCCTCATGCCCGAAAGCTACCCATGCCTTTCGACCAGTTCCCCTCACTGCCAAACACATCTAAGTCGAGCAAACCCAAAACAACAAAGTTACCCCTATAACGGGCACACGCATATCTAGCAACATTTCAACACTTAGAGAAAATAAAGCAAAGTAAAGCCATGCCCGAAAACAAATCATGCAAAACCGACCACATTGGTCGGGAATAAATATTACAATAAAAGTGGCCACAAGGACCACGGTTGTACTTGTTACATCAACAAGGGACCATGCCCCATACAAAAAATAAGTTACAAAAATACGGCACACAGACCAAAAATACAACTAAAAAGAAATCACTCGTCCATTTGCTGAGGCTCGTCATGGAGAGTTTGTGCATGCTCCTCGCCGATTTGAAGAAACTCGGAGATGACGATTTTGCCGTCCACAACGCTGTAGAGGAACCTAGCCTCCTCGATGGCCAATTCGACCCCCGGGTTCAGGATCCTCAACTGCGCCACGACATTGTTGAAGGAATCCTCAGCGATGCCTTCGCAATCATCCTCTGCCTGGTTGATACGGGCGGCCAGCTCAGCCCGAGTCTTCAGCTTCCTCACCTCCTCATTCTCGTCCTCAGCAGGGGCAGCAACGGTCCTTAATTGCTCGACTAAATCTTCCGCGGGTTTCTTCTCCATGGCAAGGGTGTCTTTCTCCCGTTGACCTTGGTCAGTTTGTCCTGAAACATTTTTGCCTCCTCCCTGGACTTTTTTTAACTCCCCTTCCAGGTCTGTGATCGCAGTCTGGTCC
Source organism: Lathyrus tuberosus (assembly GCA_022829125.1). NCBI lineage: Eukaryota > Viridiplantae > Streptophyta > Magnoliopsida > Fabales > Fabaceae > Lathyrus > Lathyrus tuberosus. Next base: position 17,019,901 of record JALAZF010000076.1, read on the forward strand.
TTCTTCATCTCAGAATCGTGGTGAGAACCCTCGTCGGTGTAAACCACCGTCATTTCCAAGACCCTAATCAGGGCAGAAGCATTCTGAGCTAGCATTGCCCTTTTGCTCGGGCGATCCATCTCCTCGAGCTTCAAAGACTCTGCCCGAGGAATCGCCAAAGAAGAACCTTCGAAGAACTTTTTGTTGTGGAGACACGGGGGCAGCTCGAACCTACTCTTATCCCCTTCCTTGCTGAGGTCCACAATCTCGCCTGTCCATGTGCGCTTGGGCCTCAAATTAATAGGCACAGGGAATGTATGGACGGTTGAGGGAGTAGACAAGAAGGTCCCTAACTCTGATTGCGGAGGAGGCCCTCGCTGGCTAAGGTGGCTCTTCCCGATTAAAATTCCCCCTTGCCCTTCGCCTTAGTGTTCTTCACCATCCGTTCATGGACAGAAGACATTTTACCTGCAAAAACATAACAAGCACATTAGTAAAAGGAAAGGATAACAGTCTGAACAACATAAGAAATAAAGACTACCCAGCAATTCTAGAGCATCATCCCGAGTGTGGCACTCGAAGAGCTCCTTCGTATTGATATAATGGGTCTCTACCTTGAGCCCTCCAACTTCCTCGTAAATTGGCTCCCCGCTCTTAGTCACGCACAAAGCATGGGTGAAACCCTTGACAAAACCCACCAGTTTCGCGTAGCTGGCCTTGTCATCCTAGTCCAGCATTTCCAGAGTGGCGGTGTAACCATTTGTTCCCAGAGTAAAATGATCCCCGCTCTAGCAGAAGGGGAACCTCAATAACCTCCGCCCCTGTATCTTGCCCTCCTTGTCGATAATATCCTCCTTGTTCTCGTCCGTCGAGACTTCCCAAACGAACGTGGTGTCAGTGGCCCTCTCCGAAACGGGCTCTGTAACACCCCAATTACCATCACAAATAAATAATGCATAATTAAATCAGAGTAAATAAAAATTTATTTTTCCGACAGAAACAAGGATGCCACAATTAAGAAAAGAGAACACAATACCTGCTCATAAATTTTTGATACATAACACAAAATGGAATAACCTCAAAGGGAAGCTTTTCCCATAAAAAGGAAAGTTCAATTATGTAATAAAGCGGAAAGATCCATAACTGACTTGTTTTACAAAAATAAATTATTTTATAACGTCAAAATATTCATACAAAGTTAATACAAAATATATTCAACAAATGTATACATATAACAAAAACGTTCCCCGACTCATATGTTACGTATCAGAGCAGACAGACCATCAATGGACGGAGGTCTAATCTGCACTAAATCCTCCAAGACACAAATCTGCAATTGCCTCATAGAGCAACAAACCACAGCAGAAGGGTGAGAAATAACAATTAAATCAAGATTGCATAATAATATGCAAAAACACATAAAAATTCACATGCATAGTTATTCTCACCATAAGCATCACATACTAATACATATTGCATGCCACAGATATATAACATATTTCTAATAATCCAAACACATAGCATATATCAATTATACCAACATGATAACATGTTCACACATAATGCATACCAAAGTTATGACATATGGAAACACACCACCACATCACATAGCATATGTCTATACATAAAACATATTATCCACAACCAATGCATTTATCACATATGCACATCAATTCACCAATGCTATCACAAACTCAACACATAATCAATCCATTCATGATTTTCCACACATAATCAATCCATTCATGATTTATGCAAATGCAAAGAGACCGACACAACGACTCTATGCAAATGCCATGCGGTACCAATCCATCCATCATTCTCATCATCAGTTCACTCGGGAACTATTGGAACCATCGCTTGTTACTTAGTGTAACTCCCCGTCGGGCAAACGAAGTTCCCCATCGCTTTCGGTCCTCTTGGTATAAGGCTCACGACATTTATGGATCGCTTTCAGTCCTCTTTATATAAGGCTCACGATCCGATCGCTTTCGGTCCTCTTTGTATAAGGCTCACGATCGTCTATAATCATCGCTTTCAGTCCTCTTTGTATAAGGCTCACGATGTCATAGCAGATTCCCTCTAGAATCGATTCGTCGCTCACACCCCACATGAGCACACGACATCACAAGATGCATATCATGATGCTTGACATACAAGAACTCATGACAATCAAATGCATCTTCACAATTCAACCATATGAATTATCTCATCATCATTATTCATGCATTGGAAATCAATTCAAACAATGCATTTACTTGCCATAAGGCCACCAATTAACACACATTGCATTTCACATAAACAATGCATTTCATCATAATCCACAAACCATAACAATTAGCATGTTAACATATACACTCATATCAATTCACATCAAGAATTACTCACAATCAACCACAACAATCCTACAATCATACAATGATACTCACAACACTAGGATTCACGCCACAAGGCTACCCACAACAACATTCATAATAACATACATTTGTAATTCAATTCAACAAAGTATTTTTCCATTAGGCCACAAGCAACCACGACAAATTATCACATGCTTCAACATCATATAAACCACATAAAAGCTCCACGTTATATAGCAATAGCACAACACACGGTAAAACACCGACCGCACGCATTTAACGCGATAAAAACCCGACAACCCAACACTTTTACAAAACCACGACTTAAATAAATCATCTCCTACCCTCCAAACCATTTTTAATAGAAAAAATATTTTATTAGCTTTCCAACGCTTCTAACGGCGACCAAAACGGACTTACGGTTTGAAAGTTATGAAGAAAACAAAATAGAAAAATCTCGCGTTCGCTCCAGTATTCGCTAGGCGAACCCTAGCGAACCAAGGCAGTGGAAAACCAAAATAAAGTTTGCTAGGCGAACATTCGCCCGTTCCTTCGCTGGGGTTCGCTCGCGAAACCCAAAATTCGCAGCAGCGTCAATATAGGTCATATGGGACCAAAATACATCATTTCTACCACCCAAACCCTTCTAATTCATACCAGAACAACCAAAACATGTTCAGACATAATCAACAAGTATTCTACGCAGTTTATATCGAGTTTCAACCGTGAAAACATCGATTTCTATCAATTGCTCACAAATTCAACCAAATAGAAAACATACATTTTTCAACCAAACATTCAAACAAATACATACATATACATATACAAGCATGATATAATCGAAACTTCTCACCCTTACCCGATTAATCGCGATTGAAACGGAGTTTCCTCAATTTTTCCTCTTTCTCCTCTTCTCTCTTTCTTCTTTCCCTTTTCTTTCTTTTTCTTTCTATTCTCTATTTATATAAATATCTAACTACCCAAAATGACCATTTTGCCCTTACGCTCAAATATCTCTCAAACGCTCTCAAAATGTGATAAAACATAAACATACCGATGAAATATATTTCGGAAAATAAAAGTTGAAAAGAAATTATAATTTATTGCAAATATTTTACCTATCAGAGAAATTAACCAATTAACTCAATTAGCAGGCAAAATACAATAAATTCACACATTTCACAAAATTCACATAAATGAAATAAATAAATACAATTAAACAAATCGGGGCGTTACAACCCTCCCCCATTTAGACATTTTCGTCCTCGAAAATATAACTGATACGAACAACTCCGGATACGACTCCCGCATCCGACCAACAAACTACCGTGCCAACAAAAGGCACACCACAAATAATACAAACTGACAACCCACCTTGCTAACAGCAACTACAACGACGACACGACAACGACGACAACTACAACTATAAGATGCAAAGCCCATACAATGCACTTGACGACCAACTCACAACTCAAAGAATACCCAAGTTACGAACACACATGTACACTCTTGAACCGAAACACAACAAGAACATAAAGTTCCACAACCCAACATCGTCTCAACAACCTCTTCATAACCACAATACCAACATCCTTGTCACGCCACAATATTACAACAATGCTACGATCCACCAATCGAACATATAACCAAAACATTCATCTACATAGTAGCCCATGAATAATATTTAAACCTTTCACCTTACACTTCCATTCTGAAACGTCCAATGGTCTCATCATTCCTACATGTTTCCAATGTTCAACCTATGAACCCTTACAAGTCACACCTGCATATACAAAATGTGCCACATCACGCTTTCGTTGTGCACTCTGATTACTCGTAACCATCAAAACTATCAATCCCACGTCCAAAGTCTAACTCTTTCTCATATTCACCAAAAATCACTGTTCACTTTTAATATATCCAACTTCACACTCTACTGTGTTATCTCACACGCCAGACACAAGTCTCTGAACTGCTCAAATAATTTTAATTCTCTGACCATCAAAACAATCATATGCAAGGCTATCGACTTAACTCTTCAGGCACAACATTCACTTTACCAATAGGATAATTCGAGCCAAGGTCATAACTAATCAGGAATTTCAACCATCCGACCGTGCCTTAATCCGAGTTACAAATCAAAAGTTATGAAGGAAACAGAACTGCACAAACTATCATGTTCGCTAGGCGAACGCCTAGTGAGTGTTCGCTTCCGCCTTCGCTAGACGAACATCGTTGGTGAACATTCGCTGACCTTCGCCCCAGGTTCGCTAGGCGAACCATGGAAAACTCATAATCTCAGCAGCGCTGTTACTCATCCAAAACCATCATTTTCTCCATCCATACACCTTGAACCTAAAACCTTCAAAATAATACCTCCAGATTCTCAACATAAAAGTAACCGCAACCATCTTGAAATCATGAATCCTCAATTGTCGTAAAGCATAAGCTACGACTTTACCCTCTTAAATTATCACACTAGCTACACTCATCATAAACGCATCCCAATATCCTCACAAACGGTTTATCAGGATCACGCAATATCAAAACTGGAGCCATAGACAACTTCTACTTCAGCTCTCTGAAACTTTCCTCACAATGAACATCCAAAACAAACGACTCACCCTTTGCAAGTCAACTGAAGTAACAAAAACGCTAACTTGGAAAACCTCCCATAACCTTCAGTAATAACCAATTAAAGTCCAAAAATATTCTAATCTCCTTAACCAACTTCGGAGCCTCTCATTGTAGAACTGCATCTACTTCCGATGGATCCATAACCATACTCTCATCTGAAATAACATATCCAAGAAAACTAACCTTTTCAACCAAAATTCTCACTTGAATAACTTAGCATAAAACTTTGTCTCTTTTCAACACTTGTAATTCAAATCTCAAACACTCTGCCTATTCTTCCTCTGAGTTTTATAACAGATCCGAATATCCTTAATCAAAACCACTACGAACTTATCCAAGTAAATATAGAAGATACGATTCATCTACTCCACCACCATTACAGACTCATTACTAACACCAAATAACATCACTTTGCGTTGTAATGCCCAACCAAATTCCAAATGATATAAATTCCTAAAGCTTTTACAAATTTTTTTCGCTGGGAAACTGGTTACTCACATACAAGCTTAACCGAGTAAATAACAGCCTATCCCGCCGATAACAAACATAACCAGTTACATTAAGTCGATCAAAGCCTCAACTCACACAATTCACCACTCTTATCAAACATTCCAAACAATTGTAATTTCAATCAAACTCAACCAAACCATCCCAGTTATCTATTCATGAAAGTGGACACTTGTTCTCAATCGCTACCATATTCAACTGTTAGCAATCCATACACAATTTCTTCTCTTAACAATCCAAATTCCATAAATCCTAACATGTAGCAACAACCAAATAAAAGAAATCTCAAATATTACATCCACACCTAAGGGTTTTCTCAAAATTTCCATTAATGCTCTAAAATTCCAAAGACTCTAAACCTCTCCAGAACTCTAAGTTTTGCTTTCTATAGTCTCAATACCATCATACACATCATGCTTGTTATTCCATTCAATCATCCATCCTCTTTGTTACTAACACAACTGGAGCTCTCTAAGACGACACACTTGGTCTCACAAATCCCTTTTTCCAGTAAATCTTCCAACCGCTCTTTCAATCTGAGTTTCAATTCCTAAAAGTTCTTCTACTTACTTAGCAGATCCAAACCTCAAATCTTCACCTTCATCAAATTTGAGTTCAAGCTCTACTCTCTGAGAACAACCATTAACGATACCCAATCTTTCTCTCTCAATGACTTCCCAACTGGACCAACATACCAAAAACCTCGAATCCGCCTCACCTTCCGACATAAGAATATTCGTTGACTCAACAGAACAATCCGTAATAATTTTCTTAATTCCAAACAATTCATTTCACACACTATCAAAGCCGGAAAGACCCGTCTATTCCATCCAACATAATTTCATCTACTATCAACAAGAGATTAAGGGTGATTAGTTCCTCAATTTATCAATAGACAGCCGACAATCATGATGTGGCATAAACCGTCTTTACCAAACTATAATAGCATTTCTTGCATCTTGTGCACAAACTACCTAAGGCACAAATCCTTAGTTGACATAAACCTTACCTCCGTATTCCCTCCAGAATCGGGAACCACACTGTCCAAACAACACTTACTCTCTTGCAACCAACGACACACTGAGCCAATGCTCCACACCTAAAGCAACTTGGAGAAGTACCAGCTTCTCCCCCACTTATCTCATTCTTACACCTGAAGACAAAGGATTAGAAAACTAGAAAGCACTGACAGTGTTTCACACACATATCACATACTAGGGGATAAACAACATCGACAGTATTTAACTGTCACACCAACCGACTCAACAACTTGGCCGGACGGACCGACCTGCTCTGATACCACTATTGTAACACCTCAATTCCCGTCGCGAATAAATAATACATAATTAAATCAGAGTAAATAAAAATTTATTTTTCTGACAGAAACAAGGATGCCACAATTAAGAAAAGAGAACACAATCCCTGCTCATAAATTTTTGATACATAACACAAAATGGAATAACCTCAAAGGGAAGCTTTTCCCATAAAAAGAAAAGTTCAATTATGGAATAAAGCGGAAAGATCCATAACTGACTTGTTTTACAAAAATAAATTATTTTATAACGTCAAAATATTCATACAAAGTTAATACAAAACATATTCAACAAATGTATACATATAACAAAAACGTTCCCTGACTCCTGTGTTACGTATCAGAGCAGACAGACCGACAATGGACGGAGGACTAATCTGCACCAAATCCTCCAAGACACAAATCTGCAATTGCCTCATAGAGCAACAAACCACAACAGAAGGGTGAGAAATAACAATTAAATCAAGATTGCATAATAATATGCAAAAACACATAAAAATTCACATGCATAGTTATTCTCACCACAAGCATCACATACTAATACATATTGCATGCCACAGATATATAACATATTTCTAATAATCCAAACACATAGCATATATCAATTATACCAACATGATAACATGTTCACACATAATGCATACCAAAGTTATGACATATGGAAACACACCACCACATCACATAGCATATGTCTATACATAAAACATATTATCCACAACCAATGCATTTATCACATATGCACATCAATTCACCAATGCTATCACAAACTCAACACATAATCAATCCATTCATGATTTTCTACACATAATCAATCCATTCATGATTTATGCAAATGTAAAAAGACCGACACAACGACTCTATGCAAATGCCATACGGTACCAATCCATCCATCATTCTCATCATCAGTTCACTCAGGAACTATTGGAACCATCGCTTGTTACTTAGTGTAACTCCCCGTCGGGCAAACGATGTTCCCCGTCGCTTTCGGTCCTCTTGGTATAAGGCTCACGACGTTTATGGATCGCTTTCAGTCCTCTTTGTATAAGGCTCATGATCCGATCGCTTTCGTTCCTCTTTGTATAAGGCTCACGATCGTCTATAATCATCGCTTTCAGTCTTCTTTGTATAAGGCTCACGATGTCATAGCAGATTCCCTCTGGAATCGATTCGTCGCTCACACCCCACAAGGGCACACGACATCACAAGATGCATATCATGATGCTTGACATACAAGAACTCATGACAATCAAATGCATCTTCACAATTCAACCATATGAATTATCTCATCATCATTATTCATGCATTGGAAATTAATTCAAACAATGCATTTACTTGCCATAAGGCCACCAATTAACACACATTGCATTTCACATAAACAATGCATTTCATCATAATCCACAAACCATAACAATTAGCATGTTAGCATATACACTCATATCAATTCACATCAAGAATTACTCACAATCAACCACAACAATCCTACAATCATACAATGATACTCACAACACTAGGATTCACGCCACAAGGCTACCCACAACAACGTTCATAATAACATACATTTGTAATTCAATTCAACAAAGTATTTTGCCATTAGGCCACAAGCAACCACGACAAATTATCACATGCTTCAACATCATATAAACCACATAAAAGCTCCACGTTATATAACAATAGCACAACACACGGTAAAACACCGACCGCACGCATTTAACGCAATAAAAACCCGACAACCCAACACTTTTATAAAACCACGACTTAAATAAATCATCTCCTACCCTCCAAACCATTTTTAATAGAAATAATATTTTATTAGTTTTCCAACGCTTCGAACGGCGACCAAAACGGACTTACGGTTTGAAAGTTATGAAGAAAACAAAATAGAAAAATCTCGCGTTCGCTCCAGTATTCGCTAGGCGAACCCTAGCGAACCAAGGCAGTGGAAAACCAACATAAAGTTCGCTAGGCGAACATTCGCCCGTTCCTTCGCTGGGGTTCGCCCGCGAAACCCAGAATTTGCAGCAGTGTCAATATAGGTCATATGGGACCAAAATACATCATTTCTACCACCCAAACCCTTCTAATTCATACCAAAACAACCAAAACATGTTCAGACATAATCAACAAGTATTCTACGCAGTTTATATCGAGTTTCAACCGTGAAAACATCGATTTCTATCAATTGCTCACAAATTCAACCAAATAGAAAACATACATTTTTCAACCAAACATTCAAACAAATACATACATATACATATACAAGCATGATATAATCGAAACTTCTCACCCTTACCCGATTAATCGCGATTGAAACGGAGTTTCCTCGATTTTTCCTCTTTCTCCTCTTCTCTCTTTCTTCTTTCCCTTTTCTTTCTTTTTCTTTCTATTCTCTATTTATATAAATATCTAACTACCCAAAATGACCATTTTGCCCTTACGCTCAAATATCTCTCAAACGCTCTCAAAATGTGATAAAACATAAACATACCGATGAAATATATTTCGGAAAATAAAAGTTGAAAAGAAATTATAATTTATTGCAAATATTTTACCTATCAGAGAAATTAACCAATTAACTCAATTAGCAGGTAAAATACAATAAATTCACACATTTCACAAAATTCACATAAATGAAATAAATAAATACAATTAAACAAATCGGGGCGTTATAGGCTCACTAATATAAAACCGCTCCTTGAAAGTCCTAATGGACTCTGAGAAGGGTTTGAACAACTTCCTCCCCTGCTTCACGGAGACCCAACCAAACTTCCTCCCCGGAACCTGTCACTGGAGATGGAAGACTGTAAAGAAGAGGGGGAGGATAACACATATCTCCAAAAAGTCGCAGGTCAACTCGAATACCCGAATGAATGCAATGGAGTTAGGATGTAACTGCGAAGGCGCTAGATCCAGGTGCACGAAGATCGACCTCTGAAAATACGTGAAGGGCAACCTCAGGCTTATCTCCTTAAAGATGTACTCGTACATAGGGAAATCTCCCCGTACGTCGAGCATATGCGGCCATCCTTTCCAGGAAAATGGACCTTCCACTCCCCCTCAGCCCCCACCGTCGTGAAGGCGTCTCCGGTGAAATAAGCAAAGACGGAGGCATGCTCCCCGGGTTCCGCAACAGACCACTCTTCTGTGGTGGTCCTCAGAGCGTGTGTTTCGCCAGCGTCCACGAGAGTGGAGGTATCTTCCGTATCACTATCCTCCGAGGAGCTCTCCTTGGACAAGTCCCTAAGAATTTCATCCTCAGTTTCGCGTGTCATCTCCTTTACCTGAAAAGTAGAGAACAAAAGTGAATTCGATGAAAAAATCAATCCACCATTCCACCGCTAGTCAAGTGAAAGGGCGCACGAAGGCCCGAGGACAACGTCCCCGACCTAAGCCCTACTCAAATGTCACAACTATAGCGCGAGGAGATGCCTAGGATAATCCCTCTAACGCACGCGGGGAGATCTTCCCTAGTTCGCTACCTAGAACCTCCGTTGAAGATCCACCAGAAAACTCATGAGTACACCAGAAGATTCATGGTTTTCGCCGGCGACAAACGCTTTCGTCGTTGCAACAACGTCAAAATCAACCTAAAGGCCTAAGTCCCTAAGGTTCCGGCGACGCCGACAGCGACGGAAAGTGGTCAAGCCACCACCAACAGTCACTGGAAACGGCCACTACACTACCCTAGTTCACCCTAACAGCATGCATTCTAAGAAAACTGAAAGTGAAAAACCTATAACAGAGATCAGTTTAGGCAGCTTACGTGGTCGAGGAAGAAGTTAAGGGGTCAAAAAACTCTGGTCGGTGCTTGTAAGGTGGCTGAACGGTGGCTGGACGGCGGCGAACGACGGAATGCAGAAAGGAGCAACAAGGGAAGAGAGAGAAGCGAAAAGTGCAAATGAGCAGCTTCTCCCTCTATTTATAGACAATCTATGGGCAAGTGCGCGAGCACGCGCGGCTAGGGTTATCATCATGACCCTAGCCTAGCCATCATTACGCATTAAATGATGCACATGGCTCGATGTACGTGTGGCACTTCACCTTTTCAGATCACATCAACCGTTGGGCTCCCCGCGAGTTGGGCACGACGTGCAACGTTACAGGTCCTCCGTGGACTCCCTCGGGCACCATAAAACAACCTCATCTCGTCGACAAGCGACGACCGTCTCAAAACCTCCCCGCGACTGCGAGCTACCCTTAAGTCATCACTCTCGTGCTCGGGAGCAACGACTTAGGGGGCTCCTGTTTCGGACTGGCCCAATGGCTAGACATTGCCCAATCCACTTCTGCTCCCAAAACGACCTAATTGTCTAAGTCCAGCCAATTTAGGTCTACATTTACCTTTCTGCCCCTCTTCCAAGAAAGGCTGGTCGGTTGACCCCTAGGGTCAGTTGCCTCTCCTTTGCAGTTCCTGCCCGTTACTCACGGTTACACCATCCAGAAACAGTCACGACGCCCGTGCCCGCAACTGCGCCTCTACCCGTGGCAACGGCTAGTTTCGGGCACCTCTGTTCGTCCTAACGGCTAGTTTCTGGCAATTACCTATTCTTTGGGGAACGGTTATCTCCCCCGAAAATAGGGACCAATGGCCAAGCGTTGGGGGCACTATAAAAACCCTCTCATTTGAGAGGGTCAGGTATAAAAAATCATCCTATGAAACACATACTTGGTACTTTCTTTTCTTTCTCCCGATCCTTACTTTAGCATTGGAGTGCCTTGCAGGTACACCTCCTCCTCATCTTTCACACCCAGCATCGCATACGTCATTTCTGGCCCACTTCAGGTTCTGATCAGCTATCAAAATCACTTTTCATATTCCTCTTCACCATCATCACATTCGTGAATCGACATTGGCATCATTGTCTTTGACATTGAAAATAGTTTCACGAGTATTGAATTTGAGGCCGAGTCAATTTTACCGGACCTTATGGTGGGTGCTTAATGTACTCGTAAGAGTAAGTCAATGTAATTTTACCAACAAAGGGTCGGTAAAGTCTCAATCGTATATTATCTCAATTGTCAATGTTCCTTCCTTAAGTTATCACCTGCTTATATAATACCTCTGATATTCTCTGCAATTAAAGTTCATTAAAAATCATTAAGGTGATTGTCTCTGATTAAATGTGGGCTCTTAATGAAGATTGAAATTAGACTCTCATAATGTTTGTCAATTTGCCATAAATACATTATATTATGCATTTAACTCTCATTATTTAGTGGCCTCCTTCATACTAATTTTAGGTCGGATGAGATGACATGTTCCACCTTATTTATTGTGGGCACGCCCTTGTTCACCAAGGTATAGGGATGGCAATTTGACCCATCTCCATAGGGTACCCGCAAAAATTACCCACAACAAACAAGGTAAAAATCCGCAAAATGGGTACGGGTATGGGCACGGGCAATTACCCATTAAAATACGCAGGCATGGACGCGGATACGAGTACCTTAGTACCCAACCTGCCCCATACCCGCACTATATATATTTTCATATTTTTATAGTATTTATTATTATAAGTACGTGTATGTTTATCAATTTTATTGAATACATCTATATTAAACTTGTACACATTTCAATATAAGTGTTTGTTTATTTCTTAACTCAATAATAATATCCTTGAATTTTTTTTAATATTGCCAAAATTTTAAAATAAAATAATAAATTATAATTGATTAATAATGATTTACTAGAAGTATGGATAAACGGGTACGAGTATGAGTACTTAGCTATTCATAGAGTACGGGCACAGATATAAATATTGGTGTCCACACGGGTATATGCTCGGGTATAGAGATTTTTTTATAATTGTATATATGAGGACGGATACTATAATACCCTGTCCATACCCTATTCATTGTCATCCCTACTAAAGTAGGCTCTTTCAACTTCATAATATAGCCTCGTCTCTTCCGATGCACGGTAGATATTTATTGTACTTCCTCCAGCCTTATTCCAAAACTATCCCTACATTAGTTACACAGTGTTATCAGTGGAAGACAATTTAATTAAGGGTATATTAATAGTTCTGTTATCTCTTTAACATGAAACCAAAAAAATTAAATATTTCATTCTTAATAAACCTGAAAAATTATCTCTTTTGCGTATAAATAAAGCCGGAATAGTACTATATTTAATGAGTTTAATTGTACGCAATTCCTAACCTACTAAGAAATCAGACATTTACATAATTTCTCATGTATAAACCACGGATCTGGATCGTCTCCCGTTTTTTTCTCCTGATGTCCATTCTACTCTTATCATTGTCACACATTTACATTTTACTACTTTTGAGCCATTACATGAAGGATATAAAAGATGACTAAAAAGACAGACGGCAGAGAATCTATTTCCATAAACCACATAAAGACGAAGGGTGTGTTTGGATTGACGGTGAATAGAATTGATTCTAGCAGAATTGAGTGTGGTAGAATTAATTTTAATAGAATTGAATTTAACAGAATTGATTTATGTTTGGATACATTTAATGAAAAGTAAGCTAAACAATAAATTTCAGTGTAAAAATCACCTATAATTAATTCTGGAGGTAGAAGCTACAAATTCTAGCTTCAAGTAAAATCAATTCTGGAGGTAGAATCAATTCTACTTTTGATAAAACAAACACCTCAAAATCAACCAGAATCAATTCTATACCTCTAAAATTGATTCTGGGTCTTCCAAAAACTAATCCAAACATGCTAGAAATGATTTTTTGAGACTCGCTGATAAATCAGACATTTAAAGTCCTCTTCTCTTAATTATCATATTTATGCAATGTATCTGGTTGACAACATTAAAACAATAATATTCATACAAATTCCAGTGAATTATTGTTGCATGCAATAGCTAAATTATTAATTTGGTTAATTATCAAAGATGCATGTGATATGTTGCTACCTTATTTTAATTTAGATAAAATAATAGTAGTAATAAAAAGAATGAATTAATTGAAATGCATTGATAGTTAATTATAACCGTTGGATGTAAAGAGAAGTTTGATTTTTAATTTAATAATCTGTAAAGTAACTCAAACGAATAATAGTGATGTATTGACAGTGTAAAACTTTTTAAACTGTCAGTACATAGTAATTAATCTCTAAAAAGAATTGTTTTATCTTTAAAGGAAGAGTTGTAGTCGAGATTAGGTACCTTGCACCTCTAACATAGTAACATAATAAATATGAACCATTGATAAAAATTGTCACGTTGCATCTGATTTTATTGTTACATTGCATCTAGCATTTTTATTATTTTATTTGGCTTTTGATTTTATTAGTTTTGTTTAGAATATGTTAGATAATTTTAATTAGACTATGTTGCACTTGCATATAGGGTATATCTACATGTTTTGGAAATATTTAGACATTAAGTAAGTTTGTTAATTTAATAAATTTTTTGAAAAGCTAAAATATTATTAATAATAAAGAAGAAGTTAAATAACATAAGAAATACCAAAAGTTACAATAGACAAAATCAAAAACAACAAATAGATACAGATAAAACTACAAAAGATAAAATTACAAGGTCAAAAACAAATACATATCTGAAAAGCATAAGTTAGAGAGAAGGTCACCTTCTCTCTTCCTTCTCTGCTGTTATGGTGGGTTTCTCTAAGACGACTGAAGAAGGAGTTTGGTCAAGAGTGACGAAAAGAAACAAAAACAGGAATTTTAAATGGGATACTAAGGTTAACAGGGAGGCGAAGGAAGACAAGAGTACATAGAAAACTACAATTATCTTCATAATAGAATTTCCTGAGTCCTTTAGGACAAATGACTTTTTCAATCATTTTGAAGAGTTCAGAGTGATTGACAAGATTGTTATTTCGGCGAAAAGGGATAAATGAGGGAGAAAGTATGGTTGCGTCCGCTTTTTTGGGGTGCATGATGTGAGAAGCTTGGTTCTGAAGTTGGACAACTTATGGCTAGAGGGTTTGAAGCTTTATGCTAACCTACCTAGATTTCAGAGGGCAGTGAATGTAGCTTTTTATGGCCATTTTGATAAGGGCAGAGGTAAGGTATATGAAGGGCAAGGTCTTAATCAGAGGAGGGGGAGTGCAACAGACTCAAAGGTCTTTCAAGGTAATCAGTTCACTGAGCGAGGTAAAACTTATGTTGAAGCAACTAGCCAAAGAGATGACGTTTCACCTAAGCAGGATAAGTTGCTGACGTTTGAGGTGGAGGAAGAGGTTCTGAAGAGGTTCGAAAAATCCTATGTGGGAAAGGTTCTTAACCCGGGTTTAATGTATAACATTCAAAGAATGTTGCACACTGAGGGTTACTTTGCTTTGAAGGTTACCCCGATGGGAGCTAACCTCTGTCTGCTTGAAGAAGATGAAAATGGCGAACTGGAAGCGTTAGTTGAGGGAGCTGCTGGATGGTTAAGTCAATGGTTCTCTGAAGTTAGAAAATGGAGATTGGACGACGTGGATGCAGAGAGGATTACGTGGTTAAGGGTCTACGGCATTCCCAGTCATGCATGGAATGTCAGTTTCTTTGAACGTATTTCCTCTACGATTGGGAAATATATTTGTTGTGAAGAAACTACCTCTGACCTTTCAAGATTGGATGTAGCAAGTTTAATGGTAAGAACGTCTTGTGGGATGTTAATCAATGAAGTCTTAAAGGTTAGCATCAATGGGGTTGCTTTTAGGATCCGTTTGGTAGAGGGAACCCTTGGTCATTCCTCTAGGGTGGTTAAGCAACCATTAGCCGGTGGTCCGGAGTCGGAGTTTGAAGATTGTAACAACAGCTCCTCGTGGAATGATTTTTTGAGCAATGATGAAGATCAAGGGTTTTTTTAGGATGGTGGGTCCCAAAGCCCAATTATTGAGCCTCTCAATAAAGCAGGTATCACCAAAAAGGTTTTTTTGTCCCTTTTGAGAAAAAGTGTGACCATGTGGACTTAAATTGTGGTACTAAGGTCTTAGGAGGTAGCTTTCATAGCTCAGAAGCAGCTTTTGTTAAGGGTGTAGTTCCCAACGACTTTAATGATGATGGTAGGGTCATCCCTATTCTTAGGGACATCAATTCGGGTCCCCAAGAAGATGTAGAATTGGTTTTGGGTCGGGTTCCTCATCTGGTGTTTGATGACCTCCTTAAGGCCCAACAGGCCCAAGTCCTTGGTGTTAGTGAGGGTAGTAAGAAGGAAAAAGGTGTTTGTTCCAGTCATTATTCAGACTACTCAGCCTTGCGAGAAAGTGGTGTCTCCTGTTAGTGTTGAGTCTTTTGTGGCAGGATTCCCTCTCTCTAAATCTGGTTAAGCGGTGGTTTCTGGTTTTAAGAAAACTCCTCAGAAAGCTTAAGATTGTATATATTCTTCAGTATCTGAATCCAACAAAAAAAGTATAGGCGTTACCCGTCGTCCCAAAAAGAAGAAAGAAGTGAAGAAAGTTAGATTGATGGATTCGATGCCAAGATGTCATTCTGTTACGGATTCTGAAGTTTTTCAGGGGAACAAAAGATTTTGGGTGGAGTTGGAATCTAAGGTTTTAATTAGAGAGATGATATCCACTCTTGGAGTTACAGGGGAAGGAGGTGTCAGTGTTCTTGAGGATGAAATCAGAGTTATGGAAAAGATAGACAAAGCTGAAGTGGCAAAGAAGGTGTCTTCAAACAATTTTAACCAATGAATATTCTATCTATCAATCTAAGAGGGGGTGGCTGTATGGTCAAAAGGAAGAGGTTAGCTCACTTGATTCAAAAATAGAAGGTGTACATGTGCTTTATCCCAGAAACGAAGCTTGCTTTCGTCGATCAAGCTTTGGCGTCGTCTTTTTGAGGTGATTCTGAGGTAGATTGTTTGGAATCGGGAGCATTGGGAGCTTCAGGAGGCATCTTAATTCTTTGGAGAAAGGGTATCTTAAACCTTAATTTCAGTTTTAGGGGTCTGGGGTTTGTGGGTGTTAGTGCATATTGGAAGGGTAAGGACATCTTCTTTGTAAATGTTTACTCTCCCTGTAAGTATGCTCTTAAGAGGAGGTTTTGGTGCGAGTTGTTAAAAGTTAAGGTTAAATTCTCTAGTTGCTATTGGCTGGTGGGCGGAGACTTCAACGCTGTTTTGAGAGAGAGTGAGAGGAAAGGTATCTTTGCAGGATCTCGTCGATCTGAGATGCATGGTTTTAGCAGGTTTGTTGATGATTTAGGGTGTGTTGATGTTCCTAATATTGGAGGCTTATACACTTGGTTTAATGGAGGAGGTTCTGTAATGAGTAGGCTTGACCGCTTCCTCTTGTCTAGTGATCTGGTGGAAGAGTGGGAATTGTTAGTCAAATTATTGGTAAAAGAGAAATCTCGGATCATTGTCCAATATGGTTGAAGGCGTGTAGTGTTAACTGGGGCCTGAAGCCATTCAGGTTCAATAATGGTTGGATTAAGCATCCTAGTTTTAAGGAATTCATTTCGAAAGAGTGGCATTCGTTGAAAGTTTTTGGTAGAGGAGGCTTTGTATTCAAGGAAAAGTTGAAAATGATTAAGAAGAGTTTGAGGAAGCGGAGTTCTAAAGTTTATAGTTGGATTGACTTAAAAGTGGATGACCAGGTGTCTATGTTTAATAACCTTGAAATTTTTGTCAGTAAGAATTTGGTGAATGGGCAGGAGCTTCAAGTTTTGCAGGATAAGAGAGTTAGGGCAGCAGAGGAGATCTGGTACAACTTGAAACTTAAGGAGAACCTTCTTAGGCAAAAATCCAGGATGTTGTGGCTTAAGGAAGGGGACTTCAACTCTAGTTACTTCCACAGAGTCATCAAAGGAAGGCAAAAGAGAAACTTCATCTCCTTTGTTCAAACGTCAGATGGTAGGAAGGGGGAAGTGGACGATATCAAGCTGGCAATCTTTAATCATTTCCATCAGAATTTCTCAGAGCTTAATTTTGACAGACATATCCTTGAAGGGCTGGAATTCACGTCTTTGTCTGAGTTGGAGAGCAGGTCATTGGTTGCTGACTTTTCTTGTAGTGAAATTAAAGATGCAGTTTGGGAGTGCAACGGTAGTAAAGCTCTGGGGCTAGACGGTATATCCTTTCTTTTTTTGCAGGAATGCTGGGAGTTGGTTAAAGAAGATGTTATCAAGATGGTTAAGGATTTTGCTGTTAATCTTATTCTGACGAAAGCTGCAACAACGTCTTTTTTGACATTGGTCCCTAAGGTTAAGAGTCCTCAAACTCTTGCTAACTATAGACCAATGTGTTTAGTTGGATGTGTGCAGAAGATTCTTTATAAGCTGATGGCTACCCGTATTAAGAAAGTCATTGGCTCGCTCATCTCAGCTGAACAATCTGTTTTTTAACTGGTAGAAATATTGGGGATGGTGTTCTTATAGTGAATGAAGTCTTAGACTTAGCCAAAAGAGAGAAGAGGGAGTGTCTGGCTTTTAAAGTCGACTTTGAAATAGCCTATGACCGCGTTTCATGGAATTTTTTGCGGTCTCTCTTCTCTAAGATGAAGTTTGGTGTGAAGTGGTCTCGTTGGATGAAGGCTTTGGTTTTCAACGGTTCTTGCTCGGTTTTGGTGAACGGGAGTGCTACAAAGGATTTCAAGGTTACTAGAGGATTACGCCAAGGTGATCCACTATCACCTTTCTTGTTTTTGCTTGTGATGGAAGGTTTAACCCAACTTATGAAGAAAGCTGAAGAGTTGGGTCTCTATAACGGTTTTATTCTTAGTTTAGATCTGAGTATCAGTATAGTGCAGTTTGCGGATGATACGATGTTCTTAGGTGAATGCAGTTAGGATAAGCTATGGAATATCGAAGGCATTCTAAGAGGTTTTGAACTTGTTTCCGGTATAAAGGTTAACTTCTTCTAAAGTTGTTTAAGTGGGGTCAACTTACCTGATGGTTATGTTCAGGCAGCGGCGGACTTCCTGTGCTGCAGAATTGGTAGGCTTCCTTTTAATTTTTTGGGAATTGTTGTTGGAGATAGTCCTAGGAAGTACTCTTCTTGGTGTCATGTCATCAATAACATTAGAAAGCGGCCGACTGTTTGGAAAGGGAAGAATCAATATCTTCCTATATACTCATTGTCCTTCTACAAAGCGCCGATTAAAGTTTTGAAGGAGACCGTCAAAGTACGGAGCAATTTCTTATGGGGTGGTATGGAAAGCGATATGAAGATACATTGGGTAAAGTGGAGTACTGTTTGTAAATATAAGGTTAATGGTGGCTTGGGAGTGAATGACCTCTTCTTGTTCAATAAAGCCCTCATTCTAAAGTGGAAGTGGAGGATTTTAACGGAGAAAGATTCTTTGTGGAAATGGTTAATTAAGTTTAGATATTCGAAGTCTTGCAATTCTATGGATCTGGTTTGTAACATTGTTGCTGGAGGAAAAAATTCTGGTTCTATCTGGTGGAGAGACCTATCTCTCATTTCTTTTGATGACAACATTAAGTCTGATTGGTTTGTAGATAATCTGTCGTGCGAAGTATGAGATGGAAAGTGTCTCTCCTTCTGGTTTAGCAAATGGATGAATGGTGATTCAATTAAGGATCTTTTTCCTTTACTATTCCCATTATGTTCTAATCCTTTTCTTGTTTTAGCTGATGGTCTGGTGAGGGGGACGAAAGATCTGGCTTGGGAGTCTTTTATGCCAAGTTTCGTTGCGGGTTCGGAAAGGGAAAAAGAAGTCCAGTTGTGCACTGCAATGCTTCAATCCTACTTTCTCCAGAATGATAAAAGTGACGTGTTTGCCTTGGAGGGTTCGTCTAATCGTTCTTATTTGGTTTTTAGTGGTTATGAAGCTCTTTTGAAAGATGCTGCTGAAGTTGAAGTTGGACAGGAGGAGCTGGTGATTCTGAATCTAATTTGGAAGCTTTGTGTTCCGTCGAAGATTTAACTATTTCTTTGGAGATTATTTATGAAAAGACTCCCAACTAAGTTGCAGCTGGGCAAGAGAGGTGTTGCTCTTGATCTTTCGCAGTCCCTTTGTGTGTTATGCAGAAATTGTATTGAAGAGGTTGATCACTTATTTTGTGTTTGTCCTGTTGCGGTTGCTGTGTGGAATTCCATCAGCTCTTGGGTCGGTTTTAATCCATCTGTTGGTTCTAGTTGCACTTCTTCTTTCTCAGCTGCTCTTTCTGCATTCAACCGTAGGTGTCGTAACTTATTTGGTATGTTCGTATGGATTGCAACTGTTTGGCATATTTGGTTAAGTCGTAATGATGTTGTTTTTAACCAAGGTAGATTTTCAATAGAAGGCACTGTGAATTCTATAAAAGTTTCTGCTTGGATGTGGTTAAGAAAGGATTCCAATCATTCTACCTCTTGTAATTTGTCCAAATGGATTTCTAACCCTGCTGATTGTATCTGTAATTGGTGCAAGGCTTCGAGTACCCCTTGTACTCATTTGTTCTTTTGGAATTATTTCTTGATTTTCAAAAAAAAAATAACAAGAACAATGTCAACTCCAGTTAAGAAGTCAGCCTTTAAGAACTATCACATAAAAGGAATAAGATGGATCCTAAGCCAATTGTACCGCCAACTCTGAATCAAAGATAACTCAAGAAAGAACAAAGAACCTCAAACACTCTAAACCAGACTAAAATCTTGATTTGTTATTAGTTAATCTAAAGGACAGTGTTTTAAAATCATTCTCTAAAGGTGCAAGAGTTCTCCACTTATCTATACAAAAATCATTTTCAAGCCAAAAACACTTTTGTCCTCCATTTCTTTCAGATTTGTCAAAGTACCAGTAAACACAATCTTATTTTCGGCCCTCCAAATCAGGGGTGTTCGCGGTTCGGTTTGGATCGGTTTTGAAACAAAATATCATCCGATCCAAAGGTAAATTTACTCACAGTTTGGTTCGATTTTTTATGATTGATTAAAAAAATCCAATCCGATCCGATCTAATTTAATGCGATTTAATTTGAATCGGTTTTTTGGATATCCAAATTACAAATTATAGCTTTTATTAATATTCTAAAAGTACTAATAAATAATAAGTTTGACATAATATATAATATATTACATCAAAAATTAATATTATAAGATAAAAAATAATAAAAATAAATAGATTAAATCAAACTAATAAATGTTATTTTAAAAAATAAGTATTATCTACTATTAAATTAACACACCATATATAGTAATAAAAATAAATAAGTATAAAAAATATATACATACGGTTTGGTTTGGTTTGCATTAGTTTTGAAAAATCAATCCGAATTCGATCCGAACCAGACGGTTTTTACAAAATGACATCTAAATACAACAAAAAAAAATTGGTCTTTTGCGGTTTTCGATTATTTTGGACCGATTTGCGGTTTTTATTTGGATTGGTTTGGATTTGAACACCCCTAGTATAGACCATTTGGAGTAGGGGTGTTCATGGGTACGGGTCAACCCGCAAACCCACTCACCCAAACTAACTTAACCCTTATTTTAACCTAACCCAATCATGTACGAGTCCAACCCGAACCAACTTATTCAAACTCATTGGTATTTAGTTCAGGTAATGGGTTTGGATTTTGAATCTGCGAACCCGCAAACCCAACTCATATATATATATATATATATATATATATTATAAACCATCTAGCAAAATCCCTACTATGTATACATCATTTTTTAATATAAGTTTAGTTATTATTAGTTGTAAAAACCTAAGCCTAAATCAAGTTTGAGAGACTAAATTTTTTTATTGAAAAAGTGATATATCTTATCATTTAAATTATATTTTACATGTTTTATATTTCTTTTTGGACTTGCTTTAGATTGTGACAGAGCTTTTAGGTAATAACTGATATATTTTATTCAAATTAAATACTAAAATTTTATGATGTTTTAATGTTTATATAAAATAAATGTGTTAATTAAATTATTTTTTATTTATAATAAATTTATAAAAAATAGTGGATACCCGCAAACCCAATCCTACCCAACCCAATGATGAACGAGTTGGTTCAGTTCGGGTTTAGTTTTAGAAGTATAGGTCGAACACTCAACCAACCTAACGATTATTGATTGGGTCAGTATTGTATTTCACTAAATTTGAACCAATCCAACCCATGAACACCCCTTCTTCCCTTAGGATAATTAGTGATCATAAACAACCTAGAGAACCTATTTTAGAGGGGGATACTCCTAACCGAAGGTCCAATTCAAAAAGACATACAAAATCTTGATCCAACCTTTCTAGTGATAGCATCCACAAACCAATCAGAAGAATTTTCCTGCTTAGAATCAAGAAGCGAAACTCCTCTCCACCATGAAGAGGAATTTCAAAAGCCCGAATCTCTAGCTCCTTTTAAAGAGGAGACAAGAGAGACACCATATCTAGTAATAAGGATATCTTTCTAAACACTAGAAGCACCCGAGATAAGTCTCCACCTCCACTTATCCAAAAGAGCTAAATTGACAAGACATAGATCTCTAACCCTTGAGGCACCTTTACTCTTAAACTTACAAACATCAACACATTTAAACAAAGAGATTTTATAGTCTCTTTTAACACCACTCCATAGAAACCTTCTTTTGATTCGAATTATCTTCCTCCAAACCTTTACAAAAAAATTCAGAAATGACAAGAAGAAGATAAGGATATCCTTAAGCACATAATTCAGCAAAATCACTCGTCCCTCAAGCTAACATACACGTGCTTCCGAGAATTAAGTCTCTTAGATAACAAATTAACAAAGGGATCCCAAGTGTCTTCACGACTAAGAATAACCCCGTCAGGAGCCCCAAATAATTAAAAGGAAGGGTCTCAAGTTTATAGCGAAGAAAGTCAACAATAGAATCCCAAAAAATCGGTTCCACCAATGCCCGAAACAAACATGATGGGACTGGGCAAACATAATTGAGGGTGCGAGTCTAAAATCTTGGCCTTACCTGCAACTAAATTAGGTCGAGACATGGCAGACTCGTAGGTACTACATCTTTTAAAACTAAAAATGAAAAAAACATTAATAAACACGTTCGCAAAAACCCACCAAAAAATGAAACTAACACATTAAAGGATTCGAATATAAAATTTTAGCCTGTCTTTCAAAAACGTATGGGCAAAATGGATATATACCTAATAAATCAGATTCGTTTTGTCACCCCTATTAAAAAAATAATCTAGTTGAAAGGCTTTTAGGATTTATTATGGATAGTAACTGATATATTATAGCAATTAATTTGATATTAATAAAATAAACAATATATATATATATATATATATATATATATATATATATATATATATATATATATATATATATATATATATATATATATATAATATTGATTAGAATACAAGAATACTTAAAATCTGTTATAAAAGAATGAAGTTATATATTTTATTTTAAAGATACAATTACACAAATTTAAAAGATAAACACACAATTATTATTTCTGTTGAAAATTAATGGGTGTGTTCAAATATGACAAAGTTAAAGAGGATAAAAGTGTCCCATAGACAAAAGTGGAAATTGCCTTTAAATTTGTCTGAAGGAAATTTGGTCAGTTTTTGCATTAAACGTCCACCAGTGGAATTTGCATTTAATCTATCTGAAGGAAATTTTGATCAGTTTTTTGCACTAAACATCCACCTGTGGAAGTTGTCGTTAAAATTGTCTCGGACTATTGAAAGTTTGAATTTCGAATTCAAAATATACAACACTTCATGAAGTGTTGTTGCAGAATAAAAGTAGGCAATGCTTGGAAACAATGAAACTTTTGGTTAAAATGTGTTATTTCATCAAGGGTCGCAATCTTGTGAAACAACACATACATGGTCTATAAATACCTCATTCCAAAATTCAAAAAAATCATGACAAACCAAATATTTTTTTGTACAAAATTTCAGACACTCTTCGCTACATAATTGAGTTTTCGTCGGTCTTGCACAAATTCGATATAAGGCGAAATTATTCTAGGTATTCTTGCGTTCCAACTCTAAGATATATTTGAGAGTGCTTGAAATACTTTTAAGGAAAGTGATTTCGTTCACGATTATAGCCTCGGTCCATTCGGTTTAAATTAATTTTTATAATAATCTTAAAAGTATTATAAATAATGACAAACGAGACTTTTGTTTCAAACATCAAAGAAAAAAACTAAAGCAGAACACAGGAAAAATCTACATTATGGATCTGATTTTAAGTTGTTTGTCCTATATTGAATAGACACACCTATAATGATGTTGCAATCAACTATCTACCCATTACTAATCAGTTGACCAAACTTCCAAATTTGCCCTTCTCTTTAAATTTTATTACACTGCAAAAAGGACATTTTTGTAACACTCTATGTAACGCCCCAGTTTTGGTCTTTTACTTTAATTGAGTCGTTTTTGATTATTTTATTATTATATTATTTTATTTCTGACTTTTATGTGAAAATATGTTATTTTTCGTCGTGAATATATTTTATCGGGTTTTGGGAACGTTTGCGAGATATTTGAGTGTAAGGGTATTTTGGGCATTTGGGTGTATTTTGTTAAGTTAGTAAAGAAAAGAAAAATAGAAATAGAGAGAAAAATAGTATAAGAGAAAGAAAGTAAGAAAAGAAGAAAAGAGAAGAAAAGAGAAGAAAAGAGGAGAAGAGAGAAAAGGGAGATTTTGGATAAAAGTGTGAAAATCATCAAGATCAATTCCTAGAATCAAATTAAATCGGGTAAGGGTGCGAAACTCGATTATACTATGCTTGTATATGATTATGTATGAATGTGTTTGGATGATTCTCTTGCTTTCCATGTTTTTTTCACTTTTAGGTCGAAACGATAAAATGAGTAGAATCGATGGTTTAACGGTTGGAAATCGATGTAAAGGTGGTAGTTTGCTTGTTGACATGATTAGAATAGGTTCTGATTGAAATATGTTGATTTGGAAATGGTTTGGGTTGGAAAATATCATTTTTGGGTTTTCAACAGCGCTGAAGGATTCTGAGTTTTCGCAGGTTCGCCTAGCGAACCATTCAGCGAAGGGTAGCGAAGGTTCGCTACGGGTATTCGCCTAGCGAAGGCATGAGCGAAGGTTCGCTAGAGTGTTCGCCTAGCGAACTTTGGGTGTTTTTGGCTCTGTTTGGTTCTGACTTGGTTCGCCAAGTGCTCGCCTAGCGAACTTTGTGTCTGTTTTTAGCTAACAGTTGGTTCGCTGGAACATTCGCCTAGCGAAGGAGCTAGCGAATGCTCGCGAGGGATGTTCGCCTAGCGAAGCAGCTAGCGAATGCTCGCGAGGGAGATTCGCCCAGCAAACAGAGCTGTTCGTGTAATTTTGTTTTCTGCATAACTTTTGATCTGTGTTTCGGTTTGAGGCGTGGTTTGATGCGTTGGAAAGCCATTGAGCTGTACTTTCTTATTATGATGGTTTAGAATTTGTTGGCCGATTTTATTTTGTCGATAAATGTGAATAGTGTCAATGGTCGACTTTTGTCGTTTTAATGGTGCATAATTGTCATGTATTATGCTATATGTTGCGCTTTGGATATGTATGCCTTATATGCTGTTGTGAGGATAAGTTGTGGCTGAAAGGCAAGAAATGCTAAGTGTTGTATTTGATGATTTATGCATGATTATGAATGTGTGCATGGATGCAATGTGAGTGTCATGAGTCATTGTATGCCAAGCATCATAATGTGCATTGTGGAAACGTCCTGAGAGATGGTTTGATTCCCGAGGGAAATATGCTATAACATCGTGTGCCTCGAAAATATGAGGCGATGCCTGAGGACTTAAAGCGATGGGTATAGACGATTGTGGGCTCCTTTGGAGACTTAAAGCAATCCTTAACGTCGTGTGCCTCGAAAATATGAGGCGATGCCTGAGGACCTAAAGCGACGGGTGAACATCGTAGGCCCGACGGGGAGTTACTTGAGATTCTCAGTAACGAGCGATGGTTCCAATAGTTCCTGAGTGGACTGATGATGAGACATGAGACAATGGAAGTCGGTACCGCATGGCATGTGCATAGAGTCGTTGTGTCGATCTATGTGCATTTGCATTCATCATGAGTCATTTGTGCATGGAATTGTGAATGTGATTAATGAAATGGAATATGTGTGATTGTATTGTGAATGATTGATGTGTAGTGGTAATTGATACGTGTGAATTGTACTGTGTGTTGTTATAATTTATCTGTGTGCTTTGGTGGTGAGAATACGTTACTTGTGCATTTTTGGTGTTAATATATAATCTTATGCAATTATATTATGGTTGTTTTTCTCACCCTTCTGCTGTTTTATAACGCTCTATGAGGTGTTGCAGATTAGAGTTACTGGAGGTATTCTTTTGTGAAGCGTTGCGTCTTCATTATTTTGGTCGGTCGGCTCTGATATGTGACTCCGGGTAGCATAGGGTGGCCGTTTGTGATTGTTTTGTATATCTGATGATTATATTTTGGTTGTACAGTTATAACTTGATGTATGACAGCCAAGTTTATATGTATATATGTATATGTGTTATTCAGATTTTAGATTTTTCCGCTTTAATTCTAATTTCTGAAAAGTGGGTGTAAGGAACGAAGTTTCCTCTGTATGATTGTTACCCCACGTTGCATATCTAAATGAGCAGGTGTTGCATGTTATGTGTTTGGTTACTTTGATGTGATTCCCCCTTTCTATGCCATGATGCTTCAATTATACTCTGATCAATTTTCGAATTTTCTTTTTACCGCTTTAATTGCGTGTTAATTGGGGGTATAGATTGGGGGCGTCACATTAAGTGGTATCAGAGCCAGTTCGTGTCAGTTGTGTTTGTTGTGTCGTTTGTGTCTATTGTGTCTGGCATATTGGGCGAGTTGTGTTGAGCAAGTTGTTGTTTAACCATAGTTTCAATAGTTGGACGAACAGAATATGGCTGGTCGTAATGATGCTGTTTTGGCTGCTGCGATGGAAGCGATGCACGAGCTGTGCAGGGTGCACCGAATGCTTCCGAAAATGATGAGTTTAGAAAGAATAAGCCGCCGGTCTTTAAAGGGAAACATGATCTGGATGGTGCGCAGTTGTGGTTGAAAGAGATTGAGAGGATTTTTAGGGTAATGGATTGTGATGACGATGATGATAAGGTGAGGCTGGGCACTCATATGTTACACGAAGAGGCTGATGACTGGTGGGTCAGTACTCGTCAGGTGTTGGAAGCTGAGGAGGAGGAAGAAGAGATTACTTGGGAGGTGTTTAGCCGAGAGTTTCTAAGGAAGTATTTTCCCGAGGATGTCCGAGGAAAGAAGGAGATTGAGTTTTTAGAGCTAAAATAAGGTAATATGTCGGTTATTGACTATACTGCTAAGTTTGTGGAACTTGTGCAGTTTTATCCTCATTATGTGGAAGCGACTGCTGAATTTTCAAAGTGTGTAAAGTATGAAAGTGGCTTGCGTCCTGAGATAAAGCAGGCGATTGGTTATCAGAGGATTCGAAGGTTTGCTGATTTGGTTGAATGCTGTAGGATTTATGATGAGGACAGTAAGGCTCATTCTGCTCATTATAAAAGTGTAAGTGACAGGAAAGGGAAGCAACAGTTCCATGGTGGACCGTATGTGTCACCGGCTGATAAAGGTAAACAAAGGGGTAATTTTGATCGAAGGTCAAGTGGAGGAGGTATGCCTAATGCTCCTAGGTGTTTTAAATGTGGTGAATTGGGTCATCGCCAGATGGAATGTAGGAAGAAAGTGGATAAGTGTTCTAATTGTGGTGGTATCGGACATGTTTTAGCTGATTGTAAAAGGAAGAATGTAGTGAAGTGTTATAACTGTGGGGAACCTGGTCACATTAGTTCGAAGTGTCCTAATCCGAAGAAGGCTCAGACTAGTGGGAAGGTGTTTTCGTTGGCGGGAACTCATACTTCAAGTGCTGATCGTCTGATAAGAGGTACTTGCTTTATTAATAATACGCCTTTAATTGCTATTATTGATACTGGAGCGACTCATTCATTTATTTCGTCTGAGTGCGCAGAACGTTTGAATCTTGGGTTGTCTTCGATGGATGGTGAGATGGTTATTGATACTCCAGCGATGGGGTCAGTAACTACTTCTTTGGTGTGTTTGAGTTGTCCTTTAGCCATTTATGGTAAAGACTTTGTGATGGATTTGGTGTGTTTACCGTTGGAAGGTTTAGATGTGGTGTTGGGAATGAATTGGTTGCAATTCAATCGGGTGCACATTGATTGTTATCATAAGCTTGTAAGGTTTCCTTCTCTTGAGGAAGATGAAGACTCGAGTTTCTTGTCTACTAAAGAGTTGAAGAGACTTTTAGCGGATGAAGCTCAGTTGTTTGGTTTGTTTGCTTCATTGACTGTGGATAGTCAAGTTTCTCTTGATGTGTTTCCTATTGTGTGCGAATTTCCTGAGGTGTTTCCTGATGATATTTCAGATGTGTCGCCGGTGAGAGAGGTTGAGTTTTCTATAGATCTAGTTCCTGGTACTAGACCTGTTTCTATGGCACCTTATAGAATGTCGGCATCTGAATTGGTGGAGTTGAAAAAGCAGTTAAGTGAGTTGTTGGAAAAGAGGTTCGTGAGGCCAAGTGTTTCTCCTTGGGGTGCTCCAGTTTTGTTAGTGAAAAAGAAAGATGGGAGTATGCGATTATGTATTGATTATCGCCAGTTGAACAAAGTGACGATTAAGAACAAATATCCGCTTCCAAGGATTGATGATCTGATGGATCAGTTGGTTGGTGCTTGTGTGTTTAGTAAGATTGATTTGAGATCGGGGTATCATCAGATAAGGGTGAAGGAAGAGGATATTCAGAAGACGGCCTTTAGAACACGTTGCGGTCATTATGAATATTCAGTGATGCCGTTCGGGGTTTCTAATGCGCCTGGTGTGTTTATGGAATACATGAATTGGATCTTCCACGAGCATTTGGATCGTTTTGTGGTGGCGTTTATTGATGATATTTTAATCTATTCTAAGTCTCGTGAAGAACATGCAGAGCATTTACGTATTGTTTTGCAGGTTTTGAAGGAAAGGAAGCTT
This sequence comes from Lathyrus tuberosus, assembly GCA_022829125.1. Taxonomy (NCBI): domain Eukaryota; kingdom Viridiplantae; phylum Streptophyta; class Magnoliopsida; order Fabales; family Fabaceae; genus Lathyrus; species Lathyrus tuberosus. The sequence continues at coordinate 17,048,575 of JALAZF010000076.1, forward strand.
TTTGCCAAATTGTCCAAGTGTGAATTCTGGTTGTCTGAGGTGAGTTTTCTTGGGCACGTAATTTCAGGTAATGGTATTGCTGTGGATCCATCTAAAGTAGAAGCAGTTCTACAATGGGAGGCTCCTAGATCCGTTACTGAAATTCAAAGCTTTTTGGGTTTGGCTGGTTATTACCGGAAGTTCATTGAAGGTTTTTCTAAGCTAGCTCTTCCTTTGACGCAGTTGACTTGTAAGGGCAAAGCATTCATTTGGGATATTCAATGTGAAGAAAGTTTTTGTGAGCTGAAGAGAAGATTGACGACAACTCCGATTTTGATTTTGCCGAATCCTACTGAACCATTTGTGGTTTATTGTGATGCTTCTTTGATTGGTCTAGGTGGTGTTCTGATGCAAGAAGGTAAGGTTGTAGCCTATGCTTTGAGGCAGTTGAGAGTTCATGAGAAAAACTATCCTACTCATGATCTTGAATTAGCGGCTGTGGTTTTTGTGTTGAAGATATGGAGGCACTATCTCTATGGTGCGAGGTTCGAAGTCTTTAGTGATCATAAAAGCTTGAAATATTTATTTGATCAGAAAGAGTTGAACATGAGACAGCGGAGATGGTTGGAATTCTTGAAAGACTACGACTTTGGCTTGAATTACCATCCTGGTAAAGCTAATGTGGTAGCCGATGCATTGAGCCGGAAATCGTTGCATATGTCCGCATTGATGGTGAAAGAGTTGGAACTTTTGGAATCGTTTAGAGATTTGAGTTTGGTATGTGAAGTGACATCGGTTAGTGTGAGGCTTGGAATGTTGAAAGTTACGAATGAATTTTTGATGTCGGTTAGTGAGAAACAAAAGCTGGATTTGAAATTCGTTGATTTGATGAGGAATGAGAATGTGGATTTCAAGGTTGATAATTTTGGTGTTTTGAGATTCCGTGGTCGTATTTGTATACCTGATGATGCGGAGTTGAAAAGAATGATTTTGGAGGAAGGACACCGGAGTAATTTAAGTATACATCCGGGTGCGAATAAGATGTACCAAGATTTGAAGAAGATTTTCTGGTGGTCTGGTTTGAAAAGAGATGTGGCTCAGTTTGTGTATGCGTGTTTGACTTGTCAGAAATCGAAAGTGGAACATTTGAGACCTAGTGGTTTGTTGCAACCGTTGGATATTCCTGAGTGGAAATGGGATAGCATTTCGATGGATTTTGTGACGGGATTACCAAACACTCAACGTGGGCATAATGCTATTTGGGTGATTGTGGACAGGCTGACTAAATCGGCGCATTTTTTTCCGATTGACATCAGTTTTTCTTTGGAACGGTTAGCTGAGATCTATATCAGTGTGGTGGTGAAATTGCATGGGGTTCCTTTAAGTATTGTTTCGGATCGAGATCCTAGGTTTACATCGAGATTTTGGGAAAGTTTACAGAAGGCTTTGGGTTCTAAATTGAGGTTGAGTTCGGCTTATCATCCGCAGATAGATGGTCAGACCGAAAGAACTATTCAGTCATTGGAGGATTTGTTGAGAGCGTGTGTTTTGGAACAAGGTGGTGCGTGGGACGGTTATCTTGGTTTGACTGAGTTCACGTATAATAACAGTTTCCATTCTAGTATCGGAATGGCACCTTTTGAGGCCTTATATGGACGAAGATGTCGAACGCCGTTGTGTTGGCACGAAACTGGTGAGAGTTCTGTGGTTGGACCGGAATTAGTGCAACAGACGACGGAAAAGGTAAAGTTTATTCGTGAGAAAATGAAGGCTTCTCAGGATAGACAAAAGAGTTATCATAATCGGAGACGTAAGAATCTTGAGTTTCAAGAGGGTGATCACGTATTTCTGAGGGTTACGCCGGTAACGGGTGTTGGTCGTGCTTTAAAATCTAAGAAGCTTACTTCTCGATTTATTGGTCCTTACCAGATATCTGCGAGAGTGGGTGCTGTAGCGTATCGTGTGGCGTTACCGCCGAATCTGTCGAATTTGCATGATGTTTTTCATGTTTCACAGCTTCGGAAGTATGTTCCAGATCCGTCGCATGTGATTCCGATGGATGAGGTTGAGGTAAGGGAGAACCTTACAGTTGAGGCTTTACCTGTTAGTATTTTGGATCGCGAAGTGAAGCAGTTGCGAGGCAAGGATATTGCTTTGGTGAAAGTGGCGTGGGGAGGCGCTGCCGAGGGTAATTTGACTTGGGAGTTGGAGAGTCGGATGCGGGAGTCGTATCCAGAGTTGTTTGTTTTAGGTGAGATTTTCGAGGACGAAAATTTCTAAGTGGGGGAGAGTTGTAACGCCCCAGTTTTGGTCTTTTACTTTAATTGAGTCGTTTTTTATTATTTTATTATTATATTATTTTATTTCTGACTTTTATGTGAAAATATGTTATTTTTCGTCGTGAATATATTTTATCGGGTTTTGGGAACGTTTGCGAGATATTTGAGTGTAAGGGTATTTTGGGCATTTGGGTGTATTTTGTTAAGTTAGTAAAGAAAAGAAAAATAGAAATAGAGAGAAAAATAGTAGAAGAGAAAGAAAGTAAGAAAAGAAGAAAAGAGAAGAAAAGAGGAGAAGAGAGAAAAGGGAGATTTTGGAGAAAAGTGTGAAAATCATCAAGATCAATTCCTAGAATCGAATTAAATCGGGTAAGGGTGCGAAACTCGATTATACTATGCTTGTATATGATTATGTATGAATGTGTTTGGATGATTCTCTTGCTTTCCATGTTTTTTTTCACTTTTAGGTCGAAACGATAAAATGAGTAGAATCGATGGTTTAACGGTTGGAAATCGATGTAAAGGTGGTAGTTTGCTTGTTGACATGATTAGAATAGGTTCTGATTGAAATATGTTGATTTGGAAATGGTTTGGGTTGGAAAATATCATTTTTGGGTTTTCAACAGCGCTGAAGGATTCTGAGTTTTCGCAGGTTCGCCTAGCGAACCATTCAGCGAAGGGTAGCGAAGGTTCGCTACGGGTATTCGCCTAGCGAAGGCATGAGCGAAGGTTCGCTAGAGTGTTCGTCTAGCGAACTTTGGGTGTTTTTGGCTCTGTTTGGTTCTGACTTGGTTCGCCAAGTGCTCGCCTAGCGAACTTTGTGTCTGTTTTTAGCTAACAGTTGATTCGCTGGAACATTCGCCTAGCGAAGGAGCTAGCGAATGCTCGCGAGGGATGTTCGCCTAGCGAAGCAGCTAGCGAATGCTCGCGAGGGAGATTCGCCCAGCGAACAGAGCTGTTCGTGTAATTTTGTTTTCTGCATAACTTTTGATCTGTGTTTCGGTTTGAGGCGTGGTTTGATGCGTTGGAAAGCCATTGAGATGTACTTTCTTATTATGATGGTTTAGAATTTGTTGGCCGATTTTATTTTGTCGGTAAATGTGAATAGTGTCAATGGTCGACTTTTTTCGTTTTAATGGTGCATAATTGTCATGTATTATGCTATATGTTGCGCTTTGGATATGTATGCCTTATATGCTGTTGTGAGGATAAGTTGTGGCCGAAAGGCAAGAAATGCTAAGTGTTGTATTTGATGATTTATGCATGATTATGAATGTGTGCATGGATGCAATGTGAGTGTCATGAGTCATTGTATGCCAAGCATCATAATGTGCATTGTGGAAACGTCCTGAGAGACGGTTTGATTCCCGAGGGAAATATGCTATAACATCGTGTGCCTCGAAAATATGAGGCGATGCCTGAGGACTTAAAGCGATGGGTATAGACGATTGTGGGCTCCTTTGGAGACTTAAAGCAATCCTTAACGTCGTGTGCCTCGAAAATATGAGGCGATGCCTGAGGACCTAAAGCGACGGGTGAACATCGTAGGCCCGACGGGGAGTTACTTGAGATTCTCAGTAACGAGCGATGGTTCCAATAGTTCCTGAGTGAACTGATGATGAGACATGAGACAATGGAAGTCGGTACCGCATGGCATGTGCATAGAGTCGTTGTGTCGATCTATGTGCATTTGCATTCATCATGAGTCATTTGTGCATGGAATTGTGAATGTGATTAATGAAATGGAATATGTGTGATTGTATTGTGAATGATTGATGTGCAGTGGTAATTGATACGTGTGAATTGTACTGTGTGTTGTTATAATTTATCTGTGTGCTTTGGTGGTGAGAATACGTTACTTGTGCATTTTTGGTGTTAATATATAATCTTATGCAATTATATTATGGTTGTTTTTCTCACTCTTCTGCTGTTTTATAACGCTCTATGAGGCGTTACAGATTAGAGTTGCTGGAGGTATTCTTTTGTGAAGCGTTGCGTCTTCATTATTTTGGTCGGTCGGCTCTGATATGTGACTCCGGGTAGCATAGGGTGGCCGTTTGTGATTGTTTTGTATATCTGATGATTATATTTTGGTTGTACAGTTATAACTTGATGTATGACAGCCAAGTTTATATGTATATATGTATATGTGTTATTCAGATTTTAGATCTTTCCGCTTTAATTCTAATTTCTGAAAAGTGGGTGTAAGGAACGAAGTTTCCTCTGTATGATTGTTACCCCACGTTGCATATCTAAATGAGCAGGTGTTGCATGTTATGTGTTTGGTTACTTTGATGTGATTCCCCTTTTCTATGCCATGATGTTTCAATTATACTCTGATCAATTTTCGAATTTTCTTTTTACCGCTTTAATTGCGTGTTAATTGGGGGTATAGATTGGGGGCGTCACACTCTAATTCAACACAATTCTTCCTTTCAAATTTCACATGAGGTTTCACTTTCTATTCCTTGCTAATCCACGTGTCCATTTGGTAAAATTATCTACTTCCCTCCAACAAAACACTAATTCCCGTTTTCTCTCTTCTCTCTCTTTTCGCCACCACAAACCATAAATCCTTCGCCGCCGCCACCACCACAAGCTCGTCTTTATCCATCACACATTTTCGAAGCCGTATCTATTTCCGACCGCCATCAAAACGCGAACCACCGCCCCATTTCTTCATCCTCTCTGTTTCTTTCTTCTTCCTTCTTTTTCCTAAAACCCTACACTACACTGCAGAGTTCGTCGGTTGCGTATCGCTGGATTTTGGCACAGCTTGATTTCATCTCCCTTACAGTAAGTTAATCTCTTTCTCTGAAGATACTTTGTTCTTCTCGTGGAAATCTTTTTTGATAACTTCTTATTTTCGATTTTACTGTATTTTTTGTTCGTCTTTTGTTTTGAATGCATTTTTTCACTGTCTTTGCCAGTTTCCTACTGCATTTTTTCACTGCATTTTTCCATTCATGTATATTTGGTATATCTTATGCTACTGAATCTTTCCATTCTTTGAATTTGTATCAACAATATATTATAAGGTTTTATGTGAATGAACTTCAATGTGTTTCTCAATCATTTTTGTGGATGCTTTGTGTGAATAGTTTTGCTTTTAATTAAAATCGGTTGTGAACCAGATCCAAACCGATTTAAATCCTGTTTGTGCACAAGTTTGGAATCCTATATTTTCAAGTTACTTGAGAAGTAACATGAGTTAATGTGTACTGTGAGAAGTATATTTCTATGAATTCTGTCTACAGTTTGAACCTTATATGATGGCAAATTTTTTACCATTGAGTTTTATGCTTTTATTATTTGAGTTGGATTTCAAATTCTTTATACATTGAGGTGTGCATTTCCGTTAGTAATAAAAAGATATCTATCCTAAATGATTTATTTTTCTTTTATCTCATTTTCCATATCCGGGATCGGTTAGACATTGATATTGGTTTCATGCTGATAAATTTTCTGAATCAAGTAGTGTTAATCCCAATTAGGTTGTATTTCCCTTTGTTTTTCAGCTACAGAGAACCTACAGAGAAATTCCATTTGTTGGTAAAGATTTAGTTGTAGTCCAAGCAATGTCTTATAATGAGATCATTGCAAAGGGAAGTTTGGTGGTAAATGGCATCCAGTCAAAGCAAGAACAGGTAGACAGTAGACAGGGTGCTGCTGATATTCCAAAATATGTAAATCTTGAACCATCACTAGCAATGGACTGGCTTAAGATATCATGGGATGAGCTACGGATCAAAGAGCGTGTTGGTGCTGGTAAATTTTCTGTTTCTCCTGCTTTTCAGTTTTGAAAGAGCATAAATGAAACGGTGGCTCTAACTGAGGCTGCTCTTTTCTCTATGCAGGATCTTTAGTACATACACATGTTGTTACAAGCTTGGAGCTTAGGATTAAAACTAGAAAGTCATATAAATTAGAATTTATTGCAATTCTATTAAACATACAACCGAATGTAATTTGATATATTTTTTCTTGCACGGTTTATCTATGTGATATACTTCGACTTGAAAAAGGGCCATTAATATATTTTGAAGGAGGTCGGATAGATTCATTTTTTGTAAAGGTGATACTTTTGCATGTTACCTAAGATTTATTGAGTTCAGTTTCTTTCATGGTGACTCATAATTTTTTTCTGTGTCTGATGTGTGCATTCCAGGCTGCAATTAGCCCCGATGCATCAAACATAGTCTGTGGTTCCAGTAATGGAAAAGCATATATTTCTCAGGTTACATTTCTAACTTTTAATCAGCTACTCTAAGTTTGTTACTGGGTTGCAGTAGGGATGTAATTTTACTGAACTTTCAAAACCAGGTTAACAAGCCTCAAGTGGATCCCACTATTTTGAAGAGTCATGATGAGGAAGTTACTTCAGTCGACTGGTAAATTGGAAATTAAGTGTGGTTTTATTTCTTAGATAATTGTTATGAGATTTTAACTTTAATGTTTTTTTTTTCAGGAGCCGCTCTGACATTTGTCTCATTAAAGGTTTCTTCTCACTGGTGTAAAAGTAGCCTATAAGCTCTACAGCAGGAAACATGTGACATTGGTCAATTGATGCCTTTTTTTGGCGTAAATGATTTCAGTCAGAATCATAACTACATGGATAAATCATCAATGGTATGCTGATAGTTTCTGCATTTGTATATGATTAAATTACTAGAAAATGTTTGGTCTGTGAATGTAAAGTTGTTAAGTACTTATGGTATATGATTGGTTGAATAAAGTGCTTGTGTGCTGTTTCTTTCTTCTCCATATTGTTAAGCTCTTTTCAGCAACATTATGAAATAGGGCCCTGTTTGAATAGCCAGCTTGATTTAAGCGCTTATAGTATAAGCATTTAGCATATAAGTGCTTATGTATAAGCTACTATAAACATTTACCATACAAGTTCTAATGTATAAGGCTTTTTAAAAAAATATGATATAATCCAATCATTAATTTCATATAAACTATAAACTGTTTCTATAATCTTATCTTAAGGGGCTTATCAAAATTAATTGAAAACAAGTTATGGACCAATAAGTCAATCCAAAGAGACTAGATCACTACAATGTTAAGCTATATGGTTGCATGCTTATTTGATCTTCTTTTTCCATGACTTTGTGCAGCTGGCATTGGTAAGTTTGAGGATTAATTCTGATTCTTCTGTTTTAAGATCCAACGAAGAGGAAATAGAGTTTGACGACTACATGGTCTGCGTTCCAGATTCATCTTGGACAGTTCTCCTACAGCTTTTCCACTATACTGGCAATAAACCCTTCGTATTTATCGGTTAATGCTCTATTTGTTATGGACATAAGCATGCAACAGTCTCAGAATAGTAGTAATTGTGCAATCATCATTAATTTGGTTCCTGTCATTTGTTATGATGCTAAGTGCTCTCTTTTTACAGGTAAATTTGAAGCACAACATCAGAAATATGAGGATGAAATAAATTATGTAAACTTAGTGGAGGTTACTTCTCTTATCAGTTTTTTTGTTGAGTAGATAAGATGGTAACCGAATGATGCATACAACAACTCTTTTTTACATAAGTCTGTGCAAGTTTAAGTGAACATGGATTACATTATTTCTGTGATAAAAATGATATCGAGATTACTGCCTCTGCGATCAATTTCTAGATGTTGGGGATAGCTGACTAGCTTGGTAAGAAGTCTACTCAATCTTTGAACATCCTTTTTTTTTATATATCAATTAAGCTGTTTTATTTTTGTTGGCAATTGTGTCCCCCTTGCATTGCAGCCGGTAATAAGAATACATAGCCCATATTGGAAGTAAATTAATATAACTATAAAAACGTAATGAAGAAATACAAATGGACTTTTAATGTATTTTTTTCCCTAAATTTTCAGGAAATTCCAGTGTGGTTAAGGCCGCACGTATATAGAGCTTGAAAGAAGGTTCCAGGCCTATCAATGTTGATCCACAATGTCTGGTAACTGGTAACATATACTTGGCTATCTGAAACATCTTCATTGGGACTATTTTTAGTTGATAGTTGATTTATAACTTGCAGATCAGTCCTGTGGATGGTATAATCATTTATGCACAAAAGATAATTGAACCTTTCACTATTTCCATCATGTCTCATAAATTGTTTCTCTTTTCATATTCAGTACCCTTTAACTAATAGTTGCGAAAATACATGAACTTGCACAAAACTAGTTGTTTGAACTCCATGCTCAGTCTGGTATTGCTAGACAAGTAATCATTTTCATCGACTATGCTGCACGGAATATCTGTTATCAAGTCTTTGGAAAATCAGTCACATCGTTTTTTAATATATATTATCCCTTATATGGTCATTGATTTCCAAAGAGGAGATATTTAAACCTGTGACAGGTTGTTGTAGGCTCAGAGGATTTATCTGCCAACCATGATGTCAAAGCGTAAGTTACTAAGTGTTTATGAAATTATAATTTGTTTGTTTGGTAATACAGTGGATGTGTCACATCAGCAGAGACAATTATGCTGGAGAAGCAAGGTTTGGATGAGTTTCTATCTAATATTAATCAAGGAAAGGCAGTGATAGTGTCTGTTTCTCCTCAGTCAAGGGCTTCTATTGCAGCTCATTTTGGCATTTCTCCTGTTCAGGTGAATGTGAATGAACAAGTGGAATTCCACAAGAATGTAACATACAGGTTAGTACAGGGGATTTTTCTCTTTGATTCCCGAGTATGCTTTCTTACTTTCACATTTGATCATATTGATTATTATTGCTTATTATTGCTTTGTTTGTTTGTTTGTCAGCTCATATTTCAGTCGGCCCAAAAATGGACATTGTATTGGAATGCTTGGTACTTCCTGTCGCATCTATTTGAATCTTGCACTTGTCTAAATAATATTCATATGTCAAACTAATTTATTCCAGTTCATGATTTTTAATATATATATATATATATATATATATATATATATATATATATATATAATTTTTACTGAATTCTGGTGCATCTAATTCTGCAGCTTTAATTTTGTTGATTATATATTTGTGTTTTTTATATCCATAACTAACACCTAATATATTGTGTTTTTTCATGTTTGACTCATGTTTGTTGTAATTACTGGGGATTTAAAAAGTTTGAATTACCAATGTGAATCATTAATTTGACCTTTAGTATTCAATAACAATTTTTTATAACCTAAACCAATAAACTTGATCATCACAAATCAATAACCAATATTGGCTTTTGAAATGACCAAGCAATTATGTCAGCCCATCATAAAGTTGTAGATTTCCAATGTAAATAGAATATTAAGCATCAAATAACCTATTATAAAATCATATTCTCTCTACTTACTGTCACACAACCATCACCTTAGGATAGGGTAAAACAACATGAATTCAAATGATGTTGTCCAGGTTGAACCAACGGCAGAATATCAACAACTACAACACGTCCAACAGGTTCCCCACGTAACCGCCGTGGTTGATGACGTCCTATTCCAGGACGAGGAAGCTGCGGAGGCAAGAGAAGAGGCTGCATTACGACGAAGAGAAGCGAGGATACGGTTAAGAAGGGCAAGAAGAAGAAGGGCATCGCGAAGAAGACAAGCCAGGCTACGTACATTCGATTCAGATGATGAAGATGAAGCACCTTTTAGCTGTAGTAACTTCATGCGTGCTAGGGCTTTTAGATATGATCTTTAATATTTTAGATATTTATCTAGGCCATTTCCTATAAGTATGCTAAATTAGTTTATTATTGTCAGCAGCTACTTCAACTATTGTTCATCTAGGCCTTTTACTATAGATGGATTTGTTATTTGCAAATTGGAATCATTTGGTTTATATTTCAGGTTTTGTATGGTTAATTTGTTTTATGAGCTGACGAGATTTATTTGTAATATTGATTTTTTATTCCTACTGGAATTGAGATTGAGGGAGATATTGTTTGGTGCCATGATTACCATCTTATGTTTCTACCACAATGCTTAAAGAAATTTAACAGCAAAATGAAAGTTGGCTGGTTTCTCCATACCCCCTTTCCATCTTCTGAAATTGACAGGACTCTGCCTTCTCGCCCAGAGCTCCTTCGTGCAGTTCTTGCTGCTGACTTAGTTGGGTAAGTTGCAATTTGACTCTGCATTTTGGCAACATTCTTGCTCTAACTTTAAATGTTGTCCTTTATAGTTTAATCATTTTCACTTTCTCTTATTGCCATTGCTTCTGACTTTGATAAGTATGATCTTTTTGAGCAGTTTCCACACCTATGATTATGCACGACACTTTATTAGTGCATGTACTCGCATTCTCGGACTTGAGCCAACACCAGAAGGGGTTGAGGATCAAGGGAAACTGACTCGAGTTGCTGCAGCAAGTGGTCACAATTGTCTTCTAATCTGATTTATACTTCCAAGGATTTTGAAAATGAAATTACTTAAAACGTTTTGAATGAAATTGTTCTTTTTAGGACGTAAGCAATTAACATGGGATTAAAATAAGAACTAATATATTTCTTTTTCTTTTTCATGTCAGTTTCCAATTGTTATAGACTCAGATCGGTTCACACGTGCACTTGAATCAACTAATGTTCAAAATCACATCAAAGAATTGCAATAAAGATTTAAAGGCAGAAAGGTATTCCTTTTACTCTGTATTAACTGCTTGTGTGGTTAGTAATCTTATTGTATTCTGCAAAAAAAACATCAAGGCCAAGATGATTGTTGCTTGATCATTCTATAATCTATTGTGATAAAATATGAGAAACTGCAACATGACCTCATGTTCTTTCATCCATACACCCCACAACTAATGCATTATGCTACATTGAACTCTTTCACTAAAATAGGGCATTATTACAGAAGTGACTTTGTTATAAAGATGGTTTCACTACAGAAGTTGTATTTGTGTTTTTCACTCTTCCCAAAGTCAAATGCTACTTAAATTGGTTCTATCATCTGAATACCGGGTTTTAATTTCCTCTACACACATAGCAGTCACTTATATGGCTTAGTTTTTGTTTTTCTTACTCTTCTGTTTAACTCAAATACTGTAGGAAATCATTCGGCCACGTCATTGTCAAAGACTTCCATTTGGTTTTGATTTATACTTCTTTTATAATCACTATGTTGAATCAATTTATTTATTTTCTGCCAGTGCATTGAGGTATACACGGTTGAAGATGAAGAACAACCAATCAGACTTTATTCATTGGAGATGGCTCCCAACATTAAAATTTAAGCCTAAACCATGTCATGTGATTGCTTTCCAAGATCCCGGTGACTGCAAAAACCTTTGTTACATAATTCAAACAAACATGGAAATGCTTGGAGGTGGCAGTGCCTTTGTTGTTGCGCGACCTCCTAAGGCAGTTAATTGTACTCTACATCTGTCCCCAAATATACGACTTTTTTGAACAACTTTTCATGTCCATTTATATAGGACCCTTTTGTTGCATATGACAGGAAGCTTTTCGAGATGCTAAAGAAAGTGGTTTTGGTGTTACTTTCATCAAGAAAGTGGAAGAACAAATAACCGAGATTGGAAGCAAAATGTATCATGATAGGATGATGAAAGATCGAGCCGTGGATATAAACTCGATAATGAAGGGTGTGTTTGTTGTTAATGTCTCCGACAAGAGGTAATTGATCATTTACTCAATATTTCATTGTTTTGTTTTGTACAAAGTTATTTAATGATTTCATTTTTTTTCCTTGATAAATAGTTAAAGCGGAAGTTGAAGTGTTATATGAGAGGGTTGGTTCAAACTATTTTCACATATGAAAATGGTTGAAGAAAATTAAGGCGTGCTTGCATTGTAGAATAAGTTAATTTCTTTTGTAGTTTTTTCTTTACACAGGTTGATTAGAGTTGGTTGTATATGATTGAGAAAAATATAGTGAAAATTATAATAGTTGATGATGATAACTTGATGGCATAGTGAAAATTTTTACATCAACAATGTTGTTTAGTAGAAGGGATTGGTAATTAAAATGAGTTATTCTTTCGTCGTATATTGAGTGACACTTTACATGATTAAGAAAACATTGAGAAACGCTAACATATATGAATGTTAATTGTTATTCTCTTACTTATAAAACTCTAACATGATTTTAGATCTCTATTAGTACCAACATGTATTTATTATTTTTAATATATTAATTCATCATAAAACTTTGTGTAAGCCAATGTCCACTTTACGGAAAGAGACACAAAACAATCATATAACATATTTTGTTTTGTACTGTCTAATCTGATTTCTTGGTTTTTGGAAAATGATTACAATAAATGTGTCTAAAATATTTTTTATTTTACACCAAAATGTTCAAAAGCAGAATGATAATGCTATAAAACATGCTACCTCATCAAGTAAAAAACTGAAATTGGATTCAATGTTTTTGATTTTACACTCAAGTTATATAAATTGTCCTTTTTTATTACATCAACCTACAATAATAAAAGATAAAAAAAAATAATTAGCTAATGGTTACATCAACCCACACTATGTTATTAGTAATTAAAAACTCAGTTTGTTGCTGTGTTTAATTGTTTCACGGGACACTATCACCACAATACCTTTTTTTCTATTGGGCTATTGTTTCAGATTTTATCATTTTTATTATACTAATTAAAAGCTCAGTTTGCATTCCCATAATTATAATTGATTTATATTATTATTCTTATTATATTTTTGGCCCGTTTCTTATATTAGATAAACTTTATTTTTTATTTATCCACCATTTCTTATATTAGATAAACTTTTGGCTTATTTCTTTTTATATTATTATTCTAATTAAAAACTCACCATCTTTCTATTTATTCTTTATTTTTTATTAATGATATTGTATCTCCTATTGATAAATAAAAAATCAAATGTATGATTATTTAATATCTCAATTTATATTTTTTCATTTTAAATTTAATTACAAACACCCATGCGAATGCACGAGTTTCTTACTAGTTGCTAAATATAAGGATGCAATTATAACCGCCATTGACACATGTGTCGCTGTCAAACCTGCCTCAACCAGGTACTCTTTATTTTGCTCGTGTTTGAAAATATTGTAAAAATTATTAGTATTACAGATGAACTTCAAATGGAAAAGGAATGTAGTTGGAATTTCACCTCGGTTACTTTATTTAGCCGATGATGATGATTACGATTAAGATAACATTAAAACTGTTAACTTAGAACTTGAAAAACTTATTTCCACCCACTGTGTCGGTAGCGGTGGAAACTATAAAATTAATGCACTTTATGATATATAATATTTTGTCTAAAGATTACCACATCAACCTCTAAATTTAATTGATATTTTAGAATTTACTTGTTCTGCTTGCAATCGTCGCATTCCGAAAAAGTGTATATCTTAGAACACCGCTACGTATGTACTCCCTCCGTCTCAAATTATAAGACGTTTTGGGTTTTTCACACAAATTAAGAAACTTAATTATTACTTTATGGGAAAGATAAATTATGTATAACTTTACAGTAATGCTCCTTATAATTATATAGGAGAGAGAAATTAAAAGAGTTGAAAGAATAAATAATAATAAATATTTGAGGGTATATTGGAAAAGATATCATTTATATTGCATTGGAAATGTAAGGTGACTTATAATTTGAGACAAATTTTTTTGGCAAAGTGACTTATAATTTGGGACGGAGGGAGTATATGCTTGTGAATTGTGATATGGGTAAGGAAAATAAGGTGTAAAGTGAAAAACACTTTCTAGGTAGAGATAAGTATGGAGCTATAAAAATATAATTATTATAAGTGAAATTTTGTGGAACGCTTAGACCTCTCACATAGAATTCATATTTATGAAATATTAAACAATGAAATTGTAATGGAGAAATTATAGGTAGTGGATTTTGAATCACACTGTACAATACAGTCTCTATGAGGTAATTCATCTTTTGCTTCTCATGTCTCTTGGAAATAATTTTTGGAAATATGTATATAATATTGAAGCAATAAATATTATTTATGTGAGAACTATTATTTTCTTGTAAGTTAAATTCAAAGAATTGAGTCATAATTTTTCTAGTAAGTTATTTTTAAGAAATATATATTAACATTTTTTACTTTTTGTTAATGATATGAGTGAGTATTATGCTTAAAAATATTAAAAAGTTTAAAATATTTCTATCACGAATTCAAATAAATTCGAATTAATTTATTTGTTTTTGTTTTTTTTTTCAATATAATTTATTATTTTGAAATCATTATATTAAAAATTTGTTAATTAGTAAATCGATCAAATTTATTGAGTTTATGATTTAAAATCATGCAATTGAATTTTATTTGGATTCTATGTGAATAACATGTTTGTATTCAATGAGACTCATTACTATAAGACATATAAAGATTGTCCATAGATGAATCATGACTTATATAGATGTTTGAACTTAGAGTCTAATGTAACTATTGAATACTGAGATGTGAAATTTTAAGTTCCTTATCACAGAAGATAAGAAATTCAAAATTTTCACAAATGAAAGAACCTCGTGAGGAAGATTCTCCCAGGATTGTTAAAACACAAATTGAAAGTTCATCAGTAATGAAGAATCTTGTGAGGAAGATTCTTCATGGATTGTTGAAAAACAACCCGAACTTAGAATAAGCAAGAGAGTCCGAAAGACTAAGGATCTAGGACCGAACACAATTGATAGTCAATTTATTTCTTTTATCTAATGGAAGGAAATAATAGGAATTTTCTTCGTAAGATTCCTATTATTCTTCAAGTGGAAGATGATCTTAAGACTTATAAGGAAGCAATATCTTCAAGGGACTCCTCTTGTTTAGAAGGAAGTAATTCATTTGTCTTCATGTTGATTATATATTGATCATTAACAACGAGATGAGTGGAATTTTAGAAACAAAGAGGTTTCTAACTTCCACATTCAAGATGAATGATCTTAGACTAGATGACACACTTTTGGGGATCAAAGAAAAGAGAAATAGTGAGGGTTATGAACTTAGTCAAACACACTATGTTGAGAAAGTGCTTGATAAGTTCAAACACTTACGCTTTAAAGAAGTGACCACTCTATTTAATTCTAGTGTCAAACTTCAAAAGAATGATGGAAGAGTTGTGACTCAATTGGAATATGCAAGTGCATGCAATGTACTAGACCCGACATAACATTTGCAATTAGTAAAATGAGTAGATTTTACTAGCAATCCAAATGGTAATAGAAGGACATCATTAGGAATTTTGGGTATCTTATGAAAACCAAAAATAATGGTCTCCATTATAGTAGATTTTCTGTCATATTAGAAGAATATACCGATGCGAGTTGGATATCGAGTGTTGAATATCATAAATCTGCATTTGGGTGGATATTTACACTAGCTGGAGGTGCAATTTCTTGGAAGAGAAAGAAATAAATGTGGTTCACTCTCTTAAGCATTGAATTAGAGTACGATGTTCTTGCTTCCGCTGGTGAAGAAGCTAAATGGTTTAGGGACCTTTTGTTGGAAGTTCCATTGGCTAAAGACAATGTTTCAAAGGTGTTGATACATTGCGGTAGTCAAACCACTTTAACTAAAACATACAAAAAGTGTATAACAAAAAGTCTAAGAAAGTAGAACTTAGACATTCTTTCGTGAGAAAATTGATTAAGGATATAATCATTTACATATATATGATCGAGCTATAATTTTCTTGATCCATTTACTAAGCCACTGACCAGAGACTTAGTAAAAACAACTTCGAGAGGCACGGGGTTGAAACTCCTTGAGTAAGAGTTCCGACAGCGGCGACAACCCGATCTTACATTAGTAGAACATTAACCTCAAGATTCAATGAGTAACAACAAGTCGTTGATTTGGATGTTTGTCGAACATTTTGTGATAATGTTGACCTTTAAAATAAGGGTTGAGTTTTATTTAAAATCTTAATGAAGTTCATTACCAAGGGTATGTGTCTCATGGAAAATGATACAATATGAACTTCACCTATGTGAATTTAGAGATGGTGATGTCTCAAAGTGAGAGTTGAAGTTTCTCTCACGAAAAATTCATAAAACAGGAAAGCATATAGCCATAAACAAGTGTTAGGCGATAAATGTAGGCGAAGAACCCTTAAAGAATGTGTGAAAGGTAACGCCGGTCTATTCACATGGATTAATGGTTTAAAAGAATTTCTACCTAACATTCCGATTAGACTTTGCGTTATCTTCACTAAGGTTAAGTTTTAAATCGAAAGATACATAAATGTATTAACACTCTTTATACTTCATTTTTTGGAATTAGACTTGTCATTATTAGAACAAGTGGGGGATTGTTGGAAATTATTGTTGGAAATTAATGGACAATTAATGCCCATAGGCGTGTTCAAATATGACAAAGTTAAGGAGGATAAAAGTGCCCCATAAACAAAAGTGGAAATTGCCTTCAAATCTGTCTAAAAGAATTTTGGTCAGTTTTTGCATTAAACATCCACTAGTGAAATTTGCCTGAAGGAAATTTTGGTCAGTTTTTTGCACTAAACATCCACCAGTGAAAGTTGTCGTTAAAATTGTTGCGGAATGAAAGTAGGCAATGCTTGGAAACAATGTAACTTTTGGTTAAATAGTGTCGCCCTACACCAGTCACTGGTGTCACCCTCAAAAACACGTGATCTCCCTCTTAGAATTCAAGTGTCTTCCTTCTATTATCATGATAGCTCTTCTAGCGACTCTGCGACGCTCTCATCCTTTCTCGGATCATCTTAATCTTCTCGATCGTCTCTTGCACAATCTCAGGTCCGAGTACAACACTCTCGCCCGACTCATACCAACACAAAGGAGTCCTACACCTCCTCCCATACAAAGCTTCATAGGGCGTCATTCCAATACTAGCATGAAAACTATTATTATACGTGAATTCAATCAACGGTAAATAGCTATCCCAAGATCCTCCATGATCCAACACATAAGCTCTCAGCAAATCCTCTAAAGATTAGATAGTCCTTTCTGTCTGACCATCCGTCTGCGGATGATAGGCAGAACTCATCCTCAACTTAGTACCCAACGCATCTTGTAAACTCTTCTAGAACCTCGATGTAAACCTCGAATCTCTATCCGACACAATACTCGAAGGTACCCCATGTAACTTTACAATCTCCTCAATATGCACCTCGGGTAACTTTTGCATAGAATGATTAATCTTCATCGGCAAGAAATGAGCCGATTTAGTTAATCTATCCACAATCAACCACATGGAATCATTTTCGTTGGCAGTTTTTGGCAATCCCACCACGAAATCCATGGAAATACTATCCCATTTCCATTCTGGAATCCTCAACGGCTGCATCATACCTAACGGCTTCTGATGCTCAACCTTCGACTTCCGACAAGTCAAACACGCATAAACAAACTCCGCGACATCCTTCTTCATATCCGGCCACCAAAACAACTTTTTTAAATCTTGGTACATCTTCGTAGCACTAGGATGAATACTCAACCTACTTTGATGTCCTTTCTCAAGAATGCTCTTCTTAATATCTGGGACATCTGGAACACACACCCTGTCTCTGAACATCATCACACCATTCTCGTCAAATCAGAATTCTCCTTTGTTACCTTGGTTGATCAAAGTTAATTGGTTAACTAACTTCAAGTCAGTTTGTTGTCCCACTCTGATCTCTTCTAGAATACCACTAGTCAACTTCAACATTCCCAACTTCACACTGTCAGGAGTCTCTTCACATACCAAACTCAAATCTCTGAATTGCTCAATTGATTCCAGCTCTTTCACCATAAGCGTCGACATATACAATGCCTTTCTGCTCAATGCATCAGCCACTACCTTTGCTTTGCCCGGATGATAACTCAAATCAAAATCAAAATCCTTCAACAGCTCTAACCACCTTCTCTGCCTCATATTCAATTCTTTCTGATCAAACAAGTACGTCAGACTTTTATGATCACTAAACACTTCAAACTTAGAGCCAAACAGATAAGGTTGCCAAATTTTCAACCCAACCACCACAGCTGCCAACTCTAAATTGCGCGTAGGGTAATTCCGTTCATGAACTTTTAATTGGCTGGAAGCATAAGCAACCACTTAACCATTCTGCATCAACACTCCACCAAGACCCGTCTTCGACGTGTCACAATAAACCACAAAAGACTCACTCGGATTAGGCAAAATGAATACCGAAGCGGTCATCAATTTCTTCTTCAGTTCTACAAAACTTTCTTCACATGCAACATCTCACACATACGCTTGACCCTTTCGAGTCAACTAAGTCACCGGTAATGCCAACTTAGAAAAACCTTCCATAAACTTGTAATAGCAACTTGTTAATCGCATAAAGCTTCTCATTTCCGTAGCAGACTTCGGAGTCTCCCAATGCAACACAACATCAATCTTGGAAGGGTCTACAGAATTTCCACCACTTGAAATCACATGGCCAAGGAAACTCACTTCCTTCAACCAGAACTCACACTTCGACAGCTTTGCATACAACTTCTTCTCCTTCAACACTTGCAACACGGTTCTTAAATGCTCATCATGCTCTTCTTCCGAATTAGAATATATCAGAATATCATCAATGAAAACCACCATAAACTAATCCAGATACTCATGAAAAATCTTATTCACATACTCCATGAACACACCAGGTGCATTGGGTACACTAAACAACATCACAGCGTACTCACAGTGACTGTACCTCGTCCTGATTACTATCTTCGGAATATCCTTAAATCCTCACTTCATCACTAATTGGGCTATCTCATTTACTCTTGATAGTCACTTCATATACGTCACAACAACATTAATAACAAATCACCGCAATAGGACCTTATCATCAACATCATGTTTATCATCAAATAGCATGTCGTAACATATCATCATGCGATAAATTAAGCTCTTAAACACATAGGTACTGGAATCATGTATCAAAGCACTCATATAATTCAATCATAATGTAGTTCATCATGTCAGCTTTCCAACGCTTCCGACCGCGCGTCAAGTGGAGTTACAAAACTCAAGTTATGACCGATTCAATTTTGCATTTTTCAGAAAAAAAAAGCAATGTGCAATCGATTGGACAGTCCCAAGATTTCAAAAATCACTTCTGCATCAGGGTGCAATCGATTTGCAGCAGGGTGTAATCGATTTGCACCTGCTATATCATGAAAAACTCATTTCTAAACCCTCTCTACACAACTTGCAATGTTATAAACTTTTCCCACAACACCCGTAGAGTTTAGATCAACATTTAGCATAGACTAACATAGTATAGCTTGTATTTCATCAATATAATCATGTAGAACACAAAATCATCATATACACATATTATCACACAAAACCTAATTCTCCCAAACTCCTAATCTTCTCCCCCAAATGCTAAACTAACTATGAAACCCACCTTGATGAAGAAGAATAGATCAGAATATCGTCAATGAATACAACAACAAACTTATCTACTTGTTTAACGGAACAAACAACTCTTCACCCTCGTCAAACTTAGATTCATGCTCTAGAGGCAAGTCGTAGATATCTTCAGGAAAACATCAGGAATCACACACCACTGGCATATCATTAGCCGTCACATTTCTCTCCATCCCCCGAGAAGCAAACATCAACAACACCTGATCGTTCTACCTCAAGACATCCCAACTTGACTGACAGGCAAGAAACTCAAATTCTCCGCATCTTCAAATATAATAATCTGCATCAACTCATCAAAACAATCTATAAGCACTTGGCTTAACTCTAAACAATTCACCACGCATACCACTTAAGTTCGCAAGACACGTCTATCCCATCCAACATGATCTCGTCCATTATCAACAAGAGATTAAGGGTGATCAGTTCCTCAATTTGTCAATAACAGTCGACTATCATGAGGCGGTACAAACTATCTCACACCACACTTAACCATTGCTCCACACCTGAAGCATCTTGGAGAAGCACCATCTTCTCCCCCACTTGTTTCATTCCCAACCTGCAAATGGAAAACAAAACAAACATCGACAGTATTTTCACATACATGTCACACACTAGGGAATAGACAACATTAGACAACCTGGCCGGACGGTAATCAAGGTCTGACATACGCAAACTTTCATGTGAATCAAGGGGGGAGAATGGGTTCAATACAGGTGATAATAACATGAAAGGGTAGTGAGGGGTCCTTTCCCTCGTAGGATTTTCGTATGCTTTATGGTTGATGAAATTCTGAGTATGATATGAATGTTTGATTTCTGATATGTGTTGAATTGTTGATGATAGTTGAATTTCATGTATAAATTGTATGGTGTATTGTTGCTGTATAGATACATGTATTGCAGGTCGGGTTTGATGCAGGTTGAGAGGACGAATTCGATCTAAAACCTGTAATTCTAATGTATTAATGATAGGTGAAATTGTAAGATGAGATTATAGGTCCTAAAACTGATGTAGAAACAAATTTAAGACTGAATTGGAGTGGAAAAGTGAGGGGATGTGTATTCTTGCGTTTTCGTCAATCTTACACTAATTCGTTATAAGGCTGAATTATCCTGTGTATTCTTGTGTTCAACTCTAAGACATATTCAAAAGTGCTTGAAATACCTTTTAAAAAAATAATTTCGTTCACGATTATATTCTTGATCCATTTGGTTTAAATTAAATTTCATATGATTAATAATTTTTTTTTATGATTAACTAAAAGACATTACTTAAAAGATAAAAATAAGTAAGAATATTAAAGAGATACTCTTTTTTTTTTTTAAATATCTCTTTAATATTCTTTCTTATTTTTATCTCTTTAATATTCTTACTTGTTTTTACTTTTATCTAAAAACTTATTTTTAAATAATCAAGATACAAATCATTACAAATAGCCGTTACTGTACATTATTTTATAAATTTCCGAGTGTGTCACTAATCTCCATATGACACTTTTTAAAAACTTGTTTCTATCTCAATTTTTTTTAATAACTTTTCTAAAATTGTTTTTTAAAAAAAAAAGAATGAAGCTAAAATATTCATAATCGACGACATATTTTAAAAAGTGTCATATGGAGATTAGTGACACACTCGGAAATTTATAAAATAATGTACAGTAGCGGCTATTTGTAATGATTTGTTTCTTGATTACTATTTAAATTGAGATATTCGAATGCGCCGCTGAGAATGCTAATGATGGCATCAAATACCACATCAATCATAACCATCTTTTCCATTATGAATCTCTTCATTGATCATTATCTTCACAATTTATTTTCTATAAGCAAACAATAGTAACTAGTTATCATTATCTTAGAAATTGGTTTAATAGTGTAATCTTAGTAGCATCACATCTATCATATTCATTTGAGTTTTTTAAAATAAAACTCACTCAATTTTTTATATTATATTATATTTTTATTTTATTTAAATAATTCAATTACATTTATCAAATATTCATATAATTCATTAAAAGTTTTAAAACTGATCCCACCAGACCACATAACATACTCCATATATAATTAAATTTAGTACAAAATACAGAAAAAAAACGCTTATGCAGTAAAGAACGGTTACAAACCAAAAAACTCATATTTATGCTCTTATGCGCTATGGTGCTTTCTCCTATAGATCCCTCACCCGTGCGTGATTTTTTTTTTCTTTCACTAAATAAGAACAGATGAATAAATTATAATTTAATTGAACGAGAACTGATTAAATACAATAAATATTGATTTTAAAATATATTCTTTCTGTCATAAAATAAATAGTATACTTGATATTTTTACATAAATTAAAAAAATATGATCAATAAAAGAGAAAATAACAATTTTATCAAATTATTATTGATGGTTATTGATATATTTAAATTATCATTAGTGTAAGCTGAAATAAATAATAAATTAAGAGTATTAAATAAATGATACAATTGGAAGATCAAAATTGAAATTGCCTTGAAAACTAAAAATGATATTTATTTTAGGACAATATTTTTAGAAATGCGATACTTATTTTGGGACAAAAGGATTATTATCTTTGAATAAAATTTATTGTATATTGTGATCTGATTTTTCATCAGATATATTTTATCTTCGGATATATTTTTAAAAATAATATTATTGTTCAATGAAATTAAAATAAAATAATCAATATATTATTATTATTATTATTATTATTATCATCTTCTCAGATAAAATTTATTATACATTGTGATCTAATTTTTCAACATATATATATATTTTATTTTTGGGTATTTTATCTCAGAATATATTTTTTATTATTATCCAAAGATAAAATATATTTAATGAAAAATTATATCATAATGTGCGATAAATTTTATTCGAAAATAATAATAATATTTATATTTTTTAAAATCAATATTTATTGTATTCAATTAATCCCATTCACTTAAATTATAATGGCAAAATAATCTTTTTCGTCCCTTAACTTTGCCTCAGGGTCCAGTTTGGTCCCTTAACTTTAAAAAGTGGCAAATTTGTCCCTTAACTTTTAAAATGGTGTCACGTTTATCCTTCCGTTTGATTCTGTTAGTCAAAGTTTGAAAACAGATGCCACGTATTTTCTGTGCAACACGGTTGACAGGTGGACTTCTTTTCTTTTTCTCTTTCCATGCAACACTGCTGGATGGACTTCTTTCATCTTCTGATTCCATTTCCTCTCTCACTTTCCATTCCGACCATCCCTCATCCACAAAGTTAACTTGAGAAGGTTCCGTCCATTCGGCTTAGAAATGTTTCTGTCAGAAGAAGAAAGCAAGTATTTGTATGTCTGAAATGCTTGTGATGAATAAGATACATTTTTGCTTATAAAAAAGTTACTTTGAACTTAGTAGTGTTGTAATATATATGAAATATATTATAATATCTTTCTGCACCATTCAACTCTTTCATGGCTTCTCATGCTATTGAGAGCAGATTTTTTGTTTGTTTCTCATGCTTCTCATGCTATTGAACTTAGTAGTGTTGTAATATTTTGTTTGGGTGTCGTTTGATCACGAGTCAGCTGGAAAACCCACAACCACAGCTGACAGTCGTCGGAGAAGTCATCAGAGCTGTTGACGAGTTGTTCTGTTTACAAGCTTAAAATTTGGTGGCTTCTAAGGTGAAGGAGTATTTAAGTCTCTCACTTACCATTATTTATACAACATTAGATCAATTAAAAACAATAATTTAGTGGTTCAAAAAGTTAAAACAATGTCTTCCCCATCCTCTTTCCATTTCTAAGCCTTCTCCATTACTCCTACAAACACAACCACTCTTCTGTAACATTGTTCAGCACGTAGTGTATTCACTACTAGAAAAATGGCCTACGGCCACGCTAAATTTTTCCACAACTCAAAAACTGTGGCCACATACAAGCTTTGGCCAGGGTTTTCAAATTGTAAACATATGTTTAGAAATATTGAATCCGGAGTGTGAAACTGTGGCCTTTTCTTCAATTGCCACGGTTACAAAATCACATTTATATTTAAGCCACGGTCAGAAAACTGTAGATATTTTAAGCCACAAAGAAAAACCGCGGAATTATAATTTTCACTACCCCGCCAAAATTTCCCTCTCGTTTTTTAGTTTCCCTCACGTTAATTATTTTCTTTTCTAATTTTTTTTAAATTAAAAAAGAAAAAAAAATTGAAAAACTAAATTAGGTTAGAGAAAAACCTCACACCACTCATCTCTCTCTCTGATCCTCTCACGTCTCAAACCCTTTTCTCTCTCTCACGGCTCATCAATCCTCGCCTACACGACCTTCTTCCTCCGTCTCCAACTTCAAAAGCTCATACCACTTTCGTTCCAGAAATCAAAATGAAACCCTCTTCCCCAAACTAAACCCTAACGGTGAAATTAAGAACAATCGATGGAAACAAGCAACAAAGCAAACGAGGTTTCAGAAATGCATAGCGATTCAAACACATACATGGGAAAACGAAAGCAAAAGAGTAAAAAAAGGCGATTTAGGGTTACCTATCGAAGACACTCCGATGGTGGTTCACGGCGACGGGACGACGAAGTCCGGTAATATCATTCCTTGCTCCTACGTGTGTGTATGTTATGAAAATTAAAGAGGTACCTCTTTCCAACGCTTACACGAATGCTCAGGTAATCTCTTCGATTCCTCTTCAACCGTCGTCGCTCTTTACGAATTAGTGCTTATGTGTAATGTTCTCGTGGCTTTGTGCGTGGCGATGAGAATTCTTCTTGTTCTGAGCGATGTTATGTTTTCACTGCTACTGCCTGGTATTTGTGTGGATTTGCGTTGAAGAACTGGTATTCTTTGTATGAACTCTGTGGTATTTTTGATTTGAAATTGCGTGTTTTTACTCTTTTTGCATACTGTGTGGTGTGAATTTCTCTGGTGTGAATGTATTTTTGAGAATGAGTTTTATTGCTGTGATGTTGTATGAATGTTCTCTTTGGAATCGTGTGAATTTCTCTGGTGTGAATGTATTTTTAAGAATGAGTTTTATTGTGTAAAGTTAAATTAGTATTTGTAATGTGGAATTTGGTGTTTTCTATTATTGACACTGTTGTTGCTGTGAATGCAGTGATTCGGTCATGTCCAAATCTGACAAAGTTGTTGCTGGAAACTGCCATTTTTGGAGGACTGTAGGCTGGGAGATGTCTATCCTCCTCACGAACTTTAGGGCAGGAAAATTGGTATCACTCTCTCTTTCTCCCTGCTTTTGCTTTTCACTATTTTTTTTTTGCAAAGTATAGTTCTTTTGAATTTGATGTGATATTCAGCTAGTGCTGCAATTACTTGCAAAAATGAGTTAGAGAAGATTAATGAGGAGATTCTTCACAAAGTTTCTGAACAGCTTAGGCAAGCAATGATTGCTACTTCTCAGAAGCCTCCTGGGATGGATTGGAGCAAGATACCTGGTGAATCAGAAATCTGTTGTAAACCAGAAGAATTCGGAGATGATCGTGTCTCCGAATGCAGCCGTTTCATTGTTGTTCATGGAGCAGGTTCCTCGGTTTTTTTCCTCTTTCTAGTTTAAAATTTCACATTCTATTAATGATAATATTATATGTATTATATCTTACAAATATAGCTTATACCTTAATATGAAAACAATTTGACTTTATTTTATCTTTTGCTTTAGAAATGATTATGCTATAAGCGCTTAATTAAGTTGTTTATTGAAAAAAGGCCTTAAGAAGTTTTGCACTTGAAGTGCTTTGTTGCTACGCGAATATCTGTTAGTAATCATTCATTGCCAATTTTATAAGATCTCTAACAGTTGTATTTATGGAATTTTTAAAGGTGAGTTTGAAATTTTGACTGTTATATAAATTCATCTGCCACCTATGAGTTAAATTCTTTCTCCAAACTCAAGTCGATGCTAATCTAGCTTACTCTTGAACTTCATACCGAAACTTGGCAAAAATGTTCAGTTTGTAAAGTTGTTGTGTTTTAGTTTCATAACTCTCAATCCCTATATTTTGGTATCTAAATGTGATACCATGCTTAGCATTCCATTTGATTTTAATTTCAGGTAACCACTCTCAATCTTGAAATCGTTAGAGCACTAGCCAGAGGTAGTTTCGTTATTATTGCAATCTTTAGTTTCTTGTTGGATGAAAACATTGGTTATTTATCTTTAGTTTCAAGCTTTCTACTATCATGTAGTCGGTTGGTCATAAGTAACTTACCCAATGGTTTAATTTGCATATGTTATTGAATCGGTGACTAGGACAGAACTTGAGATTAGGATATCAACAACCCGCCGCTAATGAAAGAATTGTTTTGTGGATGCTGATGTTCCATAATGTAGACAATTAGCAAAGTAAATGCAGAATGTTGGCCATCAGCAGAACCTGACCACTCTAGAGGTGACCATGCTGGTATAATTCAGGTAATAATTTCTTCAACATTATCAATTAATTGGTTGTGTCTTGTATGTAATGATAACAATGTAGTGTTTTATGTGCACTACTATAGAGTTTGAATCATACAGGTAATTTATTCAACATGATCAACTACTTGATGTTGTGTCTTGTGTTTAATAATAATAATAATGTTGTGCTTTATGAGTGTTACTATACAGTATAAACAGAAGATATTAGACATCACTACTAAAGAGTTTGAATCTTAGATTTAGGCAACTTCTTCAACATTATCAACTGCTTGGTGCTGTGTCTTGTGTGTAATAATGTACCATTTAATACTAATGTAGTGTTTGAAGCATAGATTTAGGTATCTTCTTCAGCATTGTCAACTACTTGGTGTTGTGTCTTTTGTGTAATATTGTAATGTTTTATACTAATGTAGTGTCTGATGCATAGAGTATCATTATCTTAGTGTTGTGTCTTGTGTTTAATAATAATAATAATGCTGTATTTGTTAATCTGTTTTTGCAGGCAATGTTGGCTCCACCAAATGTAGAACCAGAATATGGCACAAAAGCTGATGGAGAGAACTTGATTGACTCAACAGATGTTGATGTTAGGTTGCCAATGCTTGTTTATAGTTGAGTGATTGCAATTGTAAGTTTTCTGTTTTATTGATGGATTTAGTTGCTAAGAATTATTTGTTAAATATATGGATATAATCTTTAAGACTTATTTCCAGAACCCCTTCCAGAAAGAGGAGTTAATTGTTTTCTGCCCTTTCACCCCTTCCGGCCTTGCTTCATGGCTAGCACTTGCAGGTCCTTCTCTTTCTTATCTTTAGCTTCGAATGGACAACCTTGGCGACAATGCGATTGTTCCCGCACTCAAACATATTATAACTGTGATTTCATTGAATCTACAAACTGCAGCTTCTGGAAGGATGCGTGTTGAAAATGAAATGACTGAAAACAAACAGGCTTTAAATTCATAATAGCTTTAATCTTTAAAATTTGTGTGTGCACGTATGTGTGTATGTGCTGTGTTCTATAACATCTTATCTAAACAATGCATTCTTTTATTATATGGTTTATTATATGAATCATGATCATTCACGCCGATTCAGCATTTGACACTAACAACTACGTTTGTATTGTACTGATGCACTTTGTTCATCTTTTATGTTGCCATGAACTTTGAAACAGGATGATAGAATGGATGTGTGTTGGTTTGTTGACAGCCTTGCTTGCTTATGATGAATACATGAAGCTTTTTGGAGAGTTTTCAAGATGGAAGCAAAATGGAAGCAAGTGTTCTTGTTGTATGACAATAAAAATTGTACAGCTTGAAAAGATTTGGGATGAATAACATTGTATCGGAACTTTGTTTCCTTTTTGTATAATTGTAAGCTTTTTGCGACTTATTAGTTGGTAGCGTCACTTGATGTAGACTTACTTATTTCTTAATGAATATTTTGACGTTGTGGCTTAATATTTTTTTGTATAATTAGATTTTAATTTTTTTAATCAATATCTACAAAAATGAGTATTTTTGTTGGAAGACATTATATTGATCTAAAATGGTTCTTTATGCCAAGTCATGAAGAACAACATGGTTACAACTATGCGGCACAAAAAGAAAACACGAGCAAAATGTAGCCGCGGTTTTAATTAGTGGTCATAAATTCAAACCCTATACATTAAATAAGAACCGTGGCAAGATTCGGCCACTGTTAAGAACCGCGACGCATGATAAACCGCGGCCTTAACCTAGATACCTAAACCGTGGCCTATTCAAGCCACAGATGTATATAAAACGTGGCACAAACACGAAAACCGCGGCTTATACTTTTGGCCACGGCTGCATATCCCACAGTCGCTTATTCGTGGCCAAACCGTGGCAAAATCTTTCAACCACGGTTATTTTACATATAACCGCGGTTTTCTGACCGTGGCGGATGACCTTTTTTT
The DNA here is from genome assembly GCA_022829125.1 of Lathyrus tuberosus. NCBI lineage: Eukaryota > Viridiplantae > Streptophyta > Magnoliopsida > Fabales > Fabaceae > Lathyrus > Lathyrus tuberosus. The sequence goes on from JALAZF010000076.1 coordinate 17,076,541, forward strand.
TTTGTAGTGATTATTACACTTTTATTTCAACAAATTTGAACTCTTACGATTATGTCTAGATCCATAAATAGATTCTCTCTTACTTGATAACTAGAAAATAAGAGTTTAAAGTAATCAATTATATGTATTTTCAAAAACAATAAAAATAGCAAAATAATTATTTTTAAAAATACATTATTTCTAACTAGCATTTCATTTTCTTTCAAACACAAAGCTCCATTCAAAAATCTCATATATTCTTATTAACAAATTATATACACATTCTAAAAAAAATTGCTTGAAGTAAATGACAGTGTCTAATTATGAGTAACATACAGCAGCAGCAGCGTCTTTATGAAGTGTCCCCTAGCAAAATTTAATGGTGTTTTTACATATACAATGTTCCCAAAGGATAAAACTCTAGAAGATTGTTATTAACATGCAGCATATAATGGACAACATTTAATCCAATAGATTAGATAAATTTTACAACATAACAATATATTTTAATAGTATCATATAAAATTCACACAATAACTGATCACAAAATACTTATATCTTACATGACAAAGCCAGCACAAAACACACTTAAGAAGCAAATATTTTCAAATTTGCTTGAAGCACTTCACAACATTAACTTGCGAAATTCTATAAAGCCTTGCATCGTGGCGATATAAGAGAAATATCTGCTATTGTCTATTTTGAAAGTTTAAAGTACAGAATCACGCCGATAATAAGAACCAGGACCACAACAATGGTGCTAACAATACACTTGTTCTTGTTCATCCTCTTAGACATGTTCGACAAAATTTTCTTGCTCTTGCCGATGTTATCATCCATTCCATGAAGCTGCACAAGGGGATATAACCCATCAGTAGACTAAATGTGAATGGTAGAGTATTTTTTCCCATCACACAGGTTGTTATATTTTCACATTTTCACGTATATAAAGTTAAATTCCTAAAAGCATTTTATTAGATGTTACTAACAGAAACACAAGTAAATCATAAGTTAAAGAAGAGAAAAGTGTTACTGTGTCATGTGCGTGCAGTAAAGATTGTCGCTGAGAATGCAAGTAGTGTGAACAGAGGATGACGGGAAGTGGAGAGGTTGGAATGAGAATGTGGAGGGCGAGAAATGATGGTGAGAGTTGGGAGTGAGAGAGAAGTAGAAAAGTGGTGGTTTAGATTGGGGAGAGAGAAAGAGCGAGCATAGATATCAAGCAAACAGGGAGGTTAATTACACTATCACATTCAAATCCATGTCAGCTGCCACGTAGTCAAGAATAGACGGCCGTTTGAGTCAACTAACGGCAAGGACTACTTTGACACCATTTTAAAAGTTAAGGGACGAACTTGCTATTTTTTAAAGTTAAGGGACCAAACTGGACCCTGGGGTAAAGTTAAGGGATGAAACATGTTATTTTGCCAATTATAATTTATACAACTGTTTCTATTTATTTCTATTCGTTTGAAGGGGAAAAAAGAGGTTTTACACGGGAATAGACCTATAAAGGTCTCCCGTCGAAGATTGCACCCAGAGCTATGATGTACTAAAACTTTAGAACATTGCTATTTTGACACTAGTATTTGACATCAAATACTTACATCCATCAATGTTTATGTATTTACATAGTGAACCATGTTTTTTTTATAAATATTATATATATATATATATATATATATATATATATATATATATATATATATATATATATATATATATATATATATATATATATATATATATATATATATATCTTTTACTAATTTAAAATTTATAACCAACTTTATCGTTGTATTAACCACACAAAAAAAAATTATTAATCACGTATTTTACTTATAATTTATTAACCAACTTTATTACTTTATTAATCAATAAAATACATAATATTAATAAAGTTCTGAAATTAAATTATAAAATGTAATATCCATTTTTTACACTACGTTAACCAACTTTATTTTATTATTTGAAATTCTTTTAATTTTGGGATCTTGTTAACCAAATTATGAACTGTATTAACAAATTTTATACACATTATTTACCAAAATTAATTTAATATATAAGATTATTTTTTTGATGTCGGGACACTCAATAAGCAAGCTATATACTATATTAACCAAATTTTCACGCTCAATTAATCAATGTTATTTTAAAATTTAATCCTACTTTTTGATGTCATCATATATATTAATCAAATTATGAATTATATTAATCAAATGTTTATATACTATTCCTTCTGTCTCAAATTATAAAAAGTTTTGGTTATTTCACACAAATTAAAAAACTTAATTATTACTTTATGGAATAGACAAATTATGTATGACTTTATAGAAATGATCCTCATAATTATACATGAGAGAGAAATTAAAAGAGTTGAAAGAAAAAAAAAAGAGTTGAAAGAATAAATAATAATAAATACTTAAAGGTATATTAATTAAAAATGTCATTAATATTGTATTGGGAATGTAAGATGACTTATAATTTGAGACTGAAGTAGTATTAACCATAGTTGTTTAAAAAATAAATAAATAAAAAGAAAATAAAAAAAGTTATTGTTCACTATATTTATGAATAGTAAATACGGTACAGGTGTAAAATTAAGTGTCAAACTAGCATTACTCAAAAGTTTATATATATAGATAGTATTGATTTTTGTGTTTGATTTTCGAGGATATGATTTGGTTGGAACTCTCCAACCTTAATGGAAGGTGGGCAAATTCCTTCTACTATGCAAATAAGAATATAAATACAACATAGAAGATGAAATAACGTAATGGATTTTTTAAAATGAATCTATATAATATATAGCTTGTTGGTTAAGCAACTAACACAACTAACCCAGTAACTACTTAGTTGTTAAAACCACTAATAACACTAGTAAACAATCTAGGACACAAATATTAATCTATGAAAACATTTAACTCATATTAATCCATAAACTTAAGTATGCATCAATCTTAATTATTCTCATAATAACATAAATCTATCTAATTTCAATCTCTTTGTAAAACCTCCAGCTTGCTGCAGTTCTGTCAGACAATAAGAATATTTGAGCATTTAATTCATCACTTTCTCTCTAATGAAATAGAACTTAGTCTTTATATGATTGATTCTTCCATGTGAAATTGAATTCTTGACCAAATTTATTGTTGATTTGTTGTCAATCATAAAATTTAAATGGATTCTTTACTTCATATTGCACCTCTTGTAGCAATGCGTCCAGCCGAATTGCATGACATGAAGAAAATGAGTTAGTTAAGTACTTTACCTCATTGGATGACAGATTTGTGACATGTTGTACACTAGGAGATGAAAGCCTCATTGTACATGAAAACATAACTTGAGGTGCTTCTTATATCAGTTATGTCACCACACCAATCAAAATATGAATAACCTATCGATCATGTATTTTTCTCCTTCACAATGGTTGGAAATAGCTAACCAAGTCTCATTGTTTCCTTTTGGTACCTAAGTATTCTCTTTTGTAACCACTATATGTGATTTCTTATATTCACTCATAAATTTGCTGATTGTACTTACTACATAGTAGATGTCATGTATGTTGTTGCATAACCTCAATGATCCTATTATATGCCAGTATAATTCTATTTCTACCTTTATTTCATCAACATATTTATCAAGATTTGCATTTGTTTTATATGGCTTTGTAAATGTGTCGCAATCAGACATTTCAAACATGTCTAGAAACTCTTTCACATATTTTTTCTGATGCATAATTATACCTTCTTTGACTTTCACAAATTCCACGTCAAGAAAGTATGAAAGTTTATTTAAGTTAGCCATCTCAAACTCAACCTTCATTCTGTCCTTTAAATTCTTAATCTCAAATGAATGATTTTCAATGATGAGCAGATCATCCATATACAAACATATCATTATGATGCTTGAATTGCTGGAACTTTGCACATATACATCATACATAAATGTGCACTTCTTGAATCCTAATTGAATCAAAGATTGGTCAATTCTCTACTTCTAGGATCTAAGCGCTTGCTTCAATCCATATACAACTTTGTGCAACTTGTATACCACATAATTTTTTCCTTTTACCTCAAAACCTGGTGGTTGAGGGACATTGTTCCAATATACCATTTAGAAATGCAGACTTTACATCTAAATGGCCGAGGGGACCAATTCATGTTACTAGTTATTTCACTACTACAAAATACACATTCGGTAACATTATATTACCACGGTCATTCCATACACCGTTGTACTATATGAAATTGGATGCGCCTTTTTTTAAAGTCATTTTATCACGGTTGATAGACACAACCGTGGTGATAGAGTGAGTGGTACATGGTTCGAATCCTGACATCTACATTTTTTTTCCATTTTTTTCCTATTACAAAAAATGTGTGTCACTTAAATTCATAAATAAATAAAAAATTGAAGATTTTTAATCATGGATTTAATAATTAACCGTTGTAATATTATATGTACAACCTTTGCACTTCCCTAAAAAGAGAAACGTTCTTCCCAACTATAATAATGATTGAAAATTTTCTTCAGTTTTCAAGACGGTCACAATGTCAATCAAGAATACCAACCATTGGAAGTAATCATTTCAAGCATTAAATCATCACATCTTTCATCTTCAACCTCTTCTATAAAGGCGCAGTTTCATAAAATGAATTTCCACATCTTCAAAACTATTTTTCTAACTACATATAGCAACATGAGTTCTCCATCTAAAAATGCTAACAAAAATATCTCAACTGAAGTCACCACAGTACAACACCATGATCAGCAGTCAACTGAGGAGGTCCAGCCATCTGGATCGACTGCTGTCAGGTATACACTTAGGGTTAGGAAGACCAAGAAGAAGAAAAAGAAAAAGCTGAAGAAGAAGAAGAAGAAAAAGGTGCCCAGGAAGACTTGTTACTATGATTCTAACGAGAGTAGTGAGAAGAGAGTCATAGATTATGAAGATTCTTTTGCTGTTAAGGGTTATTGTTCCGACATTGACAATATGTAATGAAATAGTTTATGTACTCCGCCCTCTTGGCCCTCTTAATGAAAATATTTATTATTGTTATATGTACTCTTTTATTTATATCACTATATATTATTGTTTTACAACAAAAAAATAGTACAAGCTAGCAAAAATAAAAACAATAATCACAATAGTAATGAAAAATAACTATAACATTAATTAATACCTCTCTAACAATTGGGTTCATAAATAAATAAATAAAATTATGGGAGATTTAACCACGGTTTTACTAAAGAACCATTGTAAAAGTTTAAAATTATTTCACAATTTTTCTTTCTAACCGTGATGAAAAGTGATATATTATACCACGGTTTTTCTTTCTAACCGTGATGAAATGTGATATTTTTTACTATATAAGCGAAAATATCTATCTTTCAGTACATAACAATCGTTTCTCTCAAATGATAACCCTAACATCCATGTCACTCTTTAAACGTTCTTAAACCTTTTGATTTGTCTTCACCAATCGTTATGATACTCTTTTATCATATTTCAGGTTTGTTCATTAAACTTATGCTTCGATTTCGTTTACATTTCTTGTTAAAAATGGGTTCTCATTTTTTTATTTAGTGAATGTTCTCATTTTTTCAGATTCGTCTTCACCACCTTAACAAAGCGTATACTTTGGCTATGATACATATGGTTTGTGTAGCTATGAAGAAAAATACAAGAAGTATGAAGTTATTGTGTTAACTTCATTCACCTTGTACTTCTTCTTCATAGCTTCATAAACTAGATGAAAATTATAATTTGTTCCAGATCCATGATTAGTTTAAAAAAAGGTGCGCTCTTTAAACATTACATAATATCTTATGTTGTTGTATGTTGTTGTATGTTGTTGTTGTTCTATGTTGTTATTATTGTCCTTGAACCTTATTTTGTTGTATGTTGTTGTGTTGTTGATAAATGTTGTTGTATGTTGTTGTTGTTGATTAATGTTTTAAGAATTTAAAGAACAAAACATTGCTAAGTCACAAGAAAGAAGCTTCTTGTGACTTAACAATGTTTTGTTCTTTATAAAATTCTCAAAACCTTACATAATATCTTGTGTTGTTGTATGTTGTTGTATGAAGTTGAGTTTATTATATACTATGTAGATTGTTTGTTACATTAACCCTTCATTGAAAATACATTTAATTTAAATTGACATAGAAACTTATAATCTAAAAATTAAGTTGTATTTGAAAACCAACTTATATCAATAAATGTTTTTCGAATTGCATTCGTCGCAGCGTTCATCTCCCGTTCTTTAACATATAGGATGTGGTTCAATGACCTAATTCCTTCAACACATCCATATCTTCTCTTATAGGTTAATTTGAATAACAATAATTTATTGATATTATTCAAATTAAACTAGAATAGAAGGCATTGATGTGATGAAGGACTTAGACCATTGAACTACATTCTATATGTTAAAGAGCGGGAAATGAATGATGAGACACATGCAATTTGGAAAACAGTGGTTTGTGTAAGTTGATTTTCAAGAATAGTTTAATTTTCAGATTATATACTTCTTCATCAATTTGAATGGATGTATGTTGTTGTGAGGTTTATTGAAAAACAAGCAATCTACATATTATATAATAAATCTTGAGTACTTTAAACAACAGTTATTTATAATAACCATTATAAAATGTTATCTGCCTAATGGTATATACCACCATGGTTAGTTAAAGAAACTATGATCATATATAGCGCGCCTTTAGGTTTTCTACAATGGTCGTAAGACCGTGATTGTAAGTTGCGCATATACAACCATGCCCTACGTAACAACGGCAGGTTACGCGTGATGTTATCCCTTTTCCAACCGTTATTGTATATGTTTTCCGTAGTAGTGTTTCCACAACTAGTCTCATTGTCTTAAGTTTTGTCACAAGAGAAAACACCTCATTATAGTCAATATCATACTTCTACAAGAAACCTATAACTACTAACATTGCCTTATATCTTTAAATTGTGCCATCTAGGTGTCATACCCTAAATTTTGACCACAAGACTTCACATCATTGTGCAAATCATCACCATAATATGGATGTATTTTCATACTTCACTAATCCTTTCAAAGATTATTGAGTATTTGCCTCAACCAAGGATTAGGGTTTTTGAGCCCTCTCAGAGCATTCAGACAAATAATCAATCAAGAATTGACATTATCTTTAACTTGTCAAACCTCTTAAGCATCCATGAAGGATCAATAGGTCTCCCACATCAAGAATATAACACAAGAATGCAACATTTCAAGTTGATCAAGCCTCAAGATCATCAGTGTCACCAAATTAGGGTCTTGGTCGACCAAGGCCTCCAGAGAGAAATTTTCATCTGGGCATGAGCCAATACTTCAACATATGATTCAAGAAGCTCAAAAGAACCTCACGAGTCCATTCATAAGTTCAAAATAGCCTCAGGGGATGCATATATAAAAAATCAGGAATTAGGGTTTTGACCTAATTCAGTCCATAAGTTGACTTTTGGAGCAAGGCATAAGCCAAGACCTCAAGGTATGCTTTAAGGACCTCAAATACATCATATTGATCCATTCACAAGATTGAATTAATTCAAAGAACTTGGTTCATAAGCAATATAAGGATTCAAATTCATCTGGACCACAAACTAGGGTTTTTGAGAAAAAGTCAACCATACCTTTGACTTTTGAGCAAAGCATGATCTCAAACCTTGGGACATGATTCAAGACACTCAAAAACACCTTTTAAATATATCCATTAGGTTCAATTTGGCCCAAGGACTTGATTTCATAAAGGATCACAAAGTTTAAGATTCATCTGATACAAAAAGTCAACTGTGATCAAAACCAAGTTTGACTTTTGGAATTTTTTGACAAACATGGCCTCTTTAAGTAAAAAACAATGTTAAATTGTGATTTGGATCATTATCAATCAAGAAAAATCAAGAAAAGTGAGGTTACTTGCAAAAGGGGCAACCTTGAGAAACTTGAAATTTCACTAAGTTATGAAAAATAATGGTTTTTACCCAACTTTGCAAGGCTATAACTTGTGATCTAAGCAACCATTTTCTTCCATCCAAGGCTCATATGATAGCTCTTCTTACATACAACAAGATTGTCAAGCAGAGGTACCCCAAAAAATGCATGGATTTTGAGTTATAAGGCCATAAAGTTAGGGTTTCATGAGATTTTGAACTTTGACACTTAGAAATTTTTAGGCTGAATCTGTCTCATGTTTTGCCCAAATTTGGAGGTATTCATTATAATCCAATAGGAATCAAGACCAAATGTAAACATCAAAGTTGAAGTATGATATATAAGCTTTCCAAAGAGTACAAGAACTCCCATTAATTCAACTTGAGCAAGGAGTTATGAACCTTACAACATGCTTGCTCAAACTGATTTTCATGACAGATTTTGTGCATTTCTTGTGCCACACAATTTCCATCTTCAATTTTGTCATCTTACAAGCTTTGTCCTCTTCCAAGATCAGAAAAAATCTTGATGAATCACTTGATGTTTTCAACTTTGGACCATTGAGTCAAGAATTCAACTTGGCATGTGCAAATTCATCATGACAAATGCCTTGAATTTCAATTTTGGCATTTAGTATTTCAGTGATGCATAGAGGTGGCATGAATAAGTTACAAACCATTCAAGATAAGTCAAGAATCATGAGTGTTCAAACCTGCAAAAACCACTCAAATAACCATCCAAACATATCACAAATCATCCATTGAAGGTGTCTAAACCCTCACCTTCATCTCAAATCACCAAAATCAGAAAGTCAACCATCAAAACCTCACATTTTGACTTTTCTGCATTTTTCAAGCCATGCCTTGATTCAATCACTCTTAAAGCCAAACAACACTTCAAACACTCTCCTAATATCATCCTTGAGCTGTTCTAACATGTGTTCCTCAACTGTAACACCAATTGAGGGAGTTTCCATTTTGACCACTTTGGTTCATTTTGCAAGAAAAGACCAAACTCTGATCCAGATGTTATTCCTTGATTCCAAGCATCCAAGTAGCTTCTATAAGGTGTATTGAAGGTGTCCAATACATCAAGACTCATTTGTAACAACCATCTTGAAAGATCCCAAGTTGCTTCAAGAGGTAAGTTTCCTCAAAACTTGAACTTGCCAAATATGTATTGCTTTAATGTACATTGATCATGAACATGTCGTCCATATCATATTTGTTGTGTTTGAACTATTTTATCATTCTATTATTGTTTGTATAGAGTTGTAGCATAGAACTTGCAAAACATGACCTATTTTGAAACCACTATCGGGTTTTAAAATGTAGATATTTTTAGAAAATTCTAAGACCACCATTGGATTCCTCATGAAATTCTAGGTATGATCCATCTTTATTTCATCCATTTTCATGGAGAAATGAAAAAGTTATGGCCTTCTTACAAAGGCACCAAAACCTGGCCTCCCTTGGGCAAGAACCAGGTCATGGCGCCTTTAGCCAGGCCTAAAACCAAGTCACCCTTATGTATTTCTGGGGTGGGTTTGATACACGGATGTATCACCACCCCATTTGTTGCAGCGTGTGTTTGTGTTGGAGGGCGTGGGTTCAACACTCACCCATGCCATTTTTTTTTTTCATTTTTCACATTTTCACTATTTTTTTTTTGATATTTTTGATATTATTTTTAATAATTATTTTTGTTGATCAATTTTAATTATTTTAAAATGATTTTTTACACAAATACCACTCACATATTAAAATATTTTATTCACCCAAAAAAATCACAAAAATATTTTTATTTGATATATTTTTAATATATTTAAAAATATTAATTTAAATTGTTTTAAATGCTTTTAAAATGATTTCTTTTTCTTGATTTTTAAAACCAAATTTTTTTTAAATATTTATGTGAATGAAATAACTTTTTCATAAACCTTAATCATTGTTTATAACATGATTAATGATTTTATTTGATAAATTATACATATTTTATTTGATTTTTCTTTGAAAAATATCTTTAAAAATATGAAATTAGGTTTTGTTTTGATTCAATTTTTCAAACTTCATTTCAATAATCTTTGGGCCTCTATTAGAGTGTAAGACCCAACCCTCTTTGTAAATAAACCACTTCATGGGCCTCTGCAATAGTATAAGTCCCATCACGCTTTCAAAATCACGGTGCGGTCACTGTTTTCACAACAGTCTCTGGGCCTCTGTTATGAGTGTAAGTCCCATATCTTTATACATTACCTTGTTTTAAACAATAATCTTTGGGCCTCTGATAGAGTGTAAGACCCAACACCCTTTTGTAAATAGAAATCTTTTAGCCTCATTCATCCTGGGCTTTGTACAAGATACAAATAACCACCTGGGCCTCTATCTAGAGTGTAAGACCCAACATCTTTGCTTCTCTCCTACTTGAGATCAAATCATCTTCAAATTCAAATGTTTCTTCAATTTCTTCAAAACCTTAATCCAATCTTGAAGAAAGCATCTGATCAATCACAATACACTTAGGCTTCTATCCAGAGAATAAGACCCACCATTTTCTTCAATTTAATCAGTACTTGTTTATATACTTGTTCATATGTTTGTATATATACTTGTGCATATCTTGTTAAGTCTCTCTTAGCATTTAAATCATCCTTAGTTTAGAGATAGGTCAAACCATATGATCCTTTCAATCTGTGCAACTTAGTTCAAGTAACTAGTTCCCTAGCCTCCTTTTGGGCTTTATCCAAGCATTATTGCCTCCTCTTGTGCATCATACAATGAATCTTCCCAGAAGATAGTCTCCTCTTGGGCTTTGTTAAATTTATTCGACCTTGAAACACTTAAATAAAGAGAGGATTATTTCTCGGTGAAACCTCTTTTTTAACCCCTTTAACCCTGGAACAGTTCAACAAAGAAAGGATTATTTCCCAATGAAACCTTTCTTGAACTCTTCCTAGACTTGGAAAGTCTCAACAGTTAGCCTCCTCTTGGGCTTCATACAAGGACCCTCGGGCTTCCTAAAAGCATAGGATATACCCTAGTCATCTTTAACAGTACACCAGTCCCAAGGAGAGTCAAAACCCATAAGGCATTTAAGCTTATCCTTTTAAGTCTCTTCTGATCCTCAACAAACTTTGGCTTTCATCTTTAAAATCCCCAGCCAGAACCATGTTACCATCAACAAATCCCCAAAAGAATCAAAGCCTCATGGCATCTGATAATTCAACATTTCTCTAATCACCAGCAAGAGATTAGTTTCCCTTTTGATTCCCCAAAACGGTTTAGACCTTCTCTTGGATTTAAATTTCCTCAGCAAGAGTCAATCCCCACTAAGATTTCCCTCATCCTCCTCTTAGGCATCATATAATGATTTTTCTAGTCAGCCTCAATCTTGGGCTTTGTACAAGACAAATATAACAATCCCCCAGTTGAGTCAGTTTTCAGCTTTTTTTTAGCTTTAACCTTGGGCTTTGATCAAGGCAAAAAATCCAACATTCCCACAGATGAGACCATGAGTCCTCTCTGCAGGAGGATATCTCCTCTATACATCACATTTCAAAACAAACAATCAAAAATACTTTTGCTGTTTTATTTGCTTTCTACTTTTTTATCATTTACTATTTTCCATCATACTATCTGCTTATCTGCCATCATTGTTTAAATTACTGTTATCCGAGAATGTGATTAATACACATATGGTGAGTCAAAAAGTCCTCAGTGGGCTTGAGAGCATATTTTAAGATAAGATGTGGCAGACTCAAGAAGGCTTATAGGGAGTGAATCCCGACTAAGCTAACTTGAAAGTCCACCAAATCAGTGGAAGTACCCTTTTGGAATTACTGATGTAAAATGAGCAAGTCGTGAAAACATTACTTTTTCCACTGGGCACCCGCGAAGCTGAGGATTAGTAAACATTTAACCTTGGCCATTTTTAGGATGTAGTACGGTGACTATCGGGAATAGTTGATATGCGATACTACGCTCGAATGAGATTCATCTTAGGGATATTACAGCTCTCAGGAGTCAGTTGGTTTGCTGATAATATTCTTAAGAGAGGTCAATGATTTTTGGAACCCTGTTAGAATCCGTTCTACAGGTGCAAAAAAGAACCCCTAGTACTTACCCTTTGGGATTGGGTAGATCCACGGCTCCATGCTCGTGAACCCTTAAACCCATGTTTTCATATACTTGTGTTTGCTGCATTCATGCATTCATAAAAAATTTCAAAAAAAATCTTTTCTCAAAATTTTTTCAAAAGAACTAAGAAAAAAGGTGTTGCAAATATTAGAAACCGCATTATGGATTTTGGTAGAAGAAAAACTCAGAAGTACACCTTCAGAAGTCCAAAACTTGAAGACTTAAGAAGACTAGGAAGGTTAATTACTAATCCAGAAGCTTTCAGAGATAAGTACGGAGGACTTTTGTCTCTTTTGAATGTCAACATGGTGGAAGAAATCCTGTCTACATTGGTTCAGTTCCATGATCCAGTGTACCACTGCTTTACGTTTCTCGATTATCAGCTCACACCAACATTGGAAGAGTACTCTCATCTGATTGATTTACCCATCACTGATCAGGATCCATTCTCTGGACTGGAAGAAATTCCTAAGGATCAGGTCATTGCAAGAGTCACCTCTTTGGAAATATCAGATATCAAAACTCACATGACCACCAAGGGAGGAATTCAGCGTCTACCAGCTAGGTTTCTGTTGGAAAAAGCCTTATATTGTGCCAGTATAGGAAACATAGTTGCTTTCGAGGATAACTTTGTTTTACTCACCTATGGATTATTCCTTTTCCCTAACATCGACAATTTTTTTGACATAAATGCTATCAAGATATTCTTAATTGGGAATCCAGTCCCAACTTTGTTGGCAAATGCTTACCACTCAGTGCATTTAAGGAACTTGTAAAATGGAGGGATGATTACATGATGTGTACCATTACTCTACAAATGGTTTATTTCCCACTTACCCAAATCAGCTGCTTTTTGGGATCTCAAAATTGGTATACGATGGTCGCAAAAGATTATGTCTCTCACCCATTCTGACATAGATTAGTACAATCGAGTCTATGACGGAATAAATATCATTGACAAATATGGAAGTTTCCCCAATGTACCCCTCATTGGTACCAAGAGAGGGATCAATTATCATCCAATTTTACCCCGTCGTCAGCTTGGATACCCGATGAAGAACGTACCTTACAACGTTCATCTGGAAGGTCTTTTCTTTAAGGAAGGAGAAAATGACAGAGCACTCATGGAGGAAATTGTACATGCCTGGCATCATGTTCATAAGAAAGTAAGAAAATCTATGGGAAAACCAAACTGCATCCCCGCAGAGCCTTATCTCAAATGGGTACAAACTAGGGCCATCAAGTTAAAAATGCCTTACCCTCATCAAGAAGTATTTCCCTTAAAAGAATATGTCCTCTATTTCATGAGTGACACCGAGAAACTGCAGGTCGCTTTTAACAAAACTCAACGTGAAAAGAACTCTTGGAAAAACAAATACCAGATTGTTAGCTTAGAGTGCACCAAGATTCAAGAGTTGCTAAAGGAGAAAGATGTTTTGATTGAAATACTAGAGCAACATGTTATAGAAAGTCAAGAGGAACAGAGAAGTTTACTTTCTCCTTTCACATGGAAAAGGATCATTGACCCGACAACTGTTGATGAAACCCGGTCAAAGAAGAACAAAGGGAACCAGCAACCAGCATCTGGACCTTTGTCAGAGATTCCTTAAGATTCATAGGCCCAGTTTTCCTTCCTGCACTTTGTAAAATAATGTACTTTTCCCTGTAAGATATTGTAATCCTTTGAATTCAATAAAAAGTTTCCACCACTATTTGATATTTGCAATACAATTGTTAAAAGTTCTTTTAAAAACAAAAAAGTTCATTCTCACTCTTTGCACATTATTCATCATTCTTGCATTACACATCTTTGTCACAAAGTCTCACACATGTGTCGCACTTTAGAGTCAAACTGTCTCAGTCGTACAATACTTGGGCCAATCGGCAAAAGAAAATAGACGATCTTGAGGAGGAAAACAAAGAGCTGAGAGAGGAAGTCAACACTCTAAAGGAAAGTATGGAAAGGCTCAACATCATGATTGAATCCCTCGCAGCAACTCAGGATCCACCACCTTAAAAGACTGCAATTTCAGAAATTGTATCCACACCAGCATTTGAGATACCTGTCAATCTTCAGCAGTACAACATGACTAAAGGTTTTCCCTGGGGAATTGTTAGGTGTCAAGAAATGCTAGTTTTTATATATAAAATTGACACCTTTAAGCTCTTTTTATTGCTTTAATCAGAAAATGACTTATCTATTAAGCAATTCCTGCATTTTTTGTGAACATTAGATATTTTAATGTGCTTGTTAATTTTGTAGTGAAAACATGTCAAAAGGTTGCAGCTCGTTGCGGAAGAAAACTCGAAGAAACGAAAAATGCGTGTGGCTGCAAATATTACAAGCTTCGCCTGGTGAGCATGAAACGAAGGAAGGTTGCTTCGCCCGACGAAGCAGCAGTGAGAGGAAATATGTTTTGGAAATCCAATTCCAGTAGCTAGAGGAGTTGGGTCGCTGGCTAATTCGCCCGGCGAAGATGGATTCGCCCGGCGAGGAAGAGGCGAGAGATTTAATTAATTTTAATTCAAGTTCCAGTAGCTCCCAGGTTTGGTTCGATGGGTGATTCGCTCAGCGAATTTGGATTCGCCCAACAAAGGATTGTAGCGCCCGGCGAAGAGAGATATTTTTTGATGGACCAGCTGGCACTGTAGCTGTCACATGGCCTCATTTGAGGGCTTTGACCGGCGGAAAAAGGTACTCACCCGACGAATTTGCCTGAGCAGAAAGTAGTATTTAGGTAGTTTTGAAGATATTTTGTGAAATAACAACTTTTGAAAGAATCATTGTAACCTAGAAACATCTTTGGAGCTTAAAAACTTCATCTTTTATTATTTTTCTTAGAATCCAAAGCTTTTATGCTTCAATCCTTGATCCTTTGAAGATTGATGCAACAAAAGCTTTGTCCATTACTTGTTGATCAAGCTACCATGAATATGTGTAGCTAAACACATCTTGTGTCAAGATTGGTGGTAGGTAATCCTTCATTTTGTATGTATTGATCTTGATTGTAAGTGTGTGAACTTTGTTGATGATAAATATAGAAGAAAAACTTTGTTTATATGGTTTATATTTTGTTTTAGTTCATGATTGAGAAATATGTTCTAAAACTTGATCTAAGTTTCAATCCATCAACAATCACGAGGCTAGAGATAGTTTTGAAAGTTGATGTTCATAAATATTGATCTTGAATGTTATCATATTGATAGTTGGAGTGAGAGATCATCCAAGGATCAATATGGTAAATCCCACAACAAGTGTTAGAGATAAACTTGTTGAGAGGATATGTGGTTATATTCGTCGTTAACAAATTCACATCCTTTATCGAGTAAATACGTTGAAACGACCCTAATCTTGGCATGTTTTACCAAATCTTTAAAACCAATTTCTTTACCATTGATTACTAAATTCTTATGCAAACGATCCGATACGAAACAACCAAACTCTTTGTTACCTTAAAAGTTTAAAACATTTTTTTACTATAGAACGGCAGCAATACACATACAATCCCTGTGGAGACGATAAAACACCCCCGAAATACTTTTCAACAAAATGGCGTCGTTGTCGGGGATTGTTGTTTGATATTGCAAGCATCGCAATAGTTGTTAAGTTTTAAGCTTGTTTAACTTTTCCTTGTGCTTGTTAATTTGTTTGGCTAAGTGTGCAGACTCTGTTTATGCAAGGGAAGTTACCCGCAGACCAACTTCTTTTCGATCCTGAGATTGAAAGAACTGGGCGTAAGTTAAATAGCAAAACAAGGCGGAGGAGGCAACTTGCTAAGGAACGATGAGAATGAGGAGAAAGTTCAACTTCGACACCAATATCACAGTTAGCTCCAACGATGGCTGCTCCACCACCACCACCACCTGCTTCAATACCTTGTGCAAATAGTCCAAGGCACACAACTTAGTTCTCACGCAATGCCCATAATGGTCGGCATTCTGAAATGAAGACGGGTATCCTCTCTCTTTTATACCAGAAACCATTCACAGGTATGGATCACGAGGATCCCTTTACTCACTTGACCAAGTTCTATGAAATTTTGGGAGCGACTGGAGCACCTGAAGCAGAAGAATAGTCTTTGTTTAAGAGACTGTTCCCGCATTCCCTACTTGGGAAGTGTTAGGTGCTAAAAAGTGTTAATATTTAGATTAGTTTTTAGCACCTTCTTGTGAGCTTTATTCGTAAATCCATGCCTTTTCCCATTGTTTCCGTTTATAACTATTTTTTAGTTAATTTCATTATTTGTTGTATCTATCTATCTTTTGTGTTTTTATTGCAGATTTTTACATGGAAGGGTGTGGAATGGAGCCTCGAGGATCCCACAAAAACAGTTTGAAGAAATTTGGATTTTTCGAGCATGCTTTGAGCGCGCTCAGCGCGCTCCCAGCGCGAGGATGGAATGACTTACAGTAGCTTGCACGCTCAGCGTGTTTAGGCGGTTTAACTTTTAAGTGGAGCCCGCTCAGCGCGCTCCTGCGCGCTCAGCGCGCTTCGCGACACTCAGCCCCCTTATAAAGTGGTTTTGATAAGATTTTTTGGGGATTCATTATTACATTCTGAGATCAAAATATATACACTGTAGCATTTCATTTGTGGAAGATAAAAAGCATTATTTTGTCGATAAAATCGTCGTTGATGCTCGTTTCTCTTCTACCGATTCTTGTTGATCAAGCTACCATGAATATGTGTAGCTAATTTCTCTTTTGTGTCAAGGTTAGATGTAAGTAAACCTTTACTTTGTATGTATATGTATTGATCCTATCTTGTGAACTCTTGGATGATGAATGTATGATGATAAACCTTGATTTTATGTTTATTCTTTGTGTTGGTTCATGATTGAGAAATATGCTCCAACTCTTTACCTAGGTTTGTCATCCATCAATGTACATTGGCTAGAGATAGCAATGTGTGTGATGTTCACCAAATATTGAACTTTAATGTTGTCATTTTGATAGTTTGTGTGAGAAGTCAACAAAGGATCAAAATGGCAAAACTCACAATATGTGTTAGAAATAAACATATTGGGAGGATATGTGATTGTATTTATCATTCAACCGAGTTCATTAGCTTTATCGATTGTATACGTGCAAAGTGGTTTGTCGAACCCTAACCTTGACATGTTTTTATAAACCGTTAAAACAATCTCTTTACCGCTTTTAATTAAATTTGAATGCAACCACTACGAAAACAACCTAAAAACCCTTGTTACTTTAAAGCTTGAAACGTTACGACTGTAGAACGGTTGCGATATCACCGAACAATCTCTGTGGAACGATAACTTAATCCCGAACTCTATTTGTATCTCAACAGGAAGGCAAAGGAATGGTACCTTGACCAATCAACTACTATTATGACGGACTGGAACATGCTAGAAGAGAAGTTCTTGGAACAATTTTTTCCTCACAATCGTTTCATGCAAGCGAAAATGGCGATTGCAGTTTTCTCACAAGGTGGGAATGAGTCTCTTAATGAAGCTTGAGAGAGATTCAAGTCCATGGTTAGAAAATGCAAAGGGCATGGGTTTGATGAGCTGACACAAGTACATATTTTCAGAAATGGTCTTCAAATGGTTCACAAAACATTGTTGGATGCTATCGCGGGCGGATCTTTAATGACTAAAAGCACCAACTAAGCCATTTCTATCATAGACAAGATGGCACTAAACGACCATCAAGGGAATCATAACCGTGGCCAATCTCAAAAGAAACCGGGAGTACTAGAATTGGGGACAAATGATGCAATTCTCGCTCAGAACAAATTGCTATCTCAATAGGTTGAGTTGTTAACGCAACAAATGTCAAAGCTACCTCAACAGATTAAAGAGATGCAAGAGTTTCTGAACAAAAATGTGCAAATAGCAGTGTGTGAGTTATGTAAAGGCGATCACCCAACCCGTTATTGTCCTCCTTGTCCTCCAGTTGATGAAGAAACAAATTACATGAATAATCAAAATCAACAACAAGGTTATCAAAGGCAACAACAACGTTATCAAAATCAACAACAAGGTTATCAAAACCAACCAAGAGGAAATTATCAAAATCAACAAGGATACCGACAAAATCCGTATCAACCCGCACACCTCACACACCACTATTTGCACATTTTTGTCCGACAACTCTTGCATCTCTTTAATCTGTTGAGGTAGCTTTGACCTCAAGTCACCTTGTGAGTGTGCGTGTATTTGAAACCTCTTTTGAACCTAAAAGAAATTTTTATGAATCATAAACCCGAATTTTAACCCGTTTTAAAGAGCATTTAAGCTAAGTATATGGCAATGTTGAAGTTGGGAAGAATGGTTTATTTTGAAAAGAGAAAAAGGATTTGGTGATACCATGCATTCTAAGACAAAGAAATCGAAGAAAAAAAAGAAAAAGAGAAGAAAGAAAAAGAGCAAAAAGCACAAAAAGAAAAGAAAATCAAAAGAAGAGAATGCATTGTGAAAGAAAGAAATATGGATTGAACAAGATTGAAAAATTTGAAAAGAAATGCTCTTCATAGTTTTTACCATTTCTTGATTCAATGGCCGTGTACATATGTCCCTTGTTTTGTAACCCCAGCCAAGTTACAACCGATAAAAGTCCTTTTGTGATCTTTGTTTCCATAAGTTTTCATGAATTGTAAGATGATTGCATAAATTGTTTTGAATGTAGCACGATTACTTATGAGTGTGTTTTGTCCCGTGTAAATAATATTGTGCATAATGCGTGTGAGTATTAAGGTGATTCAATTCGAGCTTGAGGGTACTTGATGTTGCATTGTATAATTTTGTGATTAGGCTTTGAGTCATATTCATGTTTTGATCCTATGAGTGCTTAGAAGTAGCTTGTGCGTGCAAATTGTCGAGTTTGAACCATGTGTGCTTTCGGTTGTTTGGGTGTGTGAAAGCTTTTCTTATGATTTTTGTAAAAATTTCCTTTGATTGGGGGCAAACAAAGATGGAAGTTGGGGAGAGTTTGTTAGGTGTCAAGAAATGCTAGTTTTTATATCTAAAATTGATACCTTTAAGCTCTTTTTATTGCTTTAATCAGAAAATGACTTATCTATTAAGCAATTCTTGCATTTTTGTGAACATTAGATATTTGGATGTGTTTGTTAATTTTGTAGTGAAAACATGTCAAAAGGTTGCAGCTCATTGTGGAAGAAAACTCGAAGAAACGAAAATGCGCGTGTCTGCAAATATTACAAGCTTCGCCCGACGAGCATGAAGCGAAGGAAGGTTGCTTCGCCCGACGAAGCAGCAGCGAGAGGAATTGTGTTTTGGAAATCCAATTCCAGTAGCTAGAGGAGTTGGCTCGCTGGCTAATTCGCCTGGCGAAGATGGATTCGCCCCGCGAGGAAGAGGCGAGAGATTTAATTAATTTCAATTCAAGTTCCAGTAGCTCTCAGGTTTGGTTCACTGGGTGATTCGCCCAGCGAAGGATTGTAGCGCCCGACGAAGAGAGATATTTTCTGATGGACCAGCTCGCACTGCAGCTGTCACGTGGCCTCATTTGAGGGCTTCGCCCGATGGAAGAAGGCACTCGGCCGACGTATTTTCCTGGGCAGAAAGTAGTATTTAGGTAGTTTTGAAGATATTTTGTGAAATAACAACTTTTGAAAGAATCATTATGGCCTAGAAACAACGTTGGAGCTTAAAAACTTCATCTTTTATTATTTTTCTTATAATCCAAAGCTTTTATGCTTCAATTCTTGATCCTTTGAAGATTGATGCAACAAAAGCTTTGTCCATTACTTGTTGATCAAGCTACCATGAATATGTGTAGCTAAACACATCTTGTGTCAAGATTGGTGGTAGGTAATCCTTCATTTTGTATGTATTGATCTTGATTGTAAGTGTGTGAACTTTGTTGATGATAAATATAGAAGAAAAACTTTGTTTATATGGTTTATATTTTGTTTTAGTTCATGATTGAGAAATATGTTCTAAAACTTGATCTAAGTTTCAATCCATCAACAATCATGAGACTAGAGATAGTTTTAAAAGTTGATGTTCATAAATATTGATCTTGAATGTTATCATATTGATATTTGGAGTGAGAGATCATCTAAGGATCAATATGGTAAATCCCACAACAAGTGTTAGAGATAAACTTGTTGAGAGGATATGTGGTTATATTCATCGTTAACAAGTTCACATCCTTTATCGAGTAAATACGTACGAAACGGATTACCGAACCCTAATCTTGGCATGTTTTACCAAATCTTTAAAACCAATTTCTTTATCGTTGATTACTAAATTCTTATGCAAATGATCCGATACGAAACAACCAAACTCTTTGTTACTTTAAAAGTTTAAAACGTTTTCGACTATAGAACAACGATAATACACATACAATCCCTGTGGAGACGATAAAACACCCCCGAAATACTTTTCAACAGGCATGCCTTTCAATTTTATACCTAAGAGATACATCCCACCGATCACTGAAGACCTAGGAGCCACAACCGGAACCTCCAGACCTGAATGTTACAAATTTCAGATGAACGAAGATGCAAGGGTTACGCCAGAAACTCCTGAAGGTTACAAACTTCAGGTCACTGAAACGCCAAGAGTTACTGCAGTGATGTCTATACCACAACCTGTGATACATACTATCCCAGAGGAACAGATCCTTCATGCCACCCCTGGCAAGGATGAAGAAGTCTAGGAAAGGATGAATGAATTCCAAGAACGGTTCTTGGAAATGCAGAAAGAACTGCACGTCATTCGCAGACAGGTCTTGTTTGGCAAAGATGCCACTGACCCATGCTTGGTCCCAAACGCCAAAATACCGCACAAATTTAAGGTGCCCGGCTTTGAAAAATACAAAGGCAACTCTTGCCCTCAAAGTCACTTGGTAATGTACACTCAAAAGATGTCTACCCAGACAAAAAACCAACAGCTGCTAATCCATTACTTTCAAGACAGTTTAACCGGTACTGCGCTCAAGTGGTATATGGGATTAAACCATACCAGGATCAATACCTTCAGAGATCTTGGGGCAGATTTTGTTTAGCAGTACAAATATAATTTAGATATGGCACCCGACAGAGGTCAACTTTGAGCTATGTCTAAAAGGGATAAAGAAACCTTCAAAGAGTATGCTCAAAGATGGCGTGAAATCGCCGCCCAGATTCCTCCTTTTGATGAGAAAGAAATGATGAAAATCTTCTTGAAGACATTAAGCTCATTTTATTATGAATGGATGGTCGCCAGTGCACCCAGTGATTTTACCGAGATGGTAAACGTGGGGGTACGCCTTGAAGAAGCAGTCCGAGAAGGACGATTGATTAAGGACTCAGAACCATGCAACAGTAGTAAAAGATACGGGAGTGCTTTCCAAAAAAAGAAAGAACAGGATATTAGTAATATCTCGCAGAGTAAGCAAAGGCGTATGTATCAACTTCGATAGGTAGCGACAGTATCTCTTGTTGTCAGTCCCGCTCTGATCCAAGCATATCAACCACAGGTTGCTCAGAGGCAGCCAGATCAACAACCATATCAGCAAAGGCAGCAATAACCTCTTCAGCAGGCTCGCCCGCAGTACAATAAATATAATCATTTTCCATGATCTTCAGGGTTTAACCCCATACCAATGTTATATGCAGAGCTATTCACACTTTTGCTAGCCGAGGGGCACGTCCAAACCAGGACTCCTCTTACAGTGCCGGATAATCCCCCTTATTGGTTCAAAGCTGATCAATCTCTCCCTTATCATCAAGGAGGACCGGGGCACACCATTGAGAATTACCTCAGCTTCAAATATGACGTACAAAAGCTCGTCAAAAACGGAGTTTTATCTTTCAAAGATATGAATCAAAATGTTCAAACAAACTCGTTGCCAAAACATGAAAAAGCTTCAGTAAACTTGATAAATGAAGGACCTGGCTGCAGTTATCAAATTCACGATGTACGCCTATTAGGAACAAATCTGGTAAAAATGCATTGCAAGCAAAGCGGATATGGCCATGTCCCATCCCACAACTATCATCAATGCGACATTTGTTCCAAGAATAATCAAGGGTGCATCATGGTATAATCATCTCTTCAAGAGTAGATGGATCTAGACTGGATCCAAGATCACAGGGTTCATGGAATAAATATGGCCTATCAACATCTGAACATTGTTCAAAATCATGACATTCACGCAATGAATGTCAATCTAGTGGCAATGCACTCAAGGCAAAGTCATATCACAACTTGTCGTTGCACGATTATAACGCTCACCCAATTTGTTCAAAAGACAATCAAGGATGTTATTTTGTACAAGAGGCACTTCAGCGTCAAATGAATCTTGGATGGATCCAAGATTACCATGGAAGGAATAATCACCAGGTCAATATGGTTCAGATTTTCAACATTCGTTTAATGAATACCAGCTTGGTAGAATTGCATGCCAAGCAAGTCAGGCTCAGTTATTTGTCAGCCCATAATTATCAGGACTGCAAAGATTACTCCGAAAACGATCAAGGTTGCGCACTTGTACAAAGAACTCTTCAGCATCTATTGGACCATTGGTGGCTCCCAATCTACCAGGATGAAAACACACATCAAGTTAGCATAACCAATGGAAATCTGGATAGACACCAAAGCCGCGAGATCCGCTTACTGGAAACGGATTTGGTAAAGATGCACTCTATACAGAGTGGGCACGGTTGGGTGCCACCTCACAAGTATGAATGCTGTCGAATATGTTCAGAGAACAGTCAAGGGTGCTACACCATACGAGCAACTCTTCAGAATCAAGTGGACCAAGGGGAAACCCAACTATGCCTAAATTCTCAGCCCATCAATATGGTGCAAGGTTGCCCAGGGAAGCATGTAGTCTATGACATTAAAAACAGTGAAACATCTTTGGTCAAATTTCACAAATGCTTGTGCGAACTTGATTATTTTGGCCCAAATCACCACGATCATATGGCTTGCAGAAAATGTCGTAAAAGTCGACACAGTTGCCTCCTTGTCCAGAATGAGATTCAAGAGTTGTTGGATAAAAGAACTATCACAATCTTCAATGAAAGAGAGCCTGTTAATTATGGAATTGACGAGGATATTTTCACCATAATCCCTCTGATCAACGAGCCAAAGCACTTGGGAATCCCTTTCGACAGTGGAAAAATTTCCAACAGTCCCAAGCTAAAACTAATTGAGGTTATGTTTGACAGTCGAAAGACCCAATTAACCCCTTTGATCATCTACCTGCCAGGCCCGGTGCCATACGAATCCGAAAAAGCTATTCCATACAAATACGAAGTGACCATAATAGAAGATGGAAAAGAAATTTTACTGCCAACCGTTGTCAACATTGCTGATATCAGTCGAGTAACTCAAAGTGGTCAAATCTTCAATAGAGGAGTTGGAGAACCTACAAAAGAAAAGGAACCTCAAGTTGAAGTTCCTAATCAACAAATTGGTCAATCCAGCAGCATAGAGCCTGTGAAAAATAACGATGAAATGTTAAAACTCATCCAGAAAAGTGAATACAACATTGTGGATCAACTATTATAAACTCCTTCTCGGATATCTGTGTTATCTCTCCTGCTCAGTTCAAAAGCTCACCGAGAAGCTCTAAGAAAGTCTTGGAATAGGCCTTTGTAGAACAATATGTAACAGTGGGTCTGTTTGACAACATTATTTCCAACATCACTTCCTGCAACAATTTGGGTTTCAGTGATGAAGAACTTCTCGAGGAAGGCAAGAATCATAACATGGCGCTCAATATCACAGTCAATTTCCAGGACGATGCTTTAGCCATCATACTGGTAGACACAGGTTCATCCTTGAACGTCATGCCAAGGTCAACTTTGGTACGGTTATCTTTTCAAGGTACTCCGATGAGAGGTAGTGAGATCATAGTCAAAGCTTTTGACGGATCCAGGAAAATAGTTATCGGGGAAGTCGACCTTCCCATAACCATTGGTCCCCACAGTTTCCAAGTTATGGACATCCGAGCAACATACAACTATTTATTGGGACGACCTTGGATACATGAAGCAGGGGCAGTCACTTCGACACTTCACCAGAAGCTAAAGTTTGTTCAGAACGACAAGTTGGTCATAGTATGCGGAGAACAAGCTTTAATTGTGAGCAATCTATCATCATTCTCATATTTAAAGCCAGAAGAAGTAGTTGGAACTCAATTTCAAGCACTCTCTGTGAGCAATGAGAGTTATAAAAAAAAGGAACATTGATTTCCTCGTACAAAGACACTCTCCAAATAATGGGAAGCAGTGACATAAAAGGATGGGGGAAGATTGTGATTCCAGTTGATAACAAGATAAGAAAAGGTCTCGGTTTTTCTCCAGCACTTACCCAGACTACAAAAAAAGGATGAAAGCTTTCGTCCATTCAAGATTTATTCCACAATAGAGGATTCCTCCACCGAATTTCTCAGGAAGTACATACCATCGAGGAGAACAACTCTTCTGATACAGTTGAAGAGTGGATATCCTATTTCAACGATGAAGGTTATATATCTCAGGAAGAAACGTACATGTCATTCTGCTCTCCGAAGCAAAGTCCCAGATATATACCAAGATCATACGTCAGAATGATCTACGGAGATTGTGATCCCGAAGGATATCGTGCTCCACCCAACTCGTTGGAAGAAGATACTCTGATGAAAGACAACTTTGATTACAACTCATATGATTCCATGGATGATTTGCCCATCTGGAAACCTTACATGGAAGATTCAGGGTAAAAGAGTCAGCCAGATAATGCATATCTGCTGAATGACCTTGAGAAAAATCCACCTGTTCTCCCAGAGTCGTGGGAATCCTACCCGAAAAATTCTGAAAGTGCCAAACATCAGTTTGATGAAGTTGCAAGAAACACAGGACAAGAATTTATCAACTTTGCATTTCCTGAGGTCAATGTCATTGAAGAAGATGACTCATCTATCCCCTCAAAAACTTGGGATACCTTGGGGCAGCCAAGCGGTAAGTACCACTTTCTAGTAAAGTACATTGTTCTCGAAAGCTCTCGCATCAGATATGAAGACATCCAGCCAACAGGGTGGGGAGAACTTCTTGAAAATTAAAATAATGTGGAAGATACAATAGAAGATTCCTCTTATGATAATGCTACATGGGAAGAAGACTCTAGTAATCCAACTCCGCCAGAGATCAATGTCATTATGGAAGACAATCCTGGAAGAAAAATACTGGACTTTGTGATCCACAGAGGAGTTTGTCGCTATTGGGTTGCGGTCGATGTCCCGAATATCGTTTATAAGTCAAAGTAATTGTCTTGTCTTTATTTTGACCTTTCACTTTGCCCGGGTGAAAAAGATGTTTTATAGGGCTTGCTTTTCTGTAAATGTCCTTCTTTACTTCGCCCAGAGTGAAAGAGTTTTATTTTATAGGGTTGTGTTTCAAGAATCGACAAATCATAAATAAAGAATGTCATTCTGAATTCCTGCATTTATTGCTATTTTCACTTTTCGCTTTTCCAGAAAATGGTAATCCTAAAAAACAAACCAAAATAAAAACAAGCATTTTTCAAAAAATACACTGCACACACTTTTACATTTTTTTGTCTTTTCTAAAATGGAATCATCACATTATGCAGATTACTTGTTTTAAACCCCGTTGAAGCATACGATCCAATGCTTTCTCCCAACTCTGAGTTCCCGGTATTTGAGGCCAAAGAAGAAGGAGATGAAGAAATTCCATATGAGATCTCTCGATTACTTATACATGAGGAAAAGTCCATTCAACCTTACAAAGAACCATTGAAAACGGTCAATTTAGGTTCAGAAGAAAAGAGAAAAAAAGTTAAAATTGGAGCACTACTCAATCCAAATGTCAAAGAAGGCATGATATAATTGCTCAAAGAGTTTTCAGATGTGTTTGATTGGTCCTACCAAGACATGCCAGGGTTGGATACCAACATTGTGGAACATCACTTACCACTGAAACCAGAATGTCCTCCGGTTAAACAAAAATTGAGAAGGACTCACCCTGACATGACCATCAAAATTGAGGAAGAAGTGCAGAAACAGATCGACGCAGGTTTCCTTGCCACCTCAGAATATCCTCAATGGCTAGCTAACATAGTAACAGTTCCTAAGAAAGACGGAAAAGTCAGAATGTGTGTAGACTACATGGATTTAAACAAAACAAGTCCAAAGGATGATTTCCCTTACCACACATTGACATGCTAGTTGACAGCACAACATAATTCAAAGTATTCCCCTTCATGTATGGATTCTCGGGCTATAATCAAATCAGAATGGCGCCAGGAGACATGGATAAAACTCTGTTCATCACCCCATGGGGCATCTTTTGTTACAAAGTAATGTCATTCGGTCTGAAGAACGCAGAAGAAACTTATCAAAAGACTATGACAACTATGTTTCATGACATGATGTACAAAGAAATTGAAGTGTACGATGATGACATGATTTCCAAATCTAAAACAGAGGAAGAACATGTGGAAAATTTGTCAAAACTATTTAAGCATATGAGAAAATACAAACTCTGCTTGAATCCCAATAAGTGCACGTTCGGTGTTCGTTCAGGAAAGCTCTTGGGATTCATCGTCAGCCAAAAAGGAATTGAAGTTGATCCCGACAAAGTCAAGGCCATTCAAGAAATGCTTCCTTCAAAGACAGGAATACCCGCATGGGGCATCAAGAAAAGATAGGAAGACTCTCAGAAGACTGACTGGCAACTTCTTCCTAAACAATGATGTACTCTACAAGAGAAACTTCGACATGGTTTTGCTCAGATGCGTGGACAGACACGAAGCAAACATGTTAATGAAAGAGATTCATTAAGGCTCCTTCGGCACTCATGCCAATGGGCATACAATGGCAAGAAAAATTCTGAGAGCAAGATATTATTGGCTAACAATGGAATCCGATTGCTACAAATACATGAGAAAGTGTCACAAGTGTCAGATATACGCCAAAAAAATTCATGTACCACCAACACATATTAAAGTTCTTTCTTCTCCATGGCCTTTTTCTATATGGGGAATCAACATGATTGGCATGATTGAACCCAAAGCTTCAAACGCACATTGGTTCATCCTGGTAGCCATTGATTACTTCACGAAATGGGTCGAAGCAGTATCATACACCAATGTAGCCAGACAAGTGGTGGTTCGATTATTCAAGAATAATCTCATCTGCCGTTATGGTGTTCCAAGCCATATCATTACTGATAATGGATCGAACCTAAACAACAAGATGATGAAAGAATTATGTGCTGAGTTCAAAATTGAACACCATAACTCATATCCCTACCGGCCTAAAATGAATGGAGCGGTAGAAGCAGCTAACAAAAATATCAAGAAAATCATTCAGAAGATGGTTGTAACCTACAAGGATTGGCATGAGATGCTACCATTCGCTCTTCACGGTTATCGCACGTCCGTATGCACTTCAATAGGGGCAACCCATTTCTCTCTAGTATATGGCATGAAAGCAATGCTCCCCATAGAAGTAGAGATACCATCAATAATAATCTTGACGGAAGCCAAGCTAACATAAGCTGAATGATGTCAAAATAGATACGATGAACTGAACCTGATCGGATAAAAAAGAATGAAGGCTTTATGCCATGGTCAGTTATATCAACATAGAATGAAGAAAGCATTCGAGAAAAATGTCCGGCCTCATGTATTCAGGGAAGGAGACCTCGTGCTCAAAAAGATCCAATCATTTCTCGCTGATCCCAGGGGTAAATGGACTCCGAATTACGATGGCCCCTATGTTGTTAAGAAAGCCTTTTCAGACGGTGCCTTGAGACTCGCAACCATCGATGGAAAAGAGTTTACCTACCCCACAAATGTTGATGTAGTCAAGAAATACTTCGCCTAAATGAAATAAAATAAAATCGTCTTGTTGGACTGAAAACCCGAAAGGGCGGTCCAGGCAAAAATTAGAGACATAAACAATGATCATCCCGATGGATTGAAAACCTGAAGGGGAAATCTAGGCAAAAGTTAGGGATTTATGGCAAGTAACTGCATTCGACTAAGATTAGGTCATCAAAAAATAACGTCATTTTCAAGAAATCCTCAATCAGAAGTCACCTTCAGCAGAAGCTCAGAAATACTCAAAATTCAAAATTGGTAGAAGGATAGTGGTCATTATGTTTCAATGTAGCCTCTTTCCCTTTAAATTACCATTTTATAAACTTTGTAATGCTCCATGGAATCACGCATTTGGCTGATTACCATTCTATCAATGAAAACTTGAGCCCTTGTGCCTTTTGTTTGCATTTCTCATTTATTCTGCTTTGCAAAATGACAATTTTTATATGATTAACATTCTTGAAACACAAAAATGAATTTACTTTTGTTTTCAAATTTACTTCTACTTTAAAAATAAATATGGCAATTTCTATTTTGATCAATGAACGCGAAAGGAACATCGACAGCTTCTCCGAAAGCAATCAAACTTCAAAATGCAGAATCAAAATATTCCTTGTGATCCGTATAGCCCGAGTGGAGGATCAATTACTTCAGACTGATAAAACGAAGTATCCCACCTATCACTCCCCAGGAGTCACATTTTGTTACTACCAAGAATATGAAAAGGTCAGCAGCATGAATTTATTTCCTCAACATATCAGTGAAACTTTTATTCCCCAGAGTCGCCGAGTATCTAGTTGTACTCGTCGTCAGTCCGTATGTCATGTCTGTTTTGTCAGCATAAACATTTCGTACATCATGCATAATTGATTCATATTCATATTCATATTGCATTTCAATCACTTTGGTGATATTCATCCCCAAGTGATAAATGTCCTCTCTCCATTAGAGTTGTCAGTTTTCCTTTCCAAAATAGGATAGGATAAAATCCCGGTTTGAGTTCTTTCCTCGTCAGGAAATGTATCGTCTAAACAATCTCTCTCCAGTTTATTCCTGGATTGAAATCGATCCTCGACCATTTTGATAACTTGAACCTCTGAAAGGCAAGAAGGAATTTAGTTATACACCTTTGGAACTTCACCCTTCGCCATTGAAGATGATATTTTGCTTTCCCGGATTAAAAAAAATCCCCCGTGGAAGCTTCTCAACAAAATACTCTTGGCAATATGGACATCACATCCTCCAAGAAATCTCTACCAATTGGCAAATAAAGAAGCTCGTCCTTGTCCCATAAATTCCCGATAAGTCGACAAATAGCAGTCTCTCCCCGAGAAGTTTGTCCTACTTTCAAGGAAGTCATCAGCACCTCAAAATTGAATTACATCACATGGTATCTCTCCAAAGAAGTCTCAAAGAGAGATACGATGAAACGTGTCTTTCCATCAAATGAAATCTCCTCGATAAACCTCAGGGAGAAGCTTGGTGAAGACCCTCACAGATAACCATTCCTTGTCGAGAGAAGAACTCAACAAGAAAAAAACTGAGACCAGTTCCATGGATGAAGACCAGGATCGAGGGGAGGTTTATTTCAAAAGAAACAGAGACCAGTTCCATAGCTAAAGACTAAGGTCGAGGGGAGGTTTATTTCGAAAGAAACAAAGACCAGTTCCATGGCTGAAGACCAGGATCGAGGGGAGGTTTATTTCAAAAGAAACTGAGACCAGTTCCATGGCTGAAGACCAAGATCGAGGGGAAGTTTATTTCTAAGACCAGTTCCATGGCTGAAGACCAAGATCGAGGGGAAGTTTACCCTTTTCTAAGTGACATTACTTAGTAAAAGAAGATGAATAAGCAAAGATAGCTACCATTCACATCCACGATCAAAATTCTGGGTATTCTGATATTTAATCCTCTTTTACCATGAACGTCTGAATATCTTCGTCATTCACACCTTTAGGTCCAAGAAGATTAAATAGGGGCATCTGTCATACCCTAAATTTTGACCACAAGACTTCACATCATTGTGAAATCATCACCACAATATGGATGTATTTTCATACTTCACTAATCCTTTCAAAGATTAATGAGTATTTGCCTCAACCAAGCATTAGGGTTTTTGAGCCCTCTCAGAGCATTCAGGAAAATGATCAATCAAGAATTGACATGATCTTCAACTTGTCAAACCTATAAAACATCCATGAAGGATCAAGAGGTCTCCCACATCAAGAATATAAGACAAGAATGCAATATTTCAAGTTGATCAAGCCTCAAGATCATCAGTGTCACCAAATTAGGGTTTTGGTCGACCAAGGCCTCCAGAGAGAAATTTTATATCTGGGCATGAGCCAATACTTCAACATATGATTCCAGATGCTCAAAATAATCTCATGAGTTCATTCATAAGTTCAAAATAGCCTCAGGGGATGCATCTATCAAAAATCAGGAATTACGATTTTGACCTAATTCAGTCCCTAAGATGACTTTTGGAACATGGCATGAGCCAAGACCTTAAGGTATGATTTAAGGACCTCATATACATCATATTGATCCATTCACAAGATTGAATTAATTCAAAGAACTTGGTTCATAAGCAATATAAGGATTCAAATTCATCTGGACCACAAACTAAGGTTTTTGAGAAAAAGTCAACCATACCTTTAACTTTTGAACAAAGCATGATATTAAACCTTGGGACATGATTCAAAACACTCAAAAACACCTTTGGAATACATCCATTAGGTTCAATTTGGCACAAGGACTTGATTCATAGAGGATCACAAAGTTTAAGATTCATCTGATACAAAAAGTCAACCGTGATCAAAACCAAGTTTAACTTTTGGAATTTTTTGACAAACATGGCCTCTTTAAGTCAAAAACACTGTTAACTTGTGATTTTTATCATGATCAATCAAGAAAAATCAAGAAAAGTGAGGTTACTTGCAAAAGGGGCAACCTTGAGAAACTTGAAATTTCACTAAGTTATGAAAAATAATGGTTTTTACCCAACTTTGCAAGGCCATAACTTGTGATCCAAGCAACCATTTTCTTCCATCTAAAGCTCAAATGATAGCTCTTCTTACATACAACAAGATTGTCAAGCAGAGGTACCCCCAAAAAATGCATGGATTTTGAGTTATAAGGCCATAAAGTTAGGATTTCTTGAGATTTTGAACTTTGACACTTAGAAATTTTTAGGCAGAATCTGTCTCATGTTGTGCCCAACTTTGGAGGTATTTTTCATTATTATCCAAGAGGAATCAAGACCAAATGTAAACATCAAAGTTGAAGTATGATATACAATCTTTTGAAAGAGTACAAGAACTCCCATTAATTCAACTTGAGCAAGGAGTTATGAACCTCACAACATGCCTTGCTCAAACTGATTTTCATGACAGATTTTGTGCATTTCTTGTGCCACACGATTTCCATCTTAAATTTTGTCATCTTACAAGCTTTGTCGTCTTCCAAGATCAGAAAGAATTTTGATGAATCACTTGATGTTTTCAACTTTGGACCATTGAGTCAAGAATTCAACTTGGCATGTGCAAATTCATCATGACAAATGCCTTGAATTTTAATTTTAGCATTTGGCATTTAAGTGATGCATAGAGGTGGCACGAATCAGTTACAAACCAATCAAGATAAGTCAAGAATCATGAGTGTTCAAACCTGCAAACTTGGTTGAAGTCAAGATAAGAGGAGACTTTGGTACCTTGGCATTTAAGAAATAGCTACATGACAAAATACATTGGATAATAGAGTGATCCCTCATCCAACACTATTCCTCCCAAAATAAACTTGTTCTCCTATAAATAGGAGTTATTTCTGATCATTCAAACCACACCAAAGCTATACCAAAGCCTTTTTTTCTCATTCTCCTTCTCTTACTTCAAATTTCAAAGTTTCAAAGGGTAAACTTGAAATTTTCAAAACCAGAGCCTAAACCACTCAAATAACCATCCAAACACATCACAAATCATCCATTAGAGGTGTCTAAACCCTCACCTTCATCTCAAATCACCAAAATCAGAAAGTCAACCATCAAAACCTCAAATTTTGACTTTTCTGTATTTTTTAAGCCATGTCTTGATTCAGCCACTCTCAAAGGCAAACAACACTTCAAACAGTCTCCAAATATCATCCTTGAGCTGTTCCAACAAGTGTTCCTCAACTGTAACACCAATTGAGGGAGTTGTCATTTTGACCAATTTGGTTCATTTTGCAAGAAGAGACCAAACTCTGATCCAAAGGTTTTTCCTTGATTCCAAGCATCCAAGTAGCTTCTATAAGGTGTATTGAAGGTTTCCAAAACATCAAGACTTATCTGTAACAACCATCTTGAAAGATCCCAAGTTGCTTCAAGTGGTAAGTTTCCTCAAAACTTGAACTTTCCAACATATGTATTGCTTTGATGTACATTGATCATGAACATGTCATACATATCATATTTATTGGGTTTGAACTATTTTATCATGTTATTAATGCTTGTATAGAGTTGTAGCATAGAACTTGCAAAACATGACCTATTTTGAAACCGCTATCGGGTTTTAGAATGTAGACATATTTAGAAAATTCTAAGACCACCATTGGATTCCTCATGAAATTCTAGGTAGGATCCATCTTTATTTCATCCATTTTCATGGAGAAATGAAGAAGTTATGGCCTTCTTGCAAAGGCACCAAAACCTGGCCTCCCTTGGGCAAGAACCAGGTCATGGCACCTTTGGCCAGGCCTAGAAACTAGTCACCCTTATGTATTTCTGGGGTGGGTTTGATACACGGATGTATCACCACCCCAGTGCTTGCAGCGTGTGTTTTCAAGTGTGTTTGTGTTGGAGGGCGTGGGTTTAACTCCCTCCCATGCCATTTTTTTTTTCATTTTTCACATTTTCACTATTTTTTTTGATATTTTTCATATTATTTTCAATAATTATTTTTGTTAATCAATTTTAATTATTTTAAAATTATTTTTTGCACAAATATCACTCACATATTAAATTATTTTAATCACAAAAAAAAATCACAAAAATATTTTTATTTGATATATTTTTAATATATTTAAAAATGTTATTTTAAATTGTTTTAAATGCTTTTAAAATGATTTCTTTTTCTTGATTTTTAAAACCAAAATGATTTTAAATATTTTTGTGAATAAAATACCTTTTTCATAAACCTTAATTATTGTTTATAACATGATTAATGATTTTATTTGATAAATGATACTTATTTTATTTGATTTTTCTTTGAAAAACATCTTTAAAAATATGAAATTAGGGTTTTGTTTTGATTCAATCTTTCAAACTTCATTTAAATAATCTGTGGGCCTCTATTAGAGTGTAAGACCCAAACCTCTTTGTAAATAAACCACTTCGTGGGCCTCTGCTATAGTATATGTCCCATCACGCTTTCAAAATTACGGTGCGATCACTATTTTCACAACAGTCTCTGGGCCTCTGTTAGGAGTGTAAGTCCCAACTCTTTATACATAACCTTGTTTTAAACAATAATCTTTGGGTCTCTGATAGAGTGTAAGACCTAACACCCTTTTTGTAAATAGAAATCTTTTAGCCTCATTCATCCCGGGCTTTGTAGAGGATACAAATAACCACCCGGGCCTCTATCTAGAGTGTAAGACCCAACATCTTTGCTTCTCTCCTACTTGAGATCAAATCATCTTCAAATTCAAAACTTTCTTCAATTTCTTCAAAACCCTAATCCAATCTTGAAGAAAGCATCTGATCAATCACAATACACTTGGGTTTCTATCCAGAGAATAAGACCCACCACTTTCTTCAATTCAATCAGTACTTGTTTATATACTTGTTCATATGTTTGTCTATATACTTGTGCATATATTGTTAAGTCTCTCTTAGCATTTAAATCTCCTTAGTTTAGACATAGGTCAAACCATAGGATCCTTTCAATCAGTGCAACTTAGTTCAAGTAACTAGTTCCCTAGCCTCCTCTTGGGCTTTATCCAAGCATTATTACCTCCACTTGGGCATCATACAATGAATCTCCCCAGAAGATAGCCTCGTCTTAGGGTTTGTTAAATTTATTCAACCTTGAAACACTTCAATAAATAGAGGATTATTTCCCGGTGAAACCTCTTCTTTAACCCTTTTAACCCTGGAACAGTTCAACAAAGAAAGGATTATTTTCCAGTGAAACCTTTCTTGAACTCTTCCTAGACTTGGAAAGTCTCAATAACTAGCCTCCTCTTGGGCTTCATACAAGGACCCTCAGGCTTCCTAAAAGCATATGATAGACCCTAGTCATCTTTAACAGTACACCAGTCTTCAGGAGAGTCAAAACCCCTAAGGCATTCAAGCTTATCCTTTTAAGTCTCTTCTGATCCTCAACAAAGTTTGGCTTTCATCTTTAAAATCCCCAGCCAGAACCATGTAACCATCAACAAATCCCTAAAAGAATCAAAGCCTCATGGCATATGATAATTCAACGCTTCTCTAATCAACAAGAGATTAGTTTCCCTTTTGATTCCCCAAAACACTTTAGACCTTCTCTTGGATTTAAATTTCCTCAGCAAAAGTCAATCCCCACTAAGATTTCCCTCATCCTCCTCTTAGGCTTCATATAATGATTTTTCCAATCAGCCTCAATCTTGGGCTTTGTACAAGACAGTTATAACAATTCCCCAGTTGAGTCAGTTTTCAACTTTTTTTTAGCTTCAACCTTGGGCTTTGATCAAGGCACAAAATCCAACATCTCCACAAATGAGACCATGAGTCCTCTCTGCAGGAGGATATCTCCTCTATACATCACATTTCAAAACAAACAATCAAAACCTTTTTTTTCCAGATAATTGATGTAAGTGGCACACTTGTTGATTCTAAATCCAAGCTGGAGTCCCTCCTTTATCATGGCTAAAATTTCTCTTTCATCTAAGTGATGTAAGTGGCAAACCTCTAGATTCTACACTTCCAAGTCAATGTCCCTCTCTTAGCATGAAAATATTCATAAAGGAAAAAGTGGCATTGCTCTACACTGAGTTAAAGCTTCTTCCTTCATGACATTTCAATTCTCTTATAAAGGAAGATGTGGCATTGCTGCATTCTATACATCCCAGTTAAAGCAGCCTCCCTTTATAATCAATTCCTCAATATTTGTGATGTATAGGTGAGATATCTCACTTTAGAGATGACAAATTCTCTCTCAGTCAAACCTTTAGCTTCAATATTGGGCTTTGAACAAGGCATAAATATTCCTTTAGCTTCAATTTTGGGCTTTAAATATGACACAAATACTCTTTTAGCTTCAATCTTGGGCTTTGAACAAGACACAAATACACTTTTAGCTTCAATCTTGGGCTTTGAACAAGACACCAAACATATTACCTCCCATAGAATAGGAGGAACTATGAACGCTCTGATTTCCCTAAATCTCTTTACGGGAATACATAGGCATAAGATTGTGAAATCTTAGCGAGCGCACTACTAAAAAAACCTTAGGTCTAGTTCCTTCCCAAAAACAATAGAAATCCCAAAAACAACAAAAACAATTTCCTCAGCTTTCCCAAAGGAGAGAATTTTCCTATTCCACAGTAATTGGATTTAAGCCACCAAGCAATTCAACAGTAGAAACATATGTAAATAAAGGTTCCTATAGATTACTATAGATACTCTGGATGTTAACAGCTTCCCTTTGTATAACCAACCCCCGATCCCCGATCTCTTCGCATTTGTTAAGGAAAACATTTGCACGTAGGGTTAGTTTGAGATATCTCCCCCTTCCTTTTAAGCTTCATAGGATAAATACAGAAATAAAAAAGTAGCACCAAATGCGGTTGTGGTCGCGTCACAAAAAAACTAACGCTACACTAGGTTCATTTTCCCCTTGAAGATCCAATTCACATTAATATTTTTCTTTCTCTCAAGTAAACCAACCAGCTTCTAGATGTGATTCTTCTCAATTGAATTTATTTCCTCCATTACGGCCTCTCTCTAAACCTTACTCTTAATTGTCTCACCATGGTTGATTGGCTCAGAAACATCTAGAAGAAAAAAGTGAGTGAGCTAACCTTCATTATTGAATGCTTTATTAGGAAGCAACTCACAATCTTCAAGTCTACTAGGAACCTTCCTTGTTCTCTGTGGACTAACATGTGCTTAAGTCGTTACTTTCCCCATAATTTCAAAATTTAGTGCCTTCAACATCAATCTCTGAATTTGACCTTCACTTTGAACAAACTCTACAAAAACATGATTAATATTACTTTCTTTATCTAGTGTGTCATGCCACTTCCATGACGTTGATTCTTTGAAAATCACACCTCTCATGGCGTGCACTATTTTATCCATATGATCATACAACTTATAGGCACTCGTGGAATGATACTTTATGAATATCATTCAGGAAGGCCACTTAAGAAGATACGTTTATGGAACATCATATAATTTTGGATGAAGATCACACCCATCAAAGACAGACCAACCCAAAATCCCTAGTCGAGGTAAGAAAAGGGCTAGAAGAATGAAGAGAAGGAGAACTAATTCACCATGCTCGTAACACCATTCTCAGATGCATTGGTGGGAGAAAAGAGTCAAGTTTCTCTAGTAAAAGGTACACACGCCAAACAATGCATGTAGTTAACTCGCCCCAAAGTCCAAATCACCCTTGTACCCGAGGTCACATTCTTGTAGCAGGAGCAACATGAATATTTCCCATGAACACTACCCCATGGTCATCAATGTAAAATTATTCAACTGGGATGTTAGGCATGTCCAATTATATTCTAAAAGTTCAATCAATGTCATTTACTGGGACACTTTTAAAAGGTTATAGTTAGATCCATAACACCTACAATCATTTAAAATTAAAAACAATTATTAAATATAATTTGATTTGGTCTGAATAATCATTGCTCGCAAATGGTCATATTTTGACAACTAAATATGCAACCCATTTAAATTTCTAGATACTCAACCCAGGCCGCTAAAGGCCCAAGCCCACCATAGGTTGCCTCGAAGCAAACCGCTATCCCCTTTTTCAAACTTTACTCTCATGTCCCATGAGAAACACAACTCGGCCATTAGGATGTTGACATATTTGACTCATGACATGAAAATCCATACACCTTTAGTAGGATGAACACACTCTTAAAGGGTGACCCACCTATTATTTATAAAAAGAAAAAAAAATAGTTTTGGTGGGCCAAACCCATGTGTTTTTATGTTTGGTACAATAAGGGTGCAGTAAATAACTTTTGGACGATAGATGAGTGTGTAGTAAATTTTATCAGATTGAGATACAAATTTAGTATGTTATTCGTATCAGTTAGCTAATTATATTTATATAACTTCTAAGTAATCTTACTTTCTCTTAGAGTTATTTTAGTATACCCATATTTTGTGGAGGTGTTGTTTGGAGTGTGTAGTAAATTTTATCAGATTGAGATACAAATTTAGTATGTTATTCGTATCAGTTAGCTAATTATATTTATATAACTTCTAAGTAATCTTACTTTCTCTTAGAGTTATTTTAGTATACCCATATTTTGTGGAGGTGTTGTTTGGAGTGAGTCTGTTTCTCACCATTATTGTTTATTGGTGAAGATTGTTATTCCGTAGTGTTACTAGGAAGACTATTTATATACCCATTATTTATATAGTGGACGGTTTTTACTAAATTAGATCTCGTGATTTTTATTCTCTCACTTTGAGGAAAATTGTCAACATTAAAAATTTGGTGTCCTTGCTATTTATTTTTTCTCTTATTATCATTATTATGCTCTCAAATTTGTTTTATTGGCTATTTGTTTAATTTGAAAAAGTTTGAGGAAACATATTTCGCTTTAAAGAGACCAAATATTTGGTTATTTCCCAACAAAGTGGTATCAAGAGTTTTGGTCGACTTGTTTGTATGCATTTTAAATGGATAAAAATTGAACCTAATATGATTAAGCTAAACTCTACTAATTATACACTTTAGAAGACTCTCATGTAAGATAAAGATTTATATGATCCTACTGAGGAGGGGGAGAAGGTAAACCGAGTGATAAGTCTGATGTTGAATGAAAGAAGACAAATAAAAACACATTTGTTATAATTAGACAATGGTTGGACTTGAGTGTATATCCACATGTTGAAGCTAAAACTGATGCACATAAAATGTGGAATAAATTGAAAGATTTGTATGAGCGTCAAAACATGCACAATAGAGAATGTTTGATTAGGAAGTTTGTTAATATGAAACCATATGAGTGTATTTCAGAATACAATGAATCAGTTGGAAGCTACTGATATTAAGATATATGATGAGTTGCAAGTCTTATTATTACTTAGTTCATTACCTAATAGTTGGGAAGTTCTTGTTGGGACACTTACTAATTTAACTCTAAATGAAAAAAAAGGTAATTTCAATGGTTAAAGATAGCATGTTTAATGAAAAAGTTAGAAGAAAGGAGTGTGGTTTGATTTTTATTCCATATCACTCTGAAGCTTTACTTATAGAGTCACAGTGGAGAAGCAAAACCATAAATTTATCATATGGGTAAAAAATTTGAGAATCCCAGCAAGTCAAAAACTAGAAAAGAAATTATATGCTACAATTATGGCAAAGTGAGACACATAAAAATGAATCGCAGGTTTTCCAAAAGATAATATTCAAGGGTAATAGATGGAGGCAATGCGAATAAAAATGATAAACATACGACAATAGTTTCACGTGACAGTGATGTGTACATTGTTTATGATGATAATTCCATCAACCTTGCATGTTAAGAATCTACTTGGGTTATTGATTAAGGTACCTCATACCATGTTACTCTTAGACATGTCTTTTTCTCATCTTATATTGTTGGTGATTTTGGAACTGTTAAAATGGGAAATGAAGGAGTTTGTGAAATTATTGGTATGTGAGATGTTTGGGTTGAAAATAGTGTTGGATGCAAGTTTGAATTAAAGAATGTGAGACACGTTCTTGATATTCATCTCAAATTGGTTTTAGTCAAAAACTTGGATCTTGAAGGTTATCACACTTACTTTGATAGTGATAACATATGTAAGGAGCAACACCCACAACTCTTTATAGGTTTCCTATAAAGCTATGCAAGGAAGAAGTGAATGCAGTTCAAGACACATCTAGTGATTTATGGCATACATGGCTCGACCACTTGAGTGAGAAACGACTTAACAATGTTTCCAAAAAATTTATTCTAGTAAAAAAGTCTCTAAAAACATGAAATCATTATTTTTCTAGTAAGTAACATAGAGTTTCCTCTCATAATAATGGTCCTCATAGAAGGGCAAATAATCTAGATTTAGCTCGCACTGATGTTTGCATGATCGATGGTAAATACTTAGGTGGTGCTTCATATTTTGTTACTTTTATTGATGACCACTCTAGAAAAGTGTGTGATTTTATTTTGAAGTCAAAAGACCATGTACTCGGTGTTTTTATGCACTTCCATGCAAGTGTTGAAAGAGAAAAAAAGGAAGCTGAAATGTATCAAAGCTGATAATGGTGGTGAATATATAGGTTTATTTGATGAGTATTGTAAAGAGCAGGAAATAAAGCTTGAGAAGATTGTTCAAAAGGCACCTCAACATAATGGAGTTGCAAAAAGAATAAATAGTACGATTGATGAAAAAATTAAGTGTATGCTCTCTCATGAAAATTTATCAAAAGCCTTCTAGGGTGAAGCATTGATAACTGCAGTAGATTTGATAAATCTTTCTCCTTTTGTTCCACTTTACGGTGAAGTTTCAAACATAGTATGGATAAAGAAAGATGTCTTGTATGGTTATTTGAAAGTGTTTGGCTGCAATGCATTGTTCACATTCTACGATATGGGAGATCTAAGCTTTATAAAAGATCTAAACAGTGTGTGTTTTTAGTTAATGGTCATGGAGAGTTTGGTTATAAATTCTGGGATTCAGTTGACAAGAAAATTTTTAGAAGTCATGATGTGATATTTCTTCAAGATCAAGCTATTGAATATTTTGATAAAGCTGCGAAGCCAAAATCTAATGGTAAAAGTTACATTGATGTTGTGCCTAAACCTTCTAGTCAAAATTTCGTTGATGTGGGAGATACATAAGTAGATGATGAGAATGTAACCAATGACCAAGAACCTTATCATGATGAACAAGTTGAAGAGACTCAACCTGATACCTTGGTGGATTTTGAATCTCCCTGAATCAAAGGACCTTTTTACAAAAAAGAAATAAAGAACATCACTTCCTTTTTGCAAACACCTGCAAAAAGTATACACACTTTCTTTACAAACAATGGCACTATTCACTTGGTGAATAATTTACAGAAGATAGATAAATTGAGTACATATGATTCTGTATGCGTTCCTATATTCTAAAATTTGAATCTTCTCTTTCAAATGAACAATTCAACAATATGTAAACATTAAGTTCTCAATGGTTTATGAAACTTTTTCTTTGATGTATGAAAATTATGCAGTAAAATTTTCTAAGTCATTCTATATGAACACTTGAATAACAATAAGAACTGTTTGAAAAATATGATGATATAGGTGTCTTGAAAAATATGGAAAAACTTGCTTTAAATACATCACAAGATGCCTCTTGAATGAGTATAAAGGGTTGGAAAATATTCATGATTAATTACAATGGTTTAGAAAAGGTTTCATGAACATGTGCAATGAGGAGAAATTGTGATGTTTCAGTCTTTTTACACAACTTTAGGAAGCAATTGGTTGCACATAAAAAATCAATCTATTGTTTCAAATTCAAATGTCCAGGGAGTTCTTTTAGGTCAGGATCCGATGGTTTTTCCTCACTACCTCCTAATTCTTCAAAAAAATTATAATTACGATCCAATTGTGCTACTTGCAATTGTAGTACCACATCGTTTACCTCCTCATGCTCATCGTCCGACATTGTTTCTCTAATAGATTGTATTAGAACCTTTTCTGTTGGTGATGACAAACCTTTTTCTTTCGAAATATTTTCTACCAATTTGGTAATTAAATCAATTTGGTGGCATTGTAAATCTTCTTGGCATGTTTCATGGCTTCAAAAAGGTTAAATATTACCTGTTATTTATTAAACTGGAGAATCAACTCCCTCATTCCACATCAATTAATGCTCTTCTCGTTGCAAGAAAAGGTCTTCCCAACAACAATGGTGTTTCAACATCTTCTGGCATATCTAAGATGACGAAGTCGGCAGGAAATAATAAATCATCAACCTTTACTAATACGTCTTCCAGAACTCCATATGTGTAAGTAATAGATCGGTAGCCTAGAGTCAGAGTCGTTTTTGTAGGTTTTGGTTCTCCACAATTTAGTTTCCTCGTCATAAATGACATCAAATTTATGCTTGCTCATAAATCACATAGTGCCTTGCCAATTTTAATGGACCTATCGAGATAAGAATAGTAAACCTACCCGGATATGTCAGTTTAGATAGTAATTTGCGTTGAATGATGG
This sequence comes from Lathyrus tuberosus, assembly GCA_022829125.1. Classification (NCBI taxonomy): domain Eukaryota; kingdom Viridiplantae; phylum Streptophyta; class Magnoliopsida; order Fabales; family Fabaceae; genus Lathyrus; species Lathyrus tuberosus. The sequence continues at coordinate 17,117,845 of JALAZF010000076.1, forward strand.
CACTGCATTCCTCTGCTAAAGCTACATTTTCATCATCCTTCAATTTGCGTTTACCGTTCAAAAGTTCCTTCATGAATTTCGCATATACAGGCATTTGTTTCAAAGCATCATAAAAAGGAATGTTCACTTGTAATGTTGTGAGCATCTCCATGAACTTTTTAAGCAGGCCCACTTCGAACTCTCTTTTTAGTTTCTTCTTGTTCAGAAGGTAAGGTGGCTTGATGTAATCCGGTAAAGGGGAGTTTGGTTCATTTAAGATCTGATTTTTTTCTACTAAAAGGTGAATCTTTATCAATGAATTTATCAAATGTCTCTCCCCTATGAGGATTCTCGCTGGAAACCCCTTCTTCACTTGGTGTTGATTTTTGCTCCTCCTCCTTCTCATTGTTCTTTTCCAATATTTTTTCTGCGTGTTTCCATTGGGGGCTAATGGGATTGTGTGATTTCTCAATTTGATTAGATCACAATTTCCTCTTTCTTGGATTAGTAATATGATCTATTGTGACAGGTTAGACATTTGCCCTTCCATTCTTCTCATTGACTCCTCATGTTTTTCGCTTAACAAGTTTGTGATCTAGCAATCCTCAAGAATTCATTGAGTTACCAACATAAATTGAGTCAATGTTTCTTCCAACAACGAGAGCTTATATTCTGTATCATTTTGTTGTGCTCTCTAATGAGCATTCGTGGTTATAGCTTGTACTTCCCCGGTATGTTATTCTTTAGCACAATTACCTGCAAAATGTTCCTCATCGCAGTTAGCACACAATACAAATACTACCTCATTTAAAGATTTTGGAGTTGTCTTTGCTACATTCAACTTTTGGTTTAACTCTCCTAACTTTGTGAGAAGCTCTTTGTATCCTCCTAAAGTCAGCTTACTGTGAGATTTATTTTTCGTTTCCACAATTTGAATTCCTCTGGTATTTGTAAATTTATAATCATTTAGACTCATTTTCTCCATCAACTCCTTCACTTGTGGGTTGGCCAGTGTTCTAACCGTTCCTTCAACTGATGCATCTAAAATCATTTGTGCTTCCATTATTAGACCCTTAAATTTTTTTTTGCATCTATTCCATACTGCTCATGTTGTGATTTGGACATTGGCATAATAACAATTTAAACCTCTCATAAGCATCGTAGAGATATTCGGTCTCTTTGTGTTCGAAATGTGTAATTTCGGCTTTTCTTTTTGTGAATTGTGCTGTGGTGAAGAATCTTTCAAGAAATTTGTCTTCCAAATCTCTACAAGTTCTTATTACTCCATTCGAAAGACATAATAACCAATCTTTCGCTCTTCTAATCAATGAGAAGCTGAATAATTTCAGTTTAACTTGATCCTCTGTTATACCCTCTAGTTGACACATCAATGTTGTCTCGTAAAATCTAGCTAGATGTTCCCATGGGTCACTAGTTGTGTTCCTTTCAAATTGCTTATCTCGCAAATTTAAAAGTACAGAGTATTTGATGTTGAAATTCACAAGAGCAACTGGGAAAAAACATAAAGAAACCTGGGATGCATCAGTAGGCCTACAATAGTCCCCCATAGTTTGTACTATCGGTTCTGCCATGGTAAGAGATTTTATACCTGAGCTCCATACACACAAACAGAAAATACCTCTGTAACACTATCATAAACTAGAAAATAAGCAAAAAGCAATAAAAACTAAAACTAAAACTAAAAATAAAACGTTGCATAAGCTTTGCCCTGTTGCAATCAAGAGTCCTCGACAACAACGCCAAAAACTTGATGACTTCTCAGCGAGTGTACCGATAATGTTGAAGTAATAAAAAGATCGAATATATAGGGATTGCGTTCGAACATGACAATATTTTTGCAATATAAAGAAAACATTAAATTGGGGGGGGGGGGGGTTCAGTTTGCAGTATGAAAAAAAAGAGTTTTAACACAGAATTACGAAAGCAGACAGGTTATGTATTGAATCCCCTATTTCTCTATTATTGATGTTCGATGCCTTGTATGAATGATCCTATCATTATAATACCATGGAGAATTAACAGAGCCGCTATAACCAATCCCTCAGAAAATAACTCCCTAATCACTACTTGAGGCTTCTTATTCCTAGTCCACCAGCGTAAGCAAGATTAGGCGATGTGCAAAACGTTAATTCCCTATGCCACTACTCGGGGTCTTCTATTCCTAGTCAACTAGCGTAAGTAGAACAATTGACCTAGGTCTACCACATAGGCTAAGGGTCAGTATACCCCATGTGTCCAAAATAAATTAACAAAGTATATCAAATAAAAAGCTTTAAGAACAAGAAACAATTTCATAGAATTATAGATCAAAGGGTTCATGCAAAGTCAAATCAACATATAATCCAACAATATAAAAAAAGGTTCATCACACATAACCTAACCTGGAGGAACACATATGAAAATTACAACACCAATTGAATAAAGAAGAAACACATACGAATTCCCTTGAATGATTGGCCTCAAATGACTTCCAATGCTCTCAAAATCACCCTTGATACTATAACAATCGTACTTTCAATGTCAAAGCCCTTCCAAAATTACAGAAATCCCCCTTAAAAAGAGCTCATAACGAGCCAGAACGCGTCAGGAAAAACCCATAAACAGACAACGTCGCATGCATTATACCTGCACCCTGCGCGCGAGGCAGCTTGTACATCCCTATCACGTGCTATGCTATGTGTGATTATTCCAGTAGCTGCACGCTTGTACTCCCTTTTTCACCTTATTTTTCACTAAGTCAATTTTCTTCACACTTAGCTACTTTTTCCTTATTCTTTGGTCTTTCTTCTTCCTTTTGGCTTCTCTTTCACTTATTTTCTCCAATTCTTCGCCTAATTCCATGCAATGACGAACTATCATCAGAGATTTTGGAGCCTTTTCTCTTCGTGACGCGGTTAGCTTGGGGAAGATAATTTGGATTCTCCTAGAAGAGGCTTCATGAACGTTCCCTTTTGGATTCACGTTGTTTAAGCTTTCTTCCAGGCAAAGTAATATTACTTTATCGCTTGCGAGTTTTTTTTTCCGAACTATGTTATACATAATGTTCAACAACTTGTTCGCGTTTTATACTCTGAGGCTAGCTTATAACAATTTGAAACTTAGAAATGCCTTCGATGTCGAGGTTGATGGTGGTGCTGGAGGTCTGAGAGAATGCTCACCTAGTAAGAGCTATGGAATATATCATACGATGTGAGGAGATATGGATGTAGAAGAGTGTTCACAACAACTTGAGCCACATCGCCTTAAGGAGGATGTGATGTATCTCTTGCTGCTTAAGCAACAATGGCAGCATCGATCGGTTCGCGCAAAGCAGCAGACCGAGTGGCTTTAGATCCTATCAATGTCGAAAGGTTTGGAGATTAGAGATTTGGAAATTATGAAAATTGAAGTTGAAATGCTACTAGATTTAATCGAAAACCGCAATTCTATGGTTTGAACTCAGGAGCTTCGATATGCTAGATTGAGAAATTTTTGAATCAGTGAATCAAAATAGGAGTTTTCTTTCTTGGAAAACGTGGGAATCAGAAGTCAATTTCCACTGAAGACATCATTGTTTTGTTGAGGAACTAAAATTGATCGGAGAACAGGGTTGCGAGAAGCAATAGTACACTTGAACTCTAATGCGGTCATGGAAAGGATGACCTGCAAGGTTAACACTATAATGCTCAAGTAAGTATGTGAGTAAGATAAATGAATGAAGTTTGAATTTAAAATTGTGTACCTAGATAATGGCACATTTTCCCTTTATATAATGGAACAATTGTAACAAACTTCTAATCTTCAAGTGAGGGATGCGGGGAACCATTGGATAAATCTTTGATCTGGATTCCCTTATCCTCTACTCCATGGTAGAGTTCCTGCCTTGCGGATGATAAGGTAGATTGTTACATTCTCTGGGCCGCAGCTTCAGGACTTTCTCCCCTGCCTAGAACAAATTCTAATATAAAACCATCACAACAACAACCAAAATATGACAAAAATAGTTGCAGAAAAGAGAAAAATAGAACACAACATTTTGAGAAAAGAAGAAAATTACTTTTGGACGATAGATGAGCGTGTAACAAACTTTATCAAATTGAGCTACAAATTTAATATATTGTTCTTTTCACTTAAATAATTATATTTATACAACTTCTCATTAGTTTTAATATATTGTTCTTATCACTTAAATAATTACATTTATACAACTTCTGGACTAGGCCAATGTCTGCCCCTCAGTCGAGAAGGCCCAACCCACTTGACATGAGATGGCCCAACAAGGACCTCTTTACAAGACCACTGTCGGACACATACGCGCCCCAACAACGTCGGGCACGTGCCACACCTTTACATGGTCGGGCTCAGCAGAGTTCGTCGAGCACAGGCATCGATCCCCCGGGCTCGCCTCTCCTTGACGCTCATGTGCTCCTCCCCGCGAGGAGCCATCTCCGTCCACAAGCAAGTCCTCCCCGCGAGGACACGTATCTACCCGACACGTAAGACTCCTCCCCGTGAGGACACATTCTCATGTAACCTCCCACTCCCGATGGAATCGGTCTGCCCTAATTTCGGAGATCTAGGAATGGTTACCCCAGGGCGAAGACCACGTACTGGTCTTCACTATGCCATGTAAGCCCTGGCAGTTACTTGGATTGGGCCTGGAAATCCAGCCCAATGCAAGTAACCGTTGGCCCCGCGCTGGGGGCTCTCTATAAATACCCTCTCACTTGAGAGGGCCAGGTTACACTCACTTTTTACTCTTATCTCTATACTTGCTATTCTCTGACAGTTACCTTACTTGAGCGTCGGATTACCTTGCAAGTACACCCCCCCGGCCGTCTTTCAACCGCACCGGAGCTGAAGTCCAGACGACGTTGTTGGCCACCAGAAACTGTCTGATCCAGGTACGATCAGTGGCGCCGTCTGTGGGAACCCTTTGCTTCCCCGTTTTTCCTCCGTTAAACCAAAGCAACTCTCATTCATCACCATCATGGACGACAATCCGTCCGCTACCAAAGCTCTGGACACCGTCCTCGCGCAACTCGAGAACAGGAACCACCGCGAAGACGCTGCTGCCCTCCACGTCGAAGAAGGCGACGTGAGAGACGGGCAGAACGCCTCCCCAGACTCCCAAGAAGTGGCTTACAACGCCGCCCACCAAGATGATCAGCAGGTCGTTTTTCAGCCAGTTGCTCCTCCACCCAATACAGACGCGAGCACCGTGGCCCTGTTCGCCTTGATCAATCAGACCAATCAACTGATCGCGCACCAGAATACCATAATTGAAGCGCTGGAGCAAGGGCGGGCACGACGATCTTCCCCGCGAAGGCATCGCCGTCCACCGTCGCCTCACTGTTCCCCTTCCTCGCGAAGGACTCCTTCAGACGAATCTCGGTCCCCCTCGTCGGTACGCGAGGGTCGTCGGCCACGTCTTGAGTGCCCCCAGCCGACGATGTCCCAGAAACGCCCTCGTTCCCCTCCTCGGAAGGAACCCAGGGCCTCCACCACCACCAAGAGTCCAAGCAGATCGAGGAGAGGCCGAGGCACCGCTCGAGGAATTCCCCTCCACGACATCAGCGATCTCCTTTGGTGTCCCCGACAGGAAGTGACGACGACGACCAGAGGACCCCGCTGTCGTGGGAGATCATGAACGCCCCAATTCCTGCGGGCATGGAGAAACCTCCACAGCTGGGAAACTACGACGGCCTGTCCGACCCTGACGACCACGTCGAAAGTTTCGAAGCCATGCTCGATTTCAGAAACGTCAGGGGAGCCATCTAGTGCAGACTTTTCCCCACCACCTTAAGGAAGAGCGCCATTACTTTGTACAAAGGTCTGGCACCCGGGTCGATCACATCCTGGAAGCAACTAAGGCAACGCTTCACTAAACACTTCACCGCGTCTCGTCGACATCCGAAGACGGAAGTTTCCCTAGAAAGTATCTTTCAGGGGAAGAACGAATCTCTCCAGAACTACATTGAGAGATTCAACAAAGAAGCTGTCGAGGTCCATACGACCGACGACATAAAGAAGTATTTGATCATCCACGGGCTATGCTTTGGATCTGACTTTGCCAAGTCCGTGGGCCTCCACAGACCTCGCCGTCTCGAGGATCTCCTCCAACGGGCACAGTCGTACATCGAGCTCGAGGAGTCGGAGCGGCACAGATCGCCCTCGAATTTAGGCGCAAAGAAGGCCCCCGCGGCCACAAAGAAGAAAACTCCCCTCCCCGACGAGGAGGAGAAATAAAGAGAGATAATCGCCCCCGGGAACCTCGTGAGCCGCGCGGACCAGGTGGCCAGTTCACCGAGTACACCCCACTCAACGCCCCCCGCGTGCGTATCCTCTCCGAGTGTCAGAACTCAGAATTTGTGAAAGGAGGAGTTCGCTTTCCGAAACCCACTGCCCCCAAATCAAACGTCGACAAGTCAAAATACTGTAGGTTCCACCGGAGTCACGGGCATGTGACGGAAGACTGCATCCATCTCAAAGATGCGATTGAAATTCTGATCAAGGAGGGGCACTTGAAGAAATACGCCCAGAAGAACGATACTCCTCGTCCTAGCTCCCGAGAAGCCCAGAACGTCGAGGAGACGACGCCTCCTCCCGACGAGAGTCACCTTCAAGTCGCCCTCAGTGTCACCCGACCCGAAGACTTCTTTCTTCCCCCAATCATTGAAGGCCAAGAAACAATTCACAACATGTGGGCGACCTTCCCCCACGAGGACCCCGTCACTGCCCGTAGCACCTGGGAAAGCTTCCCCAGGGCGATGGTCATCTCCGGGGGAGGTCCAGAGAAGCTGTCTGTCGGATCGATCAAACGGAAATTCGACGAGTTAGAATCCGTAACGTCGGCAAAAGCAACCACCCTCAAGAAAGTGCGGGGAAACTCCAACCCTATCACCTTCTACCTCGAGGAACTCCCCAGGGGAGCACCGAACACCACTAGTCCCCTCCTGGTCAGGACGCAGATGGCGAACTTTGACGTTCGAAGGATCCTAGTCGACCAGGGAAGTTCGGTCGACATCATGTATGTTCATCTGTTCGGAACCCTTCAGCTCGACGAAAGACATCCGACCCCGTACGTCGGTTCGGATCAACAGGGGTTCAATGGAACCACCACCAGACCATGGGGTTACGTGGAGCTGATGGTTACATTCGGGGCCGAAGACACTACCCGACAGGTGAAGATCCGTTTCCTGGTGGTCGAATGCCCGTCCCTTTACAACTGCATCCTCAGGAGGACCACCCTGGCTGAACTTACGGCGGTACCATCAACGGTCCACCTCAAAATGAAGTACTACACGATAAGGGGACGAGTAGTGACGATGCATGGGGACATCGACGCGGCCAGAAGATGCTTCGACGCCGCCATCAAAGGCCTGAGTTCCATCGGCCCCAAACCCAAGACCGTGGCCAAACCACCCTAGGACGCCGAAAAGGTACCTCTCTCGCGCGTCAACGCGGTCGATCTCGACAGCAGGTTCCCGGGCGAACCCGATGAAGACGGGGCAGAAGACCTCGACCTCCAGGCAGAGAACAACGGGCGACCTCTCTACCCAACGCGCCCCATCCCAGACGGGGACTTTGAGCTCGTGGTCCTCAGGGACGATCCACATCGTAACATGAAGATTGGCACCGGGATCCCCGACCTGGCAAAGGAGCAGCTGAAGGCATGTCTGAGGGAGAACGCTGATCTCTTCGCGTGGAGCGCATCCGAGATACCTGGCCTCGACCCCGAGGTGGCTTGCCATCAGCTCGCAGTAGACCCGGCCGCTAGGGCTATAGCACAATGTAGGCGTAAGCAGTCTCCCGAAAAAGCGGAGGCTGCTGAAAAACCTGTAAAAGACCTCCTAGAGGCAAATTTTATTTCGGAGGACAAATACACGACCTGGCTGTCCAACGTTGTACTTGTTAAAAAGAATGGAGAATGTGCGTTGATTATACTGATCTTAACTGGGCTTGCCCAAAAGACTGTTATCCCTTGCCTAACATCGACTAACTGGTCGAAAATTTTACAGGTTACAAACTACTATCCTTCATGGACGCTTACTCGGGATACAATTAAATTCCCATGGACAAGGTCGACAAACAACACACGGCCTTCATGACCGCGTCGGGCAACTACTACTACAACGTAATGCCCTTCGGTCTGAAGAACGCCGGTGCGACCTACCAACGAATGATGAACAAGGTTTTCCGGGCTGAAATCGGCGACATGCTCGAGGTCTACATGGACGACATGATCGTCAAATCTACAGAAGAAGTCGACCACGCCGCGCACCTCAAGAAGGTGTTCGACACGGCGAGGAGATGTCGCATGAGGTTTAACCCCGACAAGTGCACCTTCGGCGTTCGGGCAGGTAAGTTCCTCAGATTTTACCTCACAGAACGAGGAATCGAGGCCAACCCTGACAAGTGTAGGGCTTTCTCCGAGCTCCCTACTCCGAACTCGAAGAATTCGATACAATCATTGAACGGGATGCTCACCGCCCTCTCCCACTTCGTCGCCAAATCCGCACAGTACGCACTCCCATTTTTCAAACTTCTTCGACAAAAAGCAGAGTTTGAGTGGAGCGAGGAATGCGAGCAGGCACTCGTCCACTTAAAATAAGTCCTATCACAACCCCCGGTCCTCTCACGGCCTGAGAACGGGGAGACACTCTTCTTGTATCTTGCAATCACGAGTGAAGCAGTCAGCGCCGTCCTCATTCGGGAAACCCCAGACGGACAGAAGCCAGTTTACTTCACAAGCAAAGCCCTCCAAGGCCCCGAGCTCAGATATCAGCAGATTGAGAAAGCCGCCCTGGGCCTTGTCACCACGGCCAGGAGGCTACGCCACTACTCCCTCGCCCACACCGTCGTCGTAAGGACCGAACTGCCTATAAGGAAGCTCCTCGGATGACCGAACTGTCCAATACAAAGGGAGGAAAGCCCTGAAGGCATAGGTATTGGCCGACTTTGTAGCAGAGATGACTGTAACACCCCACTTCCCCATTTTAAAAATAAACAAAGTATTAAAGATAAATCAGAGTTTTCACCAAGTGGAATGTCACACTAAGAGCCAACAAAACAAATCTCCTTTATTTTAATAAAATCAAACAGTGGAAAATTTATTCAATTATTAAAATTTACGGCCATCTGCCAATAACACCAAAACTCCACATAAAATCGTGGTTCACCATAATGTTCATCCAAAAATAAAGATACGTAACAAAAATAATAACAAATAACAAAATGAATGAAATCCCCAAAATCCCGTGTTACGTATCAGGGAACTCCTATGGACTCGATCAACAACACCAATATCCAAGCTATCTAAGTACCTGGATTATCTATACTTCCGAAGAAGCACAGACACAACAACAACAAAGGGGTGAGAAATCACATTCAATATCATCGGTGAATAAATACATGATAACAAGGTAGCATTCACATATATAAGTCAACAACACACCAACGCGACCTACTGTCCAATATCATCAACAACATCAAATAATAATGTAATGCAACACGACACCATCCATGCGGTACCGACTCATTGGTACATTCAATCGAACCCCGGATAGATCACATACACCTCTACTTGGCAATGATCTATCCCCTACTATTCTCCATGTAGGAGTACGGATGAATCACATACACTCCTCCTGAGCAATGATTCACCCCACCAATCACCATGAATATGCAAGACTCAACCATGCACCACAAAACATGTATACAAGCGTAAATACATGCACACGATCCTCCTGATCACATCATACATATCATCAACACCATCGTCATGTAATTTGCTTCATATACACCAAACATCCAATTAATTAATTAATTAATTAAAATCATTAGAATTAATATTTTCGTCACCTATGTCTTATTTCTCAGCACCTGGCACATATTCCCAACCTCTCAAACCAAGAGAAAACAATTCCAATGTGAAGACGGGAAAGAAATCGCAAAAATATGAAATTCTGCACCACTGCTGTCCATACGTGTATTGACCTGAGTCATACGCGTATGACTTGCTCCCACGCCCTTCCTTACGCGTATGCCCCCATCTGATACGCGTAAGGCCTCCTGCCTCCCCCTGCCATACGCGTATTGCCCAACTTTATACGCGTATGGGAAGAGACCCATTTTTCCTTCAATTTCCAACTCTCAGATCTACATACGCGTATGGCTACTCCATACGTGTATTGCCTTGCCAATCATATGCGTACCATACAAGTATGGGCAGAGGGTCGTGCCAAACCCTCCCCTCAAGCTCCCCTTACGCGTAAGGCCCCCTTTCTTTCACTCCCATACGCGTATGGCCTAGCCCCATACGCGTATGGCTAGATCCATTACGCAAATCACCAGAGACCTCACCATTCTGAACTCTGCTATGATTTCCACACTTCTTCACTCCCAACCAGTCCTATAATCGTTTCTACATGAATTTTAGGTCCAATCTTCATCTTTTCTCTTGTACCTAGAATTACTACATGTATTACAGGTCTATAATCTCAAATCGTTCTCTCAATTTGAATCAAAAACCACAGATCTGTAACAGATGTTCATACAACAGCAGCAACAACAAAAATTCATGGAAACACACATCAATTCATGCACGATTTCAGAATCATGACAGGCATATACAACAGATCAACAACACAACAGTTTGCATACAATTCCTACGGGGTTAAGGACTCCCCACTACCCTATCATGAATAAATCACCAATATTAAACCTGTTTCTCCCCCTTACCTCGAATCTTTACAGGAAATCTGGACAATTGGGGAAGAAGATCAAGCCCTAGCACACCTTGTTCTTTCTCCCCTCTTGGTTCTCTATTTCTCGTTTCACGTGCCAAAACCTTTCTATTTTCCCTAAACCTCTTCTAATTCTCTTAATTCTATTTTAATTAAATAAAATAATAATAATAGCAATAATAACAATAATAATAATAAAATAATATTATTATTATTATTATTAATTAAATTATTATTATTATTAACTATACCACTATTAATATTAATCTAAAGACTTTATCTCACCAACCCACCTTCCTAACTAAGGGCAACCCTTAGATGCACTCAAACACTCCCCCAAACAAGGTCACACAAATAAAATAACACAAGACGTCTAAATAATTAAAATGGGGTGTTACAACTCTCCCTCACTTAAATTATTTTCGTCCTCGAAAATTACCTGATGGAAACAAATCTGGATACGACTCTCGCATCCTGCTTTCCAATTCCCAGGTCACACTGCCTCCTACAGCACCTCCCCAAGCTACTCTCACCAGAGGTATATCCTTTCCTCTAAGTTGTTTCATCTTACGATCTTCGATTCTCAACGGCATCGCCTCTACGGTAAGATTCTCCCTGATCTGAACTTCGTCTCTCTGAATCACATGAGACGGATCTGAAACATACTTCCGAAGTTATGACACATGAAACACGTCATGCAAGTTCGAAAGTTCAGGCGACAACGCCACCCTATAAGCCACTGTACCAACCCTCTGCAGGATTTGATACGGTCCAATAAACTTAGGATCCAACTTCTTGGATTTCAAAGCACGACCCACACCGGTCACTGGGTTAACTCTTAGGAACACGTGATCACCTTCACTGAATTCTAAATCCTTCCTCCTGTTATCATGATAACTCTTCTGTCTACTCTGAGACGCTTTCATCTTCTCACGGATCATCTGAATTGTCTCAGTAGTTTGTTGCACAATTTCAGGTCCAAGCACCACATTCTCACCTGTTTCATACCAACATAAAGGTGTCCTACACCTCCTACCATACAAAGATTCGAAAGGCGCCATTCCGATGCTAGAATGGTGACTGTTATTATACATGAACTCAATCAATGGCAAATGAGTATCCCACGCACCACCTTTTTCCAATACATAGGCTCTCAGCAAATCCTCCAACGACTGAATGGTCCTTTCTGACTGACCATCGGTCTGTGGATGATAAGTCGAGCTCAACTTCAACTTAGAACCCAAGGCTTCCTGCAGACTCCTCCAAAATTCTGAAGTAAACCTCGAATCTCTATCCGACACTATGCTCGACGGAACACCATGTAACTTCACAATTATCCTGATATAAATTTCCGCCAACTTCGACAACGGAAAACTGATGTTAATTGGTATAAAATGTGCGGACTTCGTAAGTCGATCCACCACTACCCAAATAGCATCACAACCTCTTACCGTATTTGGTAAACCAGTCACAAAATGCATAGCAATATTATCCCATTTCCGTTCAGGAATCTCTAACGGTTGCATCAATCCCGAAGGCTTCTGGTGCTCTACTTTTGACTTCTGACATGTCAAACAAGCGTAGACAAAATGAGCTATGTCCCTCTTCATACCAGACCACCAAAACAACTTCTTTAAATCATGGTACATCTTTGTAGCTCCCGGATGAATACTCAAGCTACTCCGATGACTTTCCTCCAAGATGGCCTTTTTCAATTCCTCATTATCCGGTACACACATCCTTCCCCGGAATCTCAACACACCAACATTATCCACTTTAAAGTCACTATCAGGATCATCTCCTCCCGCAGGCATCAAGTCCACTAATTTCACATCCAGTTTCTGATTTTCCTTAATTACATCCAAAAAGTCATTATTCACCTTCAGCATACCCAATCTGATACTTCCCGGTGTAGTTTCACAAACCATACCCAAATCTCTGAACTGTTCAATCAATTCCATTTCCTTCACCATTAACGTAGACATATGGATTGTCTTCCGACTCAGAGCATCTGCCACAACATTAGCCTTTCCCGGATGGTAACTCAAATTGAAATCGTAATCCTTTAAGAACTCTAACCACCTTCTCTGCCTCATATTCAATTCTTTCTGGTCGAACAAATATTTCAAACTCCTGTGATCACTAAATACTTCAAATCTTGATCCATACAAATAATGTCTCCAGATTTTTAGCACGAACACCACTGCAGCTAATTCCAGATCATGAGTAGGATAGTTTCTCTCATGCACCCTCAACTGTCTTGAAGCATAAGCCACTACCTTACCACCTTGCATTAACACACCGCCCAATTCCATCTTAGACGCGTCGCAATACACCACAAAAGAATCATTTGGACTTGGTAAAATTAACACTGGTGTTGTAGTCAAGTTCTTCTTCAGTTCCTCAAAACTTTCCTCACAGGCAGCATCCCAGACAAAAGCTTGATTCTTCCTGGTCAACTGAGTCAATGGCAACGCCAATTTAGAAAACCCTTCAATGAATCTTCTATAGTAACCTGCCAAACCCAAAAAGCTTATAATCTCCGTTGCGGTCTTCGGAGTTTCCCACTGAAGTACCGCACTTACTTTAGAGGGATCCACCGCTATACCATCACCAGAAATCACATGACCCAAGAAACTCACAGTCCTCAACCAAAATTCACACTTCGAGAACTTTGCACACAATTTATTATTTTTCAACACCTGCAATGCAATCCTCAAGTGACCTGCATGCTCTTCGTCAGACTTAGAATAAATCAGTATATCATCAATAAATACCACAATAAACTGATCCAAATAAGAATGGAAAATACGATTCATATATTCCATAAATACACCCGGCGCGTTAGACACTCCGAAAGGCATCACTGCATATTCGTAATGTCCGTAGCGAGTTCTGAAAGCAGTCTTCTGAATATCACCTTCCTTTACTCTAATCTGATGGTAACCCGACCTCAGATCAATTTTACTGAAAACACGAGCTCCTACCAGCTGATCCATTAAGTCATCAATCCTCAGAAGTGGATACTTATTCTTAATGGTTACTTTATTCAACTGTCGGTAATCAATGCACAGACGCATACTACCATCCTTCTTTTTCACCAACAACACTGGAGCTCCCCACGGCGACACACTTGGTCTGATAAACTTCTTATCGAGCAATTCCCCGACCTGAGATTTCAACTCTGCCAATTCTGATGCAGACATCCTGTACGGTGCCATAGAGATAGGTCTGGTACCCGGTACAAGATCAATAGCGAATTCAACTTCCCTTGTCGGAAGCAATTCTGTGATGTCATCTGGAAACATGTTAGGTGCAGATTTGACCAAAAATTGGATTATCATTCTTTGCACTTTTTCTACTCTTTTCTCATGTTTTCATTCGTTTTAGTAATGATTGTTATTATTCTTCTAACCTTATGAAAATACCTTTGGTGCTTGTAATATGTGTGCTATTGTGCAGAAAATAGGCATAAAACATCCAATGTTGTAGGACACAGGAAATGGTGCAAGTTTCCAAAGAGAAGAAGAATGATAGCAGGGTGTTCGCAGTGCGAGTGGGAAGGCGAATGCCAGCGAGCGTTCGCAGTGCGAACTGCTGCGAGTGATCCAGCGAATGGTGGCAGAGAGTAATGGATTTTGAAAGTTCTGGCTCGCTGGTTGGTTCACAGTGCGAACGGGAAAGCGAATGTTCGCATTGCGAACAAAACGCTCACAGTGCGAATACACGAGAATCTTTCTGGGCGGTTTGATCAGCTGAGGCACTTCAGGTGCCTATTTTTGGCCATTCGCAGTGTGAATGAATCGTTCGCAGTGCGAACGTAGCAGTTTCTGAACTTGTATAAATACATTTTTTACACTTTTTAGAGAGGATGTTATGTTTTTAGTAGATAGAAACTTGAGGAAAAAGATCAGAGCTTCATATTTCTTCATTTTCCAAGGGAGAAAAGGTAGGATCTTTGCTTTCTTGTTGGAGAGGGATGTAATCTCTTGATACCTTTTGTATTTCCTCTAATGTATGGTTGTGAATGAATTCAGATTTTCTATTGTTGTTATCTTTGATTGATTGTTTGTGGTCTTGACAAAACCTTTACAAATCTTTGATCTTAGATTTTCATTTATCAATGAGCAAGCTTTTGACATGGTTTTGCAAGTTGATATTCATTTTATCTTTTGTTGTATTGTGTTGATTAAGTAGCATGGGTAGCATGAGTAGGATCGATACGGTATCGCGAGGATGTGTGATAATAGTGATGAAGAAGGATATTCACATTCATTGGGCAAATTAGTTGAATACATGTAAAAAGGGTTAAGCGTGTGTACGTATTCTGATTTTGTTTAATACGAGGAAATTATTTATCTGCTATGGTTGTTATAGTAATATCTGTTGGGGCTAGACTCTAGACATAGATTTAGACTTAACACTTGCATGAGTATCAGTTCTTATTCTCTGTGTTGGTTGAGTTGCGTGAGACATCACCAATGAGACAATACGGTTTTTCTCTCGATGTTGCGTTAGACATAACCTCTGTTGTGAGTGATACGCGAGGATATTAGGCGAATGATTGATTTGTGTTTACTTGATTAGAAGAATGCATGTGTTATAAATTGATGAGATCCAATTCCAACAAGGCTCCGTTTATAATTCTGTCTTTACTTTATATTTTCCGTCTTTACATTTTCCGCATTTGCTTTTGGTTCGCTTTAAACCAGAACTTTTGAACCATGAGCTTAGAAATATAGAAACCGTTGAATGGCATTCTTTCCCTCGCACTGATCCCTGTGGAGAACGATAAAATGGGTTACTTATATATTTTTGCTTGCTGCTATTCTAGCTTCAACAAAATGGCGCCGTTGCCGGGGATCGGTGTTTAGATATTGAATCGCATCGCATAGTTTCTATATTTTTAAGCTTTGTACATTTGTGAATATTATATGCATTTGTGTTCCTTTAATGTTTTCGTTAGTGTGTTCAGGAATGATGAGAACTCCTTCTAGATTAGTTGCTTTGTGTATAAAAGTATTCAATGAAGCTTCGACCGAGTCTGGATGGATGTTGAGCGTGCAAGTATGCCTGGTAAATGGTACTGCTTTATAGAATGTTAGAATGATTTAAGAATTTGGTGCTTTGTGCAAATGTGTGTTCTTGTTTCATTTTGCAACTTGTTTGATTGCTTGTTTCACTTAGGTCCAAAAGCCACAAATTGTGAGGAAACCTCCATTATTTACTATATGCAAGGATGACTGATAACTTTGTTAATTCGTTTGATTCATGCTTTATCTTTTGATTATTGTGATTTTGTGGAAGCATTAGAAATGATCAAGGCATTTGTTTATATTGAGCACAACCGTATCCAAAAGTATCTTACCCGTGAGTAGCGAGATTTCGTTTGCCCTTTTGAGCCTAAACAGTTTAGATCTCATTTTAATGATGAACTTGTGTATGTACATAATTTGCAAGTTTGGTTCATCATTGAATTTGGTGAGTTTCTAAAATTTCTTCTTGAACCGTTGAAATTGTATACTTGGATTTCCTTGCCGTAAAAAGTAAGGTTCATTCACTTGAGGTTTGGTTGAATTCAAGTTGGGGAGAATGAAAAAGAAGATGGTAGGATACTATAATACTTTTGAAAATGTTCAAACAAGTATGAAAAGAAAAAGCGTAAATATGAATGTGAAAAACATAAGAAAAAGAATGCTTGTTTGAATGAGAAAAATAGAGTGAAATAATTGTGCATGAGGAAGTTTGAGAAGGTGGGTGGTAAAGGAATGAGAATGGTGAATGAAGTTGTAATGTGTAAATACCATTTTTCGGCAATTTCGGTTCAATGACCTTTAGAAATGTCCCTTTGTTGTTAACCCGACCAAGCTGCAACCTTTAAAGTCCTTAGTGATCTTTTTGCTTCCATGTTTTCATTCTTGATTGTTAGATGTTGTATGAATTGATTGTTATTTGCATTGTTTGTCGGGTGAGTGAAATTTCCCAGCAGTTGCAAACGCGTCAATTTCTTCATTCTTATTTTGAAGAGGAGTGTTAGGATGAACCAAGTATGAAAATGTAGTTGTTCTTTGAACCATGATGATATTTGTTTTAAGAACTTAATTCTTTATCATTGTTCGATTCTATTGGTGGTGAATGTTACTTGTGCGCATTTTCGTGCGTGTCGCATTTATCTTGTTTTGGTTGAATTAAATGCTTGAGCAAATCCTCTTGTTTTAATGAGGGGCATACTTTGCTTGAGGACAAGCAAGAGTTTAGTTGGGGAGAGTTGTTAGGTGCAGATTTGACCTAAAATTGGATTATCATTCTTTGCACTTTTTCTACTCTTTTCTCATGTTTTCATTCGTTTTAGTAATGATTGTTATTATTCTTCTAACCTTATGAAAATACCTTTGGTGCTTGTAATATGTGTGCTATTGTGCAGAAAATAGGCATAAAACATCCAATGTTGTAGAACACAGGAAATGGTGCAAGTTGCCAAAGAGAAGAAGAATGATAGCAGGGTGTTCGCAGTGCGAGTAGGAAGGCGAATGCCAGCGAGCGTTCGCAGTGCGAACTGTTGCGAGTGATCCAGCGAATGGTGGCAGAGAGTAATGGATTTTGAAAGTTCTGGCTCGCTGGTTGGTTCGCAGTGCGAACGGGAAAGCGAATGTTCGCATTGCGAACAAAACGCTCGCAGTGCGAATACACGAGAATCTTTCTGGGCGGTTTGATCAGCTGAGGCACTTCAGGTGCCTATTTTTGGCCATTCGCAGTGCGAATGAATCGTTCGCAGTGCGAACGTAGCAGTTTCTGAACTTGTATAAATACATTTTTTACACTTTTTAGAGAGGATGTTATGTTTTTAGTAGATAGAAACTTGAGGAAAAAGATCAGAGCTTCATATTTCTTCATTTTCCAAGGGAGAAAAGGTAGGATCTTTGCTTTCTTGTTGGAGAGGGATGTAATCTCTTGATACCTTTTGTATTTCCTCTAATGTATGGTTGTGAATGAATTCAGATTTTCTATTGTTGTTATCTTTGATTGATTGTTTGTGGTCTTGACAAAACCTTTACAAATCTTTGATCTTAGATTTTCATTTATCAATGAGCAAGCTTTTGACATGGTTTTGCAAGTTGATATTCATTTTTTCTTTTGTTGTATTGTGTTGATTAAGTAGCATGGGTAGCATGAGTAGGATCGATACGGTATCGCGAGGATGCGTGATAATAGTGATGAAGAAGGATATTCACATTCATTGGGCAAATTAGTTGAATACATGTAAAAAGGTTTAAGCGTGTGCACGTATTCTGATTTTGTTTAATACGAGGAAATCATTTATCTGCTATGGTTGTTATAGTAATATCTATTGGGGCTAGACTCTAGACATAGATTTAGACTTAACACTTGCATGAGTATCAGTTCTTATTCTCTGTGTTGGTTGAGTTGCGTGAGACATCACCAATGAGACAATACGGTTTTTCTCTCGACGTTGCGTTAGACATAACCTCTGTTGTGAGTGATACGCGAGGATATTAGGCGAATGATTGATTTGTGTTTACTTGATTAGAAGAATGCATGTGTTATAAATTGATGAGATCCAATTCCAACAAGGCTCCGTTTATAATTCTGTCTTTAATTTATATTTTCCGTCTTTACATTTTCCGCATTTGCTTTTGGTTCGCTTTAAACCAGAACTTTTGAACCATGAGCTTAGAAATATAGAAACCGTTGAATGGCATTCTTTCCCTCGCACTGATCCCTGTGGAGAACGATAAAATGGGTTACTTATATATTTTTGCTTGCTGCTATTCTAGCTTCAACAAAACACTTCAGGAAATTCATTCACTACTGGTAATTCATTAACTGAAGTCTTGCTTTTAACAGATAACGAGGCAAACACCGCGAATAGCTTCGCTTCGTCCTCCAACAACGCCCTCAACTCCTTGCTAGATAGCGAATCTGCTAATGCTTCCTCTTCAGGAGTAAGAAACGGCAACGTCTTCCTAAAGCAATCAATATACACCCAGTTGAACTCCAACCAGTTCATTCCCAAAATAACATCAAGATTACCGAGTGGCAAACAAATCAAGTCCACTCTGAAATCTATCATAAACATGGTCAGCGGACACTTCAAACACACCAAAGAAGTAACCACGGAACCAATAGACGGGGTTTCAATCGTCATCCTCTGCTCTAGAGTAGATGGCACAATCCCTAATCTCTTCACACAGTCAACAAAAATAAACGAGTGTGTTGCACCCGTGTCAATGATAACAATCAAAGGAACATCATTAATAAAGCAAGTACCTTTGACAGAATGCTCCTCCCCAGTGGATTGGGCTCCCACCAAGGCAAACACTTTCCCACCAGTTTGAGACGCCTGAGACTTCTTCGGCTTCTCACAGTGAGTGATGATGTGACCTTTCTCTCCATAATTATAACAAGTAGGCATAGTGGCTCTGCAATCAGCTATAACATGACCTGCTTTGCCACACTTGAAACACTTCTTCACCTCATTCTGACAGTTGTTAGCACGGTGACCCGCGCCACCACATCTGAAGCACTTGAGAGTGTCAACACCTGTCCCTTTCTCTTTTGGTTTCTTTCCCACATCAGTTTTCTGTTTCCCCTTATCAGCTGGGGCACTATAAGGAGTACCTCCAAATCTCTGCTTACCCTTCTTCTCATTCACAACTTTGTAATGAGCAATTCTGGCTCTGTTGTCATTATCATAAATTCTGCTTCTGCTTACCAGCTCTGGATAGTTTCTTATCTTCTGACAAGCAATACCCAATTTGATCTCGGGACACAGCCCGTTCTCAAACTTCAAACACTTCGAAGTCATAGGTTCTTCAGTATTGTAATGAGCACAATACTGAACCAGCTCCTCAAACTTAGCGGCATACTCAGCAACAGTCTTATCACCCTCCTTTGCACTACGAATGTCTTCCGAAAAATACTTTTCCAGAAACTCAGCTTGAAATACAACCTAAGTAATCTCAGTACCTGCAGCTTCCAATATCTGACGACTATTGTCCCACCAAGCCTCAGCCTCTCCTTCTAGCATATGTGTACCAAACCGTACCTTCTGAGCATCACTGTATCCCATGGTCCTGAAGATCTTCTCCACAGCCTTCAGCCATTTCTGTGCAGCTTCTGGATCTAAGATACCTCCCTCATAAGTAGGAGGTTTGTTGCTCTGGAACTGTGCTAAGTCACGAAACTGAGCACCTCCAGCCTGATTGGCATTCTCTACAGCCTGTGCCATGGCTTGCATAGCAGCAACAAAAGCAGCAACATTCATTCCTGCCATACTGTTCAACAATCAACATAAGGTCAGAACACCAAATCAACTCCTATTCTAAGGACAGACTCAACTCTAACACCTGGCCGGACGGACGAACCTGCTCTGATACTAATTATAACACCCCACTTCCCCATTTTAAAAATAAACAAAGTATTAAAGATAAATCAGAGTTTTCACCAAGTGGAATGTCACACTAAGAGCCAACAAAACAAATCTCCTTTATTTTAATAAAATCAAACAGCAGAAAATTTATTCAATTATTAAAATTTACGGCCATCTGCCAATAACACCAAAACTCCACATAAAATCGTGGTTCACCATAATGTTCATCCAAAAATAAAGATACGTAACAAAAAGAATAACAAATAACAAAATGAATGAAATCCCCAAAATCTCGTGTTACGTATCAGAGCACTCCTATGGACTCGATCAGCAACACCAATATCCAATCTATCTAAGTACCTGGATTATCTGTACTTCTGAAGAAGCACAGACACAACAACAACAAAGGGGTGAGAAATCACATTCAATATCATTGGTGAATAAATACATGATAACAAGGTAGCATTCAGATATATAAGTCAACAACACACCAACGCGACCTACTGTCCAATATCATCAACAACATCAAATAATAATGTAATGCAACACGACACCATGCATGCGGTACCGACTCATTGGTTCATTCAATCGAACCCCGGATAGATCACATACACCTCTACTTGGAAATGATCTATCCCCCACCATTCTCCATGTAGGAGTACGGATGAATCACATACACTCCTCCTGAGCAATGATTCACCCCACCAATCACCATGAATATGCAAGACTCAACCATGCACCACAAAACATGTATACAAGCATAAATACATGCACACGATCCTTCTGATCACATCATACATATCATCAACACCATCGTCATGTAATTTGCTTCATACACACCAAACATCCAATTAATTAATTAATTAATTAAAATCATTAGAATTAATATTTTCATCACCTATGTCTTATTTCTCAGCACCTGGCACATATTCCCAACCTCTCAAACCAAGAGAAAACAATTCCGATGCAAAGACGGGAAAGAAATCGCAAAAATATGAAATTCTGCACCACTGCTGTCCATACGCGTATTGACCCGAGTCATACGCGTATGACTTGCTCCCTCGCCCTTCCTTACGCGTATGCCCCCATCTGATACGCGTAAGGCCTCCTGCCTCGCCCTTCCATACGCGTATTGCCCAACTTCATACGCGTATGGGCAGAGACCCATTTTCCTTCAATTTCCAACTCTCAGATCTACATACGCGTATGGATACTCCATACGCGTATTGCCTTGCCAATCATACGCGTACCATACGAGTATGGGCAGAGGGCCGTGCCAAACCCTCCCCTCAAGCTCCCCTTACGCGTAAGGCCCCCTTTCCTTCACTCCCATACGCGTATGGCCTAGCCCCATACGCGTATGGCCAGATTCATTACGCAAATCACCAGAGACCTCACCATTCTGCACTCTACTACGATTTCCACACTTCTTCACTCCCAACCAGTCCTATAATCGTTTCTACATGAATTTTAGGTCCAATCTTCATCTTTTCTCTTGTACCTAGAATTACTACATGTATTACAGGTCTATAATCTCAAATCGTTCTCCCAATTTGAATCAAAAACCACAGATCTGTAACAGATGTTCATACAATAGCAACAACAACAAAAATTCATGGAAACACACATCAATTCATGCACGATTTCAGAATCATGACAGACATATACAACAAATCAACAACACAACAGTTTGCATACAATTCCTACGGGGTTAAGGACTCCCCACTACCCTATCATGAATAAATCACCAATATTAAACCCGTTTCTCCCCCTTACCTCGAATCTTTACAGGAAATCTAGACAATTGGGGAAGAAGATCAAGCCCTAGCACACCTTGTTCTTTCTCCCCTCTTGGTTCTCTATTCCTCGTTTCACGTGCCAAAACCTTTCTATTTTCCCTAAACCTCTTCTAATTCTCTTAATCCTATTTTAATTAAATTAAATAATAATAATAACAATAATAACAATAATAATAATAAAATAATAATATTACTATTATTAATTAAATTATTATTATTATTAACTATACCACTATTAATATTAATCTAAAGACTTTATCTCACCAACCCAACTTCCTAACTAAGGGCAACCCTTAGACGCACTCAAACACTCCCCCAAACAAGGTAACACAAATAAAATAACACAAGACGTCTAAATAATTAAAATGGGGTGTTACAATGACCGTCCCGGAACCTTCGACCAACGGATCACAGAAATGGACGATCTATGTCGACGGAGCATCCAGCCCGAAGGGAAGCGGGGCGGGCATCATCCTCGAAAACGAGGAAGGCATCCTGATCGAGGTATCCCTCGAACTATCCTTCCCGACATCGAACAACCAAGCCGAATACGAGGCCTTCCTAGCAGGACTCCGGTTGGCCGAGGACCTCGGCGCCAAGGAGGTCAAACTTTTCACTGACTCGCAGCTCGTGGCCTCGCAAATCCGAGGAGAGTACCAAGCCAAGAACGACAGCCTCATAGAATACTTGGCCTTGGTAAAAGAAAAGATGAAAAAGTTCACCTCCGCGGAAGTAACTCACATCCCCCGCGAGCACAATGCCCGAGCAGATGTCTTGTCCAAATTGGCGAGCACAAAGAAGAAAGGCGGGAACAAATCCGTTATACAAGAAGTGCTTTCCCGCCCGAGCATCGACAAACCGGCCATGGTTTCGAACATCAACGCCATCGGGGACATCAATTTCTGGATGACCCCGGTATACGAATACCTCATGACGGGCAAACTGCCCGAAGATCCCAAAGAAGCAGGAAAGGTCAAGAGGCGGGCGTGCTCGTACACTATAGTCGAGGATAAGCTATACCGGCGAGGGTTCTCTATTCCCCTCCTCAGATGTGTCGAGGAGACCAAGGTTCCCGGCATACTCCAGGAGATCCATGAGGGAATCAATGCGCAGCACCTTGGCGGGCGATCGTTAGCCCGTAAGGCGCTTCGAGCAGGGTATTACTGGCCCACTATGCAACAGGACGCCAAGGAACACGTCAAGAAGTGCGACAGATGCCAGCGACATGGGGACATGCACCTTGCTCCTCTCAACGAGCTCAGTTCATTGTCCTCCCCGTGGCCATTTGCATGGTGGGGAGTGGATATCCTCGGACCTTTCGTCCAGGGGTCGTATCAAAACAAATACCTCATCGTCGGGGTAGACTACTTCACGAAGTGGATTGAGGCGGAAGCATTGGCCAAAATCACAGCCTTCAACATACTGCGTTTCTAAAAAAGAAACATCCTTGCCCGATTCGGCGTGCCTCAAGCCATTGTCACCAACAACGAAACACAGTTCACCGACAGGAACTTCCAAGACTTCGTCACAAAACTAGGCACGAAGCAACACTTCACGTCGGTCGAGCACCCTCAAACGAACGGACAGGCTGAGGCGGTGAACAGGGTGATCCTCCAAGGATTAAGATGTCGACTAGGCGACGCCAAACAACGATGGGTCAAGGAGCTACACAGCATCCTCTGGGCCTACCGTACGACCCCACACTCCACAACAGGAGAGACCCCCTTCCGACTGACCTACGGAATCGAAGCGATGATACCCGTGGAGATCAGGGAACCCTCGAGGAAGACAGAAGCCCCCCTCGACGGGGACGCAAACGACGAAGCCTTAAGGGAAGAGCTCGATTTTGTCGAGGAGATACGTTCGGGCGCTTCTCGACGTGAAGCTTCGCTTAAGCAGAAAATAACACTACGTTACAATGACAAAGTTATTAAACGTGATTTTCAGGTAGGCACCCTCGTCCTACTAAGGAACCAAAAAGACTAGCGAGAAGGCAAAGTCATCGCGAACTGGGAGGGCCCGTACCGCGTCCGCGTGAAAACGGGGACAGGAGCTTATTTCCTCGAAAATCTGCACGGGGAAGAACTTGCTCGACCATGGAACGCTGAAAAGCTAAAACAATATTACAGTTAAGCGCTGCCCGCGACGCACTAGCACCGCAATTATGGGGACGCGCTAAGGTACAAGCGCGACACCCCTAGACAGAACACGATGATCGAAGACTGCGTTGTGTATGCGCGGGGACTTCGATCCGACGGGGATACCTCGACCGAGCTCCACCTTCGTTGTACCAATCAGGCAGAACACCCAGCTCGCTATGGGAAGTTCACGCCACGAAGCTAAGACCTCGACCGAGCTCTTAGCCTCGTTGAAGGTCGGAATACATCTCCGACCACCCGACCAGCTCTCCACGCGATCAGGGACTATCAAGGTCGAGCAATCCCAAAGTCTTTATTACTTAGACAGAAAAACAAAGTATAGAAGTCTTTAACACTTAGACAAAAAACAGTATAGCAAATGCATTAACATCACACACAATTAAAACCATGCAAACAACACTAGCAGATAAACGAAGGTACATTAAGACGGGCAGAAGCCCAGTGTACAAATATTACAATCAGATGTCAAAATGCCCCTGGCACGCAGGCCGGGCAGAAATATTACAATAAATAAAAATGGCTCGCAGGTCGAACAGAACAGGGAGAAAATCCTACTCAGCGGCGGTCTCTTCAGGATGCCCGGGATCATGGACCTCGTCGGTTCTCATCGGTTGCACGATCTGATCGTCGACCACCTCGTAGTCGGGGTCAATCCCCTCGGTCGAAAGGTCGGGGTTGAGGACCCGAAGCTACTCCACTGCATTCATGAAACCTATGCCCGCGACTGCAAGATTGTCTTCCTCGGCTTCCCGGAGTTTTGCTATCAGCGCTGCTCGCGAAGTCAGCAACCTATCCTCCTCGGTTTCCTCCTCAGTGGGGCGGACAACCTCCTCCAATTCAGCGTTCCTCGCCAAGAGACGATCCCTCTCCTCCTCCACACCGGCTAGACGTTTCCGCTCCTCCTCGGCACTCTTCAACTTTTCGTCCAATTTCTGTTGAAGCTCGAGCTGGGTTTGGTTCTGGCTTTTGCAGTCAGCCAGCTCCTTACCCACCTTCTCCATTTCGGCCGAGATGGACTGGAAACTTTCTCGCAACCTGTTCAGCTCGCTTGCGGGGCACGCCTCGTCGTTCAGAACCAAGGCAGTCGCTCAAACCCGCATCACGGCAGACACGTCCTCCACCAGCATCCTCCGTCGAGAAGCCTTGTCGACGCTCAAGATGGCCTGAGTTTTGGGGCCACCCACGCACAGCGAATTGTTCCCCGTAAAGAAGTTTGGCCTTGTGTGACAAGGAGGAAGCACAAATTTCACGGCAGGGGGACTCTCGTGCTCGGTAAGGTCGACGTCCACCGTGTCTGCAAGCCTTCGCCTCTTCGGAGAGCTCTGGGGGATGAGAGAATCACTACCCTGGTGAAAGCCAGAGGAAACCCCGAGTGTCGGGGTGGGAGTGGGCTCCTGCACTCGGAGCTGATCGACGCGACTCTTGCCTCCTTTCTTTGCGGCACGGGTAGCCTTCAGCTTCTTGAAGTGCTCCTCAGCATTCGACATCTTTCTTGCAAAAAGAAAAATAAACATGTCAGCAATCCGGAGGTCGAAGAAAGAGTAAGTCGAAGAGAATGGCACCACCTAGCAGCTCGAGAGCATCCTCATCGGAGAACGTCTCGAGGAGGGCCCTCGTATTGATTAGATGACGTTTCGTCAACACCTGCCCGTCGTCCCCCCGGACGAATTCCCCGTTCATCGTCACGAACTTGCCCCTATTGAAACTATTGACGAACACTACTATCTGCTCGTAGGCCAAGCGATCCCCCTCGTCGAGACGGCTAGGCCTGACTTTGTAGCTGTCTGTTCCGTACTTAAAGTGTTCTTCCGTCCAGAACAAGGGGAATCTCGGCTCGAGGACCTCCTCCGTTTGCCCGTCCACCTCACGGGAAACTCAACGGTAAACCGAATTCACGGCTTCAAGAGTGACCGGCCTCACGATATAATACCGGTGTTTAAAGTCACGAACGGAATCCAAATAAGTGTGGAACAGGCTGCTCACTTGCTTGAAAGACACCCAGCCGTGTCTACCGTCGGAGGCCTGTCGCTGGAGGTGGAAGATGCGAAAGAAGAGGGGCACGGTTGCCCCGATTCGGAGGTATTTGCAGACGAGCTCGAAAGCTCGGATGAAAGCGAGGGAGTTGGGGTGGAGCTGTGACGGCGCCAGGCACAACCAAACGAAAACTGCCTGTTAAAAATCTGTAAAGGGTAGACGCCACCCCGCCTTGTCGAACATGAACTCGTAAAGAGGGAACCTCATCCCTCGGTACGTCGAGCATATGCGATGGTGGGCTTGAGGTCGGAACACCTTCCACGACTTTGAGGAACCCACCACTTGATTGGCGCCATTGGAGAGTCGGGTTGGTCGTCGACGTCCAAAGATCCCTCAGCCACGGGCAATACGTCCATCTACCTGAAAAGCAGAAGGAAATGGTGAATTCGATGACCCGTATCAAATCCACCCCTCCACCGCTGATCAAGTGAAAGGGCAAGGAGGGAATGTCGAGGAACACGAACCCGCGACCATCCCCGGTCCCGCGAGGGGCGAGGTTGGGAGGGACCCCGAGATATTCGACCCATGTCCCCGAGACAAACTTCAGTTCCCCCGGGGATCCCGTCCTTATTCCCCGGGACATTCAGCAACGAACTAAGAAACGTTCATCTCAGGAGCCCAGGATATTCTTCATGTCCTCGAGGATTTCATCATCTCTCCCCGCGAGATTCAACGACTAAACTATGAAATTCCGCCGTTTTCGCCGGATATTTCACGAATTCCATGGGAACTTCACCAGTTCACCACAAGATTCGCCCTACAAATGCAAACGAAAAGAGGAAAAAGAAGAAAGAAACTTACTTGAAATACGTTTTTTGGGTTTCCGGCACGGCGATCGTCGGTGGAGAATGGCGGAGAATGGTGGAAGGTAGCGGCGGAAGAACGGAGAAGAAGAGAGAGAGTCTGAGAGGAAAAGAGCAAAAGGTGCAAATGAAACGATGTGAGGCCTATTTATAGGATCCTCACGGAATTCGAAGAGTCTAGACTACTAGAGTACACTACCCTTGCCTAGCCGCCCTAGGCAATGATGGCGTCTGACACGTGGCGTACATGCGACCGTTCGCTCCCCAACACGCGCGTCTCTCAGTTTGCTCTAACACCAGAGATCAAACCTCTCGCATCCCCGACAAGTCGACCATCCGTGAACTACCACGCTCGAGTCCGCCCCCACTGCTCTCTCCGACGATATGACCAGTGGATCCCGAACAAGTTCCCCTCTTCGCGGTCACGCGATCGATACTTCCCCGACAGGCTTGTTGGCCCTTAAGTCATTGCTCCGACACTTCGGAGCAACGACTTGGGGGGCTCCTGTTCTGGACTGGGCCAGGGTCTGCCCCTCGGTCGAGAAGGCCCAACCCACTTGACATGAGATGGCCCAACAAGGACCTCTTTACAAGACCGCTGTCGGGCACATACGCGCCCCAACAACGTCGGGCACGTGCCACACCTTTACATGGTTGGGCTCAGCAGAGTTTGTCGAGCACATGCATTGATCCCCCTGGGCTCGCCTCTCCTCAACGCTCATGTGCTCCTCCCCGCGAGGAGCCATCTCCGTCTACAAGCAAGTCCTCCCCGCGAGGACACGTATCTCCCCGACACGCAAGACTCCTCCCCGCGAGGACACGTTCTCATGTAACCTCCCACTCCCGATGGAATCGGTCTGCCATAATTCCGGAGATCTAGGAACGGTTACCCAAGGGCGAAGACCACGTGCTGGTCTTCACTACGCCACGTGAGCGCTGGCAGTTACTTGGATTGGGCCTGGCAATCCAGCCCAATGCAAGTAACCGTTGGCCCCGCGCTGAGGGCTCTCTATAAACACCCTCTCACTTGAGAGGGCCAGGTTACACTCACTTTTTACTCTCATCTCTGTACTTGCTATTCTCTGACAGTTACCTTACTTGAGCGTCGGAGTACCTTGCAGGTACACCCCCCCCCCCCCCCCCCCGCCATCTTTCAATCGCACCGGAGCTGAAGTCCAGACGACGTTGTTGGCCACCAGAAACTGTCTGATCCAGGTACGATCATAAAACCATCACAACAACAACCAAAATATGACAAAAATAGTTGTAGAAAAGAGAAAAATAGAACACAACATTTTAAGAAAAGAAGAAAATTACTTTTGGACGATAGGTGAGCGTGTAACAAACTTTATCAAATTGAGCTACAAATTTAATATATTGTTCTTATCACTTAAATAATTATATTTATACAACTTCTCATTAGTTTTACATTCTCTTAGACGTTGTTTGGATTGATGGAATCAGATGGAGCGGAGCAGAATGACATGGAATGAAATGATATTCCATTGTTTGGATAATTTAAAATTGGATAGAGCGTAACGAAACGGATTGGTATAGGTTCCATTTCATTCCATCACTTACCATCATATTCTTTCCCATTCGATTTAAATGGAATCAACAACTTACCTTATTTCGTCATAAAATTTCCAAACAATAGAATGAAACATTCATTTTGTTCCGCTTAATTTCACCCTGCTCCGCTCTATCCCTCTTCGTTTATTTTTTGATATCCAAACATAGCCTTAGAGTTGTTTTGGTATACCTAAATTTTGTGGAGGTGTTGTTTGAAGTGAGTGTGTTTCCCATCTTTGTATATCCATTATTTATATAAGAAAATTTTTACTGGACTACGTTCCGTGGTTTTATTCTCTCACTTTAATGGAATTTTTTAACATTATAAAAATTAGTTGTCTTTAATATTTAATTTTTCTCTTATTATCAATGTGCTCTCAAATTGATTTTGTTGGCTGTTTGTTTAAATTACACGAATTTGAGAAAGATATCATGCTTTAACGAGACTAGTTATTTAATATTTTCCCCAACACCTTCCACGTATCCATTGATCGACCATCCTTAAAGACTCCTCCAATGTTATAAGCAAACTCCGGTCACTCAACAAATCTTCATATTGCACTAGACATCATATGAGAAACAACCTTACTCTCATCCTTTTCATCAGAGCAACAACAGAACCTTCGAAATGGACAATGCAAATCTTCTAGATGAGTAGAAATCATTAGACAATGTACTATTGTGCCTCTTTTCTTCTCAATGCAAAAGATGTTTGATTGAAGAACTTTATCAAACAAATTTTAGACATCAACGAAAAACTATTTCACCATGATTGTGTTGTTGTCTTGCTATTTTCATATCAAATAAATCAAAAATTTGCTCGAGGAATTCTTATAATTGTTCTTACCTTTTTTCAAAATGAAAATCAAAGATACACCAAGCTAAATCTGGTTTTAGTCGTAGCTAGGGCTGGCAAAAAAATTCATACCCGCTAGGACTGGCAATGAAACAAACCAATTCGAAAATAATTTGAAACTCGGTTCGGCAATTAATTCGTTGAACTTGGTTCTTGAACCTAATGAGCTAAATATAAGTGAAAAACTAAGTTCGTTAACTAAATGAATTGAACTAGAACTATACATAGTTCGACTCGTGAGGTTTATGAGCCAATTCGATTATATATGAGAAGGATTATATTGTCTTTAAGAGTAGGTTTAAAGATTTAATATAAATTTTAACCTTATATTTTATTTTAATATAACGATGTTAATTGATAATTTATATTCTCAAGTGAGCAAAATATTTCTAAAAATAATTATACAAATAAAATTAGCATCATATAAATTAATTAATTTTTGAATTAGTATATTTTTTAGACAAAATTAAATTCCAATCTAATAACTTTTATTTTATTTCAATAGTTTCTTTTTAAAATAATATTAATTTAAAATGTCAAATATATAAAAAAAATACTTAAAAAAATGACTTTTAAGTCCGTGAAACAAACGAGCTGAACCTAATAAGATGAATCTAACGAGTCGAATCGAGTTGCTCGTGAAGTTATAACGAGTCGAGTTTGAGCGTAAAAAAAGTTCGTATCGAACTCGAACTGATATTTGAGCTGAACGAACGAGCCGAGCTGAGCTGAGGCGAGTTCGACTTGAGTCGGCTCATTTCCAGCCCTAATGCCCGCGGATAAAATCCGTCACGAATATGAGACGAGTAACTTAATGGATATCCACGGATAAAATAAATGAATATTTAAATACTCGTTTGTTAATGGACATGGATACGAGTTTAATAATATCCGTGTCCACGGATATCCATATCCGTTAATAAATTTTAATATTCATTTAAATATCATTAGTTTATTATACTTTATCTTTTCATTTTCTAAAAAAAATCAGTCTTCTTATATTTCTTTCTTTTTTAAAAAAAAAATTATTTGAAAAAAATCTTTCACATTTCATTCAAATTCTATTAGCCATTTCATAGTTAAATTCTTCAATATTTTATACCTCATTTCAACAATTTCACTGTCCAACCAACTAATGTCGACATTCCTCTGTCGAACTAGAGTCTCCCTTCCTACTCCTCTGTCGTTCGCTCTTCCATCATAACTCACAATAACGATATCTTTTATTTGTTTGGTTAAAAATGAAATGTATGAATATTATGTTTAGAGCTAAGTATGTTTTGATGAATAAGAAGTAAATTAATGTGATGAAATTTTATTGTTAAATTAAGAGCGAATTGTATGAATGTTATGTGATAATAATGTTTTTTTTTTAAACTAAGTTAAAAAAAATTCAAAAAAAAAATTATAAAAAATATTATCCATAAATATCTGTAAATATCTGCGGATACAGTAAAATCCGCTTAACGGATACCTAATAAATATGTGACAAATATAAATATCATATTTATCAAACGAAGTAGATACATATCTTATAATATCCATCCCATGAAGATCTATTTATATCCGTAGTAGCATCAACCAAATCTGATTTAAGTCCTAGTAGTAGTAGCATAGAGAACGTGAGACATAAATGCACCCTTAACAAAAAAAAAGAAGACGACTATTTTCAAACTATACTGTACATAATTCACATGTACCTTGACAATGACATGTCCAATTAGATAATGAAACATGCGAATTGTTGTAACAGCCTCGTGTAGTTGTTTTTTTCTTCCCGTTTTTCTGCATTCTAGAAGTAACAACTGGTTTTGTCCGTCCGTGGTTCCTTGTCACCCACAAAATATTATGGTATTTTAAAATAAGAAAATTACAATAAAAATAATCTGCATGGACTTTATGGAAATACATAATTATATTACGTTTGCCTCAAGATACATTATAAATATATATATAAAACGACAACTGCACGCGTCATATAGGCTACATGATGAGAGAAAAAATGGATTATTCACCGAAGAATTAATTGTTTATAAGTGCCAGCAAACAGAGCCAAAGGATTATGAAGAAATTTAGTACCAAATAATACTAGTAAACAAAAGGTATAATTAAATCAAAGAAAATGTTGGAACTCATCTAGAAGGCAATTTGTGCAATGTCAAAACGTCGTTTTTAGTGTTTACACGAGTGAACCGTGTACAACCTTTCAACTTCTGCGGATTTATATGATGCAGGACTTTTTACTTCAGGACTCTTTGTATTTCGTTCTCCACGGTGATGACTGTTGCCTAAGGTTCATTTTCTGATGCACGTGTACTAAAACATTTTTGCATTTATAAAACACATGAATGGTTTCAAATTGCGAACCAAGTTTCTTAATACAGCCACTATATTGCCGGGAATGGATGAGCTGCTTTTCTTAGGGATTTTTTTTAGAATAACTTGTATATAAATAGTGTATTTTCTTGATAAATTAACAAGGATGCGTCATATGATATGACGAATATATTTGGCTTTGTACATATACGCCATATCATATGGCGCATGAGTCTTATATGAGTAGCACAAGCCATATCATATGACGCCTCTATATATATGCATGCATGCGCCATATGATATTATTCATTAATCTTATTACCTTTGCTCTGCGCCATATATATATATATATATATATATATATATATATGACCACTTGTATCTGCAGCAACATCTCAATTTGCTCTGCACTCCATTCTCTTATTTTTTAGTTAAAATGACTTCGTCTTCTTCGTCTTCGTCATACACATATATCTATCAGGTTTCATATATCACGAAAATAAATGTCAATTTAATTTTCTCCCCAGTCAAACCTCCAATGAATATTCGCCTCTGGAATACAATGACGTTAGAACATCTCAAGAGGAGTCTGATCCGCTGGTTAGATGGAGACATCCTAGAGGGTGAAAAGATCAGAAGAATTGAAAGGCTTGTTACCACGTTTAACCAAAATGGAGAAGTTCGTTTTTGGAAGAATGTTACTAATGACCGAGATGTTCAAACGTTGATGTTTAGTTCTCAGGAAATTGTGTTAATGGTTGTAATCTCTTAGTTATGTTGTTGAGCTGTTGTATTTGTTTGTTTCATTTTTTTTATTGTTTAAGTTATTGTTAATTGTTGTTGTTGAGATATTAAGTTATAATTGTTTAAGTTATGTCATTGTTAATTGTAATCGCTTAGTTGTGCTATCAATGAAATGAAATTTGTTGTTGATATAAAGAGACAAGGTTACATTTGAAACTATGATCCTGTGCTTGATCATACATTTGGACATTTTGTACGATTGTGCCCGGACTAACGGCACAAACTACATAATCTGACCATTTTGTTTGTCGTATCCATCTCCATTCAAATACGCGTGCTATTAGGGCAACCCTTTTTCTTTCTTCGCATCAGATCATTATGCCAGACAATTTCGCCTTCGTATGCAGGTCAATAGACCTCCTTTGCTACCACCTGAAAGCTAGTGTTGTAGACATTGTATAGACTAATGACTTGGTAAACAACAGATAGATAGTTGGTAGGGTCTTGGCGTACGAAATGCCTGAAACTTTCCGCAGTCACACCAACTCATATCTAGTTCTACTCAGTAGCATCCCATAGGCCTCCCTTCATTGTGATCAATTAACTCTACAACACTGAACCAACCTTTATTACGGTCAAACACTGTGGCCACATGTGTGTTAGCTTTGGCAGCTTCGTCCTTCATGAATTTCAATGAACTATCACTGAACAACTTCCCAGATTGTAAGACAGAACTCCACTTTGTACGTATGATATCAAAAAGTGCTCTGAGCCTAAAATATGTTGCCCTTACCAAAGCGGATATCAGTAGGTTTTGGATGCCCTTGAATACAGAGTTCATTGATTCAATGAGGTTTGTTGTCATGTGACCTCATAGCTGGCCATTGTCGTATGCCCTGGTCCATTTCTCTAGTTGAATATTGTTGATCTATCTTAATGCATATGCGTTTGTCAATCTGATTTCGTCACGGTAGTGTTTGAAGGAAAGCTCTGTTAGTGTATACCCTGCGTTCACAACCTTCTTCCGTAGAGTTTTGTCCTTGATCTCCCGCATGAAATTTTAAGCGATGTGTCTTATGCAATACACGTGGGTTGATGGAGGATCCTGCCAACCGTTATCAAGATTCTTGTATGCACTCTTGATTGATGGATGTCTATCAGAAATCAAACATAAGTTTGGTTGGGGAGACACACGTAATTGGAGATTTTTTAGGAAAAAACTCCAACCCCTGGCAGTCTCCTTTTCAACTAGAGCGAAGGCGATTGGAAAAATGTTGTTGTTGTTATCCTATGTCACTGCCATGAGTAGCGTGCCTTTATATTTCTCGTACAACCATGTTCCATCAATTTGAATAATAGGTTTACAGTACACAAAGAATTTGATACATGGAACGCCTAGAAGAGTCTGTGGAAAATGCCATTTCCACTGACACAAGTCCCGTCTGGGGTATACTCCGGAAATGTCTCCAAGATGGCAACAGTCCCTGGAGCATATTGTTTAAGTGTCACCAAGTATTTTGGAAGTTCTTTGTACAACTCCTCCCAATTTCTGAACATCGTTTATACCGCCTTAGTCCTAGTTATCCATGCTTTCCTGTACGAAGGAGTATAGTTGTATCTTTGAACCGTATATGAGATTATGGTACTCAGCTTCAAAGAAGGATTGTCGCTAATGACTGACAAAATTTCATTTTATATTAATTGAGAGATGAGTTTGCTATGATCTTGCATTGGATTCGTGATTATATAAGTGTGATATTGATAAGTGCAAAATGTAACTATTTTTGTATATAAGTTTTGTTGCACTTATCGATACTTTTTGGTTAATATTGTTCGAATAAACCCCGATTTGTTTATAAATACGTTTACTTTACATTTTAGTGTATATATTACGTATCGTGTAAATATCATTGAGTTTAATTGATTTTCTCTCATTTTTGTAGGTACTCAAGCAAAGATATCTTGCCATATTCATTTAGAGCATTGAATAACCTTTCTAGCGCTTCCGACCGTGCGTAAATCAGAGTTACGATTCAAAAGTTGTGGTCCAAATAAGGGATGGTTTGATGTCATGTTCGCTTTGCGAGTGTGCCAGCATAGTCCCCCACAAATGAACACACAATCGTCCTGCCACCAAAATACCCAACCACTATTTAACTACCTAACCCCACAATAACCATTGCATCGTTTCCAAAACGATTCAATGTACCAATTCAGCCAACCATACCGTCCGCACCCAACCCAACCCCCCGTCCCAACTTCGAAAACATGGGCATGAAACTGAATTACGGAAGCGCCGTTGGCAGCAACCCCCCGGTTATTTTTAAGTGCCAATTGTGCATATTTTAGATAGCATTTTGTGGCACTTAACAATTGTTTCTTTTGTGTTTGAAATTATGGTATTAGATATGTGATGTTAAGTGTGATGTCACAACATTAATATCTGCAGTATGAACAAGATAATAAAAGCACTGAATATCACACAAGGATTGTTCACCCAGTTCGGTTCAACAACCTACATCTGGGGGCATACCAAGCCAGGAAGGAAGTCCACTATTAGTAGTATCAAATTACAGACTCAACAAACCAGTTGACAATCTACCTAATTCAATCCCTACCCAATGACCCTTCTATCTAAGTCCACCCTAGATAAGAGACCCCATCTCACTCCCAATCATCGCAATGATGTCTAGCAGTCAACATCTCCGCCACTGCATCAACAACTTGATTTCCAACAGTTCTTCAATCACATAGAAGACACACTCATATGACATATCTTAGAGTTGCTTCAAAGCTTCCTCCAAGAACAATACAAAACTCATTACCTACAGGTTTCTGAGTTTGAACACAGTGACCATCTCACAACCTGAGTGGTTCACTTAGACAAAGCCCTAATGATCTACATCTTGGACCCGTACCTATTCTAGATACAAGTATTCTATTTATAACTTTATCCCAACTGGATTTGGGCCTTCAAATCACAACAAATCTTCTGCTCCAAATCTCCAAAAGATTCTGCTACTAAATAGATCTTCAATTAAATCTTCAATCAGCTCTTCATAATTAACTCTTAATTATTCTCCATATCTTTTTGTATTAAATTAGCAACAAACTAATCTTCTTCATAACTGATTGCAACAGAATATATCTCTTTAACCCAGAAATACGCGCAGCCCTAATTAATCATCTCAGACTGATGTTCACAACTGATGTCACGACATCGGGTTTAACATCAGCACCCAACTGCAACTTTAACAACACCAGAATGTAAACTAAACATAACTGTAATGTTAGAAGCTCATGTTGAAACATCAACCATGACATTAACATTGTTTTACCAAAATTTCAGCCAATCCCAAGAACTAACAATCTCCCCCTTTGGCTAATTTTGGCTAAAACAAATATATAAACATTACAACTCATAGCAGCAATAACAACCCTATACTACTGTTAGTATTCATCAGCAATTACTAAATCTAACAGTAACCAACAGTTATGGAGAATCATCTTCTTGGGAAATTTGAATGATGTTAGGACATCATGCTTGACATAACATCACCAATGAGCACCACAACACAACAGCTTCAGGCAGCACATTAAGACCTAAGCAGTAGGAAGTCCTGAAGTCATCTGGTGCACATGAGGAAGAAGATATCTGACACTCCCCCTCAATACAACACATTTCTTTTTCCTTCCAGGACAAACCTAGAACAATTGTAGAAGACTCCTCCAGAAAAGAAATGTTTGTCTATACATAAAAGACCAATGGTGGAATAAGAGAATTCTGCACACCTTCTTTGATCAGACACCGGGTTTAAACTGTGGCATAAGATGAAACTTAAGAAGTGCCATTCTGCCAACCCAGGTAACTCAGAACACAAGTCACAACTGTGTTCATAACTCAGGACACAAGTCACAAAGACTCACCACCAACCTAAGGTTAGGACAACCTCTTTGACATCTCTGAACCATATCTGAAACTGCAGACTCCAAACACAGCATCTGCGCAAACCATTTAGCACAACCCTTTCCTTTCTCCCCTTTTTAGCCACAAATTGGCAAAAAAAGCCCTCACAGAACCAGACCCAAGTAGTGCTCACCCAAAAACGAACAAACGCCATAAGACTTATGAAACAAGAACACTCACTGGCTGAAGGAACAATGAATAACCTCTATAAATAGCTGACCAGTTACTTTGGAATTAACGAGCCTTGAATAGTCAAAGTTCTTGGTCATAGAAACGCTATTTTAGGAACTAAAAACTCCATCCAAATTCAATGTCTACCATCCAAAACAGTCTTGACCGCCTTTATTACCTCTAACAGATACTTACCATAAATTGTGCAAAAACAGTTCCATGCATAGTCGAAGACACGTGTATCACCTTATCCTTACACCACCGTCCAACATAAATCCTTGTTTGGCTAAAAAAAAACATGTCCTGTACCATGTTCTGACATCTTATCACACAATGTCTGCTTGCTCGCAACATTATCACCCCAAGGCTTCCACAGAAGATTATACATTCCAAACCAATAAACTTGTCTTCAGACTTCTTCTCTACACATGATTCACATGACTAGAACCAATTGTCATAACAACCAATGCCAACCAACAGCCTAATGTCATAACATGTTATCTGACATTAGATTCTCATAAGAGGCAACCAGCCTCCACAAGCTTGATCATCATGCAAGTTTCACAATATATGCACCTTTGCTGCAGAATTCATGGACAAGTACTCCCCCTATCATGGTTAACCAATGCTCTAGATGAAGATGAACACTTGAGCACACTTACTGAGCATATGCATATTGGTACCATTGTAGCCATTCCCTATCATACTCTACGTCTTCAGACTTCCAATCAATCAATACCTGATCTACTACAGTCTTCTCTACATTCTCCATCCAAGGTAGACCTTCTACTTCATCACTCTCACGTATGACTATGTAGATGCTCCTTAGGCATAATTTAGTCACCTAGCATCATCCTTCACCAAGGATATCCAACCAGATAATGTCCCAACACAAGTTAGAACATCTGCCACACCCCAAGATATCATCACCATGTTTCTTGATATGCTCCACCAACTGGACTTATTATTGCATAGTAATCCAAAGAACTAGAGAATTAAACTCTCATCCACCTTCAAGAAGAATAATCTCCTTAAGTCTTCAACTCATCACCCTTCTGGGCAAGAGTAACTTGTTCCAAGACAATCCTCAATAATAACCAGCTGCCACACTCTGATTATCTTGGTTCTTCGAATCCACTTCTGAGATCAACCAAATGCCACAATTTGATCACCTCATTCATGAATCCTCATATGAAAACAACCAAATGCCACATTTTTACCTTTTTCACGTTTGTCAGAACTCTCACAAAGATATCTTGATCCACTTGATCTTCAAGTCACATGTTCCACTTGCTTAAAAGCAAACACACTTAGACTCCCTAAGCCATGGTCATATAACATCTTCTCCTTCCTGCAGCTCCCGCAAACTGCCATGAGAACGATCTTTTTGAAGCATCCTATTGTTCATTCCTGTAGATCACCCTATCATTAGCTGATGTGCCACATCACCAGCTGAGACTCCTTATGTTAAGCTAGATGTCAGAACATTATGTCATCCAACTGTTGAATTCAGCTCTACCTTCTGCCACTCAGAAGAACCTCATCCCTTTGCAGAAACAGATTTCCATGCTCTCATAGACTTGATTCAACAATCAAGTTTGAGTAGACAACCTCCATCCTGCATAGAAACTCCAAAGACTTCAAACCTACCATCTGAATCTTCAAAAAATAAGTAGTCCAAGATTACCTCATAACTGTACCAAATAATGCCACATAGAGAAAAGTATATTCTCAACACTTCTACAGTCCTACACTTTTACATCAGACATATACATAGTGTCCCGTCAATGTATTAGTTAAATGCACATCCTTATCAGTAGTAGATAAATACTCAACTCCTATCACACAACCGCCATCTGTTGATCCTTCTTCAAAACTAACCATCATGACACCCACCCATACCACAAAACCCTTCCAGGTAAGGGCATGAAACTGAATTACGGAAGCGCCGTTGGCAGCAACCCCCCGGTTATTGTTAAGTGCCAATTGTGCATATTTTAGATAGCATTTTGTGGCATTTAACAATTGTTTCTTTTGTGTTTGAAATTCTGGTATTAGATATGTGATGTTAAGTGTGATGTCACAACATCAATATCTGCAGTATGAACAAGATAATAAAAGCACTGAATATCACACAAGGATTGTTCACCCAGTTCGGTTCAACAACCTACATCTGGGGGCATACCAAGCCAGGAAGGAAGTCCACTATTAGTAGTATCAAATTACAGACTCAACAAACCAGTTGACAATCTACCTAATTCAATCCCTACCCAATGACCCTTCTATCTAAGTCCACCCTAGATAAGAGACTCCATCTCACTCCCAATCATCGCAATGATGTCTAGCAGTCAACATCTCCGCCACTGCATCAACAGCTTGATTTCCAACAGTTCTTCAATCACATAGAAGACACACTCATATGACACATCTTAGAGTTGCTTCAAAGCTTCCTCCAAGAACAATACAAAACTCATTACCTACAGGTTTCTGAGTTTGAACACAGTGACCATCTCACAACCCGAGTGGTTCACTTAGACAAAGCCCTAATGATCTACATCTTGGACCCATACCTATTCTAGATACAAGTATTCTATTTATAACTTTATCCCAACTGGATTTGGGCCTTCAAATCACAACAAATCTTCTGCTCCAAATCTCCAAAAGATTCTGCTACTAAATATATCTTCAATTAAATCTTCAATCAGCTCTTCATAATGAACTCTTAATTATTCTCCATATTTTTTTGTATTAAATTAGCAACAAACTAATCTTCTTCATAACTGATTGCAACATAATATATCTCTTTAACCCAGAAATACGCGCAGCCCTAATTAATCATCTCAAACTGATGTTCACAACTGATGTCACGACATCGGGTTTAACATCAGCACCCAACTGCAACTTTAACAACACCATAATGTAAACTAAACATAACTGTAATGTTAGAAGCTCTTGTTGAAACATCAACCATGACATTAACATTGTTTTACCAAAATTTCAGCCAATCCCAAGAACTAACAGTGTTTTAATAGTAAATACATATGTTTTAGTACAAATATGCAAGTTTCTGATTTTATTGTAAATATTGATCATTTTGATGTTCTTTGATAGGTCTTCTTGCTTATATTTGATGATAGGAACAATTGGTGAAGGACAGAAGGCCTAAAAGTTGATTTTCGAGGAGTTCGTGTCGGTAACTCGCGCTAAGCGAGCTTTCTGGCGCGGGTTCAGCGCAGTTTTGATGCAGAGGCAGTAGCTAAGGTTCCTTGACCGCGCTTAGCGTGCTTTAAGGCGGTTTGAGTGTATTTTAAGTGAGATCGCGCTGAGGCCGCTTAGCGCGATTTTAATAAATTCAATTCTTTGTTAATTTGTTTGTCTCATTTTTGTAGATATTCAAGCCTTGATTTCTATTCATTTTCATATAGAGCATTGAATAAGCTTTCCGACGCTTCCGACCGCGCCTCAAACGGAGGTACGGTTCGAAAGTTATGACGAAAACAAGATGCTGGATTTCTCTGATGGCGCTAAGCGCCCTCAGAGTGTGCTCAGCGCGTTCGCGACATTCCAGCCCCCTATTTAAGTCACTTTTCAGCATTTTTAAGGGTATGTTTTTGGGGGAACTTTCTCCCAACTTCATCAAACATATTTTAGGATTAGATAGGCTTAGAAACAACATTAGAGGATGCATATTGATGATCCGGAGTTGGATTTGTTTAAATCGGCTCTGACAAACCGTGAGGAAACGGTTCTTCTCCTTTCTTCTCTTTGTATTCTCTATTTGTTTAGGTTTTGTATGTAAATCTTTTGATACCTATTGTATTTCCTCTAATCTATGTTTGTGAATGAATTCTGATTTTCTATTGTTGTTGTCTTTGATTGATTATTTGTGGTCTTGACAAAACCTTTACAAATCTTTGATCTTAGATTTTCTTCTATCAATGAGCAAGCTTTTGACATGGTTTTGTGATTTGATATTCATTTTATCTTTTGTTGTATTGTGTTGATTAAGTAGCATGGGTAGCATGAGTAGGATCGATACAATATCGCGAGGATGCGTGATAATAGGGATGAAGAAGGATATTCACATTCATTTGGCAAATTAGTTGAATACATGTAAAAAGGGTTA
Source organism: Lathyrus tuberosus (assembly GCA_022829125.1). Taxonomy (NCBI): domain Eukaryota; kingdom Viridiplantae; phylum Streptophyta; class Magnoliopsida; order Fabales; family Fabaceae; genus Lathyrus; species Lathyrus tuberosus. Next base: position 17,158,510 of record JALAZF010000076.1, read on the forward strand.
AGCGTATGTACGTATTCTGATCTTGACTTTAATACGAAGAAATCATTTATCTGATATGGATGTTATAGTAATATCTGTTGGGGCTAGACTCTAGAGATAGATTTAGGCTTAACACTTGCGTGAGTATCAGCTCTTAAATGCTCTGTGTTGGTTTTGTTACGTGAGACATCACCAATGAGACAATACGGTCGTTCTCTCGACGTTGCATTAGACATAACCGCTGTTGTGAGTGATACGTGAGGATATTAGACGAATGAGTGATTTATGTTTCCTATGATCGGAAGAATGCATGTGCTATCGATTGATCTCTATTGAGTTTCTCTTCTCCAAAGAATGTGTTATTGTTATTTACTTGCTTTTTGTTCCTTTAATTTTCCGCATTTGCTTTTGGTTCATCTTTAAACCAGAACTTTTGATTCATGAGCTTAGAAATATAGAAACCGTTCAATGGCATTCTTTCCCTCGCACTGATCCCTGTGGAGAACGACAAAACTGGGTTACTTATTATTTTTTTGCTTGCTGCTATTCTAGCTTCAACAAAATGGCGCCGTTGCCGGGGATTGGTGTTTTGATATTGAGTTGCATCGCATAGTTTCTATGTTTTTAAGCTTCGTACATAATTGTCTATATTGTATATTTACTTGTATAAACACTTGTTTTGCTTTTGCACGTACTTGTTAATAGTTGTTTTCCATAAGTGATTGTACATATATGTTTTTCAACATGTTTGTCTATGAGTGTGCATATTTTTGTTTTTGGTTTATGTTTGCTCAAGTTTTGCAGGTTTTATTGGGTCGCTACCAGTGAACAAAGCAACATGGAGGAGTTTGTACGTAAATAAGGCGCCGAGTTAACGACGTGAAACAAGCGCTTGTTGGGAGGCAACCTAATAATTTGAGTTTGTACAGTTTTACATTTAGTAGCATAGTTAAAATAAGATTATAGTGGATGGATTGAGTGAGAGAAAGAACTTGAAAAACTCAACAAGCCTGTGTGCGCTTAGCGTGCACAGAGGGCGCTTAGCGTGCCTTGCTTTTTGTGGAAAAACTCTCTTATTCTCTTATCCACTTTCACCCATTTTGTTAGTATATGTTTATTAGTTTTAGAAATTTTTGTGTTTGTTCTCAAGTTTTGTTTTTGATTAGCTTGAGGATGCATTGTGTGATTTTTCAATTTTGATTATTTCAACAAGAAAATGTTATGGTAGTGTGAAAAGTTTAAAGAAAGTTGCATTGTTGTGGTTTGTGTTTATTGCTTTTTCCAAAACATAACATGTTTATGAACCTTAGGATTTGTACAAATTACATGTCTTTCATTCTCTTGCAATTTTTGTTCATTTATGAATCACTTTAGTTCATAGCCCCATGAGAGAAAACCTCCATTATTTACTATATGCTAGGATGACTGATAACTTTGTTTAATTCGTTTGATTCATACTTTATCTTTTGATTATTGTGATTTTGTGGAAGCATTAGAAATGATCAAGGCATTTGTTTATATTGAGCACAACCGTATCCAAAAGTATCTTACCCGTGAGTAGAGAGAATTCGTCAACCCCTTTGAGCCTAAACAATTTAGATCTCATTTTAGTGATGAACTCGATTTATGTACATAATTTGAAAGTATAGTTCATCATTAAATTTTGTGAGGTTCTAAAAATTTCTTCTTGAACCTTTGAACATTGTTTTAATTTGATTTCTTTGCCTTAAAAAGTAAGGAGCATTCATTTGAGGTTTGGTTGAATTCAAGTTGGGGAGAATGAAAAAGAAGATGGTAGGATGCTAAAACTTTTGAAAAAGTTCAAACAAGCATGAAAAAAAATGCGTGATTATGAATGTGAAAAACAAAAGAAAAAAAATGCTTGTTTGAATGAGAAAAATAGAGAATGAAATAATTGTGCATAAGGAAGTTGAGAAGGTTTACAATAGAGGAATGAAATTGGTGAATGAAGTTGAGATGTTTGTGAATACCTTGTATAGTGAATGTTCTTTTGCATCGGCAATTTCGATTCAATGGCCTTTAAAAATGTCCCTTTGTTGTGAACCCGGCCAAGCTACAACCTTTGAAGCCCTTAGTGATATTTTTGCTTCCATATTTTCATTTTTTTTTATTGTTAGATGTTGTATGAAGTATATTGTTATTTGCATTGTTTGTCAGATGAGTGAAATTTCCCCGCGGTTGCAAACGCGCATTAATTTCTTCATTCTTATTTAAAGTGGAGTGTTAGGTGTGATTCATTCTTGAACATGTATTGCTTTTGGATGTTTGACATGTGTTTTGTGCTTAGACTTTGTTTCATATTCGTGGTGTCATTGTAGTTTAGTGGTAAGCATCGCCTGGTGTGTACTTCAAATTTGTATACCATACATTTGTTTTCCTTTTGTAAAACTTGTTGAGCATGATTTCTTGGTAATTACTTTTGTTTCTTTGAGTTGATTTATTCTTGTTTGAGGACAAATAAAATAATAAGTTGGGGAGAGTTGTTAAGTGCCAAATTGTGCATATTTTAGATAGTATTTTGTGGCCCTTAACAATTGTTTCTTTTGTGTTTTAGTAGTAAATACATATGTTTTAGTGTAAATATGCAAGTTTCTGATTTTATTGTAAATATTGCGAATATTGATCATTTTGATGTTCTTTGACAGGTCTTCTTGCTTATATTTAATGATAGGAACAATTGGTGAAAGACAGAAGGCCTAAAAGTTGATTTTCGAGGAGTTCGTGTCGGTAACTCGTGTTAAGCGAGCTTTCTGGCGCGGGTTCAGCGCAGTTTTGATGCATAGGCAGTAGCTAAGGTTCCTTGACCGCACTTAGCGCGGGCAGGACTGCGCTTAGCGCGCTTTATTTGAGGGTATTTTAAGTGAGATCGCGCTTAGCGCGATCTGAGGCCGCTTAGCGCGATTTTAATAAATTCAATTCTTTGTTAATTTGTTTGTCTCATTTTTGTAGGTATTCAAGCCTTGATTTCTATTCATTTTCATATAAAGCATTGAATAAGCTTTCCGACGCTTTCGACCGAGCCTCAAACGGAGTTACGGTTCGAAAGTTATGACGAAAACAAGATGCTGGATTTCTCTGATGGCGCTAAGCGCCCTCAGAGTTTGCTCAACGCGTTCGCGACATCCCAGCCCCCTATTTAAGTCACTTTTCAGCATTTTTTAGGTTATGTTTTTGGGGGAACTTTCTCCCAACTTCATCAAACATATTTTAGGATTAGATAGGCTTAGAAACAACATTAGAGGATGCATATTGATGATCCGGAGTTGGATTTGCTTAAATCGGCTCTGACAAACCGTGAGGAAACGGTTCTTCTCCTTTCTTCTCTTTGTATTCTCTATTTGTTTAGGTTTTGTATGTAAATCTTTTGATACCTATTGTATTTCCTCTAATCTATGTTTATGAATGAATTCTGATTTTCTATTGTTGTTGTCTTTGATTGATTATTTGTGGTCTTGACAAAACCTTTACAAAACTTTGATCTTAGATTTTCTTCTATCAATGAGCAAGCTTTTGACATGGTTTTGTGAGTTGATATTCATTTTATCTTTTGTTGTATTGTGTTGATTAAGTAGCATGGGTAGCATGAGTAGGATCGATACGATATCGCGAGGATGCGTGATAATAGGGATGAAGAAGGATATTGACATTCATTTGGCAAATTAGTTGAATACATGTAAAAAGGGTTAAGCGTATGTACGTATTCTGATCTTGGCTTTAATACGAAGAAATCATTTATCTGATATGGATGTTATAGTAATATCTGTTGGGGCTAGACTCTAGAGATAGATTTAGGCTTAACACTTGCATGAGTACCAGCTCTTAAATGCTCTGTGTTGGTTTTGTTACGTGAGACATCACCAATGAGACAATACGGTCGTTCTCTCGACGTTGCATTAGACATAACCTCTGTTGTGAGTGATACGTGATGATATTAGACGAATGAGTGATTTATGTTTCCTATGATCGGAAGAATGCATGTGTTATCGATTGATCTCTATTGAGTTTCTCTTCTCCAAAGAATGTGTTATTGTTATTTACTTGCTTTTTGTTCCTTTAATTTTCCGCATTTGCTTTTGGTTCATCTTTAAACCCGAACTTTTGATTCATGAGCTTAGAAATATAGAAACCGTTCAATGGCATTCTTTCCCTCGCACTGATCCCTGTGGAGAACGACAAAACTGGGTTACTTATTATTTTTTTGCTTGCTGCTATTCTAGCTTCAACAAAATGGCACCGTTGCCGGGGATTGGTGTTTTGATATTGAGTTGCATCGCATAGTTTCTATGTTTTAAGCTTCGTACATAATTGTCTATATTGTATATTTACTTGTATAAACACTTGTTTTGCTTTTGCACGTACTTGTTAATAGTTGTTTTCCATAAGTGATTGTATATATATGTTTTTCAACATGTTTGTCTATGAGTGTGCATATTTTTGTTTTTGGTTTATGTTTGCTCAAGTGTTGCAGGTTTTATTGGGTCGCTACCAGTGAACAAAGCAACATGGAGGAGTTTGTACGTAAATAAGGCGTCGAGCTAACGACGTGAAACAAGCGCTTGTTGGGAGGCAACCCAATAATTTGAGTTTGTACAGTTTTAGATTTAGTAGAATAGTTAAAATAAGATGATAGTGGATGGATTGAGTGAGAGAAAGAACTTGAAAAACTCAACAAGCCTGTGTGCGCTTAGCGTGCACAGAGGGCGCTTAGCGTGCCTTGCTTTTTGTGGAAAAACTCTCTTATTCTCTTATCCACTTTCACCCATTTTGTTAGTATATGTTTATTAGTTTTAGAAATTTTTGTGTTTGTTCTCAAGTTTTGTTTTTGATTAGCTTGAGGATGCATTGTGTGATTTTTCAATTTTGATTGTTTCAACAAGAAAATGTTATGGTAGTGTGAAAAGTTTAAAGAAAGTTGCATTGTTGTGGTTTGTGTTTATTGCTTTTTCCAAAACATAACATGTTTATGAACCTTAGGATTTGTACAAATTACATGTCTTTCATTCTCTTGCAATTTTTGTTCATTTATGAATCACTTTAGTTCATAGCCCCATGTGAGGAAACCTCCATTATTTACTATATGCTAGGATGACTGATAACTTTGTTTAATTCGTTTGATTCATGCTTTATCTTTTGATTATTGTGATTTTGTGGAAGCATTAGAAATGATCAAGGCATTTGTTTATATTGAGCACAACCGTATCCAAAAGTATCTTATCCGTGAGTAGAGAGAATTCGTCAACCCCTTTGAGCCTAAACAATTTAGATCTCATTTTAGTGATGAATTCGATTTATGTACATAATTTGAAAGTATAGTTCATCATTGAATTTTGTGAGGTTCTAAAAATTTCTTCTTGAACCTTTGAACATTGTTTTAATTTGATTTCTTTGCCTTAAAAAGTAAGGAGCATTCATTTGAGGTTTGGTTGAATTCAAGTTGGGGAGAATGAAAAAGAAGATGGTAGGATGCTAAAACTTTTGAAAAAGTTCAAACAAGCATGAAAAAAAATGCATGATTATGAATGTGAAAAACAAAAGAAAAAGAATGCTTGTTTGAATGAGAAAAATAGAGAATGAAATAATTGTGCATAAGGAAGTTGAGAAGGTTTACAATAGAGGAATGAAATTGGTGAATGAAGTTGAGATGTTTGTGAATAACTTGTATAGTGAATGTTCTTTTGCATCGGCAATTTCGATTCAATGGCCTTTAAAAATGTCCCTTTGTTGTGAACCCGGCCAAGCTACAACCTTTGAAGCCCTTAGTGATATTTTTGTTTCCATATTTTCATTTTTTTTTATTGTTATATGTTGTATGAATTATATTGTTATTTGCATTGTTTGTCAGATGAGTGAAATTTCCCCGCGGTTGCAAACGCGCATTAATTTCTTCATTCTTATTTAAAGTGGAGTGTTAGGTGTGATTCATTCTTGAACATGTATTGCTTTTGGATGTTTGACATGTGTTTTGTGCTTAGACTTTGTTTCATATTCGTGGTGTCATTGTAGTTTAGTGGTAAGCATCGCCTGGTGTGTACTTCAAATTTGTATACCATACATTTGTTTTCCTTTTGTAAAACTTGTTGAGCATGATTTCTTGGTAATTACTTTTGTTTCTTTGAGTTGATTTATTCTTGTTTGAGGACAAATAAAATAATAAGTTGGGGAGAGTTGTTAAGTGCCAAATTGTGCATATTTTAGATAGTATTTTGTGGCCCTTAACAATTGTTTCTTTTGTGTTTTAGTAGTAAATACATATGTTTTAGTGTAAATATGCAAGTTTCCGATTTTATTGTAAATATTACGAATATTGATCATTTTGATGTTCTTTGACAGGTCTTCTTGCTTATATTTAATGATAGGAACAATTGGTGAAAGACAGAAGGCCTAAAAGTTGATTTTCGAGGAGTTCGTGTCGGTAACTCGCGTTAAGCGAGCTTTCTGGCGCGGGTTCAGCGCAGTTTTGATGCATAGGCAGTAGCTAAGGTTCCTTGACCGCACTTAGCGCGGGCAGGACTGCGCTTAGCGCGCTTTATTTGAGGGTATTTTAAGTGAGATCGCGCTTAGCGCGATTTTAATAAATTCAATTCTTTGTTAATTTGTTTGTCTCATTTTTGTAGGCATTCAAGCCTTGATTTCTATTCATTTTCATATAAAGCATTGAATAAGCTTTCCGACGCTTTCGACCGCGCCTCAAACGGAGTTACGGTTCGAAAGTTATGACGAAAACAAGATGCTGGATTTCTATGATGGCGCTAAGCGCCCTCAGAGTGCGCTCAACGCGTTCGCGACATCCCAGCCCCCTATTTAAGTCACTTTTCAGCATTTTTTAGGTTATGTTTTTGGGGGAACTTTCTCCCAACTTCATCAAACATATTTTAGGATTAGATAGGCTTAGAAACAACATTAGAGGATGCATATTGATGATCTGGAATTGGATTTGCTTCAATCGGCTCTGACAAACCGTGAGGAAACGGTTCTTCTCCTTTCTTCTCTTTGTATTCGCTATTTGTTTAGGTTTTGTATGTAAATCTTTTGATACCTATTGTATTTCCTCTAATCTATGTTTGTGAATGAATTCTGATTTTCTATTGTTGTTGTCTTTGATTGATTATTTGTGGTCTTGACAAAACCTTTACAAATCTTTGATCTTAGATTTTCTTCTATCAATGAGCAAGCTTTTGACATGGTTTTGTGAGTTGATATTCATTTTATCTTTTGTTGTATTGTGTTGATTAAGTAGCATGAGTAGGATCGATACGATATCGCGAGGATGCATGATAATAGGGATGAAGAAGGATATTCACATTCATTTGGAAAATTAGTTGAATACATGTAAAAAGGGTTAAGCGTATGTACGTATTCTGATCTTGGCTTTAATATGAAGAAATCATTTATCTGATATGGATGTTATAGTAATATCTGTTGGGGCTAGACTCTAGAGATATATTTAGGCTTAACACTTGCGTGAGTATCAGCTCTTAAATGCTCTGTGTTGGTTTTGTTGCGTGAGACATCACCAATGAGACAATACGGTCGTTCTCACGATGTTGCGTTAGACATAACCTCTGTTGTGAGTGATACGTGAGGATATTAGACGAATGAGTGATTTGTGTTTACTATGATCGGAAGAATGCATGTGTTATCTGTAGCGGCAAAATCGTGAGTATAAGCTATTGATTAACTTAACTCGAAAAGCAAGAGTCGCCACCGCACTTTTATTTTATCCAAAAAGGAAAGGAAAAAGAGCGAACAAAACCTACACAAGCTCTACAACAAGAACAAGTGAAGGGAGTCCGGGTAAGGGGGTTGGTTACGCAATGGGAAGGTGTTAGCACCCAAAACGTCTATAGTACTCTATAGGAGCCCTTTGAAATATATACCGCTTTTGGTTTGAAAAGGTTTGCTTGAAAAGTGATTGAGGAGATGAGAAGAGAAATTGTTTCTTAAGATTTTTCTGTTTGGAGAGACTTGTCGTCTCATGCCTACGTACCCACGATGTGCAATGTAGGATCAAAACCCCGTAGTTCGTGGTACAAAGAATGAAATTTGTTTGTTTTGGTTGTTTTTAAACGTAAAGACAAGTCGTCATTTCTAAGCGAATAATTCCGCTTAAAGAAATGAATCATGTCTAAACTTATGAAAAAGTTAAAGGAAAAGGTGCACAAGGGCACGAAAAGAGAGTGATGAGTTTGATGTTTTTTAAGTCTTTTGAAAAATGTGACAATATGCTTATGTAGTTTAGCATTTGTTAAGAAATGAAAAGGAAAGAGTAAAATCTACTTGACAAAGTCAAGGTTTGTTTATGAAAAAGGTGAAAGTTTGAAAGCAAGAAGGTTTTGAAAAAGAGAGAAAGTTTTGAAAATTGAAGAATAGGGTGGAGAAGAAGTGACTATCCTAAAGCATAAAGTAAAAGCTAATAAGGATAAGAATAGCCTAACCATACAAGTAAGCTTCATAGTCTTCGAACCATAATTCCAAAGCAAAGGGAAAAGGTCCTAGTTCTAAGTCCAAGGTTCCAAGAATTGCATTGGATGTCCAAGGTCTAAGTTCAGAACTCCATGTCCATTGCATAGGATAGTAACCATAGTCCAAGATTAGAAGCACAAGTTTTTTAGAGGTTTTAGCCTTTATTAATGTTTTCCATCCAAGTGGACAAAGAGAAAAAAAGCATAAGCATAAACATGTGTCCAACGGACAAAAGGCAAATTGCGGAAGCATAAATATATGTCCAACGGACAAAGGAAAAATTGCGGAAGCATAAACATGATATGAAATGATAAAAATGAAGCATAAAAGTAAAAGAGGTAAGGAGCGAGAAGGAATTGTAAATGATTAGTACAATAGTAATGTTAGTAAGTTAATGATTAGTTGTTAGAGTTAGTGATCAATTATAATTGAATAATTGCACTTAGGTCAAGATTAATGAGAACTCATTAGAGGATTGATAAGACCAAAGCCTCCTAACAACAAGTTTCATAAGTTTTGAACCAAAAGACAAATAATCAATATTCTTGATCGTTTTCCGATGTGGGACAAATATTGCGCTATGTTAAGCAATGGCCGAGTAATTTACGGAGTAATTACCCTACAATGAGGCCGGTCAATAGCTCTATGTGCTAATGTATGCTAGATGAACGATATGTAAATCGTCATCCGAAAGCGATACCGCATGAAAAGAAAAAATGGTAACGATCTAGTATTGATCGAAATTCAACGAATGAATTCCAAGATCAATTAGACTTTCATCGATCAAAAAGAAAAAGAAATAAGATGAAAAGAAGTGGATCTAACATTTATGATCCACACCAACCAACAAAAAAGAAAATGCAAATAAAATCAAGAATTAAAATAGAAACTCATGATATATTCTTTTTATCACTTTTTCAAGAAATTTTTATAAGAAAATTTAAAATAACAAAAAGTGTAGTAAATTAAAAAGAAAAGTATTAGAAGAAAATATGTAAAAGAAAAATAGAGAAAATCTTTAAAAAAAAAAAGAAATAAAGAAAGGGAGGTATGTTAAGTAAATGGAGGTGGTGATGTGGAAGAAAATTGAAACGGGCCTTGAGCCCAACGTTTTAAAGAAAAAAAAAAGAAATCAGAGAATGGAAACATCATCTTCTTCATATCACCACGCGTTACTATTAACAGATGCCATGGGATTTCGCGGCGGAGCTCATCACGGCGCGGCGAGATGCGAAATTCATACGGTTTCGATCGGAATCGCGAGAGGAATCCAGATATACCGAAGATTTCAATTGGAATTAACTGTGCAATGTGAATTTTAGATCCGAAGTTTCGTCGGAAAAAGCTCCGGTACCTTCAAAAATGGTGAGAAATTCAACAATCTTCTTCTCTTTTCTTTCTGAAACGCGAGCGAATTATGTTTATTGTTGATGTTGATGTTGAATTTGTATGTTGAAGCTTGGAATTGTGTTGATGAATCGTTGAAATTGTTGTGTTATGAATTCTGGAAGTAATGATTGTTGTTTATGGTTTGTGAATGGTTTGCAATATTTTTTTGTGTGGTTTGAATTATTGAATTGGTGAAGGTGATGGAATAAGGTTTTGGAAATTGGAGTGTGTGGGTGAATTGAAGACTTGAGGAAAGGTTGAGGATGGTTCGGAAATGATTTTAGCAGCGTGTTTTTGGCTCTCAAGCTTGAGAAATGAAGTGAAGAGAAGGTTGTATTTATAGAAGGAATTGAAGGTGAATTGCTGAAATTTGGAATTGCCGTTTTGAAAGAGTTTTTGCGTTTTGATTTTCATGAATTTTCTCGTGTGATGCTGAGTTTTGTGCAGCGTTTTGTTCAGGTTATGCAGCATTTTGAAGCTTGCTGCGTTATCATTTTCGTGACGTAATGGCTTATGGGGACGGCTTGAGCTTGGTATGAATTGTGGTAGATGGCTCGGTTTGTATTTGCATGGCTTGGCTTGTGTGCGGCTTGACAATTTATTTGTAACTTAGCTTGGTGACTTGTAGTAGCTAGGAGAAATTCATCTGCAGCTTTTTCTTTATGGCTGGGAAATGCTTTGGGTGTTGGGCCGTGTATGGTTGGCTTGAAGGATTAATTTGTGTAGCTGGAAATGTAAAAAGGAAAATGGGCCGTGGTGGGTCAATGTATGGACCGTGTGGACTAATGTTGTTTCTTTTCCTTTTTTTTTTTTGGACTTTTGAATTGTTTTGGTTTAGAAATAAAATGGATTGGAAATTGGAAATTTGCTATTGGATAATGAAATTAAAAAAAAAAGTGAATTTAGAAAAAAAAGATTTTTGATAATTGGATATGGACTTTTGGAATTGGATATAGAAAAATGGTTATTGGATATTTGAAAATGAATTGGATAAAACAAAGGATATTTGGATTTTAAATTGGATAACGGTCATGAAAAGTGATTATTGGAAAATGGTCATATTGGAATAGAATTGGATATGGAGAAAATGGTTTAGATAATGGATATGGAAATGGATATAACAAATGGATAACCAAACTTTCTCACAAGCCACTGATAAAGTGCACACAACTACCACTGAACAAGACATAACTGAACAACAGCCATTTGAATCTGACTTTCTGAACCCAAAACTCATATGAACCACTGCTTGATAAACTGAAGAATCTCAGGACAAGGCATCTTGCTTTTGAACAACCACATATGACTTGAAATCACTTCATTGTCTTTGACAAACCTGCACAACACACAGAGAGAGAAACAAGCAAACGACAGCATATTTTTTTGTATTTTGGTTAGAGGTTAGCAAACAGAAACAAGTAATAAAGCAAGTGAGAAAATACACAGATACCAGGGAGAAACACAAAATGTGATCTTGTTTGTGGTATGAGATGCAAATGAGATGTGCGAAATCTTAGGGGTAAAAATTAGGGTTCAACAGCTGCCCCTATTTAAGTTTCTTCAATCAGGAGATATGAAGGTTGAAAACTTCGTCTCGACAAGATTGAAGATACTTAAATACAGAAAACCAAATTTTTAGTCATAAGATGCCACAAAATGATATGAATGTAAAGAATGAAACAGACTGCGGGGAAACTTGAAACAAGGGATATGGTAAATTGAGAGAGATGACGCGAAAAGACACGCCGGGGAACACAAGCTATTTCTGGAGATCTGCTAAGGTGACAAGAAGTATCCATCAATAGTTGGAAAGAGAGGGACAAGACCCTGGAAAGACAAGTAGCGACATCCAAGAATAGCATTGGATGGAAACTACAAACGAGACAAAAGGTATGTCAAAAGATGTCCAAGAACGGCATTGGGCAAGTAACAAGAAAGTTTCTGGTAAAAACAGCAGCATCATCCAAGAATAGCATTGGATGAAGGTGAAAAACGCTCTATTGGGGATAAGATATCCAAGAATGGCATTGGATAAAGGAACTACAACATTCAAGAATGGCATTGAATGGGGCAACAGTAAACATCAGAGTCATCCAAGAATAGAATTAGATATAAACAAAATTCCATTTGAACAACTTATTTGGGGAAATCCAAGAATGACATTGGATGAAAGGTTAAACATCAGGGATATCCAAGAATAGCATTGGACTTGGCTGGGGAAAAGGTGTCCAAGAATGGCATCCAAGAATGGCATTGGATGAAGTGAGAAAAGGTTTTGGAAAACGTAGCATAAGTATCCAAGAATGGCATTGGATAACAAGAGTTCACAATATCCAAGTCTGGCATTGAATAAGGTGAGCAGGGACTTTCAGGAATGACACTGAAAGGTAAAGGTAGACTCATTCAGGAATGTCACTGAATGAACAGATAAAACTTTCAGGAATGGCACTGAAAGGTAAAGATAAATCACTACATTCAGGAATGGCATTGAATGGTAGTGAGAAGGACATCCAGGAATGGTACTGAATGCAAAGGAGAAAACTCATTCAGGAATGGCACTGAATGAAAGAAAATAAAGATCCAGGAATAACACTGGAATGAAAGAAGACAAACATCTAACAACAGGACAAGATACACAGGGAAACGACAACATCCAGGAATGGCACTGGAAAGAAAGAAGATAAACAAGACATCCAGGAATAGCACTGGGATGAAAGAAGACAGGCAAACGACAACATTCAGGAATGGCACTGAATGAAAATGCAGGTAAAAGTTTTGGTAGGTGCCAAGTAAGTTGGACTTTGATCTCAAGGTAAGATGTTGAAAGCAACAGGACCTCAGAAAAATGCATATGAGCGCAAAGCACACTTCGAGCTATGAAAATATTTCTATGCAATGATATATGAATGATTTATGTATGCAATGCAGATGATAGGGACAACCGAGATAGACTCTTTTGTGAGGGAAGAAAGGAACTCTGATTCCTCAACACAGGGAACACTGTCAACTTTACTTTGAGAGAAGATGTTGAACACATCTCTATCACACTCATAAATTGGATCAGGCTGATGGTCTTTTGAGGAAAGACATCTTGAGGATTCTTGAAGAAGATTGCCCCAGATTGATTGACTGATGAGGATAAACTGATCATAGCTTCAGTTTGACTACTGCAGGGGAAGAATGAACTGATCATGGCTTCAATTCTTGAAATGATTGTTGAGAATAAACTGATCATGGCTTCAGTTATTGGGGATGAACTGATCATGGCTTCAGTTCTTGAAGTGAATGTTGAGAAGGCTAAACTCAGTATGGGTCTTGAAGGAGATCTTCCAAATCTGAGAATATCTTGCACTGAGCAACAAATCTTGAATTGATTCACAACAAGCCCTGGAGGTAATGTGCCCCTGATAAGATCACTGACCAAGTTTCTCAACTGTTTGAAAATTTCTTGATGAGGAAAGTTTGCCTGCAAATAGGATTATTCAAACAAACATGGTAATTTTAATGCAAAGCTCATGCAATTTTTGAAATAAAAAATCATTTTTGCAATGATATTATTGATGTAAAGCAAATGAACACTTGTCAAAACACGGTGGTTTAGACATGCAAAAATGAAAGATAAAGCAAAGGTATGACATCAAAGCAAATGATTGGCAAGAAACATAGGAGTCAATTTACGCAACCTTGCCGTAGTATGCTTTCAAAAGAAACCTGGCTTCAATTAGGTCTTTTGAAGGTTGTAACGTGGTCTGGTTCACGGTTTTTGAAACCAAGGATATAGGCTCAAAGTTTATTTGTACCCAACCCATTCTTCGTGATGATCTCCAGTCTTATGCTAAGTTAATTCAAACAATGCATTCAAGTTCCAAGAGATTTTGGAATTGCAACACTGTTATGATGATGGCTCAAGGGATTTTTTGAAATGGCTATCACTCTTTCTTACAACATTTTGTTGTTTTTGATGAGGACCTTAGTCAACTCGTTTTGTCTTTGAGGATTTTGGTAACCTCTTGATTTTTCTTTTGTTATCCCTAACTTTTGCCTGAACTGTGTCATTTGACTTTACAGTCAGCGGGATGCCCCAATTTTGCCTAAGTCTCCTTCATAGGTTTTGACTTAGCGGGCTTTTATTTTGGTTTTTTTTATTCTCTTCTTTTTTGAAAGATAATGACTGCCTAGCTTAATGATTACGGTGAACCATCATTGGCTTTTGATTTGAAAGACATCTTCGACACTTCTTCGCTGTGTGCGAAGGAAAACTTGTGACTGCAACCTTTATTGAAAGGTGTCTTGAATGATTCACTTGAATTTGAATACACGGCCAAATTAACTGAGAACTACCCATCCCTAGGTTAAAATTGCGGGTTTTTTTTCGTACAGAAAGAAACTCCAACTTCTAGGCTCGAAGGGGTTGACACGGGATTAACTTCCTTATTTCTCCAGTGTTTGGGAGTTGAAACAATGCCTGTACATCCTCAGCCAAGGTTTAAATTGAAAGCATACCATTTAGCAATTTTAGGTATTTTGCTTTCATCATCCTCCCTCCAATCTTTGCATAAACAAAAGCTTGATAAAGAAAGTGAACAGGGGATATATTTTTTGTGAAAATGAAAGCATAAAGATGCACACAGTGGATATAAATGAAATTGAATCAAACATTGCATTGCTCATTTCATTGAAATTACCATGAAAGTACAAATAAAGTTAAAAAATAAACAGTCAATACAATCAAAGAAAATTGCAAACAGAAAGAAACAAGGCCTAGTGACTAATCAGCAACAAGGATGAGCTGTCCTGTCTGAAACATTGGATTTAGGAGATGATCCGTCTGAACTGACTCAAACTTCACTTGGCATGCTCTGGCAAAGGGTTGTTGACAACATTGGGGTTATTATCAACAAAGTCCAGAATTTTTAAGTTCACCAACTCTTGTACTCTAGCTTTTAGTGCGAAACAAACTTCTTAGTTATGACCTGCCCCACCTTGATGGAACTCGCAGTGAAGATCAGCCCTGTAGCCGGCTGGAAGAGGATTTGGAGGAGGAGGTAGAGTCCTTGTTGTAATCAAACCTTTCTTTACAAGACATGGATACAGCTCAGTATAGGACATCGGGATAGGATCAAAGTTAAGCCTATTGCGAGTCTGATTCTGTCTGACAGCCTGACGAGGAGCTTGAACTGTTTGAGCATTAACAACAGGAGCAACTGCAGCTACATATTGTTGTTGCCTGCGACGAGGTTTACCTTCGACTGAAACAACATGGGTATCACCATCCTTTTTCTTTTGAAAATTCCCAGCATACTTTTTAGCACCACTGAAGGCTTCAGCATTAGCAATCCTCCCTTTCTTGATACCTTCTTCTAGTCTTTCTCCAATAGTGACTAGGTCAGCAAAACCAGATGATATACTGCCTATCATCTTTTCCCAATAGAGTGGCTGAAGAGTGTCCATGAACAATCCAGTCAATTCTTTTTCAACCAAGGGTGGCTCCACCTGAGCAGCTAGCTCTCTCCAGCGCTGAGCGTACTCCTTAAAGGATTCTTTTTCTTTCTGAGACATGTTCTGCAATTGACGACGATCAGGTTCCATGTCCAGATTGTACTTATATTGCTTTAAGAAAGCATCAGACAAGTCCATCCAGCTTTGGATACGGTTCTTCTCAAGTCCCATATACCATTTCATTGAAGCCCCACTCAAGCTGTCTTGGAAACAATGAATGAGCAGTTTGTCATCTTTTGCATGAGCAGCCATCTTGCGGCAGTACATCACCAAGTGGGTTCTGGGACAAGTGTGCCCCTGGTATTTCTCAAAATTAGGAGTTTTGAATTTTGGAGGAATTACCAAGTCGGAAACCAAACACATGTCCATTGCAACAACATTAAAGCCACGACTCTTATCCTTTTGTCTAGAGTTTGCCATTGCTCTCTAACTTCTTCAATGTATCCAGGTTCTCCCTGACTTTCTGATTATGGACCAACAACATGGTACACAAAAGGATTCTCAGGAACAGCTTGAGCAACAGAATGCACAACAGGCGGGGGTTCAGTGAACAATGGAGCTGAAGATACTGGCGAGACAAACACAGGAGTAGTTGCTAAGGGTGGCGAGTAATTCGGAGGTAACCCAAATTCTGGCCAAGTAGAAGCTGGTTGCTGAGTCAGTGGAGGGTTAACAGCAGCAGCTGATGTTTCAACAATCACAGTCCTCTGAGGTGGTTCACCTCTAGCAATCAGAACTTGCAGCATTTCTGTGAGCTTGGTCATACCGGCCTTCAACTCATCAATTTCCATTCTGACTTCAGCGTTGTATTGTTCTTGATTTTCCATTCTCAATCTGACAGCAGCTCTAGTCCCGTAGTTGTGTTGAGGAAACAGCTTGACGGTGAACAGGTAACTGAAGAAGGAGACAGTTGAAGTGAGTTCTGAGACAACTAGGAAGAAATGCATATGTATGCTCATGGATGCAAGAGTGCATGGATGCAACAACCACAAACAAGATCACTCAAAGCACACGGGTTCAAAGGATTGCTCTGAAGAGAACACCGGAATACCAGGTTGATAAGTCACACTGATAAGAAATCCAAAGTACCGGGCATGTTGGAAGTAAGGGTTTCCTGCAAACCTGTAAACACCCGCCCATTCTCACATGTGGGTACTAAAAAGCCGGGATCCTCAATTTCAGATGCTCGATTTGAGAAGAAATAGTACATTCATCCCTCGGGGTACAATACTATCGCGAAACAAAGAGGTCGTCCACTGATTCCTCCAAAAAGGATATCCTATAGCAAGTTCCCAGCATTGGGTCCTCAGATCGAGACTATGCAATGGGTTTGCCACCGAACGTGGTCTGCCACTGTCACATCCCGGGAGGAGTGCCGTTACTGAGTCCTCGGGAATGGTCATCAGAGTCGACAATTCCTCAAGAGAATAACTACTGGCCTGTATCAACATACAGTAACAGAAAGCTCCTGATAGAACCTCGTCTGATTGTAGGGATCGTGATCACCCGCACGTGGCCAACACCACGGGAGCGTCACGCCTGCCCACACTAAAGCCTAGGTGTATGCTCGAGCCTGGGTAGTGGGCTTATCTCTCAGAACATCCCAACCAGAACAAACAGATAACAAGCAAGTCAGACAGAAAGTAGTAAATAAATTAAAGTAGGCTAAACCCCTTAAGGGATGGACCAGCAAGAGGTCAATCTGTCCCCAGCAGAGTCGCCACTTTTCTGTAGTGGGAAAATCGTGAGTATAAGCTATTGATTAACTTAACTCGAAAAGCAAGATTCGCCACCGCACTTTTATTTTATCCAAAAAGGAAAGGAAAAAGAGCGAACAAAACCTACACAAGCTCTACAACAAGAACAAGTGAAGAGAGTCCGGGTAAGGGGGTTGGTTACGCAATGGGAAGGTGTTAGCACCTAAAACGTCTATAGTACTCTATAGGAGCCCTTTGAAATATCTACCGCTTTTGGTCTGAAAAGGTTTGCTTGAAAAGTGATTGAGGAGATGAGAAGAGAAATTGTTTTTTAAGATTTTTGTGTTTGGAGAGACTTGTCGTCTCATGCCTACGTACCCACGATGTGCAATGTAGGATCAAAACCTCGTAGTTCGTGGTACAAAGAATGAAATTTGTTTGTTTTGGTTGTTTTTAAACGTAAAGACAAGTCGTCATTTCTAAGCGAATAATTCCGCTTAAAGAAATGAATCATGTCTAAACTTATGAAAAAGTTAAAGGAAAAGGTGCACAAGGGCACGAAAAGAGAGTGATGAGTTTGATGTTTTTTAAGTCTTTTGAAAAATGTGACAATATGCTTATGTAGTTTAGCATTTGTTAAGAAATGAAAAGGAAAGAGTAAAATCTACTTGACAAAGTCAAGGTTTGTTTATGAAAAAGGTGAAAGTTTGAAAGCAAGAAGGTTTTGAAAAAGAGAGAAAGTTTTGAAAATTGAAGAATAGGGTGGAGAAGAAGTGACTATCCTAAAGCATAAAGTAAAAGCTAAGGATAAGAATAGCCTAACCATACAAGTAAGCTCCATAGTCTTCGAACCATAATTCCAAAGCAAAGGGAAAAGGTCCTAGTTCTAAGTCCAAGGTTCCAAGAATTGCATTTGGATGTCCAAGGTCTAAGTTTAAAACTCCATGTCCATTGCATAGGATAGTAACCATAGTCCAAGATTAGAAGCACAAGTTTTTTAGAGGTTTTAGCCTTTATTAATGTTTTCCATCCAAGTGGACAAAGAGAAAAAAGGCATAAGCATAAACATGTGTCCAACGGACAAAAGGCAAATTGTGGAAGCATAAACATATATCCAACGGACAAAGGAAACATTACGGAAGCATAAACATGATATGAAATGATAAAAATGAAGCATAAAAGTAAAAGAGATAAGGAGCGAGAAGGAATTGTAATTGATTAGTACAATAGTAATGTTAGTAAGTTAATGATTAGTTGTTAGAGTTAGTGATCAATTATAATTGAATAATTGCACTTAGGTCAAGATTAATGAGAACTCATTAAACGATTGATAAGACCAAAGCCTCCTAACAACAAGTTTCATAAGTTTTGAACCAAAAGACAAATAATCAATATTCTTGATCGTTTTCCGATGCGGGACAAATATTGCGCTATGTTAAGCAATGGCCGAGTAATTTACGGAGTAATTACCCTACAATGAGGCCGGTCAATAGCTCTATGTGCTAATGTATGCTAGATGAACGATATGTAAATCGTCATCCGAAAGCGATACCGCACGAAAAGAAAAAATGGTAACGATCTAGTCTTGATCGAAATTCAACGAATGAATTCCAAGATCAATTAGACTTTCATCGATCAAAAAGAAAAAGAAATAAGATGAAAAGAAGTGGATCTAACATTTATGATCCACACTAACCAACAAAAAGAAAATGCAAATAAAATCAAGAATTAAAATAGAAACTCATGATATATTCTTTTTATCACTTTTTCAAGAAATTTTTATAAGAAAATTTAAAATAACAAAAAGTGTAGTAAATTAAAAAGAAAAGTATTAGAAGAAAATATGTAAAATATAAATAGAGAAAATCTTTTAAAAAAAAGAAATAAAGAAAGGGAGGTATGTTAAGTAAATGGAGGTGGTGATGTGGAAGAAAATTGAAACGGGCCTTGAGCCCAACGTTTTAAAGAAAAAAAAAGTAATATAATAAAAAGGAAAAGAAAAAGAAATCAGAGAATGGAAACATCATCTTCTTCATATCACCACGCGTTACTATTCAAAGATGCCATGGGATTTCGCGGCGGAGCTCATCACGGCGCGGCGGGATGCGAAATTCATACGGTTTCGATCGGAATCGCGAGAGGAATCCAGATATACCGAAGATTTCAATTGGAATTAACTGTGCAGTGTGAATTTTAGATCCAAAGTTTCGTCGGAAAAAGCTCCGGTACCTTCAAAAATGGTGAGAAATCCAACAATCTTCTTCTCTTTTCTTTCTGAAACGCGAGCGAATTATGTTTATTGTTGATGTTGATGTTGAATTTGTATGTTGAAGCTTGGAATTGTGTTGATGAATCGTTGAAATTGTTGTGTTATGAATTCTGGAAGTAATGATTGTTGTTTATGGTTTGTGAATGGTTTGCAATATTTTTTTGTGTGGTTTGAATTATTGAATTGGTGAAGGTGATGGAATAAGGTTTTGGAAATTGGAGTGTGTGGGTGAATTGAAGACTTGAGGAAAGGTTGAGGATGGTTCGGAAATGATTTTAGCAGCGTGTTTTTGGCTCTCAAGCTTGAGAAATGAAGTGAAGAGAAGGTTGTATTTATAGAAGGAATTGAAGGTGAATTGCTGAAATTTGGAATTGCCGTTTTGAAAGAGTTTTTGCGTTTTGATTTTCATGAATTTTCTCGTGTGATGCTGAGTTTTGTGCAGCATTTTGTTCAGGTTATGCAGCGTTTTGAAGCTTGCTGCGTTATCATTTTCGTGACGTAATGGCTTATGGGGACGGCTTGAGCTTGGTATGAATTGTGGTAGATGGCTCGGTTTGTATTTGCACGGCTTGGCTTGTGTGCGGCTTGACAATTTATTTGTAACTTAGCTTGGTGACTTGTAGTAGCTAGGAGAAATTCATCTGCAGCTTTTTCTTTATGGCTGGGAAATGCTTTGGGTGTTGGGCCGTGTATGGTTGGCTTGAAGGATTAATTTGTGTAGCTGGAAATGTAAAAAGGAAAATGGGCCGTGGTGGGTCAATGTATGGACCGTGTGGACTAATGTTGTTTCTTTTCCTTTTTTTTTTTGGACTTTTGAATTGTTTTGGTTTAGAAATAAAATGGATTGGAAATTGGAAATTGGCTATTGGATAATGAAATTAAAAAAAAAAGGTGAATTTAGAAAAAAAAAAGATTTTTGATAATTGGATATGGACTTTTGGAATTGGATATAGAAAAATGGTTATTGGATATTTGAAAATGAATTGGATAAAACAAAGGATATTTGGATTTTAAATTGGATAATGGTCATGAAAAGTGATTACTGGAAAATGGTCATATTGGAATAGAATTGGATATGGAGAAAATGGTTTAGATAATGGATATGGAAATGGATATAACAAATGGATAACCAAACTTTCTCACAAGCCACTGATAAAGTGCACACAACTACCACTGAACAAGCCACAACTGAACAACAGCCATTTGAATCTGACTTTCTGAACCCAAAACTCATATGAACCACTGCTTGATAAACTGAAGAATCTCAGCACAAGGCATCTTGCTTTTGAACAACCACATATGACTTGAAATCACTTCATTGTCTTTGACAAACCTGCACAACACACAAAGAGAGAAACAAGCAAACGACAACATATTTTTTTGTATTTTGGTTAGAGGTTAGCAAACAGAAACATGTAATAAAGCAAGTGAGAAAATACACAGATACCAGGGAGAACACAAAATGTGATCTTGTTTGTGGTATGAGATGCAAATGAGATGTGCGAAATCTTAGGAGTAAAAATTAGGGTTCAACATTATCGATTGATCTCTATTGAGTTTCTCTTCTCCAAAGAATGTGTTATTGTTATTTATTTGCTTTTTGTTCCTTTAATTTTCCGCATTTGCTTTTGGTTTGTCTTTAAACCAGAACTTTTGATTCATGAGCTTAGAAATATATAAACCGTTGAATGGCATTCTTTCCCTCGCACTGATCCCTGTGGAGAACGACAAAACTGGGTTACTTATTATTTTTTGCTTGCTGCTATTCTAGCTTCAACAGCTATTGGGGACAAATGATTCAAAATTTGTCAGATATGTCGGGACCCTCTCAACAAATACTTTTTCCACAGGGCAATACGCAAAGACCACAAACACCTCAACAGAATCGTGGTAGACCTCGACGCCGCACAAATGCGATGGGATGTGAAACCGGGGAAGTTTTGGTCGGGCCGATCATTGATTTTTTTTCATCTGTTGTAAAAAAAAATATTTAAATAATATCTTTAATTATTTGTTATTTATTTTTTCTTTGAATTTTTTTAACTTTTTCCTATTTTTTTTCCTAATTAATCAAAAAAATTCAAAACAAAATAATAATAAGGAGGATGCGCCATCTCTTATGGCGCATGCACTCTAACTTTAGGGCACAATAATGGTGTTGGAGCCATTTGATTTGGCTACTCCTTGTGTATGCTCCAAATCAAATGGCGCATACTCTTACTTTAATGAGTTGACTGCATATCATATGACGTATGCTCTAATTTCCATGTCATAAAATACGCCACTTTGGTAAATATTTTGAAAAGCTTGTTATTTTAGAAATTAAATTGAAAATATAGGTTATTTTAAAATAAAATTCTTTCTTAGGAGTATTGAAATTAGCCGGTTATTTAAAGTATCTATATTCATATCCAAATGTGACTATTAAAAATCGATTAATTATTAGTATGATTTTTAACTAAATTCATATTTTCGATAGGTTATTAATATAATTTTAATTATATTCATATTCAAAATAAAAATCAAATTAATCAATCTTTTTTTTTTAAATATTAAAAAATATTTTTTCAGTGGATAAAAAAATACTGAAAAATTAAAAAAAAAAGAGTTTTTTAAAAATAAAAAATATTTTTTCCAAAAATTAAAAAAATAAATTGTTTTTGAACATAAATATTTTTTTAATATAATTTTTTTTAAATAAAAAATTCTTACAAAAAATGATTTAAAAAATAAATAAATCAAAACCAATTATAAAGTTGGTTATTGATCCGGAGTATTCGAACAGGTCCACGTAAGCTGGTCGTCAGATGGCAAGGTGCTCGGACGGATGCTGGTCGTCAGACGTGCAAGGTGTTCGGCTTGTGAATGAGGAGAGGAGGAGGTGTACCTGCAAGGCACTCCGACGCTCAAGTGAGAAAACGTCAGAGAAAATGGGCAAGTACAAAGCGTATTCTTAGGGTGAAAATGTGATACCTGACCCTCTCAAGCAAAAGGGTTTATATAAAGCCCCCAGCGCGTGGCCAACGGTCCTATTTTCGGGGCGAAATAACCCTTTTCCCCAAAATATAGGTAACTTCCCAAACTAGCCGTTAAGTCGGGCAGGGTGTCAGAAACTAGCCGTTATGTCGGGCATAAACGCGGTTCCGGGCACTTGTCCTTTGCTGTTCGGGCAGCGAGGAAGCCGTGCGTGACGGGCATAGAAGCCGGGGAGGTTCCTTGCCCGGTTGGAGGGGCAGAAATGTCATTTTCACCCCTCCGTGGATTGGGCTTAAGCAATTTGGGCCGCTCTGGAGAAGAGGTGGATTGGGCCAATTTTGGCCATTGGTCCAATCCAGAACAGGATCCCCCCAAGTCGTTGCTCCCGAGCATGGGAGTGATGACTTAAGGACTGCTAGTCACTCAGGGGAGCTAGCGCGGAGACGAGGATGATTGTCTCGAGGTGCTCGTGGCCCTTTGTGTCCGTGATGTTCGTGGCCGTGACCCTATTGCTCGGTATTCGGGAAGATAAAGTGTCAGACAGAATGGGAATGTTGGGTTGCCATGTGTGCATCGAGCCCTGTGTAGCAGTTAATAGATAATTATGGCTAGTGGGCAGTCATTATTGCCTACGGGCACGTGTGTACACGTGCCCCTCAGTATAAAAGGGGGAAGGTTGTCCCATTTGGCACTTTTTCCCTTCTGATTTCTCTTCGTCGTCATCAGCGTTCTTGCCCGTCGCCGTCTTCAGAGCAACCGACCACCGTGCCAAGTTTCGAGCAGTCTTCCTCTTCTACTCAAATCAAGTAAGTTTTCCGATTTCCAGCTTGTTCTACTTTCTTTTGTGGTTAGTGGTAGATTGCATGCAGTTAGGGTTAGCTTTAGGTGACGAAATAGGTAGGTTTCCGGCGAGTGTTGGTGGTGGACGGTGGTTCTGCCCTTTTGCTACTTCTAGCCCCTCGCCGGAGTAGGTAGCGCGTTTGGTGAGCGTGGTGGTCCACGTCGTGGTTGCGAGTCGTGACCACCGTGTCTGATTACCTTCTGATGGAATGGCGAATTTTCCGGTAGAACGTTTTCAGATTCCGGTGGAGCCTCAGACGGAATCTGGGCACGAGCGCGGGGAGGTTCTTCGCAGGAAGATGGTATGTCTCGGGCATTTCCTCGCGGGGAGGTTTTTTCGTTTGATGTTAAGGCTTAGGCCGGGGACGTTGTCCTTAGCCTTCTGCGCGCCCTTTCACTTGACTTAGCGGTGGAAGGGTGGATTTGATTTCCTGTCGAATTCACTGTCTTTCTCTGCTTTTTCAGGTGATCGTAATGGCGATGGAGCCAGAGAGAGACGTTATCCCAGTCACATCCGAGGAGGAAACTGTCTCAGAGGAGAATAGCAGCGTAACGACTTCGAGTTCTGCGTCTTCGAGCTTGACGGCATCGAGCTCCTCGAGCGAGGTTGAAGAGGAAGAGGATTTGGATGTCATGGAGGAGGATGTTGAAGGGTTCTGCCCGGAGGAGTGGGAGGTGGCCAAGCCTTCCGAACATATTTCCACATTCGCCAGATCTGTGGCGGACGCCTTTACAGAGGTGGGTCCACCGGGGGATTGGAGAGTGCATTTTCCCACTGTGGACGAGCGGGTCTGCTCGGAGTTCGGGGACCGCTTCACGATGTACGAGTATGCTTTCAAGGAGTTGGGGCTGAGGTTGCCCTTCACTGATTTCCAGCGGTCGGTATTTGAGCATCTCAAGTTGGCGCCCTCACAACTCCACCCCAATTCGCTGGCCTTTATACGGGCATTTGAGTTAGTGTGCGAGCATCTCACACTGGGAACCACTCTCCCTCTATTTTTTGCTGTTTTCCATCTTCAACGGCAGCTGGCGGGGAAGAAGTACGGATGGGTTTCCTTGAAGCAGCCCAAGAAGTTATTTAAGTCGTTCTCGGAGTCAATCCGAACGTTCAAGGGACGGTACTTCATCGTTGAGCCAGTGTCTGAAGCTGCCCAGGACAGCACGTATGTCTGGGAGATAGAGGTCGATGAGAACAGAGAGGAGCTACTCAACGAGGAGGGGAAGTATATCGGGGAGAGGTTGTACAAGTTCCCGATCCGCTGGACACCTGACCATTTCTCCAAGAAGCCCAGTGCTTACGTCTTCGAGCCGAGCGCGCTACGCGGGCAGGATGCCGTGTCTTATGAGACGCTGGTGAAGTGGGTCAACTCCTTTAGTCTTGCGAGCTGTTGGACGAGCAAGGGTAACCCTATCTACGAGGAGGATGGTAGCCAGAGGGTTGAGCGCAGGTTTATCAATGTGAAGGCACTGCTGGAGTGCAAGACTCCCGCGGATGCCGAGAAGCTGCTCGGTAGTCATAGTTGTTTAGACTTTGTTTGTGTTATTTCCTTTCCCCGTAACTAACGTGCTTGTTTTCATTTGTGCAGGTGAGATGCCTCAAGCTCGTGATCGTGTGGTGAGGAACGCCATGGCGAGGGGTAAGGCCGGAGTGGCTCCCCCTAAGACCCGGACTGCTGCTGGTACTCGTGCTCCTTCTCTTATTCAAACTGCTTCGGGGACCTCTTCTACGCCCTCTCCTGGTCCACGGGATTCTCCACTGCCTTTGACCGGGAGGGCGAAGCGGCCACGGACGTTAGATGTTGTAGACCTGACTCGGGCGCCTGAGAAGGGGAAATTTGAGCTCCCCCCGTGCATCCTCGACAGGAGATTTTTTGAGGGCAACACCCTGGTCGTTCCTCGGACAGAGTCTCTTAGCTTGGAGAGCATGGACCGGCCGAGCAAGAGGGCGCTGGTGGCCCAGGATGCTTCTGCCCTTGCGAGGATGCTGGAGATGGCGGCCGTTTACGCGGAAGGGGACACTGCGCTTGAGGCTGAACTTAGTGCTGCCCGGGCTTCTGAGACGACTTTGAAGGAGGAGGTCAAGGGTGCTCGTGAGGCTAGGAAGAAGGCCGAAGAGGAGACAGCCAAGCTGAAAGAGGAGGTCACCAAGCTGAAGGCAGAGAAAAGGGTTGCTGAGGAGTTGAACAAGGAGCTGATGGCGGCCAGTGCCCCGGGTGCTGATGAACCGGATGAGATAAAAGTGTTGAAAACTAGGGCTGAGCTGGTCGCCAGCATTCTGCAGGCCGAGGATGATGGTATCGCCATGGCAGTGGAGTCCTTCGAAAGTGTCGTGGCCCAGTTGCGGGTGGTGAACCCTGGGTATCCACTATCTTGCGCGAGTGGAGGATGGTCGCATCGTCTTGCCCGCAGGCCTTGTTCTTGATACCCCCGAAGTTCAGACCGAGGACCAGCCCGTGGAGGAGCAGGGACCTGAGCCTGCGTCGACCGAGCATGCGGAAGAATGAGGAGTTTTGTTATTCTGATGTTGTTGTATTTTGTCTGGCCTGCGCGCCTTGAATTGTCTTTAATCTTATTTGATTTTGGGGGGGGCGTGGCCCCCTTTTTTATGTAATACGCACAATCTTTGGCCCTTGTGGCCTTTTTTTTATTTAATGCCCGGTTTATGTTATTTATACGATTTTTGTTCATATTGATGTACTTTACATTAGTTGTGCCTGTATGACTGCCCGTCGGAGGGTGTGTCTGTTAACGGAATTTTCTTTTTGAAAGATAGCTCGTTGTGTGTTAATTCGTCAGTGCGGAGAACTGGTCAAATAGCCTGGGAAGGTCCCGGCGAGGTTGCGGATCTCAGGTCGCGATTGAGGTCTGAGGTCGCGGATTGAACGTCCCATCGCGAGCTGGGGTTCTGCCAATCATGGTACTTGGGCGAAGGCGATGCTCGGTTGAGGACCGCCGAAGAGCAGAGCTCCGGCTCATTCACTTGAGCGGGATTCTACTTTGTGCGTATGCGTCGTTTGTACCAGGACGAGCATGATGACCGTTAGGTGGTCCTTTGATGCGAGGAAGCCTATAGTTACTTTAGCTGTAGTATTGCTTAAGTTTTTCAGCGTTCCACGGTCGAGGGATTGCGTCCCTGTTGAGGTTTTCGAGGAAGTATGCACCATTCCCCGTTTTGGCACGGACTCTGTATGGCCCTTCCCAGTTGGCTGCTAGTTTGCCTTCGCGAGAGTCCTTGTGGTTTCTTCGCAGGACAAGGCTACCCACATCAAACTCTTGTCGTAAGACTTTAGTGTTGTGCCTGATTGCTATTTTTTTCTTAAGAGATGCTTCGCGGAGGGTTGCTCCTGTTCGGATTTCCTCGACAAGGTCGAGCTCCTCTGTTATCACTTCGTCATTCATTTCCTCGTCTAGAGGTGATTCGGTCCTCCTGGACGGTACGTGGATTTCGATGGGTAAAACAGCCTCCATGCCATATGCTAAGCAGAAAGGTGTTTCCCCGGTGGTGGACTGGGGAGTAGTGCGGTATGTCCATAAGACGCTGTGGAGCTCCTCGACCCAGGCTTTCTTTGTTTCATCCAGTCTTCGCTTGAGGCCACGCAAAATGACCCGATTGGCCGCTTCTGCCTGCCCGTTGGTCTGGGGGTGTTCTACCGAAGCGAAATGTTGCTTTGTTCCGAGATGGGCGGCAAAGTCTTGGAATTTCTTGTCCGTGAATTGCATTCCATTGTCCGTGACAATTGCTTGGGGAATCCCAAAACGGGCAAGGATATTCCGCTTGTAGAAGCGCAGAATGTTAAGTGCTGTTATCTTTACTAAGGCTTCTGCTTCTATCCATTTTGTGAAATAATCTACGCCCACTATCAAGTATTTGTTTTGGCTGGACCCCGTCACGAAGGGTCCTAGGATGTCTAGGCCCCACCAGGCGAATGGCCACGGGGAGGTCATGCTCTTCAGTTCGTTAGGTGGAGCTAGGTGCATATCCCCGTGCCGTTGGCATTTGTCACATTTCTTCACATGCTCCTTGGCGTCTTGCTGCATGGTTGGCCAATAATACCCTGCCCGGAGGGCCTTGCGGGCAAGGGACTTTCCTCCCAGGTGCTGGGCGTTAATGCCTTCATGGATTTCTCGTAATACGTGGGGGACAACCTCCTCCTCTATGCACTTGAGTAGTGGGATGGAGAAGCCCCGTCGATAGAGTTTGTTTTCGAGGATGACGTACGAGCAAGCTCTTCGTCTGATGGTGCTGGCTCCCTTGGGGTCATCCGGAAGTTCGTCCCTCGTGAGGTAGTTGTACACGGGCGTCATCCAGCAATCGCTGTCCCCGATCGCGTGCACGTGTAGGGTCGAGGATCCCTTATCGATGCTGGACCGAGGAAGTATCTCTTGGATATCCGACCTGTTTCCGCATTTCCTCTTAGTGCTTGCTAGTTTGGACAAGACATCTGCTCGCACATTGTGTTCGCGTGGAACATGTCTTACTTCTACCGTTCTGAACTTCGACATTTTTTCCTTGACTAGGGTGGGGTACTCAGAGAGACTATCGTTTTTGGCCTGATACTCCCCGGATATCTGGTGGGCTACGAGCTGAGAGTCCGTGCAGATGACGATTTCTTCAGCCCCTAGGTCTTCGGCTAGGCGCAACCCGGCGAGGAAGGCTTCATACTCGGTCTGGTTGTTCGACGTGGGAAAGGACAATGTGAGAGAAACCTCGACTATGGTCCCTTCGTCGTTCTCCAGAATTATTCCTGCCCCACTGCCGCTCGAGCTGGATGCTCCGTCCACATAAATGGTCCATCTATTTGCTATGTGGGATGAGGAGTCTGCGAAGGTTACTTCCGCTATGAAATCGGCCAGGGCCTGAGCTTTAAGACCTTTTCTGCTTTCATACTGGACGTCGAATTCAGACAGTTCCAGTGACCATTTGAGCATTCGCCCGACCATGTCTGGTCGTCCCAGTAATTGCTTGATGGGCTGATCTGTCCTTACCACGATCGTGTGGGCCAAGAAATAGTGTCTCAGTCGTCTGGCAGCGTTGACGAGGGCCAATGCTGCCTTCTCTATCTGCTGATATCACAACTCCGCGTCCTACAACACTTTGTTCGTGAAGTATACTGGCTTTTGCCCGCCAGGATTCTCGCGAATGAGAACGGCACTAACGGCCTCGGCAGTGACGGCGAGGTACAGGAACAAGACTTCCCTGGTATCTGGCCGTGATAATACGGGCGGTTTCGACAGAGGTTGCTTCAAGTGGAGGAGGGATGCTTTGCATTCTTCGGTCCATTCAAACACTGCTTCTTTTCGTAAGAGCTTGAAGAAAGGAAGGGCGTGTTGGGCGTACTTTGTGACGAAGCGGGACAACGAGGTAAGTACCCCGTTGAGGGACTGGATGTTCTTCTTAGACGTGGGCGTTGGGAACTCAGAGAATGCCTGACATTTGTCGGGGTTAGCTTATATTCCTCGTTCCGTTAGGTAGAAGCCAAGGAATTTGCCTGCCCGTACGCCGAACGTGCACTTCTCTGGGTTAAAACGCATTTGATACTTTCTTGCTTGCTCAAAAATTTTGCGAAGATGGGCGACATGATCTAGTTCCTCATGGGACTTGACGATCATGTCGTCCATGTATACCTCGAGCATGTCGCCTATTTGTCCTTGGAAGACTTTGTTCATCATTCGTTGGTATGTGGCGCCGGTGTTCTTCAGCCCGAAGGGCATTACGTTGTAGTAATAGTTTCCTGATTCGGTCATGAAGACCATGTAAGTTTTATCGCTCGCAGCCATTGGTATTTGGTTGTAGCCCGAGTAGGCGTCGAGGAACGATAAAAGTTTAAAACCTGCTGAGTTATCTACGAGCTTATCTATATTGGGGAGGGGGTAGGTGTCCTTCGGACAGGCCTTATTAACATCGGTATAATCAACGCACATCCTCCATTTGCCATTATTTTTTCTTACAAGTACAACATTTGAGAGCCATGTAGTGTATTTGGCCTCAGAAATAAACCTAGCTTCTAGAAGGTCTTTGACAGTTTTCTCCGCGGCTTCCATCTTCTCCGGGGACTGTTTCCTTCTGCGCCGGGCAACGGCTTTGACGGCCGGATCAATTGTAAGCTGGTGGCAAGCAACGGAGGGGTCCAATCCTGGCATTTCAGCAGCGCTCCATGCGAACAAGTCTTCATTCTCCCGGAGGCACGCTTTTAGTTGTCTCTTGGCCAGGTCGGGGAGGTCTGCTCCGATCTTCACTCCCCGTTGGGGGTCTTCTCCAAACGGAACGATCTCGAAGTTGCCATCTGGGACAGGGTGTAGGAGATGGCCGCTGTTGTTGGACTGGCTGCCTGAAGTCGTTGGGTCTTTGGCGTGATCTTCCTCGCTGAAACGGCTGTCCAAGTCGATAGATTCGACCTGGGGGAGCGGTTTTGGCTGCTCGGAGCTGCTGGGCAGAGGGGGACGACCAGAAGTCCTCGGTCTTGCTGAGATGGTGCTTAGTCCTTTTGATGCTGCTTTAAAGCATCGACGGGCAGCTTCGATATCGCCGTGGAGGGTGGCGACCATCCCTTCAGAAGTGTAGTACTTCATCTTGAGAAGTACGGTGGAAGGCACTGCAATCAACTCTGCCAGGGTTGGCCTTCCAAAAATGCACTGGTATAGTGACGGGCATTCAATTACCAGAAACTGTGCTTTAATTGCTCGGGTTGTTTTTCCTGAACCGAAGGTTACGATGAGCTCTACGTAACCCCGGGGCCTTGTCACTGCTCCATTGAATCCCTGCAGGTCGGATCCAACGTATGGAGTAAGGTGAGAGTCGTCCAGCTGCAGTGTTTCGAACAAGTGGTTGTACATTATATCAACTGAACTGCCCTGGTCCACGAGTATTCTGCGAACGTCGAAGTTCACCATCCTTGCCCGGATAAGCAACGGGATGCTCGAGTTCAGTACCCCGCCGAGGAGCTCCTCCTTGTAGAAGGAAATAGGAGCGGATCCTTTGTGAGTGGTATCCAGCGTGGTGACTTCATTGGAGCTTTTGCTGATCAGTTGATCGAATTTCCTTTTGATTGAACCGACCGTGATTTTGTTGAATCCACCACCGGAGATGACCATGGCCGACGGGAAGGCCTCCCACGGGCTTCGAGCAGCGAAGTACGTGGAGACGGGCAGACCCTCAGGGATGCGGAAGTCCTCTGGCCGAGTTATGGACATAGCGACCTATACGTTGGTGGTCATCGAAGGGAGGAGTCTCTTCTGCAACCTTCTGGCTCTCCTGAGTTTCTTGCCGGGGAGCATCTTTCTTTTTTGGAAAGTGCTTCAGGTGGCCTTCGCGAATAAGGATCTCTATGGCATCTCTGAGGTGGATGCATTCTTCCGTCGTATGACCGTGACTCTTGTGGAAGCGGCAATACTTGGATTTGTCTACACCCGGTCTGGCCGGCAGCTGTTTGGGGAAATGGACGCCCGCCTGCTTGAATTTTGAGTTTGCACATTCGGACAAGATTTTCTCCCTCGAGGTAGTGAAGGGGGTATAATTATGGAACTGCCCAGAAGGTCCCTTCTGTTCGCGTGCATCGCGAGGCCGATCGTCGCGTCTTTTATCTCCTCGACGGGATGTCGAGGGTTCTTCAGCTCTGGATGACCGGGCACCTTCTTGGTTTCTAGAGGCTCGGATAGAGTGGGCAGCAACCTTTTCCTCGTATTATATATGTGACTGGGCTTGGAGGAGAAGGGCGTTAAGGTTCCTCGGTGGATCGAGGCCGATGGCTTTCGCGAGGTCTGAGCCAGGACGTAACCCCTGCTCGAGCAGGAATTTCTTCATTTTGTCGGTCGTTGGCACTTGGACAACCTCCTTGTTGAACCGCTCAATGTAGGCCCGAAGGGGCTCATCTCTTCCCTATACGACAGCTCCGAGGGATGCCTTGGTCTTCGGATGGCGTCGCGATGCAGTAAAGTGACGGGAGAAAATCCTCCCCAGCTGCCTCCAGGATGTAATGGATTCTTCTGGAAGCTGCTTGTACCATGTCATTGCTCCCTTCCGGAGCGTGGTCGGGAACAGGCGGCATTTGATGGCTCCTCGTACCCCTCTGTAGTCCAAAAGAGCATCTATGTTTTCTATGTGCTCGTCTGGGTCGGTGGTTCCATCGTAAGTACCTAGAGACGAAGGTTTCTCTAGTCCTTTGGGAAGACGGGTGGCCAGGATCCTGAGGGACAACGGGCCGTGAGGCTCGTCGTCGCTGTCCGAACTTGGAGTTGACGGTGACCGTCGTCTGCGCTCGCGGCGGCGGTCTCTGCGAGGTGAGGGTGAACGTGGCCGGTCGTGAGGTCTGACCGGTGGAGAATGCCTATCCTGCCTCGTTCTCTTGTGTCTTGGTGACGATCGATCTCGCGGGGAGATCTGGTCGGGCTTGCGAATGCGTTGAGATTCAGGCTCACGCCTCGTTATACGGTCTTCCCCGCGCCTAGGTGGCGGGATTCTTGATTTCCGGTGCTTACTCTTCGGAGGAGAGGATCTTGGAAGAGATGCTTCCTCGAGAGCTCCTATTCTCTCTCCTTGCTGCAAGATAAGGAGGTTTGTGTGGTTGACAGCTTCCAGAAGAGCTGCAACGGCCAGGTCGGCGCTGGGAGGGCCAGGAATTGGTCGTTCACTCGACGTTAGCTGTTTTCCTCCTTGCTCGGTGGGAGGAGGAGTTGGAGACGCAGTGGCCCCGTCTCGAAGGAAACGGGGATCAGAAAGTAACAAAGAACTTCCGTCAACGTCCATTTTGTTGACGGGAACGAGAACCGTAGCGTCAACACCTTTTGCGGAGTTCTGAGCGACCATATGTGGGCGGATCAAAGAAAGTATGTTTTGATCTTTTAGTTTCCGAAGCGGAAAGAAAGAAGGGGAGAACAAGGAGTTCCCACAGACGGCGCCACTGATCCAGAGTATTCAAACAGGTCCACGTAAGCTGGTCGTCAGATGGCAAGGTGCTCAGACGGATGCTGGTCGTCAGGCGTGCAAGGTGTTCGGCTTATGAATGAGGAGAAGAGGGGGTGTACTTGCAAGGCACTCCGACGCTCAAGTGAGAAAAGGTCAGAGAAAAGGGGCAAGTACAAAGCGTATTCTTAGGGTGAAAATGTGATACCTGACCCTCTTAAGCGAGAGAGTTTATATAGAGCCCCCAGCGCGTGACCAACGGTCCTATTTTCGGGGCAAAATAACCGTTTTCCCCAAAGAATAGGTAACTGCCCAAACTAGCCGTTATGTCGGGCAGGGTGTCAGAAACTAGCCGTTATGTCGGGCATAAACGCGGTTCCGGGCACCTGTCCTTTGCTGTTCGGGCAACGAGGAAGCCGTGCGTGACGGGCATAGAAGTTGGGGAGGAACGTTGCGTTCCTTGCCCGGTTGGAGGGGCAGAAATGTCATTTTCGCCCCTCCGTGGATTGGGCTTAGGCAATTTGGGCCGCTCTGGAGCAGAGGTGGATTGGGTCAATTTTGGCCATTGGTCCAGTCCAGAACAGTTATGGATATAACCCATTAATAGCTAATTTATACTTATTACAATTAGTTTTAATAAATGGTTATAACATATGAATTATTTGTAATTAGAAATTGGTTATAGAAATTAACCGTCTACGGAATCCCTACTATTTGCTATCTTTGTAACTCGTAACTTTAGGCTATTTTATATATGAATGAGTAATTAAAATATGTTATTTATTAAGAGAAAAGAATTAGTTTAGAGAGTTATCAAAGCTACCAAAGATAAAGAGGATAGGATTGTCTACCTTTACTATTCCGTATCTTTGATATCTCTAGTGTAAATTAAAATATTAATACATAATTAAAATAATAATTAAATAAGATAAAAGGAACAAATAGGCATAAAATCAGAAAGGTAGGGAATATCAAAGACAACCAATCTCTTTCCAAGACAAAGTTAGCCAATCCTAAATAGAGTCTGCAACTTATCATTTCACGTGTATTTTAATTGCAATTTCACTGTTTACTGCAGAAAAAATTAAAATTAAAATTAAATAATTTAAATATTATCCTAAAAAATGTCTAAAATTTAACTTAGAAAAACCCTAAAAACTACTTCTCCTTATGTGATAAGTTGCACCCAAATAAAAAAGAAACATCAAGAAATTTTTTTATGCTTATATTAAGTAGTATTGGTTGATGTTTTTGTAAAAGTAGTTTAAAGGAATTAGTTGTACAACACCACCCATTATAAAGGTGTACTTGTTAAAAGTACAATACATGATAACTCCTTTTAGTTAAAAATTGTTAGAAGTTTTTGTAATTGTTATAGTGTTAGAGCAATCTCACACAAGGTGGTGAGAAGCTCTGAAAACTAGTGTTATTCAAATGAATTTAATGTCCTTCTCAACCTCAGGGTTGAGGTATTTATAAAAGTCTCTTAGGTCTGGTTCTCAAACTCCAAGAAAGTAATATCCACTCTCAAGAGCATGGGAAACATGCAATTACCTTTCCTATTATTCCAGAAAACGTGATTTCTCTCTCTTTTTTTGATATATTTATTTAAAGTTATTTATGCAAGGTAATAGAAGATATATCAAAGCTTTCGCAATGAAATGAAGGAGGTGCCTACTCGCTGGAAAAATTTATTAATGTGAGTTTTACCCTGTAAATCATTCCACGAGATATTTCCCTCCACCTGATAAAGTAATAAACTTTTTGAAAAACCAAAGAAGACCATGGCAATATCAAAGCAACAACAACTTAAATTTTGGAC
Organism: Lathyrus tuberosus; assembly: GCA_022829125.1. Lineage (NCBI taxonomy): Eukaryota > Viridiplantae > Streptophyta > Magnoliopsida > Fabales > Fabaceae > Lathyrus > Lathyrus tuberosus. The sequence continues at coordinate 17,192,364 of JALAZF010000076.1, forward strand.
AATTTGTAAAACTAGTTCATCCTAAATAGGAGAGTACATCAAAGTTGGAAGAGACATTGTTGTACCCCAAAATTTTCCCTTAGATTCAGTGATCGTCTGCATAACATCTTAGGTCAATCATTCGTGCATAACTAACCTTTTTACCTAGTTTTTGTCTGTTTGTTTCATTTGTGAATATAGGTATTGTTGCAGAAGATTCAAGACTTGAAGGTTGTGCTCTGTGTGTGGAGGTTTCCCTGGTCCTTGCAAGATGTGTGTGGATTCCTGTGAGATTGTGCCCTTTCTCTTTCTGGTCTCTAAACCACCAAACCTCTCTTTCCTCAGATTTTTCAAAAGACTCCCCGCGGAAGATTAAGTCATATTACCCTTTGATATGGAAATTAGTCCCTAGAGACTGGTCACTGGTTGTGTGGTAATTATACTGCAAGATGGCATATCACCCCCTCTGTAAGCTCCTCAATTTGAAGATATGTGTCTGCTCTACGTTCTAAAACGTTGGTTCATTAGGAAAGTCCACGTTGGAAGGAAGTAAGAAGGTTGAGTTGCATCATTCATGCGTTCTAATTCACATGCGGTTCCAACATGAAACTCAAGACCGCTGCTTCAAGAAGAATTTTATATTCTTGAAGTTGGCAAGTACTCTTCAAGTAATTTTGAGGATCAATGGGAAATTAAAGGCTCAAGATGTTTTGACCATTTGTTGAAAGTTTGAGTAATCTCTACAAATTCTTAAAGTTTCATTTGTTAACATTGACGTTAAAGAGGTGGAATGTTATAGCCGGTTGGGTTGAAGAACTTTAGTTCTTGTTTCTATTACAAAGGCCTGTGGCTTATACGTTCCAAAACTCGTGGAAAAATATAAATGTTGTTTAGAAGATTTAAGTTCTTGTTGAAGTACAAGCTATATTTACAAGACGTTTCCTCATGAAAACTCAATTGGGTTCAAGGCTTTTGTTTTAGTTCAAGTTCGCAAGACTTGGTTTCATTTCAAGTTCTAAATCATTTTGGTTTGTAACTTTGGTGTCAAGTTTGCTTCAAAGAGGTTCAAGTTATCTCAAGGCCACTTTGAAAGGTTTATATCCAAAGCATACGAGGTTTCAAATTTAGTTCAATTTCTATATTGAATTACCAAATCCAAAATTCAAAATCATAAGGGTTTGGGTTGCCTTTTCCCCTCCATTTGAAACTCAATTCTAGAGGGTGAAGAAAAATCCAACACAATCAAGAACTATTTACAAGAATACATTGTTATACTTGATTCAATTTACAAATTTCCAAATACAAATGCAGGTCGCCATCTCAAGTATTCAATTAGATCCAAAAAAAAATATAATAAAAGTTCACATTTGAAATATTAGATTTCACTCGCTACAAAGGTACAAGAAAATCACAAGGAAACACATGAGGCTATTAAGCCTAAAAAGATGAAGATGTGGCAGCTCTGTTTTGATCACGCTGCTGCTAAACATTTCTCCAAGACAACCATGAATCCATACCAAGAATGATGCTATGAATTTCGTTTTAAAAGTTAAAGCCATTACAATAGTAGTCAGAACCTAAAAAGGGTTTTCATTTGCCATCATTGTCTAATGGAATCTAAAAGTAAGCATTCACTATACAACATTTCCTTCATCAAGTTCAAGAGCAAGCATGAAACTTCAACATCTTTCACACATTAAATTTGAATTTAATCAAAGATTATAAGATGGATTCAATAGTCCAAGACTTTCATGTTACAAAAAAAGGATCTCAACCCATACTTACAAAACTCAATACCAAGGTTGCAAATGTGTTCAAATACAAGAGCAATTACAAATTTATAAGGTAATCACATTACATTTTACAAGAAAAAGAGATCCAAAGCACAAAGAACATCACAATCTCACTCATGGTACTCTCTAACATCACCACCAACATATCCCGACTTAATTCCGCCAATTTCAAACTATACACCATAATAGCTATATCCCCATTGGACGGCCGTTGTAGAAAAATAAACTTGGCTACTATCAGGGGTGAATATGGACTCAATTATTGTAGGGCCACTGTTGAAGTTAAATGGCTGCTGAAGCTTTCTGAAATCAGTGAAATCACTTGGAGTTCCTCCTTTTAGTGAAGACATTACGTCTTTCTTACAAGGTCTAATTGACCCTCTTAGTGAAGTTGATGTCAAAGAGGTTAAAAGACTTGAGAAGAGTACAAATCATGATGTTGAAACTGTAGAGTATTTCCTGAAATGGAAACGCAAATCAAATGTTGAAAGTGCTAAGGTGCTTGAATCTTTTTCATATTTGAGAATATAAATAATCTTGCTCATACCTTGATGATTGAAAGAAGCAATGAATTCTGTTATGCTTCCTGCCATGGATAAAATCGTCCAAGCTTTATGTACCATGGTCAAGAACAATGTGCATATCTCTACATCTCTGCGCTTTCTCGTACTCGTGGACAACTAGCTTCACCAACCACCTCAGGGAAGGAAATGGTGATATTGGCTGTGAAACAAAGCTGAAAAAAGGGAACGGTCTCAATTCAATCATGGGTCGATACTTCACAGGTGGAAAGGTTGAGTCAGCTGAAAACTTCTGCATTCAAAAAAAGATTCCCATTAACATCATCAAATAGAACGTTTAGGGAATCAAATCAAACATGGAAATAATTGCTAGTATGTCTGGACATGTTGGGATCGAAAAGGAAAATAGTATTCATCACCAAGAGAAGCAAGTTTTTTTTTCCAAAACAATCAAGCAGACATGACTTTCTTTCCAAAATCGTGTTGACAGCACGTTCTCATTACAGTTAAATATGGCAAGATGAAAATGGGAACAGTTTTATTACACAAATCATGGTTAAAACGTGAATGATTTCGTTTCCAAAAGAAACTCCAAACAAATCAGACACAATTCATTCATTTCCAAGTCAATTACTAACATGTCCAAGCATGCCATAACAGAAAAGGAAGTATAATCAGGAAATCTCTGCAATTAATCAAACATGTCCCAAACAATAATCGAAAACTTTCCAAAACCAAAATAACATAATCAGACGGAATTCAACAATTGCCAAAACAATACAAACATGCTCACACCAAATTGGAAACGTTATCACACAAAGAATCAGCAGGGTGTCTTGTCACATTTACTTCAAAATCAAGTGTTAGCCTATATAAGGAGAGAGGAATTCACACGCATAGGGGGTACTGGAAGCAAACACAAAGCACAAACCATTTACAATACTTTACCAACCAACTCATCAACCAATTCACCACCTAAACATCAAACCTATTCATCAACATACCAAACCAGACATCATTATTCACACCAAGAAATTCACAAACTCATACACAGCGAGAACATATACACTGATTGAAAGAGCAACAACATCATCTGAGACAAGCATGCACACACGATGGCGAAAACAAGTTTGTAGCAACATCAATACAACATCACACACACCGGGAATCAACATCAACAACACACGGTCGAAGAAGATAGGAGCAGAAGGAAATACTCCCCATTGAAGCCGTCGCAGCCGTCGCCACCATCGCCGGCCATCTATCCCGTTTATTTTTTTTTTGCTTCAATCATAATATCTGTAATATGTAACCATAAAATCATAGTGAAATATTAGGGTATTGGGCTTGCGGGGTTAGGGTTTGATTGATTTTGATTGTTTGATCGGAGAAGATGAGAGCGGCGGTGGCGATTAGGGTTTTTAAAACCCTAATTGTTGAGAGGAGAGATCTCGAGAGAGAAGAATCGAGAGATGAGAGGCGAAAGGTGGAAATGATGGAGTAGAGAGGACAACATTCTCTCTTTCTCTCTGTTTGTTTCGTTTGTAATCACGTACACACACCCACACGTTCCTATCGTGCACCCTTGGCGTGTTTGCATTAGATTTTAGCATAGATGCATCAGTCGGCTGGGATCTGAGGGTCTGCGATAGACCCTCTCCCCCGCATCACACCTAATCACTCCGTAATCACTTAATTAATCTTTTTTTAAAATCAATTTAACCATTTTTAGTAAATAATTTCTTTTTTTAATAATAATAAAATTTATTCTTTTTTAACTAATTTAAATAGGGAACTTTTTCTATCTCTTAAAAAAAATAACTTCTTTTTATATTTCATAACTTCACTTTTTTATCAATATAACTAAAATGTAACTAAGAACTTTTGGTTAACTTTTAAAACCTTTTAAAAAAAATTATAATTAAAATTAGTCATTTAAAATACTAATTAAAAAAAGAAAACTCTTTCTAAATTAATAATAATAAACTCTTAATACTTTTAAAACTAGAATAATACATTTCTAAGAATTTTATTAACTTAATATAACTCTAATTTTAGATAATAATAAAACTTTTCATGATAGTTAAAAACAAGTTAATCTTTTGTCAATAAACCTTAAAATCAAAACTCGTTAGGTCCCTCACGTTTGAGTGTATGCTTGCATGTTTATTTATCTTATCCCTGCTTGATATCATGTCGTTGTATGCTTACTTCTATTCGAATGATTGTTATTACTGTCAAAACCCTTTCAAAAATAAAAAACTCTCGATCCAACGTCGAGTCCATTTTCTACCCATATAAGTCGATTGCCTTTAGGCATCGCATTCAACCTATCGGCCACTGTACACTAAATCTAGCCCACTTTGCTAGTGCGCACTAATAATCTAAGTTAGTCCCCCTCGACATTCCAAAGGAAAGGTACCTTAATATTGACTGCCATGTCATAGGACTAACCCTTAGAACCCTTGGCCTTAGGATTCGGAGTCGCCGTACTCCACGTCTCGCCGTAGACACTTAGAATCTTAGCCTTAGGATCGGAGTCGCCGCACTCTAAGTAAATGCTCCGCCGCAAACATTTACAATCCTACCCCTCTTAAACCAACCTACAACTTTAGAGTCGCCGCACTCTATGTAAGGTCTTGTCTTAGACTTTACCTCCCTCTTGGAACCTTGACCCCGTCAAGAAGTTCCTTGTTTCAGAACTATGTATTACTCTGATTCTACTCCCGAGGATACGTAGGCACAAGGTGCGATACCTTGTCGAGTATACTTAGATACTAACCCCTAGGGTTTTTCAGCCTTTAGCATAGCACCCTTAGCAAGCGATTGAGAGATAACATAAATACTAACAAGAGGTCCCGTAGAGTACTACGGACGTTTAGGATGCTAATACCTTCCCTAGGCGTAACCAACCCCCGAGCCTTAGATATTTAGGTTTTTTCGCTTTTGAACCTTTCCTTTGGATAAATCAAAGATGGTGGTGAACATTTAAAGAAATGTGATCCTAGTTCATTAATAACTATGGTATCCAATTCCCACCACAACAGAAATGGCGACTTCACTGGGGATGTCGAGGGTTTCCCCTATCTTGTTTTTTTACTTATGTTATCTTCTTTCATTTGCTTGCTATATTTGCTTATTATCTGTGCTGGTTTTCTGGGTTATTATTTGTGTGGTGAGACAAAGTCCTACACCCAGACTAGAGTGAAAATTATGATAGGAACGGTGAGAATTCAAGGATACTTTGAGGGAGTCGATTCCTGAAGAAGTTGAATTGAGACTTCACCACTCAGTTTAGGCCCTCTCGAATTTAATATTGTTCAACGAGTCTATTCGTGAAAACGATATTATTTCGAACTAAAGGCCATCGAGACTGGGGACCGTAGTTACCTTTAACCCAACTTGGCCTATTAGGATGTAGTGCAGGGACTATGCGGGAGTCTATTTCTGCAATAGTCGCTACGCGATACTACACTCAGACGAGAATCTCTTGAGAATATTATTGACTACCAAGTGATTTGGGAAATCGATAATATCCGAAGGATGGGTTGTAGACTCTGGGAACTTTTAGAACCCGTTCGGCAGGTACTTTTGAAACTATAGTACACACCTATTGGGATGGTTAGACCTTGGCTCCACGTTGTGACCTCTCAAACCTAGGACTTTTGCTTGTCTGTTTGATCATGTCCGCTTATCTGTGCTTTGTGCTTTGTGTGTTTGCATCCCTGCATTCATAAGCATTATTTCATAAAGATTCATGGAACTTAGTCTTGTTTGTAAACATCGTAGGGATATCATGGACTCTAAAAAAAAAAAAAAAAAAAACGGTGAAGTACACTTACAAGAGTCATAACCTGGACGATCTAAGGGGATTGGAGACCTTGCTGACAAATAAAGAAAGGTTCAAATCAAGATATGGGAAGCTATCACCTCTATTCTATTATAGCCTATCATCATTCCTGATTACCAGTTGGGATCAGCTCTTGAAGACTATTCTTAAATGATGGAGTTACTATTTCAAGACTTCGGCTCATATTCAAACTAAAATGACTACAAAATGAGAATCTTTGGGAAGAGCCTATTTTTTGCATAAACGAAAAAGCCCAAGACGTCTCATCCCATTCTAATCATCGGTCAACACTTCGTCTACAAGCTTATTCTGGAAGAAGCTCAGTTGGAAGAAAGAAGTCAAAGGATTCAAGAAGACCATTGGAAGAGTCTCCTTAGGTCCATCATTATTAGCTTTTATTTAGCTATTACGTTATGACTGTTGTAAGGCATACAGACGCTTTTATAATTAATTTTGTAACAAACCAATCTTTAGTATTCCGGTACTAATGATTGTAACCGCTTTTTATGATTATTAAAATAAGTCTGTTGGTATTCCACGATGATTATAAATAGTCGAGTTTCCATGAATCTTGTTGCATAGCATTCACATTTTCTTTTCTCTTTTTATCAAGGAACTTAAAATTATTTTTGCAAGCATTGTACGATGGATTACGGAAAGAAGGGAGTTGTGTCGTACACCTTCAAAGTTCCGGATGTTGAACAACTAAGGGAACTAGGAGGACAAATCAAAGATCCCGAGGCGTTCACCGTGAAGTATGGAAGGATTCTCCCGTTGTTGCAGACTCGAGTAGCCGCTGGCCTTTTGGAAATGCTGGTTCAACTGTACAACATAATCTACCATTGTTTCATCTTCCAAGATTTCCAGCTGACACCCACATTGGAGGAATACTCCACCCTTATGGGTATTCCTGTCAAAGATTCACCTCCGTTCTCCGGTGGAGAAGGAAGACCCAGCCAGGAAGACATCACAAGAGCGACCCGCATAAAGCTGTTGGAGATCCAAACTCACATGACGGTTAGAGGAGGAATCGATGGTTTGCCTGCCCAGTTCTTGTTCGAGAAAGGTCGACATTTTGCTAGTGTAGGGAACACTGGAGCGTTCGAGCACCTCTTTGCGCTGCTGGCCTATGGTTTATTTTTATTTCCCAATGTTGAAGATTTTGTTGACATCCATGCCATAAGGATCTTCATGCGCAAAAATTCAGTTCCGACGTTGTTAGCCGATGCCTACCACTCTATCTATTCAAAGGCTCTGAAGGGAGAAGGTCGGATTACCTGTTGCACTGCTATCCTCTATAGGTGGTTTACTTCGCACCTACCGAAGTCTACTGGTTTCTGGGATGTGAAAAATGGTTCAGAATGGCCTGTGAAGCTCATGGCTCTTACTCATTCAGACATCGTTTGGTATGATCCGATGTACGGATGAATTCCCATGATTCACAGTTGTGGAGGTTTTTCCAACGTGCCTCTTCTTAGCACAAAGGGATGCACCAGTTATAACCCTGTTCTCGCTCGTCGTCATCTTGGACACCCAATGAAAAAAATACCTGATCCAGAAAGCCTGACAAGACTTTTTCTCTATCAAGATGAGAATCTGAATCTGAAGACCGGAATTATGTTTGCTTGGCGTCGAATCAATCGACAAGGAATGACAGCAACAACAAATCCTGATTACTCAGTTACTGAAGTATGTCTAACATGGGCGCGTGAAAGGGCTCTGACCTTGAGGATGCCTTATCCTCGTCCCAAGCCTCCCGTTGTCCAATCAGATGAAGTTCGAAGTTGAAGGCAGAAATAGAGAAGCTTACCCTGGACAAAGCAAGGATGCAACACCAGATCGACAGGTGAATGGAAGAACTTCGTGGAAGACAAGGGGCATCATCTAGTAGTTTAGACTCCTAGTTCCTTTTGTGTTATGTTGCCTATGTAATAAAACTTTGGAGGTGTACTAGCTGTTGAAAATTTTTAATAAAATGTTTTAATATCTACAATGACTGCAAATACGAGTTTGAGTCCCTTGATAGTCGCGCCGTTCTTGCATTTGCTTCTCATATCATTTTACATTCTTTGCATTGTTTCCTTTTCTTCTGTTTGTTCCTGTGATCTCGTCCATCCTCTGTTCACGGTCGTCTATTGGTTTCTCTTCAGCAATCTTGGAACTTGGAGAAGATTTTGAAGGTCATGAATTTTGAAGAGCAAAGCCAGTTTGCGGCTGTAGCAGATCTTGAGTTTAGTCAACTTGTGGAAGCTATGACAGCCTTGGCAATGAAAGACGGTAATCCTCAGAGGACTGTTGTGAACAATGTTACCCAAGATCAATCTGTGCAGATTCCTGCGTAGAACCAGGTTATACAAGAACATACTACCATCCAGGATAGACATCCTTCTTCTGTTGATGCTATGGAGTATCATAGCCTCGCATTCTCAGAGCCAGATTCCCAAGAGGTGATTCCTGAGGTGAAAACTGAAAATCCACGAGATGCTGAGATTTTGGAAAATTTCCGTGCTTTGGAAAGAAGACTTGACGCCATTAAGGGTCGTGACGCTGGTGATCTGAATGCCTTGAATATGTGCTTGGTACCCGACCTTGTAATGCCTCCAAAGTTCAAGACACCAAAGTTTGAGAAATACAAAGGGGGCAGCTGTCCAAAGCAGCATCTGGTGATGTTTTGCAGAAAAATGACGCCATATGTCCGTAATGAATAACTTATGATCCACTGTTTCCAAGACAGCCTGAGTGGGGCATCACTAAATTGGTGTATGCAGCTAAAGAGTGGCGACATTCAATCATGGTCAGACCTTTCCAGTGATTTTGTGAAGCAATATGACTACAATCTTGATTTGGCTCCTAGTCATCTGCATTTGCTAGACCTATCTCAAAAAGACAATGAATCCTTCAGAAAGTATGCTCGGAGGTGGAGAGAAGTAGCTTCTCGCGTTCAACCGCCGCTCTTAGATAAAGAATGGGTTGACTGGTTTGTGGATACTTTGCAAGGCCCATACCGAGAAAAGTTGTTTAGCATTGTGACAAGAAATTTCTCTGATGTGGTAATAGTCGAAGAGAGCATCAAGATTGGTCTTAAGAAAGGAAAAATATGACGTACCTCAAACATCCGAGCCATTGAGAGTAAACCAACTGTCAGTTCTCAAGAAGAACAGGAGGAAGAAAAAAATTCCATTGAGGAGTATCCAATATATCAGTCTCGGTACTCACGCAACTCAAGTATTCGGAGTGAGCATTCTTTTGGGTCTCTGCGCCAGACGCCGTTATTCCTTCAGGGGCAATATTCTTCTCCAAATCGAATACCTCCTCGGTATCGACATTCATACCGCCGTCAGTCGCGTTAACATGCCAGACACAGACTGAAGAAGCAGAGGCATTTCACTCCGCTACCAATGCCATACAGTCAGTGGACTTATAGTGTCGAAGGAGTTGAAGCCAGTGCCTTCTCCATATACACCAGGCTTTGACGCCAATGCCCGATGCGACTATCATGCTGGGGCACTGGGACATTCAACTGACGACTGTAAGGTACTCCCGAGTAAGGTTCAGACTCTGCTAGACTCCAAAATGATTTCATTCACACCTTATGGCATTCAAATCAATTCTTCTTCATCCAATCGCGCGGGTTCATCAGTCCTGGTTATGGAAGAATTCACCGAGATTGGATATGAAAATGATCCACAGACCGATCTCGAAAGCCGATTTTGAAGATGGTTAGCTCAAATGGCAAATAAAGAGGAAGTCATTCCCATGAGTATCAAACTATTTAGTTATTTGCATTTATCACTTTCCTTGATTATTAAAGCATGTTTACATGTAAGAACTTGTTATTTTGAACGTTTAATGCAACAATAATGTTTATTTTGAAGAGATCCATTCGCTTCGCTCATTTTTAAAACTGTTTATTATTTTCATAATGCCAATACTAATGGATGGAGGATGACGATAAAAATGCAATCATCTCCTGCCATATGCTTTGGAATGAAAACCCTGCTAATGATATAAGGCATTGTTTCAACACCGAAGATAACCTCTCGTTAACCCTTTTGAGCCTCGAAGTCAAAAACTCATTTTTTTTAACCTGGGGCAGGGTTACTATCAATCAAAGCGACCAAGCTTCCAAACTATCAAAATATGAGTGGGTACAAATAAATTTTGACCCCCAAACTTTCAAAATAACCTCACAAAAAAGGGGTGGGTACAAACAAACTTTGACATTTATGCCTTTTTGCTTCTTAAATCAAATCACTACTTACAAAGGACCTTGTTGAAGCAGAGTTTATTTCAAAAGCAAACTCGGTGAGATAGTGTTTCCTGACTCCTAGAGCCATGCTCAAAGTTCGCATTGGCGTTATAAAAAGGAAATTAATGCCATATCCTAACTAGTGATTTAGTCACAAGTTATTGCGATATGCTTTTTCAATAAAACTTCAAAACAAACATGATGTTGTACTAGCAATTTCGGAATTTACACTTTCTGCATGTAAATACTGCTTGATGTCATAGAAGTTCGCAAACAGCCACGAGAAGTTCAACCTCTAAGATATGGAGCTCTGCTGAAGATAGTCATTTCAAAATATCAGTTCGGGGCATACTGCCTGAAGATCATGATGAATTGGGGAAAGTTATTCCTCAGTTGTTGCGAATAGATTAACCCTGAGGGGCAAGATCGAAGACTCAGTACACAGAATACCGACAATCTGAGCCAGTTACGTCGAGATTCTACCAATCTCTTAAGATTTAGAAGACATTGGAACGATTGGGATGCCAAGTCTTCTGTAAAATCCTTTTGAGATGATTTATTTTCGTAGACCATGCAGTCTGGGGCATTCGAGAATCGAAGACTTTTCCAATAGTTGATATTTGAAAATGGCGACTACCATGCAAGACAAAGCTACATTAACTTTGCAGCATCTCTTCACCTAATTTCCCGAAGATATTATAATAGTATGATAACTCCCCAGCAAGTTTTCACTCTAGGAAGTCATGACGATTCCCCAGTGAATCATTATTTCAAGCAATTATGACAGGATCAGTGTAAAATTTCAGCATCTGGTTGACCTAAGGATCCCTAGTGAATCCCCTCGGTCTCAACTTCCCCCGATGAAGCGAGCGTTTATTTCACTCCTCATGTTTTCTCAAATTTCAATTTTCCTCGATAGTGGATGTTTATTTCATCCCCATTGAAGTCTACTCTGACGTCTACAACTATAATAGGGGTACAAGTTTCCCCAACAAAGTGGATATTTATTTTATCCCCGTGAAGCCTCGTCTATGACATATACTACTACATTCTCACTTTGGATTATCTCAGTTATAGCGGATATTTATTTTATCCCCATGATGCCAACTATTGCTACTTTACTTCAGCTTGTTTCAGTTATTGAGGATATTTATTTTATTCCCATCAAAGTATCTTCGAACACGAGTTTGATCCGTTCCCAGTGGATCTTTCTCTTCCAAAAGCAAACAGATTCATCTTGACGATCCTCTAAGTGAAGATATGATATTATATCCCCGAGTGGATTGCTATTTCCCCAGAGAAGTTGGAACTGTTGGTGCCACCTTGGATTTCTATACAAGATTGACAGATGTATCTCTCGTGCAGAGGATGGACGGGCTTCCTCGACGTTTTCTTTCATCTCCTGTTTTCTTTCTTCTTTTTGTCAGCATGAGTATAAGCATGGCATGACATCATTTGTATTTGCCTCTGTGTGTGTTTGCTTTCTGTTTGTTTCTTGTCGCTTTATCTTGATCTTTGTTTGTGTTTGCACCATGTTTTGGGTTTGTCCGATCTCTCCAAATAGAATCGTCAGTCTTAGGCAGAAAACGCTATTCTTTCTGAGTTTTCCCATAGAGTTCAACCCTCGTGGATGATGGTTATTTCAGTTATCTTTTTCCGTGCTTGGATAAGATAAATCGTCGTTTGAGTTCATTCCTCATTGGTAGGTCTTGTTTGACTGTTTCTTTCTAGCTTGATCCTAGATTGAACTTTGGTCCCTGGGGATACCACCTTTAACTTTTTAGTCTCCAAACCTATTTTTGAGCGTGCATTTATTTTACATTGCGTCTCATGGATTAATATTTTATAGATCCTCTTTGAAGAATCTGTTCTCCAACAGTGATTGATTGGAACGACGTCTCCGTGGAATCTAAAGCCAAACAACAAGTGGCAGCCTACATCCAAAATTTTACTCAACTATATTGCATACACAACTCATTTCTACTCTCAGTCAGTCATATCTGCCAGACTCTCCGACGGTGCTGCTCTCCAGTGAAGTGGATCTCTCCAGACTCTTCGACGGTGCCGCTCTCCAGTGAAGTGGATCTCTCCAGACTCTTCGACGGTATTGCTCTCCAGTGAAGTGGATCTCTTCAGACTCTTCAACGGTGGCTCTCCAAGGAAGTGGATCTCTACAGAATCTTCAATGGTGGCTCTCCAAGGAAGGTGTATCTCTCCAGAATCTTCAACGGTGGCTCTCCAAGGAAATGTATCTCTCCAGACTCTTCGACGGTGATGCTCTCCAGCATGAAGTGCATCTCTTCAGAATCTTCGAAGGTTTGCTCTCCAGTGAAGTGTATATATACATCACACTCTTTGACGACGTCACTCATCAGTGAAATTGACTATTTTGCCACTTGTTGTGAAACTTTTCTTTCCCTAGTGGAGACTGTCTTTCTGAATCAACCTTCACTAAGGATCTTTTCCTACCTGAACATTATGAACAATCTCTTTATATACAATCCTTTGGAGCTCATCTTTCGATCCTACTGCCATGTGGATCCTGCTTTATTTCTTAGACGACAACTGGTCATGCTTGAACCTGTTGAGTCGTCGCTCTGGTTTCCCCAGTGTTGTTTCTTTTCCCCAGTGCGTCTGGTCGTCCCCAGTGAGTTTGTTGCTCATTGAGTTCGTCTTCCGCTCTGTGTTCGCTTTGTTTTCGTCTGCATCTTGCATTTTATCATTCCATCATTTTCATCATGCTAGAGTTCATGGCATGTCAGCATTAGGTTTAGTTTTGTCCATAACATTGCATGATCATTGCATCTAAGGGCAAAATTTTCGGTTATCTGTATTTAAATATCTCTCACCATGACCTAATGACGATCTTCATCGCCTTGTCATCCGGTGAGGATATTTAAATAGGGGCAACTGTTGTACACCAAAATTTTCCCTTAGATTCAGTGATCGTCTGCATAACATCTTAGGTCAATCATTCGTGCATAACTAACCTCTTTACCTAGTTTTTGTCTGTTTGTTTCATTTGTGAATATAGGTACTGTTGCAGAAGATTCAAGACTTGAAGGTTGTGCTGTATGTGTGGAGGTTTCCCTGGTCCTTGCAAGATGTGTGTGGATTCCTGTGAGATTGTGCCCTTTCTCTTTCTGGTCCCTAAACCACCAAACCTCTCTTTCCTCAGATTTCTCAAAAGACTCCCCGCGGAAGATTAAGTCATATTACCCTTTGATATGGAAATTAGTCCCTAGAGACTGGTCACTGGTTGTGTGGTAATTATACTGCAAGATGTCATATCCCCCCTCTGTAAGCTCCTCAATTTGAAGATATATGTCTGCTCTACGTTCTAAAACGTTGGTTCATTAGGAAAGTCCACGTTGGAAGGAAGTAAGAAGGTTGAGTTACATCATTCATGCGTTCTAATTCACATGCGGTTCCAGCATGAAACTCAGGACCGCTGCTTCAAGAAGAATTTTATATTCTTGAAGCTGGCAAGTACTCTTCAAGTAATTTTGAGGATCATTGGGAAATTAAAGGCTCAAGATGTTTTGACCATTTGTTGAAAGTTTGAGTAATCTCTACAAATTCTTAAAGTTTCGTTTGTTAACATTGACGTTAAAGAGGTGGAATGTTATAGCCGGTTGGGCTGAAGAACTTTAGTTCTTGTTTCTATTACAAAGGCCTATGGCTTATACGTTCCAAAACTCGTGGAAAAATATAAGTGTTGTTTAGAAGATTTAAGTTCATGTTGAAGTACAAGCTATATTTACAAGATGTTTCCTCATGAAAAATCAATTGGGTTCAAGGCTTTTGTTTTAGTTCAAGTTCGCAAGACTTGGTTTCATTTCAAGTTCTAAATCATTTTGGTTTGTAACTTTGGTGTCAAGTTTGCTTCAAAGAGGTTCAAGTTATCTCAAGCCCACTTTGAAAGGTTTATATCCAAAGCATACGAGGTTTCAAATTTAGTTCAATTTCTATATTGTATTACCAAATCCAAAATTCAAAATCATAAGGGTTTGGGTCGCCTTTTCCCCTCCATTTGAAACTCAATTCTAGAGGGTGAAGTAAAATCCAACACAATCAAGAACTATTTACAAGAATACATTGTTATACTTGATTCAATTTACAAATTTCCAAATACAAATGCAGGTCGCCATCTCAAGAATTCAATTAGATCCCAAAAAAAAAATATAATAAAAGTTCACATTTGAAATATTAGATTTCACTCGCTACAAAGGTACAAGAAAATCACAAGGAAACACATGAGGCTATTAAGCCTAAAAAGATGAAGATGTGGCAGCTCTGTTCTGACCACGCTGCTGCTAAACATTTCTCCAAGACAACCTTGAATCCATACCAAGAATGATGCTATGAATTTCGTTTTAAAAGTTAAAGCCATTACAATAGTAGTCAGAACCTAAAAAGGGTTTTCACTTGCCATCATTGTCTAATGGAATCTAAAAGTAAGCATTCACCATACAACATTTCCTTCATCAAGTTCAAGAGCAAGCATGAAACTTCAACATCTTTCACACATTAAATTTGAATTTAATCAAAGATTACAAGATGGATTCAATAGTCCAAGACTTTCATGTTACAAAAAAAGGATCTCAACCCATACTTACAAAACTCAATACCAAGGTTGCAAATGTGTTCAAATACAAGAGCAATTACAAATTTATAAGGTAATCACATTACATTTTACAAGAAAAAGAGATCCAAAGCACAAAGAACTTCACAATCTCACTCATGGTACTCTCTAACATCACCACCAACATATCCCGACTTAATTCCGCCAATTTCAAACTATACACCATAATAGCTATATCCCCATTGGACGGCCGTTGTAGAAAAATAAACTTGGCTACTATCAGGGGTGAATATGGACTCAATTATTGTAGGGCCACTGTTGAAGTTAAATGGCTTGAGAAGACATTACGTCTTTCTTACAAGGTCTAATTGACCCTCTTAGTGAAGTTGATGTCAAAGAGGTTAAAAGACTTGAGAAGAGTACAAATCGTGATGTTGAAACTGTAGAGTATTTCCTGAAACGGAAACGCAAATCAAATGTTGAAAGTGCTAAGGTGCTTGAATCTTTTTCATATTTGAGAATATAAATAATCTTGCTCATACCTTGATGATTGAAAGAAGCAATGAATTCTGTTATGCTTCCTGCCATGGATAAAATCGTCCAAGCTTTATGTACCATGGCCAAGAACAATGCGCATATCTCTACATCTCTGCGCTTTCTCGCACTCGTGGACAACTAGATTCACCAACCACCTCAAGGAAGGAAATGGTGATATTGGCTGTGAAACAAAGCTGAAAAAAGGGAACGGTCTCAATTCAATCATGGGTCAATACTTCACAGGTGGAAAGGTTGAGTTAGCTGAAAACTTCTGCATTCAAAAAAAGATTCCCATTAACATCATCAAATCGAACGTTTAGGGAATCAAATTAAACATGGAAATAATTGCTAGTATGTCTGGACACGTTGGGATCGAAAAGGAAAATAGTATTCATCACCAAGAGAAGCAAGTTTTTTTTTCCAAAACAATCAAGCAGACATCACTTTCTTTCCAAAATCGTGTTGACATCACGTTCTCATTACAGTTAAATATGGCAAGATGAAAATGGGAACAGTTTTATTACACAAATCATGGTTAAAACGTGAATGATTTTGTTTCCAAAAGAAACTCCAAACAAATCAGACACAATTCATTCATTTCCAAGTCAATTACTAACATGTCCAAGCATGCCATAACGGAAAAGGAAGTATAATCAGGAAATCTCTGCAATTAATCAAACATGTCCTAAACAACAATCGAAAACTTTCCAAAACCAAAATAACATAATCAGACGGAATTCAACAATTGCGAAAACAATACAAACATGCTCACACCAAATTGGAAACGTCATCACACAAAGAATCAACAGGGTGTCTTGTCACATTTACTTCGAAATCAAGTGTGAGCCTATATAAGGAGAGAGGAACTCACACGCATAGGGGGTACTGGAAGCAAACACAAAGCACAAACCATTTACAATACTTTACCAACCAACTCATCAACCAATTCACCACCTAAACATCAAACCCATTCATCAACATACCAAACCAGACATCATTATTCACACCAAGAAATTCACAAACTCATACACAGCAAGAACATACACACTGATTAAAAGAGCAACAACATCATCTGAGACAAGCATGCACACACGATGGCAAAAACAAGTTTGTAGCAACAGCAATACAACATCACGCACACCGGGAATCAACATCAACAACACACGGTCGAAGAAGATAGGAACAGAAGGAAAGACTCGCCATTGAAGCCGTCGCAGCCGTCGCCACCATCGCCGGCCATCTGTCCCGTTTATTTTTATTTGCTTCAATCATAATATCTGTAATATATAACCATAAAATCATAGTGAAACATTGGGGTATTGAGCTTGCTGGGGTTAGGGTTTGATTGATTTTGATTGTTTGATCGGAGAAGGTGAGAGCGGCGGTGGCGATTAGGGTTTTCAAAACCCTAATTATTGAGAGGAGAGATCTCGAGAGAGAGAGAGAGAAGAATCGAGAGATGAGAGGCGAAAGGTGGAAAGGATGGAGTAGAGAGGACAACATTCTCTCTTTCTCTCTGTTTGTTTCGTTTGTAATCACGTACACACACCCACACGTTCCTATCGTGCACCCTTGGCGTGTTTGCGTTAGATTTTAGCATAGATGCATCAGTCGGCTGGGATCTGAGGGTCTGCGATAGACCCTCTCCCCCGCATCACACCTAATCACTCCATAATCACTTAATTAATCTTTTTTTTAAAATCAATTTAACCATTTTTAGTAAATAATTTCTTTTTTTAATAATAATCAAATTTATTCTTTTTTAACTAATTTAAATAGGGAACTTTTTCTATTTTCTTTTTATATTTCATAACTTCACTTTTTTATCAATATAACTAAAATGTAACTAAGAAATTTTGATTAACTTTTAAAACCTTTTTTAAAAAAATGATAATTAAAACTCGTCATTTAAAATACTAATTAAAAAAAGAAATCTCTTTCTAAATTAATAATAATAAACTCTTAATACTTTTAAAACTAGAATAATACATTTCTAAGAATTTTATTAACTTAATATAACTCTAATTTTAGATAATAATAAAACTTTTCATGATAGTTTAAAACAAGTTAATCTTTTGTCAATAAACCTTAAAATCAAAACTCGTTAGATCCCTCACGTTTGAGTGTACGCTTGCATGTTTATTTATCTTATCCCTGCTTGATATCATGTCGTTGTATGCTTACTTCTATTCGAATGATTGTTATTACTGTCAAAACCCTTTCAAAAATAAAAAATTCTCGATCCAACGTCGAGTCCATTTTCTACCCATATAAGTCGATTGCCTTTAGGCATCGCATTCAACCTATCGGCCACTGTACACTAAAGCTAACCCACTTTGCTAGTGCGCACTAATAATCTAAGTTAGTCCCCCTCGACATTCCAAAGGAAAGGTACCTTAATATTGACTGCCATGTCATAGGACTAACCCTTAGAACCCTTGGCCTTAGGATTCAGAGTCGCCGTACTCGACGTCTCGCCGTAGACACTTAGAATCTTAGCCTTAGGATCGGAGTCGCCGCACTCTAAGTAAATGCTCCGCCGCAAACATTTACAATCCTACCCCTCTTAAACCAACCTACAACTTTAGAGTCGCCGCACTCTATGTAAGGTCTTGTCTTAGACTTTACCTCCCTCTTGGAACCTTGACCCCGTCAAGAAGTTCCTTGTTTCAGAACTACGCATTACTCTGATTCTACTCCCGAGGATACGTAGGCACAAGGTGCGATACCTTGTCGAGTATACTTAGATACTAACCCCTAGGGTTTTTCAGCCTTTAGCATAGCACCCTTAGCAAGCGATTGAGAGATAACATAAATACTAACAAGAGGTCCCGTAGAGTACTACGGACGTTTAGGATGCTAATACCTTCCCTAGGCGTAACCAACCCCCGAGCCTTAGATCTTTAGGTTTTTTCGCTTTTGAACCTTTCCTTTGGATAAATCAAAGATGGTGGTGAACATTTAAAGAAATGCGATCCTAGTTCATTAATAACTATGGTATCCAATTCTCACCGTAACAGACATTGAATTAGTTCATGAAAGTGACTATGAAAGGCCAAATACGCATAAACACTTCAATAAAAAATCTTGTGACACAAATTGGTTATTTTTTCAAGCATCTACTTGATGTGCAAACCAATGCCAACACTCAAATTAACTCAAATGAACACAACAAAGTTAGTGAAAAAGGCAATGATGAAAATAACAAAGAAGTTGTTATTGAATCAAAAAAGGAAGAAAGTGGGAAAGATGCTGAAGAAAAAGAGTTGAAAAAAGAGTTAATTGAAAAGGAAGAAACAAAATACAAAAAAAAAGTGAGGAAAATCGAAGAAAAAAAATCCACTTATTCAAATTTTGCCTTTCCACAGACTCTAACCAAGAACAAAAAAACAGTACTCTAGGTTTGTAGATATATTCTCAAAATACTGAAGAAAAATATATCATTCTATAAAGCCTTGGAGCATCTGCCTTCCTATTTCAAATTCATAAGATAAAATAAGAAGAATGAAATAATATATATTAAGGAATCCTGATCTTACCGGATCAGAAATGGATCAGCAGTTAGCAACACGTCGTGAGCTTCTTTATTTGCCTGTGGTGGTAAAGAGATGGGGGGTGTACCTGCAAGGTACTCCGATGCCAAAGTCAGAGATGGAGTAATCAGTGCAAGTACAGAGAAAATGTGTAAAGAATAGAATACCTGGCCCTCTAGTGAAAGAGAGTATTTATAGTGTTCCCCCAGCGCAGGGCCAACGGTTACTTGGCATTGGGTTGGATCACAAGGCCCAATACGAGTAACTGCCAGAGCTTAGGTGGTGTAGAGAAGACCAGCACGTAGTCTTCATCCTGGATCAACTGCCCCGTGATCTTCGGAAGGTGGGCTGACCAGTTCTTCCGAAAGTGGGTAGCTGCCTGATGACGTGTCACCGTGTGAGGGGCACGTGGAGTGCGTGGGGGAGATGTGGGAGAGCTCCCCGGGCACGCAGATGGGCTGGACCTTAATTGGGCCCTCCTCGACGAAGACTTGGGTTGGGCCATGCCTAACGTTGGGCCAGCTTTAGGCCCAGTCCATAATAGAAGCCCCCCAAGTCGTTGCTCCGAAACGGGAGCAATGACTTAAGAGTCAGCCCAATCGTCGAGGACCCGTCCAGAGGGGCGTCAGGGTGTCCAAAACGCCGAGCTTGGGTGTCATATGTGTGGCCAGGAGTAGGAAATGCTCGACGAGACAAGAGTTCGCGGGGAGGTTTGTCTGCCAGACGTTCTACTGGCCCTTCCTCTAGGTATGTCTCCGTTTGGTGTCATGGCCGACAATGCAGAGTAGGCTAAAAGGAACGACACGCCCGGTCAGCGGGCATGAGGGGAAGTTGAAAGGACACGTCTGGTGTCTTCCTATGCCACGTTTCACGCATAACTAATGCCTAGGGCGGCTACGCATAGGGGCACTTGAGTGCCTAGTGCTGCCTCGCTTCCCGTGCTAGGATTATAAATAGGGGAAAAGCTTGCTTCATTTTCACGCTTCCTCTTCATTCCTCTCAGAGTTCTCTCCAAATCCCTCCAAGTCTTCAGATCGTGTTCATCGTCACCGCCGCCGTCGTCTGTCACTCTCCGTCGTCCAACTCTTCTTTTATCAAGTAAGTTTCTGTCTCCTATCTCCAGTATTACAAATTTATCGTTGATTTTCTAGGGAGCACATAGGATTTTAGGGGGGACGCATGAATGTTCCGGCAACTTTCATGGAGTTTCCGGCGGAACTATGAGTTTTTCGGCCGTGTTCATGAAGTTTTCGGCCAAGTCGCCGAGAAGATCCCGAGGATTCCGGGAATTTCATGAATTTCCTGATGAAGGCCCCGAGGACCTGTGATGAAGGTCACAAGGAGCTGAGATGAAGGTCTCGGGGAGCCATTCGCTCGCAAGTGTACGAGTATTACGAAGGGGTCTAGGCATGGCAACGGGGCGGGTCGGGGGCGGGTTTAGCTAGCCCCACACCCGCACCCTCCTCCCTGTTATAGACCCGCCCCCGCCCCCAAACCCAATCGGGGGTGAAAATTTAGCACCCAAACCCACGCCCGATAGAAACGGATTTGCCCGCACCCGCACCCGCCCCCACCCGCAAAAAAATATTTTTTTTAAATAATAATAAAAATTAACAATTTTATTAAAAACTTAACCATTTTAATAATAAACTTGTTTCTAAAGATGTGAGTTTGAGTGAATGGTGAGAAATGACGAATGAGGATTTTTAATTACTTGTTCAAAAGTGAATAAATATGATATAAAATAATTTAAATATGGGTATTAAAGTAAATATTATAAGACCGGGCGGGGGCGGGGGCGGGTGCGGGCGGGTAGTAGCATCCCCCCGCCCCCGCCCCCGCACCCGCAATTACAAACCGGGTTTTACCCGCACCCAATCAAATCGGGTTTCCCCCGTTAATTTTGGGTCGGGTCCGGGCAGGCCCCGGAGGGCCCAGGTTTTCTTGCCATGCCTAGAGGGGTCTCCGTCGAAGAGTCCCCCGCGTTCATGGGGGTTTTCTTGTGCGGGGAGCCTTCCTATCGAGGAGGTTCGCCGCGTCATGTCGACGGGGGTTTCTCCGTGGATGAGTCTTCACCGTCACAGAGGGGTTTGCAATTCTGTGTCGGGGAGAATTTTTCTGGGGCTCCTCGCCCCTCTCTTCGCCCTTTCACTTGATCTCTGGTGGTAGGGTGAATTTGATCTCGGAAGTCGAATTCACCGTTTTCCTCTACTTTTCAGGTAAAATGGCCGTAAGGATCGAGCAGGTCATTCATATCGACGACGATCCCGAACTCGACGCACCCGTCTAGCAAGCTAGCGTCGAACGAGTCTGCATGCCCGAAGATTGGGTCGGGCATGATCCCTTTAATGTCGGGTCGCGTTTTTCCGTTGACGACACGGATGCCTTCATGACATTCGAGGATATCGCTGTGGGCTCTTCTCCAAACTGGATGGTCTACAAGCCCAAAGAACAACATCGTATTTGCTCGAGATTCAGAGGGATGAGGTTCCTGATGTATGAGTTCGCATTTTGGAACACGGGTATCTGTCTCCCCTTCAGTGATTTTCATAGGGGAGTGCTCCACTGGTTGCGTCTGGCGCCTTCGTAGCTTCACCCTAACGCGATAGTGTTCGTGCGGGCGTTCGAGCTTGTGTACGAACACCTCCGTATTAAGGCCACGCTTCCTCTGTCCTTTCGCACCTTTCAGCTATAACGGCATTTGTCAATGGTCGGCATAGCTAGGTATCCCTAAAGTAGCCGAGGAAACTGTTTCGGGCGTACTTGGATTCTGTCTGCACCTTAAAGGAAAAGTTCTACATTGTCAAGGTCGTGTCGCATGCGGACGTCGACTCCCTATACAACCTTGTGACCAACGAGTAAGGCGAGGAGACATTATTGTCGAAGTGTCCCCTCGAGTGGGAGGAAGAAAACTTCAAGAAGGGCACGAAAAGCTACACCGTGAAGCATGGCGACCTGGACGCTGACGACCAGGAGTCATACAAAAAGATGGTTGACTTTTTCTCCGGCTTTACTCCTACTAAATGTGTTAATAAGGATGGGAGTTTCATCCTCGACGACCGTGGGGAAGTTTGTAGTGAGCCTCAATTTATTAACACTAAGGCTCTCCTCGAGTGCGAGTCCCACGAGGAAGCCTTAAGATTCTTAGGTAGTGATTACTTGCTTTGCTCGGGCGTCTGCCAATTTTCTTTTTATTTTCATACTGACTCACTTTCTCTGTTCACTGTCGCAGGTCAGCTGTCGAACGTATGACCCTATGGTAAATGGCCCGAGGATGTCCATCCCCCACCAGGCGAATGGCCATGGGGATGAAAGTGTTTTGACCTCTTTGGGCGGAGCCAGGAGCATGTCCCTGTGTCGCTAGCATTTGTCGCACTTCCTGGCGTGCTCCTTGGCGTCTTGCTGCATGGTGGGCCAATAGTATCCCGCCCGCAATGCTTTGCGGGCTAGGGACCTTTCGTCGAGGTGTTGCACATTGATCCCTTCGTGGATCTCCTAGAGTATGCTGGGGACCTTAGACTCCTCAACGCATTTGATGAGGGGAATGGAGAAACCTCATAAGTATAACTTGTCTTCGATGATATCATATGAGTAAGCACGTCGCCTGACCACGCTAGCATCCCTGGGGTCGTCGGGTAATTTCCCTGTGATGAGGTATTCGTATACCAGGGTCATTCAGCAGTGACCATTACCGATGGCGTTTACGTCGATGATCAAGGTAGGTTTCTCGATTCTTGGTCGTGGAAGTACCTCTTGGATGACGGATTTGTTCCCGCCTTTTTTCTTCGTGCTCGCCAGCTTAGACAAGATGTCTGCTCGGGTATTGTGTTCACGCGGGATGTGGCTTACTCATGAGGCTGTCGTTCTTGGCCTGGTACTCTCCCTGCACCTGGGAGGCCACTGTCTCATCTGCAAAAATCAACCAGCGAAAAGGAACAGAAGAGTCGCCACTGACCGTTATATATCCCGACGCAGGGAAAGGAAACGATCGAAGAAAACCTCAACAAAGGGAAAGGAATGGTCATCGCAACCATCATCTGGCTTCGGGAGTCGGTTACGCGAGAGGAAGGTATTAGCACCCCCTTGCGTCCATCGTACTTGATGGGATCCATGCTTGTTGTTATCGATCAAAGGGTGTAGGGTATCTAAAACTCAACTGCTAACGGGAACGGGAAAGAACAGGAAACGGAGAAACGGGGGAAAAAGAAAAGAAGTCACTCGATAGGACATCGCGTACTAGGCCTACGTATTCCCTCATGCAATGGGAAAGTCAGAGTCAACGTAGTTCGGAACACTACGGGATTGTGGGGGAAGTTTGCTCGCCAAGACATCATCATCTCGTGCCTACGTATCCTCAATCTTACTGGAGAGAGAAAGTCAGAGCAGTCGTAGTTTGACCTACGGGTCGGTTTTGTTTGTGTCTTTTAGGTGGAATACGTCAACGTTCACGTTCTAGCAGTTTAGGCGTTGCCACTCGTTGTGAGAGCCTTACGCGTTTACCTGTTTGCGGTAGAACGGAAATGACGCATCCATTATGATGAGAGTGCGTGAGATGAGAAGAGAATCCCGAAGGAAGAAGAATGGTTTTTTTTGTCTTTTAAGAAGAAGTGTTTTGATTATTTTGTGTTCATAACAAGTATTGCACTAAAGTCTATGACATAGGAACGAATGCCTCGCATGGTTGTCCTAACAGGACGTATGCTAAACACTCTAGAAAGGCGAAGGGAAACCCTTCTTCTTCCATTTCCCATGTACTTAAGGCTCATGGCGTACCATACTTGTTGCTTTTATTACATGTTTTGATTTTTGTTTTGAGATGAGAAAGAGACTCAAAGTGAAAAAAGGAAAAAGTCTAAGTGTGGGGGGGGGGGGGGGGGGGGGGGGGGGGAAAGACTAACAATCCTAATGTTGTCATACATCAATGTCCTATGGTTATGTGGGTGCATCAGAACCACCTAAGTCTAAAAGAACAGAGAGGGATAGCACTATCTAATGCTTATCCTACCTCACCTTAATCAAAGATTAAGGATGAGCTAGGATCCCTAGGGGACGTGAGAAAATTCTGCACAAACAAGCATTATATCATGTTATTCGCAAAAGAGAAATAGTAGTGAAAGAGATGAGAGATGGGAAAAGAGATGAACATGGATAACCATCCACATGTTCAAGTACCTTACCTCTTCCCCTACACAAAAGGTTAGTATATCATCAATCACAAGTAATGAATTCAAGTGAAAGAAGCTAAACAAAGCACAACTATTTGCTTTAAGAAGACAAATGAAGAAGAAAGTAAAATTCAAACCAAAAGAGAAAGGTCCTAATGGTTAAGGGACAATAAAAGTCAGTATGTACATGCTAAGGTACCGTACTAATGTAAACATGCCATATGAACACAAACAATGGCAAACAATGTTGAAACAAATCACACAAATGCAAGTGAAACATCAACAAGGTAATATGAATGCAAATGGATCATGAATATGGATGAATGTACATGTAAGCATCAAGGTCAGAATTAAATGACATTTAAGAATGCATATGAATGTCATTGAATGACCATACAAGTCATGGATGTAAGTATTAAAAGAAATAACAGTAATGCATACTTGTAATGCAAGCAAGAGATGAAGATGCAAGATGAAAGATCATGTAATAGGAATGCAAGTCAGTGGATTATGACATTTAAAATGAAATTTGGAGGTCAATAATGGAAGCATAAAGTCTACACAAGTCTCACATTGAAGCACATTGAAGAAGAAGAACAAACTAGTTAACACAAGTTCAAACGATGCACACACTAGCTAAAACAAACCAAAAGAAGTCATGTAAGTGAAATGGATCATGCATGAGCATACAAGTCAGTATCATATCACACTTTAAATGAAGTTGAAATCAAAATGGAAGACCTATAATTTTCATACACAACTCATGTCATTACTTGTTAAAAGTTAAGGGCAAAACACAACCAAAATTGTCAAGTGTAGATGACTTATGAAATGAATGAAGATAGATGAAGTTAGAATGAGTCAAGAGCATATTAGAAATGTCAAGGTCAGAGGCTATTGACCTCTAATATGTCTCATACAAAACCTAAAAGAAATGGAAGACATACATCATATAAGGTACAAACAAAATTAACAAACAATTGTTCAATTTGGAGGTGACATACCAAAGTATGAATGTATGAAACAAATGGGCATTTTTTATGAGTCAATTGAGTATTTACAAGTATATTCACATATTATGGGTCCTATGAGATCATGTGCGATGGAATGATGCAACAAGTAAAAGCATATTACATAAACAATGGGAGCTAGCACAAATTGAACAAGTGAAGACAATTTGTGGTCATGTGAATTCAATTAGGTGAAATGAAGTTATGAAGCACACATGAATGATTAGAGATGATCTAAAAGAGAAAGTGAGTCAAGTTTGGATAGCTTTTAGGTCCTATAAGTCTTCATGAAGATGTGATGTGCAACACATAAGAAAAAGTAGACAAAGAAAGATCAAACACCAAGTATCAATCCATGTTCATGTAAGTCTATACAAATCAATCAAAGTTAGGTGTTAAAGACTTATAATTTGGTTTTAAAAGACCTATAAGGATGCCTAAACATGTACATAAATAAATTCATAAGTATCATGGTGAATGGTTACACAAGGAACACAAAGCCCTAGTACTAACAATCTAAACATCTACACAAAAAAGATGTACTTCAACAATCAACACAAGCATGATTAAATGTTGTAAAAATTCAAAGGAAACAAGTGAGATGGAGTGCAATCAGAGGCTAAAACATATACAAAATTATGAGCAAAAATTCATTTGTTATCATGTTTAAACAAGACCTATAACATGCTCTATAATCATTGAACAAACACGTACAAA
This sequence comes from Lathyrus tuberosus, assembly GCA_022829125.1. NCBI lineage: Eukaryota > Viridiplantae > Streptophyta > Magnoliopsida > Fabales > Fabaceae > Lathyrus > Lathyrus tuberosus. The sequence continues at coordinate 17,218,303 of JALAZF010000076.1, forward strand.
ATAGCATTCAAAAGCCAATCAAACATCACCTAAAAAATCCTAAAAAAATGAATTATGATCATTAACATGCCCTAAAATCCAATACCAAATTCCATGCAAAAACCCCTCTTCTAAGTGTGCTTAAAAAATGAATTACCAAACATGTATCACAAGGAAGGTTCATATAAATGCACTTAAACGAAAATTCCCTAAAAAAATGACAAAATGACCAAATTTGCAATTAAAATTGATCAAAAATTCATTAAAGGTGTCAAGATGTTACATGAATATTTTTATAATTTTTTAATATTCACAGGTATTTTTAAAAATGCATTTTCAAACATGTATGCAAAAAAAACAAACAAAAATAGCAAAACAAAGGGAAGGGGGTGCAACATAGTAAAAAAACCATTTCCAATGCGCGCATGGGCCTATATTAGGGGTGCGGATAACACTTGGGTTATGTCCAATGCACGTGAAGCCTGATGGTTCATGATATGGTCTTCATTCAAAAGGGTTGACTCATTGAGGAACGTTGGATTAAATGAGTCAGCTAATATCAAACACTTATGCCAATCATGTGGCTGAGATTGGATGATCATGGCAAAAAAATTAAGGATTACGCACACAAATGGTTTATGGCCACTATTATCAGAGAAAAAAAAATAAATAACAAAAGCCAAGGGCACGTGACATAGAGGGTGCATTTTAATGCGCTGGCGTAATGGCAACCGTTAGATCATAATAAACCCACGGCCAGGATTATAACATGGAAATGGCCAGATTCAGTTAGGGTTCAGAGGAGAGAGACGCCGGAGCTCAACTCCAGTCATCTTCTCCGGCGAGAGGGCCACCACGCACGGTGGCGAATTTTCCAGAAAATCAACATAACTACATCAAATTAATCAGCTTCTCACGTAGAGCACGAATCTAAAACCACTTTTCAAGTATCATACGCGTACAAGCCAAATCGAACCAATCTTTAAAAGCCCTAAAAATCAAGAACCTACATTTTGCCTAGCTCTTTCACACCACAACAATGCCTCTATAAAGAGGACCCAAGTAACCGTTACTTACACACCTAACCACCTATAGTCTCTAAGATTAGTGCAGGATGTTGAGAGGTGATTACCTGACCAAAGTTTTCCTCTGTGAACTTCAAGAAACCTGGAATTCTATCGTTCAAGCTCTTCAGATCAATGATAGGGCAAAATAAATGCCTGGAAAACTTCTAATATTGATGAAACTCGCAAAAATGTTGCACTGACGAGAACTGGATCTAGAGATATAGCAGTCCCAGTAGCTTTTCCTTATGAACAGAACCTAGGAGAAGGATCGGCGATGACGATTGTGAAAGAAGCTGGGAAAAATCACTTCATAGAAATGAGTTTTTGAAGCTCTCATCAATGGAGGTACCAAGAAGAAGTTTGTGATTTTTTCTCTACTCAAGCTCTGAAATCGTTGTAACTCTATTAACCAAGGGTAGTTGAGAGATTATATAGGTTGTTAGAATGCACTAATCAGGGTTAGAGTATAGTTAGGACTTTGGTTAAAGGAGATTAGAAAAGTGAGAATAGTTATGGTGGTAAGCACTTGGTACGGGTTAGATTTACGGTTTTTTTTGTGTGTGTGTTAGCTCACTATTATTAGTGTGTACTGAATTATGATGAGTAGTGATGATGTGAGAATGGTTTGAAATCAGTTATAAGCATGGTTAATGAAAGCTTAAAAAGATGAGAGTGAGGTTTGTCACGAGTTTGGTGGTTATGTATGTGTATTATGGTCATCATGGAATGTACTACAATGATGATAATGATGATGTATACTGTTAATGCTAGTTGGTGCAGTAAGACAACTTGCTTGCTAAGTTTCTTTTCTCTTTTTGTTTTTCATGGCTATATGGAGTATGGTGAAAGAATGTGCATGGGATGTAAGGTTTTGGTATGGTTATTTGAAGCAAAGGGAAGGACACATGCGCATACATCAAGGATGTAAGGTCATGATACTTTGTTTTGAATTTTAGAATGAAGAGGAATATGGTTGGTAAACTTGCATAGCATGAACACTTAATGTGCCATATCCATATTAGTGACTTTGGAGCAAAATATCTTGATGGATAGTGGCTCATTTGGCATGATTTTGGTGTCTTTGGGAAGAGGGTATGGAGTAGAACAACCTTGATGTCAAAAACAATTGAAATGGGAGCCTCTAAGACATTCAAAAATGGGAGCCCCAAAAAAATCAGAAATAAACTAACTCTTATGCAAAACCCTAATTTGGTCCCCAACAATTAGGAGAAAATGGTTGATCCTCAGAATCCAAATTCCTCTAACTATGATGTGGATTGACTCCAACCAAGATGACTTATGTGATGAGATGATGTCAAAGACCTAAGGACCCTACTCATGGAGGTGTCTCAAGCTCAAAAGGTCAAAACCCTAGTTGATGATCAGCCATTATGATAATGCACTCTTCCTTCAATCTTTGCCGAATTTAAAACTCTTGATAACCTGATGGACCATATGGGTTATCTTGGAGATATGACAAGCTTCAATGGATTGATGAATTATTATCTCACTCTTCTTGCCTTGCACAATACAGAGATGGTGACACTCTTGATACCATGCCTTATGAGAGCTAATGATGCATATGCAAATGTTTATGTCCTAGATGCAAATGAAATGTGAAGCCTAAGCCACCTATTGGGTATAAATAAAAGGGCAAATTTTGAGGTGTTACAGCTGCCCCTATTCAATCAACTGTGGACCTGAAGGGATGAGAGCAGCGCTTTCAGACATCCGAGGTAGATAGGGATAGAATACCAACAGAAACTGAAAATTTGCACTCTGGGGTATAAACTAGGGTAGAAGATCTGATGAGTGTGGAAGAATCTTCTGGGGATAACAAGGAATAAGTGAGATTGGGAAATATGATATGGAGAATACACGACACAGACTGGTGTTTAAAATCACGAGGTATGATGAGCATCGGAAGATGACACTCACCAGTATCAAAAAGGGAAGATGATACAGACACGCAAATGTGTACTGAAGAGACGATACTTACCGGTATCGAAAAAATGATACTTACCGGTATCACAAGAAAGATATAGACACGGATGAGTGTTCTGAAAATACGATACTTACCGGTATCGAAAGATGATACTTTCCGGTATCAAAGAAAATATTGAATTAACGATACTTACCGGTATCGAAAGGAAGATTGAATGAACGATACTTACCAGTATCGAACGATGATACTTTCCGGTATCAAAGAAGGAGAGAAATGACGATGCTTACCGGCATCGAAAGATGATGCTTTCCGGCATCAAAGAAGGAACGAAATGACGATGCTTATCGACATCGAATAACGTTGCTTTCCAGCATCAAAGAAGGAACGAAATGACGATGCTTACCGACATCGAAAGATTATGCTTTTCGGCATCAAAGAAGAAACGAAATGATGATGCTTACCGGCATCGAAAGATGATGCTTTCCGGCATCAAAGAAGGAACGAAATGACGATGCTTACCGACATCGAAAGATGATGCTTTCTGGTATCAAAGGATGATATGAAATGACGATGCTTACCAGCATCGAAAGATGATGCTTTCCGGCATCAAAGAAGAAGTTGAAATAACGATGCTTACCGGCATCGAAAGATGATACTTTCTGGTATCAAGAGGAAGTTCAGAAACTAATGAGTGTACTGAAGATACGACACTTACCGGTATCAAAAGGAAGTTCGGACACTAATGAGTGTACTGAAGAGACGACACTTACTGGTATCGAAAGATGATACTTTTCGGTATCAAAAGGAATTGAGGGTATACTGGCATCCTAGTCAGACAACTCTACTAGGGGACAAAGACCAAAAAGGGAAGAGGGACCAATCTACTACCCTAGGGATTTATTAAGGTGCCTGCTAGAAGGCTACAATTCCATCGTTCTGATGGGGATAAGAGAGGTCTGAATAGATAACTCTGCAGGGGAATACCAGTATGATGAACAAGTTCATTGGCAACTTCACCGGGGATAAGATAAGACTGGTCCTCCTGGATTAAACCACTTTCTGTTGGGGGACCGTCGGGTATCAAGAATATCCAAACCTGGCTTATGCTTCAAATGCATATGTTTGAATTTTTCTATGGCGTAATGCTCTATGCGAAATGGAAATGCTACGCGTTTTGAGGATGCAATGCAATGATGATTACTATATGTAAGATGCAAAGAGGCTCCTCTGCAAAATAAATGTTGAGGATATGAAGGCAACTCCACTGGGGATGACAAACTTGATTGTCCTCAGGGTCACAAACAGCGTTGAGGAGGACAAATCGAGCGGCCCTCCCGATCCAAACCTCCGCTGAAGATGAAATCAGAAAAGAATTTCCACTCCGTTGGGATTAAGAATGACGACTGAAGGTGATGGAACCTGAAGACCTGATACGGAAAAGGCGCCAATAACCATTGGGCTTGGAGTCTATCGGGGATGATAATTAGCAACTCTGCTGAAGAAGTGATCACTGATCTGATCTTCTGACTTTCTGTGGGGAATAGATCAACAACCCGGCTAGGAGGGATGTTGATACATCTGGACCCTGAATCACGGAGAATGATGACTTTGCTGGGAAGACGACATCTGAACCGGTCCTGCTCGAGGGGAGCCTGTAACCATAGGACTCCGCAGGGGAAATGACGAGCTCATAACCTGGCTGCTGGGGAATGACAACCTTCTACCTGACTACTGGGGAATTATGATCAACTAAGTCTCTGCTGAGGAGGGGAATGCTTCCTGACTTAATGAGAAAATTATATCAGCACTATGTGTGGAGGGAAGTTGGTCTCTTGCTGCGGATGCCATCCTGCTTGGAGAGCAAACAAATCATCCTTGCCCTGTCCGGGGCTTGAATTCTTATTGGAGTAAAGATAGATCCAATCATGGCAGGGGAAACCAAGCCTCAGGACTCTTGCTGGGGAGGATAATAAGAAGACATAACCTCTGTCAAGGATGATACCGCCTTGATTGTTTCTGTTGGGGAGATACTCCTTCTCAGATCTGAGCAATTTCATCAGTGCTGTGAGAAGGGAAAATGGTCCTCGACTTGCACACTGACCATTGAGTACGGATACCTGTACCTGCAAACACAAAAAGATACACACATACGTTCCAGGGTATTGTATGGTATGAATTCATCCACCCAGGGCACTCAGCATTCAAAGCAATTTTAAATGTTTTCACGCATATTCATGTGGAGCTTCATTGTTTTCAAATGCAATGTTTATCAAGAATTGGGACGTTCTTTGCAATCAAAACTGTAAAAAATGAAAACAAAAAGGAAAGCTCTATGAATGAAAATAAATTTATTGATTGGATAGCCTGTAAGTAGGCGTTTACATCTGGAAGCAATTCCTAGAAAGAGGTAATTGCATAAAAGAAAAAGAAAAGAAACTACACTAATGGCAATGTGAAGATGGGTTCCAATTGAGTTTCAATCCTGTTATGACTCGTATGTCTTCAAGATGCTCAAAATACTCTGCTTTCCGAGAATGGCGATTGAATTGATGCCTACCCTTGGAGATTCCCAGTTGTTGAAACGAGATGATGTACAGACTACTCAGATCGCAGCCTTTTGCTTTAATCCCTAACTTTTGCCTTGATCGCCCTTTACGGGTTTTCAATCCACCGAGATACCCTTTTTTGTCTAAGTTGCCTTTTCAGGTTTTTAACTTAGCGGGTTTACTCATTTTTCTTTTATATATCCCTAATCTTTGCCCAAACCTTTTTCTTTTTTCATGGTTCGCCGGGATGCCCCATTTTTGCCTGGACTTATTCTTTTTGCTGTCCAGTGGGTCTCTTTTATGCGAAGTATTTTTTAACTGCTTCTGAGTTCACAGGGGACGTAAAGTCTTCACCGTCCATAGTTGAAAGCATTAAGGCTCCACCAGAAAAGGCCTTTTTCACAACATATGGACCTTCATAATTCGGCGTCCATTTGCCCCTGTGATCTGTCTATGGAGGCAAAATCCGTTTTAGCACCAAATCCCCAGCCTGGAAACAACGAGGACGCACTTTCTGATCAAATGCCTTCTTCATTCTCCTCTGATACAACTCTCTGTGGCATACAGCTGCCATTCTTCTTTCTTCAATGAGGCTCAGCTCGTTGAATCTTGTTCCGACCCATTCAGCTTCGTCTAGCTTCACATCCATCATAACCCTCAGAGAAGGAATCTCAACTTCAACCGGTAAGACCGCTTCCATACCGTACATAAGTGAGAACGGAGTTGCCCTAGTTGACGTACGCACTGAAGTACGATACCCATGTAAAGCGAAAGGAAACATTTCGTGCCAATCTTTGTACATGACGACCATCTTTTGCACAATCTTCTTGATGTTTTTGTTGGCTGCTTCAACAGTGCCGTTCATCTTTGGACGATACGGAGACGAATTGTGATGTTCAATCTTGAAGCTCTGGCACAGCTCTTGCATCATCCTATTATTGAGGTTAGAACCATTATCAGTGATGATTCTTTCAGGGACCCCATAACAACAAACGATCTCTTTCTTAATAAACCGGGCAACCACCTGTTTAGTGACGTTTGCAAAGGAAGCTGCCTCCACCCACTTGGTGAAATAATCAATGGCGACTAGAATGAAACGGTGCCCATTGGAAGCAGTGGGTTCGATCTTGCCAATTATATCAATGCCCCACATAGCAAAGGGCCACGGAGAAGTTATAACATTCAACGGATTCGGAGGCACATGCACTTTGTCAGCGTAAATCTGGCATTTGTGGCACTTTCGGGCATATTTAAAACAGTCAGATTCCATGGTCATCCAGTAGTAACCTGCCCTCAGCAACTTCTTTGCCATAGCATGTCCGTTGGCATGGGTACCAAAGGAACCTTCATGCACTTCTTGCATTAACATGTCTGCTTCGTGTCTATCCACGCATTTGAGCAAGACCATGTCAAAATTTCGCTTATACAATACGTTATCCTCGCTTAAGAAGAAGCTGTCAGCCAACCTTCTCAGAGTCTTCTTATCATTGTTGGATGCCCCAGCCGGGTACTCTTGACTTTTCAAAAAGCACTTGATATCATGATACCAAGGTTTATCATTCACAACTGTCTCGGCTGCAAACACATACGCCGGCCTATCAAGGCGCGTCACATCAATCTTGGGCATATGGTTCCACCAATTCACTTTGATCATGGAGGACAACATTGCCAGAGCGTCTGCCATCTGATTTTCGTCACCAGGTATATGATGAAGCTTCACAGTAGTAAAGAAAGTCAACAGTCTTCTCGTATAATCTCTGTATGGGATCAGATTGGGCTGGTGAGTATTCCAATCTCCATTTACCTGATTGATCACCAATGCGGAATCTCCAAATATGTCAAGCATTTTAATCCTAAGATCAATAGCCTCTTCAATGCCCATAATGCAAGCTTCGTATTCAGCTTCATTGTTGGTGCATTCAAATGTCAATCTGGCGGTGAAAGGTATATGAGAACCTTTCAGTGATAATAACTACCCCAACTCCGCTACCATTCATATTAACGGCCCCATCAAACATCAAACTCCACCTTGAATCAGGATCTGGCCCTTCATCAACTAACGGTTCTTCGCAGTCCTTCATTTTCAAATACATGATGTCTTCATCAGGGAATTCAAATCTCATCGGCTAATAATCATCAAGTGGCTGTTAGGCAAGATAGTCGGACAGGACACTACCCTTGATGGCTTTCTGGGAAGTGTACTGAATGTCATATTCTGTCAGGACCATTTTCCAACAAGCAACCCTTCCGGTGAGAGCTGGCTTCTCAAATATGTACTTGATTGGATCCATTTTGGATATTAGCAGAGTCGTGTGAGTCAGCATGTATTGTCTTAAACGCTTAGCAGCCCATGCAAGTGCACAACATGTCTTTTCAAGAATTGAGTATCTTGACTCACAATTATTAAATTTCTTGCTCAGGTAGTAGATGACGTGCTCTTTTCTACCTGTCTCGTCGTGTTGACCGAGTACACAACCCATAGAATTTTCAAGTACTATCAAATACATTATCAGTGGTCTCCCTGGAACCAGAGGCATAAGGATCGGAGGTTGTTGAAGATACTCTTTTATCTTTTCAAATGCCCTCTGGCAGTCATCATTCCACCTGACAACCTGATCTTTTCTTAGCAGCTTGAAAATTGGTTCACAAGTAGCCGTAAGATGAGAGATGAATCTAGCAATGTAGTTTAACCTCCCTAAGAAACCAAGAACCTGCTTCTCTGTTCTAGGCTCAGGCATTTCTTGAATTGCTTTTACCTTGGCTGGATCAACCTCAATCCCTCTTTCACTAACGATAAAGCCCAACAATTTGCCAGACCGCACCCCGAAGGTGCATTTATTTGGATTCAGCCTCAATTTGAATTTTCTCAACCGTTCAAAGAGTTTCTGAAAATTCACCAAGTGTTCCTTTTCGGTCTGCGCCTTAGCAATCATATCATCAACATAGACTTCAATCTGTTTATGAATCATATCATGAAAGAGCGTCACCATAGCACATTGTTAGGTTGCCCCTGCGCTCTTTAAACCGAAAGGCATCACTTTATAACAGAATGTTCCCCATGGGGTAATGAATGTTGTTTTCTCCATGTCTTCCGGTGCCATCTTAATATGATTGTAGCCGGAGAAGCCATCCATGAAAGAAAATACCGAGAACTGAGCTGTATTGTCAACCAAAACATCAATGAGAGGTAATGGGAAGTCATCTTTCGGACTTGCTCGATTTAAATCATAGTAATCAACACACATCCGGACCTTGCCATCCTTCTTAGGTACCGACACGATATTTGCAACCCATGGCGGATAACTGGTAACAGCTAAGAAACCTGCATCCAACTGCTTCTGGACTTCTTCCTTGATCTTGATTGCAATTTTTGGTTTCGTTCTTCTAAGCTTCTGCTTGACAGGAGAACAACCCTCTTTGAGAGGCAGTCTGTGCACGACAATATCGGTGTCAAGCCCTGGCATATCTTGATACGTCCAAGCGAAGATGTCTACATATTCATGCAGCATTTCAATCAACCCTTTCTTTACATTCTCATTTAAGGCAGCCCCAATCTTGACTTCCTTCTAGGCGTCATCGGTCCCCAGATTAATAATTTCCAGTGTTTCCTCATGTGGTTGAATGGCTTTTTCCTCCTGTTTCAACATCCTGGCTAATTCCTCAGGGAGTTCACAATCTTCTTCACCATCCCCTTCGGCTTGGTAAATCGGATTGTCAAAGTCATAATAAGCCATAGCAGAATCGTTATCAATGGAATCCGATGAAATGCATCTCCATGAATGATGATTCACGCTTTACTTTAGAATGAATGCAAGAAAAATAACATTGCCATTTATTATAAAAATAAAAAGAGAAAGACAGGGAGCACAATATTTGAATTCAAAAGAACGTATTTTATTGATGATAAAATTGAATGTTTAACAACGTAAGCCCTACAAAAAATCATTACACCCTGGGCGAGGCGCAAGATTTAACATGAAAACAAGAAAAATTACTCTTCGCGAAGAGTGACTTGGATGAAGCCTTCAGTCGACCAATTGTGAAGCTCTTGCCCCAGGACAGCTGGGTGTATCCAGTTGCTGATGTCGCAGTCATTGTCTCTGTCTTCATCGCTCAGTGCAAAAACCTGACTAGGATTAATAACTCCAGCACTAGAGAATGTGACCGGTCCCTGATGGCCTTGAAAATTTGGTCCTCTGTAACCAATCCCAAACCTGTTTTCTTTGAGAGGCGCTTCAATCACCTGGCCCCAACCTCCGGAATTACCTGATTGCACGACAGCTTGGGCTTGCTTGTAAGAGGCAATGGAGACTTCAGGCTTTTTCTCCGATGAAGGAGAGGCTCCTTGTACATCCACCGTTTCAAATGCTTGACATAATGTCTCATGGATTTCACCATCCATCTCAACATACTTAAAGGAAGAAAGGTGACTCACAAAAATGTCTTCCTCGCCGCAGACAGTGACCACTTGTCCATCTACCATAAACTTAACCTTCTGGTGGAGAGTCGAGGACACAACTCCAGCCCCATGGATCCACGGGCATCCTAGCAAACAACTATACGCGGGCTGGATATCCATTACAGAGAAAGTGGTGTTGAAGATTTGAGGCCCCACCTTGATTGGTAATTTCACCTCCCCAAAAACTGATCCTTTCGACCCATCGAATGCTCGAACTACCAGGTCGCTCGGCCTGAGTACCACTCCTTCAACATCCAGCTTAATAAGTGCCTTCTTAAGAAGCACATTAAGTGAGGATCTGGTGTCTACTAGCACATGAGAAAGAACTGCTCCTTTACATTCCATAGAAATATGGAGTGCTTTGTGTCGCGGTGAAAATTGGATACCATAGTTATTTGTTAACTAGGATCACATTTTTAATGTCACCACTGGTCTTTGATTTTCTCCAAGGGAAGGGAGAAAAACCGAATTCCCACAATGCAATGCAAATGCACTAAGATTCTAAGTTCGGGGGTTGGCTATATCTAGGGAAGGTGTTAGCATCCTAGATATCTGTAGTACTCTACAGGAACCTCTTGATTTTATTTTTTTATGTTATTTGTTATCTGTTTTGCTAAGAGTTAAGGGTAGGTAATTATATTTTTTTTAACCTAAGTGTGCTCGACAAGATATCGCATCTTGTGCCTACATATCCTGTCAGGAGGGAATCAGAGCACTAGTAGTTCCTTATTAAGGATACTAAATGTTTAAAGGTTTAGGAAAAGAAGATGAGTCATCGTCTTAAGAAAGACCACCACAGTTTTGAAAATGTTTGTATTTTGTGGGGTATGGGATTGTATGTCCCTTTCTTTGAGATGATTAACATCTAATTCTCTTGTGTGGAGAATTAGGTGGGCTAAAGTTTGATTAAAGAATCAAAATTGTGGGGGGACTAACCTAGGAAATCTATCCTAAGTTGTCTAATAGTCTTAACTTAAGGGTGTCGATTATGAATGCAAATGATGCGCACCATGCACAATAACATGGTTATCATGCATGGGATTTTCCCTTGGATATTTATGCGATTAATTGTTGTTATTTAGGCGAGGGTGCTAGCAAAGTGATGCTAGACTTGTGTCTAGTGACCAAAAGGTTGAATGCGATGCCTAAAGGCAATCGACTTACATGGGTAGAAAATGGGCTCGACGTTGGATCGAGAGTTTTTTGTTTTGAAAAGGTTTAGACATATAAAATATACATCCATCAAGTATAAATAGTAAAGCATAATAAGGCATGATAACGAACAGAGACAAGATAAACATACAAGCGTACACTCAAGCGCAAGGGATGGTTATTAAGAAAAGAGTTGATTATTATTGTGAGAATTTGTCAATGATTACCTTTAGTTTTAAAGTTTCTTTATTAATAAATTTTAATATTTGATTTTAAAGTTTCATAAAAAAGAAGCTATTATTATTTGGAGATATTATGTTAGGAGATTATTTTAATTTGAAAAAAAGGTTTTCTCTTAGATAAAAAGTTTTAATTATAAAAGTCTTATTGTTAACAAGAGTTTTTTATTTTAATACTTATAAAAAGGTTTTAATATTTTTACTACAATAGGCTAAAGGATTAGTTTTAATATTTTAATGAAGAAAAAGTTTTATTAACAAGAGATATTATATTAGGGATGATTTTTAATTAGAATTTCTTAAATAAAAAAGTTTTAAATGTTATAAGAGTTTTTATTTAGTTTTAAAATTAAATTAATGAAGTTTTAATATTAAAAAGTATTTGTCTATTAATTAAAAAAAAAGTTTTAATTTTATATTTTAAACAAAAGTTTTTACTTAAACAAAATACTAAAAAGACTTTTATAATGGTTATATTATAAAAAGAAAAGGTTATTTATCTTTAGATTAAAGTTAAATAAAAAGAAACGGAGGGATTAAGTGTGACGTGGGGAAGAGAGGGTCTACGATAGATCCCCAGATCGTGGCCGTGTGATGCATAATTGTGACAGATCTCATGGTCTAAACGGAGGGTGCATGTGTGTACAACGTGTGCGCGTGTATCGGGTCATTCGCTTGAAACAAAAGAGAAAAACAAAGGAACACTCTCTCGTACCTCTCAGATCCTCTCTCGTTTCTCCCTCTTTCTTCTCTCTTATAATCTCCTCTCAACAATTAGTTTGAAAAAACCTAATCGCCGTCGCCGCTAGCTCTCGTCCTCTCCGTCCAAACATACAAACCCTAAATCTACCCCAATCCCCAATCGAAACCCGATTCCCCATTTCACTATTTTCTCAGATGATTACAAGTACAATGATCGATCAAAAGGAAAAGCGAAAAACGTAAAGGAAAAAAACAGACAGGTCGTCGATTGTCGACGAAAGGACGCGGCCAAGGCTTCAAGGGTCTCCGTCCAAAGATGAGTCTCTTATCCCCTCCTCTTTATACGTTTTGTGTGTTGTCGTCTGCGTATGTGTGTATATTGTGGTGTCGTTCCTGGCTTGGCGTGCGTATGTTGGTTTGATTGCATAGGATTTGAATCCTGGTATGATTTTCTGGTTATATTTGGTATGATTTGATCATTGGGCCTGGTGTAAGATGATTAGTGGTTTGAACGACTTGGTGTATGGTTTTCGTTGTGATGGTTTTGCTTTGCGTTTGGGAATTTTCTGGTGTATGGTGTGATTTTTCCCGAAGGTATTCCTTTGTGAGTTTTTTTTCTCTGCTATTTTTGCCTCTCCCCCTTGTGGTGTGATTGCTTGCCCTTTTTATAGCCCTCAATGTAAACTTTCAAATTGATATGTGATAAACAAACTTTCCATTCTCGTAGGAACGTGTCTGAACCGGTTTTGGAAACTTGTTAAAATTGTCTAAAACAAGTTTATGGAATTGAAATTGATGGTGAGTATTCGGTCTGGAACATGTCCTGATACTTTCTTCTTTTAAACTCGACATGTCTGAACGTTTTTGGAAAGATTTGTATTGGTTAGAACATGTTGGAACAACCTTAATTCCTCCTTGAATATTGCTCTGAACGTGTTTTGCTAGTTTAGGAAGGTCTTTGAAATTGGTCTGTGACATGTTGGATTCGATTTTGGAAATATTTTGATGACATTAGTTCTTACCTTGCACATGGTTTTGGCAATGAATGCCTTCCGATCGTGTTTGATTTTGTCAAGGGAATTGATGCTGAAGGTTTGATTTACTCGGGTGATTCATAAGCTTGCCATTTTCAGTTTGCTCACTTATGTTAATTTTCCTGCGTGTAGAATTTGGAAAGCTTGGGATCCTCAACTATTTTCATCCTGTCCATGAGGGAGTTTCAAGACAATGCTTGAGAAGGAGGTGAAGGTTAACATGGCTTTGAGGATTGATGGTGAGTTCTTAGGATGAAGAGTTTGGCAAAGGAAACATTGCATATGATTGTTGAGCCTTTCCATTCACGTTTTGGTCAAGACCTTTGGTGAGTTCAGTATCATTATGCTCACTGTTTTTTATATATTTCCAATAACACCATAATTATCATCTACTACTTCATGTGCCCTCTAATTTTCGCGAGGCTTTTCATGGTCTGTTTCTTCTTTAACAGTTACATTCAAGCTTCCACATCGACACCACCGGAAATTGGTTATGAAATGACTTCAAATGTCTTTGTTCGTAATCGAATGTACGCGGTTTGGGAATGAAGTTGATGGTAACTTATTTAATTCCTATTTCCATGTGTACGAGGGTTAAATCCTGTTGGTTTAAATCGAATCGACACTAGCAGACCATTAGCACATTTGCAACTTGACTTGTGTTAGAGCTATGGTTTGAAAAACTTTATGGATGACCATAGATGTTATAGTCTATTTACCGCAGATGTTTTGTTCTCATGCTTATTGCTATCCAATCTCGCTGATTTTGCATTGATGACGATGTCTCCCGAGGTTTGCTATGATTTGTTCCTTTTTCAATTGTAAACGCAGGTTTCAGAAGTTCCTCATGCGATTAGGAATTTACTTTGAATGTCGTTTATCTCTTCATATCAGCCAGTAAAGCATTCATTAAAGGTGTGCATGCTGTAAGCAAATCCTTGATTCAATCCTCGTTTCTTTATGTTCATGGTTTGATGTAAATTTTGGAATAGAATGGTTTGAATATGGTTTTGATGAGTTTTAGCAAGACCTTTGTTATGATATTCTTTATCCGTGACGGTCCATCTGCTACTCTTCACGATTCTAATGTTCATTCTGTTGACAGGTTGCTATCCGATTCGTCATTGCCGAAATCTCTACTTGGTGTTCATCTCGCCTACGACATGCTTAAAGGGATTGCAAGCGAGTAGTTTCAAAACTAGCTTCTGCTGCAGCTGAAGATGACTCGCGACGACGAAGGATATGTTGCACACTACGGGTGGAAGTACTCTTTATAAGTAATATGTTGAAATGTGCTGACTAGAATTTGGCTTTGTAATAGTCTGTAGGAAGTGTAATATGAAATGCAATTTGTAATTCCTAAGTTTGATAATGGTTTGGTTCACTTGTAGGTTTTAATCTTGGGGTAAAGATTTCCTTGGAGTAGGCGATGATCATGGGCTGCGTTCATGGGTGCAAGTCCATGACTTCAATTAGTGCTTGTATATTTGCGAAAACAATAATTCTTGCACTTTTAGGAAGTGGATTGTCCTTCAACTAGTCTTACTTAGGAATTCATGAAGTTGTAGATTGTTAGAGACACCTCTATGACCTGTAGCTTTGATGTCAATGGCTTAATCCTTGCCTTCACGTGAGTCAAGTGATAGCCTTTGGATTGTAACTCCACATTTGGCATTGTATTGGCGCTTGAATGTAACAAACGTTAATAAATCCAAAATCACCTAAAAGGCAATTAGCGAATGGCCTTGAATTCAACGCTCACATATTACCCCAAACTTGTAATTTGGTTTATAAGTTTGAATCCATTGTGATAACTATCTTTTAAATAAACTTGAATCTTGCGTTGGCTTTTAGAAATAAGTTCCAAAAAAAATAGCTTGCTCTTATAATGACTTTTGAACTTGTACATAAAAGGATTGAATTCAACTTGAAACTTTGTATGCTTTAAGTATACTTCTAAAGGGCACTTGATTGAGTAGTGTTGGAAGAGATCTTAATTACTTTTAAAACAAACTTGAAGCCACAATTAAAACAAATGAATCCAACCTTGCCAAAACTTCACTTGAAATGGGACCAAACAATCTTGCAAACTTGGGCTAAAATCAAAGACTTTGAACAAAATTAAACTCTCAAATGAGAACTGCCTTGTAACAAATATAACTTGGACTTGGATTTAGAAACTCCACTTCTAATTCTTTCCAAGTTGAACTTTCATTGCTTAAGAATATAGCACCATAGAGCAATCACGTCTCTTGCACTTGAGGAGTTTGCTGAAGGGGGAAAGATGCCATCTTGTGATACAACATACTACACAACCAGTGACTAGTATTTAGGGACCAATTCTCCATATCAGAGGGTATAAGGACTTAATGTTTGGCGGGGAGTCTTCTGAGAAATCTAAGTGAATAAGAGGCTTTGTGGTGGCTTAGGGACCAAAGGGAAAGGGCACAATCTCACAAGAACACACACACACACCTTGCAAGGACCATGGAACCTTCACAAACACACACAACACAGCCTTCAAGACCTTGAATCTCTCGCAGCAGTACCTGTGTTCACAAATGAGACGAACAAGCAGAATCTAGATAAAGTGGTTAGTTATGCACGAAAGATCGATCTAATATGTTATGCAAGGAACAAGGCGGGGATCTTAGGGTCAAAAATTAGGGTGTGACACTTTGTTGTGATTTCGGCCCTCTGAAGTCAGATCAAAATCAGTGAAACCCAGCCCACGGTTGGCATTAACATTGGATATTACCCCTTCTAGTTGGTTGACTGAGATTTCCTGAGGCACATACGCCGCATTCAGGACTTTCAACAAGGCGTTGCGGTGTGCTTCGGAACACAATAAAAGAGATAATATAGAAATCTTTGATGGAGTCTGGTGGAGGTGATCTACTATCTTGGTGTCACTCCTCTTGATGATCTTCATAAATTCTTCGACATCTTTTTCAAAAGAGGTACCAGGCTCCGTCCTCTGCACAGGCTCTTCATTTACTACTTGCTAGCCTTTGGCCTTTGCCAAGGTATCTGTATTATCACCTCGAAGAGTTTGCGGTACAAACAACCTGCCGCTTCTGGTAAAGCCACCAACACCCACATTATCAACCTTCTGATTAACTACTGACGGGATATCAACTTCTTGCTTTTGACCATTGTAGTATACTTCAGCACCATAGTGCCATGGGATAGCCTTTTCACTTTCAAATGGAATTGGTCCGGGCACCGTGATGGTAACAGGAGCTCGTCTTGCAGGCACTGGAATCTGTACTGGAGTAAACGGGATGGTAATAGTTGAAACGTCGTCATCAACACTAGCAGCTTAACTGAATTGTAAACGACCCTCATTCATCAAATTCTGAATACAACCCCTCAACCTATCACAACCATTCTCAAAAACCGAACAATCTGAACAATTTGCATCATAACCCGGGAATACACCTCCCTTCAACAGACGATCTTTCACCACCAGCAATGATGTTTTAACAGCCCCTACATCAGATACCAGCATCCAACCACCGTCTTCTTCGACAGCGCTTATAGTTGCCCTACCGTGGGGCGGCATCGGATTTTGAATTACGTTTGGAGTGGCAGGAGGAGCAAAATTAATAGCTTTGGAATCTATCAAATCCTGAACTTTATGTTGGAAGGCTCTGCATCTTTCGATAGTGTGTCCAGGGCCACCTGAGTGAAAATCACATTGGGCATTTGCATCGTACCCCACTGGGAGCTTTGTCGGAGGGGGACCCATTGTACGGGGTTCCACTAGATTTAACTTGAGCAATTGTTAGAACAACATAGCATACAACATTGGTAAGGGATCAAAGTGTCGCTCAACTACTCTCTGCCTTTGCTGATAGGCCTGCCTTGGGGCCTGTTGTTGTTGTGGTTGATTCTGTTGTTGTGTAGCAACGGGAATGGTTACAGCAGCGGTCTGATGGTATGGAGCCTGATAACCTCTATTTCTGTTTCCCTGAGAAGACGCAACATTGGTCTCCACCTCATGCTTTTTATTGATACCAGCGAAAGGTTTCTTCATACCAGAAGTTGAACCCATACTCTCCTGAATTTTACCCATCTTGAGCAAATTCTCAATCCTTTCTCCAGCAACCACAATATCCGAAAACCCAGATGATGTACTCCCCGCAAGACGATCCAAGAACATACCTTGTAGTGTCCCCATGAACATATCAGCCGTTTCTCATTCGAGCAATAGTGGTTGCACTCGCGCAGCCAATTCGCGCCACCGCTGGGCATATTCCTTGAAGTTCTCCTTACTTTTTTGTGTCATACTCTGTAGCTGGGTGCGGTTAGGAGCCATATCAATATTGTATTGATATTGCTTCAGAAATGCTTCACCTAGATCCTTCCAATTCCTCACATTGGCCCTCTCCAATTTCATGTACCATTCTAGGGATGCACCGGACAGAGTGTCTTGAAAGAAATACATCCATAACTTCTCATCAGTAGTATAAGCAGAAATCTTTCTGACATAGGCTTGCAAGTGGGTTTTAGGACATGAATTTCCATTGTACTTATCGAAAGTCGGGGCCTTGAACTTGGAAGGGATTCTCACTCCTTGAACCAATCCCAAATCAGCTACATCAATGCCCAGATTGTTATGACATTTGATAGCTCTGATTTTCTCAGCCAGCAACTCATACCTTCGATCTCCTCCATCGTTGTTAGAGCCCACATCAACATTTATCAAGGAGAACTGGTCGTAGTTGTTATCCTCCACCTGAGGAACAGGAACAGGGATGGGGATAGGACCCCCAGCAGCTTGGCCCACGGGAATGCCAACATTGACTCCCCCAACGGGAATATAGCCTCCAGGTGGAGGATCGACTTGATTTTCAGCGTGAAGAAACTCCCCTTCGGGTCTCTGGACCATAGCTCTCAATTCCTGTTGACCTTGGGCTACCCCTTGCATTAGCTCCATGAACTGGTTCATGCGAGTCCGCATTTCAGTCATCTCAGCCTACAACTGTTCCATTGCTCGGACTTGATTTTGACGTGTAGAGTATCGGTGGATGTATGAATCAGCAATTCTTCCTGAAAATCACATAAGGTTAGGAAATCCAGAGATAAATACCTGTTATGCAAAAATGATATGTGTGAATGTATGCAAATGTCATGTTTAACCACTTCCAGGGCCTTTCACACCCTGATTCCAGTCTTAATCACAAGAAGTTGAGCAATATACATATATTGTTAAGAGAAATTCTTTGAGAAGAAACATGATGTGATAAAGTGTTGTGATAATGTGCCAGTGAACAGAACACTGCTAAGGAACCATTTCTGAGTAAACCAATCATTTGAATTAACAGAGAGCCAAAAAGTGCTGAAGCATTCTACAATGAGTTTGCAAACTGGAAATACATCAAGAAAGTGGCTCCATCAACAAGCATGATGGTAACCACGGTACATCAATAAAAACTGCACTAGGAAAATAAAGAGGAAACTATCAATCATTCAGCTCTAAATCTTTCAACCGCTCGCTAGAATGCCTGATTTCTTCAAAGAGTATTCTGGTGCACTGATGGCTTGGTTTTTCAATCATTTCCCTGATCAAAACATCCCTCTTTTTCAGAGCTTCGACTAATGAATCCATATGCATCAGAAGAGCTTCGTCATCACTCACCTGCTTAGGCGTTTTCACACCAACTCGCCTCTTGAGTTCCCCTACTTCTGCCATAGCATCTTCAAGCTCCTTCTTGGAAGCTTTCAACTCATCTTTAACCTTTTCCAGCTGCTCTTGGCTTTTACAGGAGTCTTCGCGATGCTTTCTTCGTTGTGCATGCGCTCTCTGAAGTTCATCGTCTATGGATTTTAACTGCTCTTGCAGCTCTGCATTCTCAATTCTAACTTCGTCCCATGCCTGCTGAAGTTGAGTGAGCTTGGATTTTGTTTCGGCTAAAGATTGTTTAGTCTGCCTGTAAGTTTGAGCAGAGGTTTCGACAGCCATATTAACTTTCTGGTAATGTCGGGCTCTATCGGCGAAATCTTTTTCTCTTGCTGCTAAGACCTTTTCTGGGTCTTGGGCTTTCCATTTCAATTCCTTGTTGGCATGTAGAGCGCCTTGAAGACGGCTGCTCAGCTCAGAATTCTCTCCTCGAAGCTTTTTCACCAAGGCTTGCAATTTGTTGAATTCTTCCATGGAGGCATTACTTCCCTCCTTCTAATTCTCAGGATACAAAGGAAGTGCTTTATCAAAAGGCAAGTGAAAATCTTCAACCCTCTTCTTTACCCAATCTTCATATGCTGGATACGCTCGATTATTGGGTTTGCCTAGAGCGACCTTTCCCTTCTTTAGTACATTGGCCCAGGCCCCAGAAGCTTTTTGTGCTGTTTCCTAACTGTTGGTTCTTGGATTGGCTAGAATTTTGGTAAAACAAAGGTGTTCAATGTTGATGTCACATGGGTGATGTCTTAACATTGAGTCTTAACATTGGTTTATGTTAAGGATTTAAGTTGGATGTCTGATGTCACATGCGATGTTATGACATCAGGTCTGCAGAAGATTAGTAACATCAGGTTTAGTGATGTTGTTAGGGTTTGCGTTTTAGCTGGATATTGGGAGAGCTGTTAGTCTCATTGGATGCGGATATCTTGGGATAGATATTCTCTGTTGCATAGAGATTTGATGCAGATTTGTAGGGAGGTTTAAAGACTGAGATTTAAAAAGATTTTGGGGATAAAATCTGTTTTGAAGATTCAGTTTTAAATAACAAATCAGGTCAGATATTGCAGGGGATCCAAGCCCAATTCAGATGGCTATATAAAGCGCATCAACCAAAGGAAGAAGATACAAAAAGTAGACAGAAGATAGAGAGCTTTGACTGGAGGTTAAGCATTGTATTTGTTCGAGTATTGTGTTAACCATTCAAGTGTGAATTGGTGAGTGTAATCTGTCCTCTCTAGAGCTGTGAAGCAAGAGAGTTTTGTAACTTGATCAAAGCTGTGAAGCAAGATCAAGGTGTTTCTCAAAGTGTTTGATCTTTGAGAGGTTTTAGGGATTGAGTAGTGTTCTCATACCTAAGTGGGCTCTTAGGTAGAAAGTTCATTAGTAGGAATTAAGTTTAGGAGATTGTCAACGAGGTTGTTGAGTCTGTAAATTAATTCTACAAGTAATGAATTTCATCCCTGGCTTGGACGCCCCCAGATTAAGTTGTTGAACTGAACTGGGTAAACAATTCTGTGTGTTTCTCTTGTTGTTTTACATTGTCCATTGCAGAGTGTGTTGTTGTGACATCTCACGTAACATCACATATCTGGTACCAGAATTTCACCAACCATCTGATGCATGGAAATACAACGACCCTTCTACATCCCTTTTAATGGGCAGACCTATCAGAGCGTACCCAAATTGCCTAATGACCAAAGAAGGATTATAGTTGATTCCCCCTTTTCTTCCTATTAATGGAACATTGAGGAATTCACCACAACTATGGATAATGCTCTTGCCAAGTAGCCCATGGTCTATCCATACAATGTTTTTGGCAACTAGCCCCATTAAACGCTGACTCCATTCTAAAGAACCTTTGGAATCCACGAAAGCACCTGACTGCGGTAAGCGATTTGCGAACCATTTATAAAACAAAGGTGCACAGCAATGAACCATCCCTCCTCTTTTCTTTTCATTTCTATTGTATAAGGCGTAATGAAGATCTCCCAATAGTGTTGGCACTTAATTTTTCATCATGAATATCCTAATGGCATCCTCATCAACAAAGTCGGGCTCGTTGGGGAACAATACAATACCATATACGCAAAGGGCCAACAATGCAATGAAAACGACCCACTTCTTGTCTTTCGCTGCCTCATGAGCTTTCTTTATCAGATACCCCAGCTTATAACCACAGAGTTTTCCTTTGTTCGAGATATTGGCCTCTAACTCTGACTTGCTCAAATAAAGAGCACCGACCATTTTCCCAAAGTCCAGATCGCCCTTAGACCTAAAGAATGGAGGCTCCTCCTTGATATCAATCCATAGCATGTTGGAAATGTCCTCTAAGGTAGGTACCAACAGATAATCTGGAAATACAAAGCACCTCAGAGGGGGGTCGTAGAACTGTATCAAAGTATGAAGACCCCGGTATTCGTAATCACTGACATTGTGAACAAAAGATAAAATCCACCCATATTTTTCTTTGAAAGCCTCCAACACCTCAGGGTTTGCCATTCTTTGAAATCCACCCATATTCTTCCCTTTAGTATTCATCCTTATGTGGGAGGTTAAGGTTACTTGCAAACCTGTAAACAACCCGCCCCTCTCACATGTGGGTACTAGAAAGGCGAGGATCCTCAATATCACGGGCTCTCAGGTCGAGAAATGATGATACGTTCACCATTTCTGGTTTGGCATCATCATCAATCGAGGAGGCCTCAACTAATTCCCCTCAAAAAGGATATCCTATAGCGAGTTCCCAGCATTGGGTCCTCGGATCAAGAATGCGTAATGGGTTTGCCATTTCTGGTCTGCCATTATCACGTCTTGGGAGGAGTGCCATAACTGAGTCCTCGGGAATGGTCACTAGAGTCGACGGTTCCTCAAGAGAATAACTACTGGCCTGTATAAACATACAGTACAGATAGCTCCTGATAGAACCTTGTCTGGTTGTGGGTCTCGTGAACAACAATACGTGGTCACCACCATGCAAGTGTCACGACTATCCACTCTAATACCTATGTGTATGCTCAAGCCTGGGTAGTGGGCTTATCTCTCAGAACACCCTGCCCACCAAACAGAAAAATCCAGCACAGTCCAGCACAGTATAATATATGACACTAGTAAATGAAAAGCATGTAAATGCAATGAAATAGTAAACATGCAACAATTCCATAAATAAAGCGAGTAAAGCAAACAATAAAACACCCTATAATCGAAAACAAATAAGCGCTAGGATTGACTCGCTTAGGAAACCAGAGATTCTGGGTTCGATCCCCAGCAGAGTCGCCAGCTATCGCATCTGCGAAAATCAACCAGCAGAAAGGAACAGAAGAATCGCCACCGAACATTATTTATCCCGACGTAGGGAAAGGAAACGATCGAAGAAAACCTCAACAAAGGGAAAGGAATGGTCATCGCAACCATCGCCTGGGTTCGGGAGTCGGTTACACGAGAGGAAGGTATTAGAACCCCCTCGCGTCCAACGTACTCGATGGGATCCACGCTTGTTGTTATCGATCAAAGGGTGTAGGGTATCTGAAACTCAACTGCTAACGGGAACAGGAAACGGAGAAACGGGGGAAAAAGAAAAGAAGTGACTCGATAGGACACCGCGTCCTAGGCCTACGTATTCCCTTGTGCAATGGGAAAGTCAGAGTCAACGTAGTTCGGAACACTACGGGATTGTGGGGGAAGTTTGCTCGCCAAGACATCGTCGTCTCGTGCCTACGTATCCTCAATCTTACTGTAGAGAGGAAGTGAGAGCAATCGTAGTTCGACCTACGGGTCGGTTTTGTTTGTGTCTTTTAGGTGGAATGCGTCAACGTTCACGTTCTAGCAGTTTAGGCATTGCCGCTCGTTGTGGGAGCCTTACGCGTTTACCTGTTTGTGGTAGAACGGAAATGACACATCCTTTACGATGAGAGTGGGTGAGATGAGAAGAGAATCCCAAAGGAAGACGAATGGTTTGTTTTTGTCTTTTAAGAAGAAGTGTTTTGATTATTTTGTGTTCATAACAAGTATTGCACTAAAGTCTATGACATAGGAACGAATGCCTCGCATGGCCGTCCTAACAGGACGTATGCTAAACACTCTAGAAAGGCGAAGGGAAACCCTTCTCCTTCTATTTCCCATGTACTTAAGGCTCATGGCGTACCATACTTGTTGCTTTTATTACATGTTTTGATTTTTGTTTTGAGATGAGAAAGAGACTCAAAGTGAAGAAAGGAAAAAGTCTAAGTGGGGGGGAAAGACTAACAATCCTAATGTTGTCATACATGAATGTCCTATGGTTATGTGGGGGCATCAGAACCACCTAAGTCTAAAAGAACAGAGAGGGATAGCACTATCTAATGCTTATCCTACCTCACCTTAATCAAAGATTAAGGATGAGCTATGATCCCTAGGGGACGTGAGAAAATTCTACACAAACAAGCATTATATCATGCTATTCGCAAAAGAAAAATAGTAGTGAAAGAGATGAGAGCTGGGAAAAGAGATGAACATGGATAAACATCCACATGTTCAAGTACCTTACCTCTGGCCCTACACAAAAGGTTAGTATAGCATCAATCACAAGTAATGAATTCAAGTGAAAGAAGCTAAACAAAACACAACTATTTGCTTTAAGAAGACAAATGAAGAAGAAAGTAAAATTCGAACCAAAAGAGAAAGGTCCTAATGGTTAAGGGACAATCAAAGTCAGTATGAACATGCTAAGGTACCATACTAATGTAAACATGCCATATGAACACAAACAATGGCAAACTATGTTGAAACAAATCACACAAATGCAAGTGAAACATCAACAAGGTAATATGAATGCAAATGGATCATGAATATGGATGAATGTACATGTAAGCATCAAGGTCAGAATTAAATGAAATTTAATAATGCATATGAATGTCATTGAATGACCATACAAGTCATGGATGTAAGTATTAAAAGAAATAGAGCAAAGAGAAATGAACAAACAACCATTAAAATTCAACAATAATGCATACTTGTAATGCAAGCAAGAGATGAAGATGCAAGATGAAATATCATGTAATAGGAATGCAAGTCAGTGGCTTATGACATTTAAGATGACATTTGGAGGTCAAGAATGGAAGCATAAAATCTACACAAGTCTCATACTGAAGCACATTGAAGAAGAAGAACAAACTAGTTCACACAAGTTCAAACTATGCACACACTAGCTAAAACAAACCAAAAGACGTCATGTAAGTGAAATGGATCATGCATGAGCATCCAATTCAGTAGCATATCACACTTTAAATGAAGTTTAAATCAAAATGGAAGACCTATAATGTTCATACACAACTCATGTCATTACTTGTTAAAAGTTAAGGGCAAAACACAACCAAAATTGTCAAGTGTAGATGACTTATGAAATGAATGAAGATAGATGAAGTTAGAATGAGTCAAGAGCATATTAGACATGTCAAGGTCAGAGGCTATTGACCTCTAATAGGTCTCATACAAAACCTAAAAGAAATGGAAGACATACATCATATAAGGTACAAACAAAATTAACAAACAATTGTTCAATTTGGAGGTGACATACCAAAGTATGAATGCACGAAACAAATGGGCATTTTTTATGAGTCAATTGAGTATTTACAAGTATATGCACATATTATGGGTCCTATGAGATCATGTGCGATGGAATGATACAACAAGTAAAAGCATATTACATAAACAATGGGAGCTAGCACAAGTTGAACAAGTGAAGACAATTTGTGGTCATGTGAATTCAATTAGGTGAAATGAAGTTATGAGGCACACATGAATGATTAGAGATGGTATAAAACAGAAAGTGAGTCAAGTTTGGATAGCTTTTAGGTCCTATAAGTCTTCATGAAGATGTGATGTGCAACACATAAGAAAAAGTAGACAAAGAAAGATCAAACACCAAGTATCAATCCATGTTCATGTAAGTCTATACAAATCAATCAAAGTTAGGTGTTAAAGACTTATAATTTGGTTTTATAAGACCTATAAGGATGCCTAAACATGTACACAAATGAATGCATAAGTATCATGGTGAATGGTTACACAAGGAACACAAAGCCCTAGTACTAACAATCTAAACATCTACACAAACAAGATGTACTTCAACAATCAACACAAGCATGATTAAATGTTGTAAAAATTCAAAGGAAACAAGTGAGATGGAGTTAAATCAGAGGCTAAACCATATGCAAAATGATGAGCAAAAATTCATTTGTTATCATGTTTAAACAATACCTATAACATGCTCTATAATCATTGAACAAACACGTACAAAATAGCATTCAAAATCCAATCAAACATCACCTAAAAAATCCCAAAAAAAATGAATTATGATCATTAACATGCCCTAAAATCCTATACCAAATTCCATGGAAAAACCCCTCTTCTAAGTGTGCTTAAAAAATAAATTACCAAACATGTATCACAAGGAAGGTTCATATAAATGCACTTAAACGAAAATTCCCTAAAAATATGACAAAATGACCAAATCAACAATTAAAATTAATCAAAAATTCATTAAAGGTGTCAAGATGTTACATGAATATTTTTAGAATTTTTGGATATTCACATGTATTTTTAAAAATGCATTTTCAAACATGTATGCAAAAAAAAACAAAAATAGTAAAACAAAGGGAAGGGGGTGCAACATAGTAAAAAAAACCATTTCCAATGCACGCATGGGCCTATACTGGGGGTGTGGATAGCACTTAGGTTAAGTCCAATGCACGTGAAGCCTGATGGTTCATGATATGGTCTTCAGTCAAAAGGGTTGACTCATTGAGGAACGTTGGATTAAATCAGTCAGCTAATATCAAACACTTATGCCAATCATGTGGCTGAGATTGGATGATCATGGCAAAAAAATTAAGGATTACGCACACAAATGGTTTATGGCCACTATTATCAGAGAAAAAAAAAGAAATAACAAAAGCCAAGGGCACGTGACATAGAGGGTGCATTTTAATGCGCTGGCGTAATCGCAACCGTTAGATCATAATAAACCCACAGCCAGGATTATAACATGGAAATGGCCAGATTCAGTTAGGGTTCAGAGGGGAGAGACGCCAGACTCCGGTCATCTTCTCCGGCAAGAGGGCCACCACGCACGGTGGCGAATTTTCCAGAAAATCAACATAACTACATCAAATTAATCAGCTTCTCACGTAGAGCACGAATCTAAAACCGCTTTTCAAGTATCATACACGTACAAGCCAAATCGAACCAATCTTTAAAAGCCCTAAAAATCAAGAACCTACATTTTACCTAGCTCTTTCACACCACAACAATGCCTCTATAAAGAGGACCCAAGTAACCGTTCCTTACACACCTAACCACCTATAGTCTCTAAGATTAGTGCAGGATGTTGAGAGGTGATTACCTGACCAAATTTTTCCTCTGTGAACTTCAAGAAACCTGGAATTCTATCGTTCAAGCTCTTCAGATCAATGATAGGACAAAATAAATGCATGGAAAACTTCCAATATTGATGAAACTCGCAAAAATGTTGCACTGACGAGAACCGGATCTAGAGATATAACAGTCCCAAGAGCTTTTCCTTACGAACAGAACCTAGGAGAAGGATCGGCGATGACGATTGTGAAAGAAGCTGGGAAAAATCACTTCATAGAAATGAGTTTTTGAAGCTCTCATCAATGGAGGTACCAAGAAGAAGTTTGTGATTTTTTCTCTGCTCAAGCTCTGAAATCGTTGTAACTTTATTACCCAAGGGTAGTTGAGAGATTATATAGGTTGTTAGAATGCACTAATCAGGGTTAGAGTATAGTTAGGACTTTGGTTAAAGGTGATTAGAAAAGTGAGAATAATTATGGTGGTAAGCACTTGGTACGGGTTAGATTTACGGTTTTTTGTGTGTGTGTGTTAGCTCACTATTATTAGTGTGTACTGAATTATGATGAGTGGTGATGATGTGAGAATGGTTGGAAATCAGTTATAAGCATGGTTAATGAAAGCTTAAAAAGATGAGAGTGAGGTTTGTCACGAGTTTGGTGGTTATGTATGTGTATTATGGTCATCATGGAATGTACTACAATGATGATAATGATGATGTATGCTGCTAATGCTAGCTGGTGCAGTAAGACAACTTGCTTGCTAAGTTTCTTTTCTCTTTTTATTTTCATGGCTATATGGAGTATGGTGAAAGAATGTGCATGGGATGTAAGGTTTTGGTATTGTTATTTGAAGCAAAGGGGAGGACACATGCGCATACATCAAGGATGTAAGGTCATGATACTTTGTTTTGAATTTTAGAATGAAGAGGAATATGGTTGGTAAACTTGCATGACATGAACACTTAATGTACCATATCCATATTAGTGACTTTGGAGCAAAATATCTTGATGGATAGTGGCTCATTTGGCATGATTTTGGTGTCTTTGGGAAGAGGGTATGGAGTAGAACAACCTTGATGTCGAAAATAATTGAAATGGGAGCCTCTAAGACATTCAAAAATGGTCATGAAGTTGTGTATACACAACTGCATAGGCATGTCACTCTGACTTGCCATGATCAACCCATGTGCATGTGGAAAAATTAGTGGGAACTTACCTACTTTGATCCACTATATCTCTCCAATGGTTGCTCTGGTGAAAAAACTCCTAACATCAATATTGTAGAGGGGATCAAGGGGAACAACTTTCATGTTGGACACTTTTTCATTTGAAGCTTTCATCATGGTGTAATTGGTCCCTGAAATTGAACCTAACACGCACACCATATGTTTGATCAAATTCCTGCGTGTTGGCTGGTCACGACTTGGTTGGCTGACCTAAAATGCCTTGAAATCTCTCAACTTTAATCAATCATAACTCCCTCAATTTTGATCCAATGGAGGAGTTCTTATTATGGGTTTGAAGCTTGTAATGTGAACTTTTGATAGGCCTCTATAACCCTTCCATTTGGAGCTTGGGCCATGGGGAAACAATGCTTCAAAGATGGGTGTGCACCTTGCCAAAACTTGCCATTTTTAGAAACGTAACCCTTAATTCTATTTTTGGAAACTTTCCACATCTTCTGATTTTTGGTGAATCCCTTTGACATTTCATGATCAAATTTTGTCCATTAACCATATTTGACGTAAGGAACATGATTTTGACTTTAAAAAGTTAAGAGTTGACTTTTTCCCTGATTAATTGACCTTTTCCCCAGTTTCCTTGACTTTCAGTCAACCCTCCAATTGAAACCCCTATGAATATAACTGAGGGCTCAAACTCCATTCATAGACACTTGTGAACATGTGGAATATGATGAAATCAATTTTTGCCCAAAAAAATCAGAAATAAACTAACTCTTATGCAAAACCCTAATTTGGTCCCCAACAATTAGGAGAAAATGGTTGATCCTCAGAATCCAAATTCCTCTAACTATGATGTGGATTGCCTCCAACCAAGATGACTTATGTGATTAGATGATGTCAAAGACCCAAGGACCCTGCTCATGGAGGTGTCTCAAGCTCAAAAGGTCAAAACCCTAGTTGATGATCAACCATTATGATAATGCACTCTTCCTTCAATCTTTGCCGAATTCAAAACTCTTGATAACCTGATGGACCATATGGGTTATCTTGGAGATATGACAAACTTCAATGGATTGATGAATTAGTATCTCACTCTTCTTGCCTTGCACAATACAGAGATGGTGACACTCTTGATACCATGCCTTATGAGAGCTAATGATGCATATGCAAATGTTTATGTCCTATAAGCAAATGAAATATGAAGCCTAAGCCACCTATTGGGTATAAATAAGAGGGAAAATTTCGAGGTGTTACAACCACGAGCTGGGAGTCGGTAAATATTTTTACCTCTTTCGCCCGAGGTCCTCGGCCAGACGTAATCCGGCGAGGAAAGCCTAGTATTCGGCCTGGTTGTTTGATGTTGGGAAGGATAATGTTAGAAAGACCTCGATAAAGATGCCTTCCTTGTTTTCTAGGATGATGCCTGTTCCGCTTCGCATCAAACTGGATGCCCTGTCGACATAGATTGTCCACTTCTGGGATCTGTCAGTCGAGGCTTCTGGGATGGTCATCTTCGTGACGAAGTCGGCTAGTACATGAGCCTTCAGGGCCTTCATACCCTTGTATTGGACTTCAAACTCGAAGAGCTCGAGCGACCATTTGAGCATCATGCCCGCCATGTCGGGTCGGCCGAGGAGCTGCCTCACGGGTTGGTTCGTCCGTACGACGATCATGTGGGCCAGGAAGTAACGTCACAGCCTTCTGGCCGCAGTGACGAGGGCCAGAGAGACCTTTTCGATCTACTGGTACCTCAGCTTAGGGCCTTGGAGGGCTTTACTGGTGAAGTATATTGGCTTCTGTCCTTCAGGGGTTTCCCTGATAAGAGTCGCGCTGACTGCCTCGGTCGTGATGACGAGGTACAAGTACAATGTTTCCTCGATTTCTGGACGTGAGAGGACCGGGGGCTGCGAAATGACTTGTTTGAGGTGGAGGAGTCCTCGGTCCATTCGAATGTGGCTTATTTGTGCAGGAGTTTGAAAAATGGAAGTGCGTGTTGCACCGATTTGGCCACGAAGCGGGACAACGAGGTGAGCATCTTGTTTAGTAATTGGATCGATTTCTTCGAGTTCAGTGTTGGGAACTCAGAGAACGACCTGCACTTGTCAGGGTTTGCCTCGATTCTTCATTCTGTGAGATAGAAACTGAGGAACTTGCCTGCTCGGACGCCGAAGGTACATTTCTCCGGGTTGAACCTCATCTTGCATCTCCTCGCCTTGTCGAAGACTCTTTTGAGATAGGAAGTGTGGTCGACCTCTTCTCGTGATTTTACAATCATGTCGTCCATGTAGACCTCGAGCATATCTCTGATCTCCCCGCGAAAGACTTTGTTCATCATCCATTGGTCGGTTGCGCTGGCGTTCTTCATGCCGAAGGGCATTACGTTGTAGTAATAGTTGCCCGAATCAATCATGAAGGTCATGTACTGTTTGTCAGCCTTCTCCATGGGGATTTGATTGTATCCCGAGCACACACCCATGAACGACAGCAATTTAAAACGTACAGAATTGTCGACCAGTTTGTCGATGTTAGGCAATGGGTATGCATCTTTCGGGCATGCCTAGTTAAGATCGGTGTAATCAATGCACTTTCTCCACTTTCCATTATTCTTTTTAACAAGTACAACATTGGATAGCCAGGTTGTGTACTGGGCTTCTGAATTAAAGTTCGCCTCTAAGAGGTCTTTTACAGCCTTTTTAGCAGCGCTCCACGTCTGGGTCGAGGCCAGGCATCTCTGCAGCGCTCCACGCGAATAGGTCAGCATTCTCTCGGAGGCAAGCCTTCAGCTGTTTCCTCGCCAGGTCGGGGAGGCCCATGCCAATCTTCATCTTCCTATCCTGGTCGTCCCCGAGGGTGATGAGCTCGAAGTTTCCATCTGGAATAGGGCGCATGGGGTGAAGAGGATGCCCGGTGCCTTCAGCTGGAGGGGTGTGATCCGCTGCTTCGTTCTGCTCCTGCTTGCTGGGGAAGCGTCTGTCGAGGTCGACCGCGTTGATGTGCGGGAGTGGCTTCTACTCTTCATCCAGGGCTGACTTACCCGCGGTCTTAGACTTGATGTTGATCGAGTTCAAACCCTTGGTCACAACCTCAAAACATCTCCTGGAAGCCTCAATATCCTCGTGGGGGTGATGACACGTCCCTTGGTCGTGTAGTACTTCATCTTCAGGAGGACTGTAGATGGTACAACTCTGAGCTCGGCTAGGGTCGGCCTTCCCAGGATGCACTGGTATAGAGAGGGGCACTCTACTACCAGGAAGCGGACCTTAACTTGTAAGGCAGTATCGTCGTTCCCGAATGTGACCATTAACTCGACGTAGCCACACGGTCTGGTGGTGGTGCCATTGAATCCCTACAGGTCTGAGCCAATGTATAGGGTCAGATGTGTCTCATCGAACTGGAGGGTAGTGAATAGGTTGGCATACATTATGTCCACCAAGCTCCCTTGGTCGACCAGGATGCGACGGATGTCAAATTTCTCCATTTGTGCCCTGATCAGGACAGGGATGTTGTATTTGGGGGCACCGCCAGACAATTCCTCGAGGTAGAAGGTGATGGGGTTCGACCTCCCCTGGACCTTCTCAAAGGTGGAATTCTACGCCGAGCTCGCCTCTATCAACTCTTCGAACTTCCGCTTGATCGACCTCACCGAGACTTTGTTGAACCCTCCGCCAGATATGACCATGGTGGCGGGGAAGCTTTCCCATAGGCTGCGAGCGTTTACAGGCGTGTCGGGCTCACAGGGGAAATAGAAGTCCTCTGGTCGGGTGACACACAGGGCGACTTGTAGTCCGTTATCGCCAGAGGACGGGGTTGCCTCCTCGACCCTTTTTGTCTCCCAAGGCTCTTGTCGGGGGGCTTCACTCCTCTTTGTGTACTGCTTGAGGTGCCCCTCTTTGATCAAGATTTTGATAGCATCCTTGAGGTGGATGCAATCCTCCGTGACATGCCCATGGCTTCTGTGGAACCGACAGTACTTGGACTTGTCGATGTTTAGTTTAGGGGGCATCGGCTTCGGGAAGTGAACACATCCTCTTTGGAATTCTAAGTTGATGCACTCTGCCAGGATACGCTCGCGGGGAGCTGTGAGTAGCGTGTACTCGGTGAAATGGTCTGCGGTTCCCCTCGGTTCTCGGAAGTCTCAGGGCCGAACTTCTCTTCTTCTTTCCCTGCCTCATCAAGGAGCGATGGAATCCTCGTGCCTGGAGCTCTTGACTCTCTCTTAATTCCACGAGTTGCGGGTACAGTGGGCGGCCTCTATCTACTCATACCGGATGTATGCCTGGGCCTTGTGGAGGAGCACATCCAAGGTGTTGGGCCTTTCAATTCCAACGGCCTTGGCAAACTCGGTACGAGGTCGCAGTCCTCGCTCGATAAAAAATCTCTTCATGTCGTCTGAGGTGGATATCCGAACAGCTTCTCGGTTGAACCTCTCTATGTAATCCCGGAGAGATTCGTCTTTTCCCTAGATGATGGCTTCCAGGGATGCTTCCGTCTTTGGGTGGTGTCGGGAAGCGGTGAAGTGCTTAGAGAACTGCCTTTTCAGATCCTTCCAGGATGTGATAGACTCGGGCGCGAGGCTCTTGTACCATGCCATAACACCTTTTCTCAGGGTAGTGGGAAACAGCATGCACTTGATGGCTCCCCAGACGTTCCGGTAGTCAAGCATCACATTGATGCTTTCAATGTGGTCGTCCGGGTCGATCATACCATCGTATGTCACCAATGGCGGGGGTTTTTACATCCCGGCGGGCAAGGGAGTCTCCATGATGTCCCTGGACAGTGGCGTACACTGGTCAACCTCGTCGCTCCTCACAGGTTATCGTGACGGGGATAGGTCGCCTCGGTCATTCCTGCTCCGTTTGGAAGGGCTCCTTGATCGGCTCTTTGCCTTCTCGGTGTACCTGTCGGCTTTATTCTTCTTATGAGCGGGGGAACGTCGCTCCTTTCAAAGAGGGAACCGGTCGCGCTTCAAGGTGACCACATGCTGAGGTCGTTCCAAGCGCAGTCTGTAGCGAACGATTTTGGACGCGGTTCTTAAGCGCTGGTCGCTCTCTGCGGTTTGAGCTTTAAACTACAGGTCGATTCATTTTTTATCCTATTGTGAGCTGAATAAGGAAAGGAAATAGATGTCTCCAATTAACCCTGCTTGCATACTGAGTTTAAACAGCGGTCTGTTAGGTTACGAATGCTATCAATGTGGGGGGGCTTTTGTACTGGTTATTCGTATTTCGCCAATACGGTTCTCTTTCTTTTTTCTAGGCAAAGGGTTTCTGGTGGGGAATAAGGATTAGGATGTTAGGACTGGTGCTTTTGAATTACTGCTTTTGGTTGACGAAGGTATGGGATTTGGGTTTTTTGTTGATTGCGCTCGCTAAGATCTTTTCTTTCGATCTTATGCCTACGTATTCCCGTTTACCGAAACAGGGAAATCAGAGCGTTCGTAGTTCCTCCTATTCTATGGGAGGAAATTGGTTTTTGGTTTCTTGTTCAAAGCCCAAGACGTGAAGCGAAAGGTGATTTGTATCTTGTTCAAAGCCCAAGATGTGAAGCTGAAAGGTCTATTTGTGTCTTGTTCAAAGCCCAAGACGTGAAGCTGAAAGACCTCGACTTTAGAGAGAATTTGTCATCTCTAAAGAGGGGAGAAGGAGAATTATTTTAACTGGGATATGCGGATCCGAGCAATGCCATAATTTCTGAAGAAAGGGTTTTAACCTGAAGGAGAAGACTTTAACTCAGTGTAGAGCAATGCCATCTTTCCTTAGGAATTTCTCATGCTAAAAGAGGGACAGTCGCATGGATGTAGATGATCCAGAGGCTTGCCGCTTACAGCGATTAGATGGGGGAAAGAGTTGTTGATGTTTGTGTACTGTGAACGAGGCACAACTTTGATGTTAAAAGGTCGATTGGATCAACCAGTGGTTTTCTTATACAAAGCCTAAGAGGAGGCTAATTTCCTATAGGAAAATCATTATACAAAGCCTAAGAGGAGGCTATTTTGTGTCTCGTACAAAGCCCGAGAGAGAGGCTAAAAGTTTTTGACCCAGTGGGGCATATCGTTATACAAAGCCTAATAGGAGGCTATCATTCCCGGAGGAAGAGATCATTATACGAAGCCTAAGAGGAGGCTGTGAATACTTCTAAGAAGCCGCAGGGTCCTTGAATAATGCCCAAGAGGAGGCCGATGCTTTTAAGAAGCCCGTGGGTCTATCATCTCCTTTCCATTAGGAGAGATAACTCTTTTAAAGATAAAAACCACTGGTAAACGTGCGAGGTTTACTATCCAGCGACTTTTAACTTTTAAAGAGGGTTCCTTAGTTAAGGTCCAAGATTATGACCGTAGTGGGTACCCAAACCCCGAGACATTCAAGGCAAGCTATCCACAAGGAATAGATCAAGTCAGGAAAGTTCGAGAATTGGGAAGAAACTCAAAGATGCCATTCACGGAGAATACATTCATCTTTGGGAGTAGAGTTTCTTGACAGTTCCTAAGGAGGACAGCCGAAGAGAAGACTGTATCTGGTGCTCCTATTGGGGATCTAGGCGTCTATTTCTACGAATAAATGAAACGGCGTCACCTAGTTCTAGACGTAGTTGCCGGGGAAACTCGAAATATCTATACTATTATTACACAGTAGATATGAGTTTATGAAAGGAGACTTACAGTGAGCAGCCCCACAATACAGTTTATAATATGAAAGCAGTAAATGAAAGCGATAACCACTTACTCGGTTGTAGTGCTTCCATGCTGTTTGGTTAGTTGTTTAACAAAGAAAGATTGAAAACAACAGTATATTCAAAATCAAAGGAGAAAGTGCTTTGAAAAAGAAAGATTTGGGGCTTACAGCTCAAGGAGAGGCCCAGGGTTTTATCAGTGAGCGCACTGTTTAAATTTGTACAGAGGGACTTATACAAGTGACTGGGGCCCAAAAAGGTTTTCTGTATAAAGGGATGGGTCTTACACTCTCTCAAGAGGCCCAAAGTGTTTTAAAGAAAAAGAAATGGGTCTTACTACTCGAGGGTAGGCCCAGATGGTTTTTATTTTTAAATGGGCGACGATAGCGCCGTTTACTTGTACAGAGGGACTTATACAATGAGTGAGGCCCAAAAAGCTTTTGTACAAGGGGGGATGGGTCTTACACTCTCTCAAGAGGCCCAAAGAGGTTTAAAGAAAAGAGTGGGGCTTATAACACGAGGGTAGGCCCGGATGATTTTTGAAAAGGCGACGATCGCGCCGTTCGTTTTTTGACGGTATCGGGACTTATACAATAAGTGAGGCCCAAAGATAATTTGGTCAAAAAAAAGGATTGGGTCTTACACTCTAATAGAGGCCCAAAGTGTTTTGAAAATGATTTATGAGGGTTGAATTAATCCCAAACCCTAATTTGTTTTCAAAAATGTATTTAATTGAATAAAAATTCAATTAAAATGATCAAAAATTGTTTAACACATGGAAAACAAATTGTGATCTTGGATTAATGCTTCAAAAATTAAGTATTGACCTACAAAATAATTAGAAAGCATTAAAAGTTGCAAAATCAATGTAGAAAAAATATTTAAAATGCCAAAAACAATCAAAATATTAATTCTTTACAAAAATATCAATTATATGAAATAAATAATATTTTTGGGATTTTTTGATAAAATAAAATATTTTAACATTTTTGTGAATTATTAAAAAAAAGAATCAACCCAAAATCATTAAAACTCAGAGAGAAATTAATTTTTGAATCAATTAAACAAAATCACAAAATTCAAATATTCAAATATATGAAAATGGCGCCAAGAACAACACCAAGAACACGCGCGTTTTTCAGTTTGCCCAGATTTGCATTTTCCATCCAATCTCACTGAATACGTAATTATAACATGCAATCCACATATCATTATGCTCGTCTCAACCTCACGATCATGTGTATGTACTTTAATTTCATTTAAATTAAACATACAACAAGAAATCACGAAGAGACCTCAAGAACCCTAATTTCTGCATGAAGGCTAGGATTTTTGATACACGATTCAAACAATGCAATTAATTGAGGAAAAACATTCCATGCATGATTATGAACATATGGCCAAATTATTGTGCGAGGAAATATGCATAGATTGAGAGATGACCAAGTATGTGCTTACCTCCAAGTCGTGACAGCAAGAGCAGATGTGATTTTGAGTTGGAGGTGTTACAGACAAGTTGTGATGATCTGGACAGCTTCCCTACACCATATGGAGTGTGTTTGAACACTTGGATTGAATTGAAATGGACTGGATCAGTTTATGGCATCTCAGCTGCAACTTCACTTCAAACTTGTGTGGATGGCAAGTGATTTTGTGAAATTGATGTTCCAGATGTTATGTGAGTGTTTGATCAGCTCATATGTGATGTATGTGAGGTGTGTGAGTGATTGGTTTGTGCAGAATTTCTCTCAAACTCAAAACCCGATAGCTACCTTGCTAAGAAAGGCATTTTTGCCAAGAGAAAGAGATTTTGAGGAAAGCATCTGTTAGATGGCTTTGGTGTACTCAAACTGATCACAATTGAGCTCTATTTATAGTAGAGCAAGTTTGTTTTGCAAGTAATAGTGCATGGCAGCTGGTAAGTAGGTTTCCTCAATGTTGGCCAATGGAAATGAAAGTCTCCTCTAGCCATTGACTAGAGGTTAGGGCACAGAGCTTTGGTCCCCTTGGTCTTGGATAAGTCTTGACTGATTTCAGATGAGAATGGCTCAGTCCATGCCACCTTGATGGTTCCATCGAATGCCTCATTCCAAATTTGAAGTCTTGTCCCTATTTTAGCCATTCTAGGTTCAACATGATATTTCTTGTTCCATGGACTTTGGAGGCTTGGCTCAGTGATTGTCCCCTTTAGATTCAATCCTCTGAGGTGTCCAAGTGGATTGGAGCAATTGAAATTGGCTGATTTTGGCAAATCGAGCCAAAATGCAAATTCTGCCTTGCTTTGACAGATTTCAGCAAGGCAACTTGCCAATGTTGTATCTCATGATGTAGGTTGAATTTGGAAATGTTCTTGGCCATTTTGGAAAGCTCTTACATGATACAACAACTGTTTGAACAAGTTTGGTTTTGATCTCTTTTGATTCCAAGTGAAAAATCCCCCTACATTTGGCAAAAAGTGAGGCAAAATCTGACTTAGTGAAAATTTCACTAAGTGTTGGAAAAAGTGACTTTTTCACTTTTCAGCCACTTTGATCATTCCATAACTCAAAATCCTTAATGAATTGGAATGACTTGTAGTTGAAGTTTTTGTAGGTGATAATGAGGGCTACAAATCCATCTTTGGATGAGAAAAAATGGCCTTGTGATTTAGGAGTTATGGTCCTCCAAAGTTGGTACCTTTGCCACTTTATTTTTAACTTAGAAAAATTTCTAAGTTTTATGGTTACCCCTTTTACAAGTTATCTCACTTTTCTTGATTTTTCTTGATGAATGATGATTCAAATCATACATTAACATCATTTTAGGGTTAAAACTCCATTTTGGTGAAAAATCTCAAAAAGTCAAAGTTAACTTTTGTGCACAGTTGACTTTTTATCAGATGAATTCCAAACTGTGCAATTCTTCAGGAAATCATGTCCTTGACCTAAATCAAACTTGATGGACATGTTCCATGGGTGTCATAGGGTATATTCAATCATGTATTAGGGTTTGGGAGCATGTCTTGGTCAAAAGTCAAAGTTACAGTTGACTTTTCCCTTAAAACCCTAATTGTGGTGCAGATGAAAATGAGACTTGTTGCTCAAGCTTCTTGGATCAATCCATTGTTCCAAATGGATCAATATGGTGTATTAGAGACCCTCAAATCATTTCTTGAGGTCTTGGCTCATGATTTGTCCCAAAAGTCAACTTAGGGGTGAATTAGGTCAAGAAACCCTAATTCCTGATTTTTGATGAATGCATCCCCTGAGGCAAAATTGACTTGATGCATGGGTTCATGAGGTTCCATGAAGCATATTAGGTCATGTTTTGGATCATTGCCTTGTGCCCAGATGAAAATTTCCATCTGGAGGCCCTGGTCGACCAAAACCCTAATTTGGTGACACTGTCGATCTTGAGACTTGATCCACCTAGAAGGGAGCAGCCTTGTGCTTAATCCTTGAAGTGGGAGTCCTTTTTGATCCATTGTGGATGTTTAAGAGATTAGACAAGTTGAAGATCATGTAATTTCTTGATTGATCCTTTGTCTAAGCACTCAGAGAGGGCTTGAAACCCTAATTTTGATTGTATTGGATGCTCACCCATCTTTGGGGAGACTGATGAAGCATGATGGTTCATCCATATTGTGATGATGATTTTCACAATGATGGGAAGTCTAAGTGGTCAAAATTTGGGGTATTACAGATGCCCCTATTTAATCTTCTTGGACCTGAAGGTGTGAATGGCGAAGGTATTCGAGCATTCGGGGTGCAAGAGGATTAAATATCGGAATATCCGAAATTTTGATGGTGGTTATGAATGGTAGCTTACGCATTCATCTTCTTTAGCTAAGCAATGATGCTTAGAAAAGGTAAACTTCCCCTCGATCCTGGTTTCCTACCAAGGAACTGGTCTCAGTCTCTGATTTAAACTTCCCCTCGATCCTTGTTTCCTACCAAGGAACTGGTCTTAGTTTCTGATTTAAACTTCCCCTCGATCCTGGTTTCCTACCAAGAACTGGTCTTAGTTTTTGATTTAAACTTCCCCTCGATCCTGGTTTCCTACCAAGAACTGGTCTTAGTTTCTGATTTAAACTTCCCCTCGATCCTGGTTTCCTACCAAGAACTGGTCTTAGTTTCTGATTTAAACTTCCCCTCGATCCTGGTTTCCTACCAAGGAACTGGTCTTAGTTTCTGATTTAAACTTCCCCTCGATCCTGGTTTCCTACCAAGAACTGGTCTTAGCTTCTGATTTAAACTTCCCCTCGATCCTGGTTTCCTACCAAGAACTGGTCTTAGTTTCTTTTGTCAATAAACTTTCTTGACAAGGGACGCTATTCATAGAGGCTTTTTTCAAACTTCTCGCCGAATTTTCTTGGGGAGATGCCATTTGAGTGGAAAAAGTTTTGATGTCAGACTTGCTGGGGAACCCAGTCGTCTGAGTTGTAGAGTTGTACAAACTTCTCTGTTGGAGACGCCATTTGTTTCTACTGGGGAAAGCGAGTCTCTTGAGAGACTGTTTTCACTTGGGATCTTTCATCATACTTTTCTCGGGATCTTCCCGGAGAAACGCCATATGATGGGGTCCAATTTTGAGGTGCCAATGACCTTCTCATCAGTGGTTTTTCGGAGCAAAACTGGCATGCTGCCGAATCTCTGATCACGAGGCTTTCTCTGTGGATTTTCCTTAATCCGGGAAAGCAAGGATATCATCTTCAATGGTGAAGAGTGATGCTTATCGAAAGTTTTCTCTGGCTTTTCAGAGGTTCAAGTTATCAAAGTGGTCAAGGACCAACTTCTTTCCAGAATTAAACCGGAAGTGAGGTTGTTCAATCACAGTATTTCCTGACGAGGCAATAACTGACAACTCGATTGAGAGGACTTCTACCACTAGGGGACAAGACCGACTCAAGTGATAGTGATTCACTATGAAATGTGAATGCAAATAAAAAATGCATGATGTATGTATGTATATGCTGACAAAACAGACGCGACATACAGACTAATGGATGAACACAATTGGATAC
Organism: Lathyrus tuberosus; assembly: GCA_022829125.1. Lineage (NCBI taxonomy): Eukaryota > Viridiplantae > Streptophyta > Magnoliopsida > Fabales > Fabaceae > Lathyrus > Lathyrus tuberosus. Next base: position 17,257,316 of record JALAZF010000076.1, read on the forward strand.
TCGGCCATCGCGGGGCGTGTAGAGATATCGCTGGTTCAAAATAGCAATTTCACCTTGCTTAGGAGAGATAGTCCCGTTGGGAGCTATGTTGATCGGGCTTAAGAGATGAGAACTCGGCCGAGGGTATCAGACGGGAAAACCGCATCTGATACAGTTGATCCCTTCATTCAGGCATACTGGCTTAGAAGGAGTACTTTGATTCTGCACTTTGAAGTTCGCTTACTTCGGGAGAAGCGATCGATGTTCTTCTGATGTTCAACAGTCAAAAGAAATGCCATCTTTAATTTAAAAGCAGAAAAAGTTTAACAAGTAAATTTGTTTTATTTCAAGAATCGCTGATTAAGTTTAAACAACGTCGTTTTGTAAAGCTAAAACAAGCAAGAATTACAAACAAAAGCACAAGGGCTCAAATTTTATTGATAAGATGGAGATCAGCCAAACGCGTGATTCCAAAGAGTATATACAAAGTTAGAAAACGGTAATTTACAGGAAAAAGGGCTACGTTGAAACATAACGACCACTATCCTTCTACCAACTTTGAATTCGGGGCATCCTGAGCTTCTGTCGAAGATGACCTTTGACTGGAGATTTCCTCCGATAGATGATGTAACTGCTGCTAAGGGACTTGCCTCTGTTGAACATAGTTACTTGCCATTATCCCTAATTTTTGCCTGGATTGTACTATGATATTTCCAATCCACCGGGATGATTTTTTCATGTCTCTAACTTTTGCCTGGACCGCCCTTTCGGGTTTTCAATCCACCGAGACGTTTTTTTTTTAGTTTTAGGCGAAGTATTTCTTGACTACATCAACATTCGTGGGGTAGGCAAATTCCTCTCCGTCCATGGTTGCAAGTCTCAAGGCGCCGCCTGAGAAAGCTTTCGTGACCACATAGGGGCCATCATAATTCGGGGTCCATTTGCCCCGAGAGTCAGTGAGAAATGATTGTATCTTCTTGAGCACGAGGTCTCCTTTTCTGAAAATACGAGGTCGGACCTTTTTGTCGAACGCCCTCTTCATTCTTTGTTGATACAACTGACCGTGGCATAGTGCTGTGATTCGCTTCTCTTCGATCAGATTCAATTCGTCGTGTCGACCTTGACACCATTCAGCTTCGGTGAGCTGAGCTTCCATCAATACCCGGATTGATGGGATCTCTACTTCTATGGGGAGAACTGCCTCCATGCCATATACTAGAGAGAAAGGGGTTGCCCCTGTTGAAGTACGGATAGATGTTCGATAACCGTGAAGAGCAAAGGGTAGCATCTCGTGCCAATCTTTATAGGTTACAACCATCTTTTGAACAATCTTTTTAATGTTCTTGTTAGCCGCTTCTACCGCTCCGTTCATCTTGGGTCGGTAGGGAGATGAGTTATGGTGTTCGATCTTGAACTCTGCACACAACTCTTTCATCATCTTATTGTTCAAGTTAAATCCATTGTCAGTAATGATCTCGCTTGGAACACCATAACGGCAGATGATATTGTTTTTGATAAATCGGACCACCACTTGTCGGGTTACATTGGCGAATGATGCTGCTTCGACCCACTTGGTGAAATAGTCAATGGCTACCAGGATGAACCGATGTCCGTTTGAAGCCTTGGGCTCAATCATACCAATCATGTCGATTCCCCATATGGAAAAAGGCCACGGGGAAGAAAGAACTTTGAGATGTGATGGCGGTACATGAATTTTGTCGGAGTATATCTGACACTTGTGACACCTCCTCATGTACTTGTAGCAGTCGGATTCCATTGTCAACCAATAATACCCGGCCCTGAGAATTTTTCTCGCCATTGTGTGTCCGTTGGCATGAGTGCCAAAGGATCCTTCATGAATTTCTTTCATGAGCACGTCTGCTTCTGGTCTGTCGACACATCGGAGCAAGACCATGTCAAAATTTCTCTTATAAAGAGTGTCACCGCTCAGGAAGAAGTTTCCAGCCAATCTTCTGAGGGTTTTCCTGTCCTTTTTGAGTGCCCCAGATGGGTACTCTTGTTTCTGAAGGAAGCATTTGATATCGTGATACCAAGGTCTGTCGTCTATGACTGCTTCAATCGCGAAGATGTAAGCGGGCCGTTCAAGGCGCATGATGTCGATCTTAGGTATGTCATTCCATTGACCTACACTAATCATGGAAGAGAGAGTGGCTAATGCATCAGCCATGTGATTCTCATCATGAGGGATGTGATGAAAGTCGACTCTGTTGAAGAAGGGTAACAACCTTCTTGCATAGTCTTTGTAAGGAATCAATCCTGATTGGTATGTGTTCCAATCTCCTTTTATATGATTGATAACCAGGGCTGAATCGCCGTATACGTCCAAGTTTTTGATCCTTAAATCAATCGCTTCTTCGAGACCCATGATACATGCTTCGTATTCGGCCTCGTTGTTCGTACATTTGAACGTAAGTCTAGCAGTGAAAGGAATGTGGGAACCCTGAGGGGTAACAATGATGGCCCCAATTCCGTTTCCATAATGATTGACTGCTCCGTCAAAGATCAGTCCCCACTGGGAACCTGGTTCTGGCCCTTCACTGGGTAGCGGTTCATCGCAGTCTTTCATTTTTAGATACATGACATCTTCGTCTGGGAAGTCAAACCCGATTGATTCTTGATCGTCAATCGGTTGATGAGCCAAATGATCGGCTAAAATACTTCCTTTAACGGCTTTCTGAGCATGGTACTCTATGTCATATTCTGATAGTAACATCTGCCAACGGGCAATCCTTCCCGTGAGAGCAGGTTTTTCGAAAACGTACTTGATTGGATCCATTTCGGAGACCAACCAAGTAGTACGACGAATCATGTACTGGCGAAGACGTTTGGATGCCCAAGCCAAAGCGCAACAAGTTTTCTCAAGCATCGTATACCGAGTCTCGCAGTCGGTGAATTTCTTGCTTAGATAGTAAATGGCAGATTCTTTCCTTTTAGTTTCGTCTTGTTGGTCAAGTACACATCCCATTGAGTCCTCTAGGACTGTGAGGTAAATGATTAGTGGTCTTCCTTCCACTGGAGGTGATAGGATCGGAGGATTCAACAGATATTCCTTGATACTGTCGAAGGCGGTTTGGCAATCTTCTGACCAAACGCAATCCTGGTTCTTTTTGAGTAATTTGAAAATCGGCGCACAAGTGGCGGTCATAAGGAATATGAATCTGGAGATGTAGTTCAAACGTCCCAGGAATCCTCTGACTTGTTTTTCAGTTTTCGGAGAAGGCATTTCTTGAATGGCCTTGACCATGTCAGGATCAACCTCAATTCCTTTATGGCTGACGATGAACCCTAGTAGTTTCCCTGAACGGACACCGAAGGTGCACTTGTTGGGATTCAAGCGGAGCTCGAATTTTCTTAGACGTTCGAACAATTTTGACAGATGTTCAACGTGCTCATCCTCTGTTCTTGATTTTGCAATCAAATCATCGACATATACCTCGATTTCCTTATGTATCATGTCATGAAACAGAGTAGTCATGGCCCTTTGATAGGTCGCCCCGGCATTCTTCAAACCAAACGGCATTACCTTGTAACAAAAGGTATCCCATGGGGTAATGAACGAAGTTTTCTCCATGTCTTTCGGCGCCATTTTGATCTGGTTATAGCCCGAGAATCCATCCATGAAGGAGAAAACTTTGAACTTTGCTGTGCTGTCTACCAGTATGTCAATGTGTGGTAAAGGAAAGTCGTCCTTTGGACTTGCCTTGTTTAGATCTCTGTAATCAACACACATTCTGACCCTTCCGTCCTTTTTGGGAACGGGTACGATGTTGGCTAGCCATTGAGGATATTCAGATGTAGCGAGGAAACCCGCGTCGATCTGTTTCTGTACCTCCTCTTTGATTTTGATGGCCATGTCTGGGTGAGTGCGTCTCAACCTTTGCTTTACTGGCGGACATTCCGATCTCAACGATAAGTGATGTTCCACGATGCTGGTATCCAACCCTGGCATATCCTGATAGGACCAAGCGAATACATCGGGGAATTCTTTGAGAAGCTTTATCAAACCCTCTCTGGTAGTTGGACTGAGCAGTGCTCCGATCCTGATTTCTTTTCTCTCTTTTTCTGAACCCAAGTTTACCGTTTCCAACGGCCCTTTGTGAGGTTCAATGGACCTTTCCTCTTGTCTGAGTAGTCGGGAGATCTCTTCTGGAATTTCGTTGTCATTTTCTTCTTCAGCCTCGAATACCGGGAACTCAAAGTTGGGAGAAGGCATCGGATCGTATGTTTCAACGGGGTATAAAACAAGCAATCTGCATGACGTGATGATTCGTGTTTAGAAAAGATAGAGAAAATGCAAGTGTGTGCAGTGTTTTGATTTTACTGCTTGTTTTTATGATTGAATTGTTTTTTAGGATTACCATTTTCTGAAAAAGCAAAAAGAGAAAACAGCAATTAATGCGGAAATTACAGAACGACGTTATTTTATTAATGAACAAGTCGAATCTTAAAACTACAGCCCTATAAAACAAAACTCTGTCGCTTTGGGCAAAGCGAAGAGGGAAATTTACAGAAAGCGAGCCCTATCAAAACATCTGTTTCACCTGGGCAGGGTGAAAGGCTAAAGATGGCAATTACTTTGACTGATGAACGACCTTCGGAACCTCGACAGCAACCCATTGGCGGTGAACTCCTCGGTGAATCACAAAGTCTGGCACCTTCCTTGATTTGTCTTCAGAAATGACGCTGATTTCTGGTGGAGCAGGATCATTGGAATCTGTCTCCCAAGCAGAATTGTCGTAGGAGGATTCCTCTGTTGCATTTTGCATAGCATTTGTGCTCTCAGCTGTATCTCCCCATCCAGTTGGCTGGATATCTTCGAGCCTGATACGAGAGCTTTCGGGAGCGGTGTACTTGACCATAAAGTCATATTTTCCACTTGGTTGTCCCAGAGTGTCCCAAACTTCTTTGGAACTGGAGAAGTCATCCCTCTCGATGACGTTGACCTCAGGAAAAGCATAGTTGATGAATTCTAGTCCTGCAAACGTTGTGAATTCATCTTCATGTTGAGTAGTTTCCGAATGACCTGAGTGTTGATCCCATGACATGGTGGGGACACAGGTATTCTGTTCAATGACGCTCAGCTGAGTTTCATTACTCGGCTGACTTTCTTGCCCCAAGTTTCCTGGGTAAGGCTGCCACATTGGCAGGCCATCCATCGGGCCATAGTAATTGCGGTCAAAGTTGTCTTTCATCAGAGTGTCTTCCTCTAATGAATTTGGCGGAGCACGGCATCCTTCTGGATCACAATCCCCGTAGATCATTTCGACATCTGATCTTGGTATAAATCTCGGACTTTCTGTAGGAAAGCAAAAAGGCATAGGCACCTCTTCCTGAGACGTATAGCCGTCCTTGTTAAGGTAGTACTTCCATTCTTCATCTACGTCAGAGGGATCTTCCTCATTGATAGCATGAACTGTCTGAGACACTGGGTGAAGAAAACCTCCACCGTGGAAGAAGTTTTGAAGGGGATGAAGACTTTCATCGTTGGCGGCTATCTGGGTACAGGTTGCAGAAAAACCAAGACCCTTCTTTGTTTTATTGTCAATAGGAATGACAAGCCGTCCCCATCTGGTTGTATCGGTACTCTCGACCGCTTTGATAGCATCGTTGTATGAGGAAATCGAGGTTCCTCCTTCGAACTAATTGTCCTTGCTCACCGATAGTGCTTGGAACTGAGTTCCAATAACCTCCTCGGGTTCTACACAAGCAGATGATGATAGGTTACTCACAAGCAAGGCTTGTTCCCCACAAACCGTGACAAGTTGATCGTTCTTGACGAACTTTAGCTTTTGGTGGAGGGTCGAAGTGACCGCTCTAGCCTGATGTATCCAAGGTCTTCCTAATAAACAACTGTATGTTGCCAGGATGTCCATGACCTGGAAAGTGATTTGGAAAGTGTGAGGACCAATAGTTATGGGAAGATCAACTTCGCCGATAACTGTTTTTCTGGATCCGTCGAATGCTTTGACGACGACCTCGCTGACTCTCATCGGAGGGCCCTTAAATGATAATTGCATCAAAGTGGACTTCGGCATAACATTCAGGGCTGACCCTGTGTCTACCAGTACGTTGGATAAAGCATCGTCCTGGCAGTTGACTGTAATGTTGAGCGCCATGTTATGACGACGACCCTCTTCGGGTAATTCCTCATCACTAAATCCCAAATTATTGCAGGAAGTGATGTTAGAGACAATGCTATCGAATTGTCTAATTGTTACATCCTGTTCCACAAAGGCTTGCTCCAAGACTTTCTATAGAGCCTCTCTGTGTGCTTCTGAACTGAGTAATAGTGATAATACTGAGATCTTTGAAGGAGTCTGTAACAGTTGATCAACGATGTTATATTCACTCCTTTGGATGAGCTTTAGCATCTCATCTTTGTCTTTTGAAAAGTCGGGATTACTAGATTGACCGACTGGCGGATCAGGAATTTCTGCCTGAAGTTCCTTTTCTTTGTTGGATTCTCCAACCCCTCGGTTGAAGATTCGACTGCTCCGTGTTACACGACTGATGTCTGCAATATTCACGACGGAGGGTAATGGAATTTCTTTTCCATTCTCGATTATTGTTGCACCGTATTTGTAAGGGATAACCTTAGTTGATTCATACGGTAATGGCCCCGGTAGATAGATGACTATGGGAACCTTCTGATTTTTCTGACCGTCATAAGTAACCTTGATCCGTTCCCGGTTGGGAACTCTAGATTCGTCAAGTAGAGGGACGATGGCAAAAACATCCCTGATCTGGTGATGACCAGAGATCGTGACAACATCCTCAACTTGCTCGGCAAGGTAGTTCGGCGACCAAATGATGGGTCCTGAACCTGGATATGGACGAATTTCTCCATGATCGACCTGACCCTGAAGAGCTGCTCTCACAAGGTAACACCCTTGGTTACTTTCCGAATAGACGCTACAACTGTCATAGTTGTGTGGTGGCACCTGGCCACGCCCACTTTGAATACAATGTAACCTCACTAGGTTACCTTCCATTGATCGGACATCCTAACTTTGACGACGAGTAGGATTCCTGTTATTGATACTAATCTGCTGAGTATCTTCGTCCATATAGATTGGCATCCACCAGTGATTTAACAAGTGCCGAAGTGCCTCCTGGACAAGGGTACAACCTCGATCGTTTTCGCAACCCGCTTTACAATTTTGATAGTCATGTGATATTAAGAATCCGAGTCGGACCTGCTCAGCATGTAACTCTACCAGGTTGGTATTCATCACGCGGATGTCAAAGATCTGAACCATATTGATTTGATAGGGATTCCTATCATGGTAGTCTTGGATCCATCCAAGATCCATCTGACGCTGGAGGGCCTCTTGTATGAAAGAGCATCCCTGTTTGTTTACCGAGCAAATCAGACAGGAACTGTAATCGTGCCGTGGCAGATTATGATACTGGCTTTGCCTTGAGTGCATCGCCACCAAGTTGACATTCATCACACGGATGTCGTGGTTTTGAATGACGTTAGAATTCGTAGAGACCATGTTAACTCCACGAACTCGGTGCTCTTGGATCCATCCAAGATCCATTTGTTCCTGTAGAGCTGCTTGCACTACCGAACATCCTTGGTTGTCTTTATAGCAGATATCACACTGGTGATAATTATGAGGTGGCACATGGCCATATCCACTCTGTCTACAATGCATCTTGACCAGATTGGTCCCCAATAAGAGTACATCGTGAATTCGATAGACATCGTTAGTCTCTTTCTCAATCAGATTGACTGCAGCCTTCTCGTGTTGAGGCAGCGGGTTCGTGAGAACATTGGGATTCGTATCTTTGAAAGATAAGAGCCCGCTCCTAACAAGCTTTTGCACGTCGGATTTGAAATTGAGACAAGTCTCAATGTTATGCCCTGAACCTCCTTGATGATAAGGGCATGTTTGATCCACTTTAAACCAAAAAGGCGGATTTTCCGGAACTGAAAGGGGAGACTTAGTCTGGATGTGCCCCTTAGCCAGCAGTAACGGAAACAGTTCTGCGTACGTTACGGGTATAGGATCAAATCCTGGTGGCCCTGTTGTACGGTTGTTGTTATATGGAGGACGAGCCTGCCGAAGAGGCTGTTGTGTCCTTTGTTGGTCAGGTTGGCTCTGCGCAACCTGAGGTTGATACGTAGGAACAAGCGCGGGGCCGATAGCAGGAGTAACAGCTGCTACTGGCTGATAACGTCGCCTTTGCTTTCCGAGAGAGATATTCCCAATATCTTGCTCTTTTTTCTTAGGGAGAGCACTACCATATTTTTTAGTACCGCTCGTTGATCCAGTGTCTTTCACCAAACGTCCTTCTCGGACGGCTTCCTCAAGACGTACACCCATGCCGACCATTTCGGTGAAATCACTGGGTGCACTGGCGACCATTCGGCCATAGTAAAATGAGCTTAAGGTCTTTAAGAAGATTTTTGTCATCTCTTTTTCCTCAAGGGGTGGACAAATTTGAGCGACAATTTAACGCCACCTTTGAGCATACTCCTTAAAGGTTTCCTTTTCCTTTTGCGACATTGATCTAAGTTAATCTCTGTCGGGTGCCATGTCCAAATTGTACTTGTATTGTTGGACGAAGGCAGTACCAAGATCTCTGAATGTACTGATCGTAGTACGGTTTAAACCCATGTACCATTTGAGTGCGGCACCGGTTAAACTATCCTGGAAGTAGTGAATCAGCAGGTCCTGATTCTCCGTCTGGGCTGACATCTACCGAGCGTACATCACCAGATGGCTCTGAGGGCAAGAGTTACCCTTGTATTTTTCAAAGTCGGGCACTTGGAACTTGTGCGGGACTTTCACATTCGGGACCAAGCAGAGGTCTGCGACGTCCTTTCTAAATAGATCCTGACCGCGAATGGCTTGCAGCTCTTTCTGCATTTCCAGGAACTGTTCCTGGAATTCATCCATTCTATCGAACATAGTTTCCTTCTTACCAGAAGGTGTCTGTGGAATCTGCCCTTCTGGGACAGTGTGCACCACAGGGGGTGATACCGTGACTACGGCAGTAAGTCTTGGCGCCTCCCGAAGTTTGTAACCTTCAGGAGTCTTGAGTATGCCCCTGGCATCTTCGCTTTCCCAAAATTTGTAACCTTCAGGCCCAGCGGCTTCTGTTGCGATTCCCTGATCTTCAGTGATCGGCGGAACATATCCTTCCGGGATATAGTTAACAGGCATGCCCCAAGGACGATCTTTCGGCATCTGATACCTAGGATCATACTTTTCTATGATGGGCGTTGAGGTGATCTCTGAGATCACAGTTCTTTGAAGCTGAGCTTCTGCCATGGCTTGCATGTCGTTACAAAGCTTTCTCATATCCTCTCTCAGAGCGTCGATCTCTTCTTTCAACTCTCTGTTTTCTTCCTCAAGATCATCCATCTTTTTCTGACGATTGGCCCGAGTATTATACGAATGAGACAGTTTGACTCTAGAATCGAGACACAAACGTGAGATTCGTAGGTAAGGAGAATACACGATGTCAGAATGATGAATGCAATGATTATATTAATCGTTTTTAGGTTTAATTAAAATAAACTTCGACAATTAGATTGCAAATTTCAAACAGTGGGGAAACCCCTTTTTATTGAATTCCAAAGGATTACAGAAATGGAAATACAGTAGATTACAAAGTGCAGAAACAGAAACCTAAACTAATGGGTCCAGAGTCCTCTTCTTTGACCGGGGCGCTTGGGCCGTTGTCGGGTTGTCATTCCTTTGCCAGGTGAAAGGAGCGAGCAAATTCCTTTGGTCATCTTGATTCTCTACAGCATGTTGCTCCAAAATTTCAATCAGAGCATTTTTCTCTTTCAGTAATTGCTGTATTTGGATACACTCTACGTCGAGGGTGCGGTACTTGTTCTTCCAAGATCTTCTTTCCTTTTGAACTTTGTTGAGAGTAACCTGAAGCCTTTCAGTTTCCGTCATGAAGTACATGACAATTTCCCTCGGCGGAAGAATTCCGTAACGAGGATAAGGCATCTTTAGCTTGAGAGCTCTAGTTTGTACCCAATGGAGATAAGGCTCCATCGAGACACAGTCCGGTTTTCCCAGAGACTCTCGTCCTTTCTTATGAACATGTTTCCAAGCTTGCACTATTTCCATCTTTAGTGCTCTGTCATTTTCTCCTTCTTTGAAGAAAAGACCTTCCAGATGAACACCCAGTGGGATGTGTCTCATCGGGTATCCAAATTGACGAAGAACTAATATCGGATGATAGTTGATTCCTCCTTTAGTTCCTATGAGGGGTACGCTGGGGAAGTTTCCACAACGGTCAATGATTCTGATTCCCTCATAAATCCTATTACACCAATCTATGTCAGAGTTGGTAAGAGACATGATCTTCTGCGACCAACGTAAGACACTCTTGCAATCCCAAAAAGCAGCAGACTTGGGCAAGTGCGAGATAAACCATTTGTAGAGCAAAGGTACACAGCATGTGATCTCCCCTCCGCTGTACAAATTTCCCAAGTGTACAGAATGATACGCATCTGCGAGCAAAGTCGGCACAGGGTTTCCAATGAGAAAAACCTTAATAGCGTTGATATCGACGAAGTTATTGATGTTGGGAAACAAAAATAACCCGTAGGTGAGCAAGACAAAGATGCTTTCAAAAGCAGTCCTGTTCCCTATACTAGCGAAGTACAGAGCTTTCTTTGTCAAGAACTGGGCTGGCAAACCTTGGGTGCCACCCTTAGTAGTCATGTGAGTCTTGACCTCAGACTCGTCCAAATGAATTGCTATTGCAATGGTCTGATTCTTTGGAATTTCTTCCAGTCCAGAAAATGGAGCTCGATCTGTGATATGTAAATCAACCAGATGAGAATACTCCTCCAGCGTTGGTGATAGCTGGTAATCCGGGAATGTGAAACAATGATAAACCGGATCGTAGAATTGAATGAGCGAATCCATGATCCCCTTAATCACATGGACTCTTAGCAGTGGTAGCAAACCACCGTGCTTGGCTCTGAAAGCCTCTGGGTTAACGATCATCCTCGCTAACTTTCTCAAATCTCCTAGTTTTGGAACCTTGAAGGTATACTGGTGAGTTCTCCTTCTACCGAAATCCATTAGCGTAATCCTTTTCTCTGATATTTGCATTTACAGTCTTAGTTTAATTTGAAAAACAGAGATACTAGAAGAGAAGTTTTTTGAATGTTTTAATGTTTTATTAAATGAATGCATGAATGCAGCACGCAAAAACATAGAAAAAACATGGGGTCAAAGGGTCGTTTTCATGAAGTCAAGGCTCTACCCATCCCCAAAGGTTTATACTGGGGTGATTTTTGTACCTGTACTCATTATCATCAGCTCCTCCCAGGAAGGCAGACAACAAGCGGATCGCCAGCGAGTTGTGTGCAATCTTAGAGTAAGTGCCATTCACCAAGAATAGATCACCAGCCTCAAATGAGGGTAGTATCGCGTAACAGCTATTTCTGATAGCTTCCGCACTACGAAAAAGGTTGGTTTTTCTTAAGTGTATACTCAATCTCACCACATGCGGCATCACACGCATTCCCAGTAGCAGAAAAATAAACACGTATAGCAATTAGGAAAAGCAGTATATATATTTGTCCTAATCATCCTAGACTTATAAAGCTATGAATCTTAAGTTCCCGACAAAAATGGGTTCCCCGGCGGAAGCCCCAATCTGTGGTTCCCTGCCTAAGAGATGGACCAGCATAGGTCAATCTTTCTCTTCGGTAGAGTTCCCATTTTCCGTAGAAAACGGGGATGATGCCCTAAGGCAGAAAAGGAGACTCTCCAGCAGAGTTGCCATTTGTGTAATTTTTCACACAAGAGAAGTAGAAAGAAAGGAACGGGCCCCACGGTGGGCGCCACTTTTCTGTAGCGAGCGATTTTGGACGCGGTTGTTAAGCGCTGGTCGCTCTCTGCGGTTTGAGCTTTAAACTACAGGTCGATTTATTTTTTATCCTATTGTGAGCTGAATAAGGAAGGGAAATAGATGTCTCCAATTAACCCTGCTTGCATACTGAGTTTAAACAGCGGTCTGTTAGGTTACGGATGCTATCAATGGGGGGCTTTTGTACTGGTTATTCGTATTTCGCCAATACGGTTCTCTTTCTTTTTTCTATGCAAAGGGTTTCTGGTGGGGAATAAGGATTAGGATGTTAGGACTGGTGCTTTTGAATTACTGCTTTTGGTTGACGAAGGTATGGGATTTGGGTTTTTTGTTGATTGCGCTCGCTAAGATCTTTTCTTTCGATCTTATGCCTACGTATTCCCGTTTACCGAAACAGGGAAATCAGAGCGTTCGTAGTTCCTCCTATTCTATGGGAGGAAATTGGTTTTTGGTGTCTTGTTCAAAGCCCAAGACGTGAAGTGAAAGGTGATTTGTATCTTGTTCAAAGCCCAAGATGTGAAGCTGAAAGGTCTATTTGTGTCTTGTTCAAAGCCCAAGACGTGAAGCTGAAAGACCTCGACTTTAGAGAGAATTTGTCATCTCTAAAGAGGGGAGAAGGAGAATTATTTTAACTGGGATACGCGGATCCGAGCAATGCCATAATTTCCGAAGAAAGGGTTTTAACCTGAAGGAGAAGACTTTAACTCAGTGTAGAGCAATGCCATCTTTCCTTAGGAATTTCTCATGCTAAAAGAGGGACAGTCGCATGGATGTAGATGATCCAGAGGCTTGCCGCTTACAGCGATTAGATGGGGGAAAGAGTTGTTGATGTTTGTGTACTGTGAACGAGGCACAGCTTTGATGCTAAAAGGTCGATTGGATCAACCAGTGGTTTTCTTATACAAAGCCTAAGAGGAGGCTAATTTCCGATAGGAAAATCATTATACAAAGCCTAAGAGGAGGCTATTTTGTGTCTCGTACAAAGCCCGAGAGAGAGGCTAAAATTTTTTGACCCAGTGGGGCATATCGTTATACAAAGCCTAAGAGGAGGCTATCATTCCCGGAGGAAGAGATCATTATACGAAGCCTAAGAGGAGGCTGTGAATACTTCTAAGAAGCCGCAGGGTCCTTGAATAATGCCCAAGAGGAGGCCGATGCTTTTAAGAAGCCCGTGGGTCTATCATCTCCTTTCCATTAGGAGAGATAACTCTTTTAAAGATAAAAACCACTGGTAAACATGCGAGGTTTACTATCCAGCGACTTTTAACTTTTAAAGAGGGTTCCTTAGTTAAGGTCCAAGATTATGACCGTAGTGGGTACCCAAACCCCGAGACATTCAAGGCAAGCTATCCACAAGGAATAGATCAAGTCAGGAAAGTTCGAGAATTGGGAAGAAACTTAAAGATGCCATTCACGGAGAATACATTCATCTTTGGGAGTAGAGTTTCTTGATAGTTCCTAAGGAGGACAGCCGAAGAGAAGACTGTATCTGGTGCTCCTATTGGGGATTTAGGCGTCTATTTCTACGAATAAATGAAACGGTGTCACCTAGTTCTAGACGTAGTTTCCGGGGAAACTCGAAATATCTATACTATTATTACACAGTAGATATGAGTTTATGAAAGGAGACTTACAGTGAGCAGCCCCACAATACAGTTTATAATATGAAAGCAGTAAATGAAAGCGATAACCACTTACTCGGTTGTAGTGCTTCCATGCTGTTTGGTTAGTTGTTCAACAAAGAAAGATTGAAAACAACAGTATCTTCAAAATCAAAGGAGAAAGTGCTTTGAAAAAGAAAGATTTGGGGCTTACAGCTCAAGGAGAGGCCCAGGGTTTTATCAGTGAGCGCACTGTTTGAATTTGTACAGAGGGACTTATACAAGTGACTGGGGCCCAAAAAGGTTTTCTGTACAAAGGGATGGGTCTTACACTCTCTCAAGAGGCCCAAAGTGTTTTAAAGAAAAAGAAATGGGTCTTACTACTCGAGGGTAGGCCCAGATGGTTTTTATTTTTAAACGGGCGACGATCGCGCCGTTTACTTGTACAGAGGGACTTATACAATGAGTGAGGCCCAAAAAGTTTTTGTACAAGGGGGGATGGGTCTTACACTCTCTCAAGAGGCCCAAAGAGGTTTAAAGAAAAGAGTGGGGCTTATAACACGAGGGTAGGCCCGGATGATTTTTGAAAAGGCGACGATCGCGCCGTTCGTTTTTTGACGGTATCGGGACTTATATAATAAGTGAGGCCCAAAGATAATTTGGTCAAAAAAAAGGATTGGGTCTTACACTCTAATAGAGGCCCAAAGTGTTTTGAAAATGATTTATGAGGGTTGAATTAATCCAAAACCCTAATTTGTTTTCAAAAATGTATTTAATTGAATAAAAATTCAATTAAAATGATCAAAAATTGTTTAACACATGGAAAACAAATTGTGATCTTGGATTAATGCTTCAAAAATTAAGTATTGACCTACAAAATAATTAGAAAGCATTAAAAGTTGCAAAATCAATGTAGAAAAAATATTTAAAATGCCAAAAACAATCAAAATATTAATTCTTTACAAAAATATCAATTATATGAAATAAATAATATTTTTGGGATTTTTTGATAAAATAAAATATTTAAACATTTTTGTGAATTATTAAAAAAAAGAATCAACTCAAAATCATTAAAACTCAGAGAGAAATTAATTTTTGAATCAATTAAACAATATCACAAAATTCAAATATTCAAATATATGAAAATGGCGCCAAGAACAACACCAAGAACACGCGCGTTTTTCAGTTTGCCCAGATTTGCATTTTCCATCCAATCTCACTGAATACGTAATTATAACATGCAATCCACATATCATTATGTTCGTCTCAACCTCACGATCATGTCTATGTACTTTAATTTCATTTAAATTAAACATACAACAAGAAATCACGAAGAGACCTCAAGAACCCTAATTTCTGCATGAAGGCTAGGATTTTTTATACACGATTCAAACAATGCAATTAATTGAGGGAAAACATTCCATGCATGATTATGAACATATGGCCAAATTATTGTGCGAGGAAATATGCATAGATTGAGAGATGACCAAGTATGTGCTTACCTCCAAGTCGTGACAGCAAGAGCAGATGTGATTTTGAGTTGGAGGTGTTACAGACAAGTTGTGATGATTTGGACAGCTTCCCTACACCATATGGAGTGTGTTTGAACACTTGGATTGAATTGAAATGAACTGGATCAGTTTATGGCATCTCAGCTGCAACTTCACTTCAAACTTGTGTGGATGGCAAGTGATTTTGTGAAATTGATGTTCCAGATGTTATGTGAGTGTTTGATCAGCTCATATGTGATGTATGTGAGGTGTGTGAGTGATTGGTTTGTGCAGAATTGCTCTCAAACTCAAAACCCGATAGCTACCTTGCTAAGAAAGGCATTTTTGCCAAGAGAAAGAGATTTTGAGGAAAGCATCTGTTAGATGGCTTTGGTGTACTCAAACTGATCACAATTGAGCTCTATTTATAGTAGAGCAAGTTTGTTTTGCAAGGAATAGTGCATGGCAGCTGGTAAGTAGGTTTCCTCAATGTTGGCCAATGGAAATGAAAGTCTCCTCTAGCCATTGACTAGAGGTTAGGGCACAGAGCTTTGGTCCCCTTGGTCTTGGATAAGTCTTGACTGATTTCAGATGAGAATGGCTCAGTCCATGCCACCTTGATGGTTCCATCGAATGCCTCATTCCAAATTTGAAGTCTTGTCCCTATTTTGGCCATTCTAGGTTCAACATGCTATTTCTTGTTCCATGGACTTTGGAGGCTTGGCTCAGTGATTGTCCCCTTTAGATTCAATCCTCTGAGGTGTCCAAGTGGATTGGAGCAATTGAAATTGGCTGATTTTGGCAAATCGAGCCAAAATGCAAATTCTGCCTTGCTTTGACAGATTTCAGCAAGGCAACTTGCCAATGTTGTATCTCATGATGTAGGTTGAATTTGGCAATGTTCTTGGCCATTTTGGAAAGCTCTTACATGATACAACAACTGTTTGAACAAGTTTGGTTTTGATCTCTTTTGATTCCAAGTGAAAAATCCCCCTACATTTGGCAAAAAGTGAGGCAAAATCTGACTTAGTGAAAATTTCACTAAGTGTTGGAAAAAGTGACTTTTTCACTTTTCAGCCACTTTGATCATTCCATAACTCAAAATCCTTAATGAATTGGAATGACTTGTAGTTGAAGTTTTTGTAGGTGATAATGAGGGCTACAAATCCATCTTTGGATGAGAAAAAATGCCCTTGTGGTTTAGGAGTTATGGTCCTCCAAAGTTGGTACCTTTGCCACTTTATTTTTAACTTAGAAAAATTTCTAAGTTTTATGGTTACCCCTTTTACAAGTTATCTCACTTTTCTTGATTTTTCTTGATGAATGATGATTCAAATCATACATTAACATCATTTTAGGGTTAAAAATCCATTTTGGTGAAAAATCTCAAAAAGTCAAAGTTGACTTTTGTGCACAGTTGACTTTTTATCAGATGAATTCCAAACTGTGCAATTCTTCAGGAAATCATGTCCTTGACCTAAATCAAACTTGATGGACATGTTCCATGGGTGTCATAGGGTATATTCAATCATGTATTAGGTTTTGGGAGCATGTCTTGGTCAAAAGTCAAAGTTACAGTTGACTTTTCCCTTAAAACCCTAATTGTGGTGCAGATGAAAATGAGACTTGTTGCTCAAGCTTCTTGGATAAATCCATTGTTCCAAATGGATCAATATGGTGTATTAGAGACCCTCAAATCATTTCTTGAGGTCTTGGCTCATGGTTTGTCCCAAAAGTCAACTTAGGGGTGAATTAGGTCAAGAAACCCTAATTCCTGATTTTTGATGAATGCATCCCCTGAGGCAAAATTGACTTGATGCATGGGTTCATGAGGTTCCATGAAGCATATTAGGTCATGTTTTGGATCATTGCCTTGTGCCCAGATGAAAATTTCCATCTGGAGGCCCTGGTCGACCAAAACCCTAATTTGGTGACACTGTCGATCTTGAGACTTGATCCACCTAGAAGGGAGCAGCCTTGTGCTTAATCCTTGAAGTGGGAGTCCTTTTTGATCCATTGTGGATGTTTAAGAGATTATACAAGTTGAAGATCATGTCATTTCTTGATTGATCCTTTGTCTAAGCACTCAGAGAGGGCTTGAAACCCTAATTTTGATTGTATTGGATGCTCACCCATCTTTGGGGAGACTGATGAAGCATGATGGTTCATCCATATTGTGATGATGATTTTCACAATGATGGGAAGTCTAAGTGGTCAAAATTTGGGGTATTACACAGTCGACGCCCAGGCTTTCGGAGAGAAGGGTTCCGAGAGTCATCGTGTCGTGTCCTCCGCGGGGGAAGAGAGTGAGTGTGAGAAACGGGGCGACGATGCCTCCGCGGGGGAGAGCGTGATTGTCGCTCTCTCTCGAGCACCCCTATTCGCTCATTCTGTTGGAAGATCATCATATTTATCTGATTGATCACCGTGAACAAAGCCATCGTGGTCGGGTCAACATTAGGTGGCACAGGGATTGGCTGGTAGACAGTCGGGCTATCAAACCGTCAGGCGGCATTGAACGCTGCGTCATCGGAGAAGGGAGAGGCGGTGTGGCCGTCCCTGGGGTCGCCCTCTTCAACGTGAACGGTCACGTTGGGGTCCTGACCGTCACCATAGGTGAACATAGTGAAGGCGGTGTCTGGAGCGTTGTCTTCAGTTCGTGGGCTAGCCATGATCGTCGGAGATTGAAGATTGCTTTGGTTCTTAAGCTTCTACAGGAGGAAGAATGGGGAAGCAAGGGTTCCCACAGACGGCGCCAGTGATCTTACTGTCATATCCCAAATTTGTCCTACCAGTATATAACCTTCATCTGTACATCCATCCACTAACTATTATTCAAAAATAAAAAAAGGTGTTGTTTCTGCTTGAGGTGTTATTGAGTTGAATTGTATTTCAGGCAAGATAGTGTTTCATGGTCAAGTCAGGGGTGTATGGTTTTAACCTAATTTGTCTATCAGACCAATTTTGTTTCAAGATCGAAATTTGGGTGTGGTAAATTCAGGTGATGTGTCTGAGCTTCTAATTAGGGCTTGCGTCAATTTAAGCCACTTGGTGTCGGGGTCGAGTTGTCAAGTTGTCAAGTTCATAGCGCTACATGGTCTTTTTTATTTTTTAATTAGTGTTCTAGATGGATTTATTAGAGGCGTGTATGTGCATTTTGGGTTCATTTATCAATTCTAAAGCCCATCTCTTAAAACCATATCCATTATCCATTAACCTTTCTTTTAATCCATAAATCTATAATCCATTTATGTCCATAACCATTTTTAATTATCTTTCTTTTTTTAACCAATTTCCACATTTCAAATTCAATTCCAAATGACCTTTCCTAAATCCATTTTCTTTCCATTTGATTCATTACACATTATCCATTAAGCAATTTTATTAATCATAATTCCAAATATTCAATTCCATTTTTCTTACCAATAATATCCAATATCATTACCCATTTTCAAAATCACAAAAAAAAAACATTTACAATAAACCCATGTCATATTGTTAAACCTTGTCAAATACACAAAATATAAAAAAAAAATGGTGTCTTGCATAAATCATGATTCACATTACATTACCACATCAACTAGCCATAAAGCAAGTGACCACAATTAACCTTTCCAAAATGTTTGCAGCCACACAAGTGCCAAAATCACGTGCCAAATACACACCACTCAAACTTCCTGCAAATTCCACAACTTGTACCATGTCAAACGCAAACTGGTCCCACAACCGTCACCTGCACTAAAAAAAAAAACTTGCTGCAAGAACAAAACCGTCACGATATCGTGAGTCATGCTACACACCACCACAACCAGCCATGAATTCACAAAAGAAACCACTACCAATCAATGCCAAAACCTTCATAATATTACATCCAATACAGTCAGCAGCAAAACATAACCTGTGCAAGGCAAATTCAACCGACCTCACAAGCGACGCACCAACCTGCTGAACAAGCTTTTGAACCACTTTAGACAAGCCAAAACAATTCTCACAATGCGGCAAAAATCCATTCAGCCACAGACCACACACAACACAAACCTCGCGTACAAATTTCCTTGCAAACCGACCCTACCACTTTTCACAACATTACCTGCAAATGGAACCAATTTCATAACAAACACACGCGAGACCCACATGAAAACCATTATGTTGCAACAACAATATCCAAGCCTTTCCACTCACATAATACACACTGTAAAAAATCAGAATTTCCAGCTCACAAATCCTTCATACGATTGTTTCCCATAATACCCTCAATCTGGCCTATAAGTCCAACATTCTCTCACCCTCGTCTCCAAGACCTAGCCGCTAATACCTAGCCTCCATCCTTCTTCAAATCACCCTTCAACTAAACCAATCCAAACCTTATTCAAAATGAAACCTTACTCTTCGTAAAACGACAACACACGAACCACAAACAAACAACTCTCCACTGCAAATCCTTTCACCCGATTCTTCATCAACCACAAATTACAACACAAATCAAATTGCTTCAAACTGAGTCACAAACCCACACTCATATTGTTGAACCCGCACAAAAACAACTCATAAATACCTTCAACCAACCCACCTTCAAGCTTCTCAAATCCCCAAAATCACCAACAAACTCAAACCCTTTCGAACAGAAGAGGAGTAGAAAATAGAGTTTGAAACGAAACCTACAACCATAAATCCAGAAAACCAAAACTGAACACAAAACGAAGCCAAACCTGTTCAAATTGGAGAGCGAAAGTCTGAGTCAGATGAGAACGGAAGAAGGAAAAGAGAGTCGCACCGTGAGTAAGGTCGCGAGCTGAAGTGGGCGGATATGAAGGAGAAGGTTGGGACCGTTGATGTTTCGCTGATTGTTTTGCGATTTTCCCTAGGAAAATGATCCGCTTCGCATCTGATGTTGTTGTTCTGTTCTTTCAAAATGTATTTTGATTTTAAGAAAAATAATAAGATAATTGATGTTTGCTTTGACCATGATCTGTAAAGCATTGCATTATTATTAGAAGGTGTGGCTGACTTTTTCTTTTGACATTTGGTTGATGGCTTATACAGCCCATTTAAGATGTCAATACCATCTTCCTTCGCCAAAAAAAAATGTGTTAAACCTTGTGTTTCTTTGACTTTGAACTAGTCAGTTGGGCTCTTAGGCCCGTGTTTGATCACACCACCTTCGTTTCTCATCCACCCCTTCCACTTGTTTATTTTATTTTATTTCTTTAGTTTTCTTTCTAGTTTATTTGAAAAGTTTAATTCTTAGTTTTTTTTTTCTCTTTGGTTCTTCTTGATTTTTGGGCCAATGATATAACACGAATCTTGATTGGGTGATTTTTTTAATAGATCTACAATCTTGATTTATATGAGGCCTACTTTTATTTTCTTTTATTTTTCTTTCAACTTTTTGGTCAATGAAAACCAAATATCAAGATTTATTGATCTTTGGTTTTAAATCTTGATAAAGGTGAGACCTTTATTCTTTTTCTTGTCATTTTCGATTTTATTTCATTTCTATTATTTTTATTTCATTTTTATTCATTTTTGGGTCAATGAAAACCAAATACAAAAGATTATCGATTTTTCGATTTAAAATCTTAGTAAAGGTGAGACCTTTCTTAGTTTTTTTTTTTCGATTTAATTTCTATTTCCATTTTCGTATATTCTTTTAGTTGGTCAATGAAAGTCAAAAATCGTTGATTATCGATTTCTCGATTAAATTCCGATTAAGACGAGACCAATTTTATTTTATGTCAATATTATGCCTTGTTCATATTATCTCGATTATATTATTCCTATTCATTGTTCATATCCATATTCATGTTTATCTAACCATTTCATTTGTTCACCATTAATCAAAAAACACTAAAAATATCGAAACCCTAAAACAATAATTGATGGACTGTTGGTTGCTTGGCGACTTTCGATCAAGGCTTAGTTTAGGACACCTTGCACACATATGGCTTTCTCTTGGGCTACCTTACAATGAGACCCTTTATTTCACGTCATCCCTTGTAATTTACATGTACCCCGCTCCCCATTCCGATGTATGTATTTAGTTTTCTTTTGATTATGGTTTGTTTACTAGGAGCACCCCTAGGGACTAGCATAGACAATCCATTTTCAAACTAATTCTCGATTCGTCGTCGAGCCATTTTCAAACAACCCATTTTCAAACTAATTCTCGATTCGTCGTCGAGCCATTTTCAAACAAACCCATTTTCAACCAAACCCTCGATTCGTCGTCGAGCCATTTTCAAATCAACCTCTAACCAAATCATTTTTCAAACCAAACTCTTTTCATAACAATAAACCCTTGATCCAACGTCAAGCGGATTTTCATAATCAAACTTCAAAAACAACTAATAACTATCGCAACTCTTTTAAGGTGAAAAATGGGGGTTCAAGTCTTTGATCTCTCTTCGATTGTTTGGGTGCAAGTTCTCTTACTCGTGTGTGAGCAATTGACGCCTCTTCTTTTAACAAATCAAATCCTTTTCAAAATAACCAAGCACATATAATAAACCCTTGATCCCACGTCAAGCAGACTTTCATAATCAAACCTCAAAACGACTAACAATTATCGAAACTCTTTCAAGGTGAAAAATGGGGGTTCAAGTCTTTGATCTTACTTCGATTGTTTGGGTGCGAATTCTCTTACTCGTGTGTGAGCAATTGACGCCTCTTTTAAAAATCAACCAACTCTTCTTGTTTCATGGGCGTACCACGAACTACGACTACTCTGATTCTTTATTCTCGTCCGAGTAAAGATACGTAGGCACAAGATTGCGAAGATCTTGGCGAGCACATTACCATCTTTTTCTGTCAAACCCCGTAGTCGAACTACGATTGCTCTGATTTCTCATTCTTGTCCGAATGAGCATACGTAGGCCCGAGTTCGCGATGATCTTGCCGAGCACCCTATCATTAAACCACCCATTTCCCCTTAGTATCTTTTCCTTTTATCTTTACCTTTCCGCACTTATTTTTGAGAAGAAAACAAACAAACTTAGCTAATGAGTATCGCGATTCGAATCAAGAGGTTCCCATTGAGTACAACGGACGTGAGGGGGTGCGCGTACCTTCCCCTAACGTAACCGATTCCCGAACCCAGAATGTGGTTGCGACGACCATGTTCTTATCCCTCATTACAGGTTTTCTCGATATTTTCCTTTCCCTCTTTTGGTATAAATAAAGTTCGGTGGCGACTCTGTCGAACCGTTTTTCGCGCCTTTCGCGCGAAGGGTCGTTTCTTCGATTAAGCGATTTTTTTGAGGTGCGACAACTGCAGACTCTGCTGGGGACTATTTGCTCCATGCAAGAGAGAGTCGAGCCTATCTTGATTCGAATCGCTAGCCCTTTAGCTTTGTTTACCTTTTTCTTTTCGTTCGTTTATGTACTTGTTTTCCTATTTCCTTATTTGTGTTACCTTTTGTAACATTGTTGGGTTGTTCTGATATTGGGAACTTTGTGAGATGGCTCTACACCCGAGTCGAGAAAAACCCTAGGATTAGGATGGTGATTGTGTAGTGTAGGCTTGCGTGGTCTCTTCCGCGTGAGTTGATGCGAAAACCACCGCTTGGAGTAGATTCCCTTGGAGATATTATTATTGTGGTGAATCTTTGCCATGGTGGTAATACTTTCGAGGTGGGTCGTCGATCCCAAGGACCATTAACCCATTTATCCATGGTGGTTGGTAGTGTTAATTATTTGTGAGTTAATGCGAATGCCCCAATCAGATGAGATCCCTCGAACGTATTCCTTCCTGACAGTAATATTTTCGACCTCGATCTAGGATTCTGAGAACCCTATTTAGAACCCGTGTGTCGATGGTTGTGTAGTGGGCGCCTCCGAGGAATCTTTCTCGTGGGGAAGAAATAAAGACCTCACCTAAACGAGATTATTTCGACGATATTATAGTCGGATGTCTCTTCATCTTGGTTATAATGTGTCAAAATAAATCCATAACTCTAGGCACCTACCCGTCTTAAAAATCTACCCGTGGGCTTTTGTGATCCTAGTTGTGGTTCTTGACCCGTTCCTCCGGCCAACCTCAGAACTGTTCGAAGCTGTTTGATCCTGCGATCCTGGATCTTGTATCTTGCATTGCATCTCATGTCATTGCATTGCATTGCATTTGTTATACATCTTGCATTGCATTTTCAACCTCAGAATCTCACTTCAACTTCCTTCCTTCTCCAGTAAATCAAGCTGATTCCTCGACACCGGTACGCAACTCGAGCCAATACTAGACGAATGATGGAGCAGATTCAACAATAGCAAGCCGCCTTTAGAGAAGAATTGGACTCTATCAAGGGAAAGATTGACCATATTCTCGAAGCCATCATGATGGCCAGAAAGGAGGAAGAATTGCGTGAAGCTGCTGCTGCCAACAACACTGTGCCTGTTCAAGCATCTACCTCAAGACTCTCTGTTCCTGTTCCTAACCCCATCATTTATGGGATACCAATGGACTTCGCTCCTACCACATCCCAACCACTTCTAACATCTGGAGTTACTGTTAGTGTTATTCCGCAAGCCCAACCTGTTGTTGCTCAGATGCCTATTCCTCATGCTGAAGAGAATCTGATAGATCAGTATGATGAGGTCCAAAACTATCATGATGCTATCCCAATTGTCAATCCTACTGCTGATCAGGATTCTGAAGCCATCAAGATGTGCCATGATCTAGCTGAGAAACTCTGAGTCATGGAGGGGCGCAACTCAAAATCTCTGAATGCTCTGGAAATGTGCTTGGTGCCAGATGTTGTCATTCCTCCCAAGTTCAAGGTACAGGAATTACCAAAGTACAAAGGTCTCAGTTGTCCTCACATCCATCTGAAGACGTACTGCCGCAAGATGGCTGCCTATGCGAAAGACGAAATGCTGATGATCCGTTGCTTCCAAGACAGCTTGTCTGGGGCATCTCTTGAGTGGTATATGCAGCTGGAGCGTAGCAATGTGCGCACTTGGGATGATCTAGCTGATGCATTTGTCAAGAAATACAAGTACAACACCGACCTTGCTCCGAATCGTACTCAACTTCAGAGTATGGCTCAAAAGGACAACGAATTCTTTAAAGAGTACGCGCAACGCTGGAGAGAGTTGGCTGCAAGAGTGCATCCACCTCTTGTTGATCGTGAACTGATTAACATCTTCTTGGGTACTTTGCAAGGCCAATACTATGATAAATTGATTAGTAATGTTTCTGTCGGATTCTCTGATTTGGTAATTGTCGGTGAGAGAATTGAAGAAGGTCTGAAAAGCGGAAAGATCCAAGGAGGTTCTAGCAGTCAGTCTCAAGCCAAGAAGCCCTTCAATGGATACAAGAAAAAAGAGGGTGAAACAAATGTTGTCTCTGCTCAGAAAGGGCAAGCTCAAACATAAGCTCCTGCTCCAATGCCTTATAAAATCCCTTACTTCTAGTATCCGTATGTTGCTGCTGCGCAATACGCTCTAATGCCTTATCAGCCAACAGTTCAAGTTGTTCAAGCTCCAATACCTCAACAACAGGCTCCTCAGCAACAATCCTACAATCAACAAGGGTATCAATATCCTCCTCAACATCAACAACAGAGAGCTGCTCAACAACGTCAGCCTAATCAACAGAGGACAAGGAGGTCTGATAGAGACTTTGATCGTCTTCCGACAATATATGCTCAGATTTTTGCTCAAATAATGGAGAAGAAGGCAATCGCTCTGAGGGACCTAGCTCCTCCAACTGTCATTCCCCCAGATTATGATGCTAATGCTCATTGCGAGTTTCATAAGGGTGCTCCAGGGCATACAATTGAGGACTGCAGAGCTTTCAAACACAAGGTTCAAGACATGATCGACTCAAAGTTTCTCACGTTCAATGGGAGGGCTCCAAACGTCATCAAAAACCCTCTGCCGCCGCCAAGCTAGTGCCAGCAGCAAGCCAAGTCAAATCAAGTCAAGTCAAGTCAAGTTCATTTCCCGAAGAAGACAGTCATGTTGCCATCCCATCATTTGCATTCTTTTTTTTTCGTCATTATTTGTTTAAGTACTGTATGCTTTGAACATTGTCGTTTGTATTTGGTTTTCTTAATGTAGTGATTATGCATGTTTTGAATCAGTTATGTCGTGTTCACTCATTTTTTCCTTTTACTGCAAATCACAAACACATTTATATCCACTTCACTCTCTATATCAAACCGTTGCTTAGCAGTGATTTGAGGGAGGATGATGAAAACGAAATATCCATAATTGCAAAATGTATGCTTTCGGATAGAATCTCGTCGATGATGTACAAGCATTGTTTCAACCCCAAACACTGGAGAGACAAGGAGTTAATCCCTAGTTAAACCACTTCGAGCCAAGAAGTAGCAGTTTCCTTCGGATATTCAAACCCTTACGCTCAACCCGGGGCAGGGTAGTGTTCAGTTAACCTGATTACACACTCGAATCACAAAGCAAAATTCCACAAGACATGACGGTTGTTCATCAATAACCATGACTTGGCGGTCACAATCATCCAACAAAACCAAAAAACAAAAATCAAAAGCCTGCTAAGTCAAGCACCTCAAGGGAGACTTAGGCAAAAATCAAGGCAATCCCGATGGACTTGAAAAGCAAAATCAGTCCATGCAAAAGATAGGGATCAAAACAAAATCAAAAGAGGCCCTCGAATCCTCAACAAAAACAAAATAAAGGTGACTGTCATTTCAAGCATACCTTAAAACCATCAACCCTTTTGGAATACAAACATATGCAGAATTAACTGAATGTAGGACTGGAGATCATCACGAAGAAGGGGTGGGTACAAATCATACTTTGAGCCTAATATCCTTTGTTTCATAAACCGTAAACCAGACCACGTTACAACCCTCGAAAGACCTAATTGAGGCGAGGTTTATTCTGAAAGCATATTATCGCAAGGTTGCGTAAACTGACTCCTCATATTTGCTAATCTTCAGCAATGGTGTCATTCTCCTTGCTATATCTTTCACACCATCAAAATCATCACACATTTGGGCTAAAGGTCCATTCGTCTCACTATCACGACACTCGAATAAACGACTCTTTTTCAAAACTTGCATGAGCATTGTATTAAGATTGCCATTTGTGAATGTACAATTTTTACCGCAAATCAGTGCTTGACATCAAAACAACTCCAACAATGGGCAATCAAAGAGGAACTTGAGCTTTCAGTGGTGCTGACCCGAAGCAAGAATCCCTCAAAACCCATAGGCTGGGGCAAACTCCTTCAACAGCTCAATCAGGGGCAAGACATCTCAAAGTTCGACTTCCAAAGATCCAACTATGTCAAGAACTGGTTAATCAGGGGCAGACCATTACCGTGTTCAGACTGGGGTAAGCCTTGTTGCAGAAGGTCATCCTGACCGACAAGCACAAAAGCAAGTGATCAAATTCAAGGCTTCGAGAGCATCTTTATCTCCTTCAATCATGGTGTCTTCAACAAACTGAGTGTCGAGGAAATCAAACCCTTCCACCGCCCGAAATCTAATCCGCATTGGCAACTACCTAAAGTCCACCATGCTGGCACCTCCTCCGAACATATCCAATCACCCGTCTGTAGTCATGTGCATCATATGCATCACATTCAGCATCATTTACATCATATGCATACCAAAAAACCAAATCATACTTCCCCAGCACTTGCATCTTCGCGCGTCAGCATTTGCATTGCGCATCATTATAAAATCAAGCATTCGTACATGCACATAGTCAAGATCCAGGATCAATCTCAAAACTGCAAGATGATCATCAGCCCAGCCAGGGGCATCTTCTTCAAATCCGTGGGCGTTCCTCACGAAGTTGTTTCAACCTTTTGCTGATCTCAAGATTTCAAGGCGATCTTCAACCCAGCCAGGGGAATCTTCTTCAAGTCCGTGGGCGTTCCTCACGAAGTTGTTCAACCTTTTGTTCAAGCTCAAGACAAGATTTCAAAGCAATCTTCAGCCCAGTCAGGGGCATCCCCTTCAATTCATGGGCGTTCCTCATGAAGTTACCTCAACCTTTTATTGCTGAAATTGTGATCTCCAAGCAAGTTAGTGGGCGTTCCCCAGTGAGTTGTTCCTTTCAACCTTTTGCTGACAAGGATGGTGTTCTTCAGTGACTTCGTTTCTTCAACCTTTTGTTGATGTCTTCAAATAATCCTCACTCATAATATCCCCAGCAAACTTGACCTTTTGTCAATTGCATTTCCTATCATCCTTTTGGTGGTAGCCGTTCATATTATCAACTTAACCTTCATCCTTTTGGTGTTGGTCCTCGCAAGTGGGAAGTTCCTATCATCCATTTGGTGGTAGTAGCTTGTATTAATCCGTCATCCTTTTGGTGCCGCCGATCCGTGAACCTTTGGTATATGTATCATCCTTTTGGTGAATGACAATCTCAGATATCCAGTGTGTGCCCTATTATCCTTTTGGTAATAGCAGGCTTTGACCTCATTTCCATCCTTTTGGTGGAAGGGTCTGTGTGCGTGTGTGCCCTATTATCCGTTTGGTAATAGCAGGCTTTGACCTCATTTCCATCCTTTTGGTGGAAGGGACTGTGTGTGTGTGCCCTATTATCCTTTTGGTAATAGCAGGCTTTGACCTCATTTTCATCCTTTTGATGGAAGGGTCTGTGTGTGTGTGTGCCCTATTATCTTTTTGGTAATAGCAGGCTTTGACCTCATTTTCATCCTTTTGGTGGAAGGGTCTGTGTGTGTGTGTGTGCCCTATTATCCTTTTGGTAATAGCAGGCTTTGACCTCATTTTCATCCTTTTGGTGGAAGGGTCTGTGTGTGTGTGTGTGCCCTATTATCCTTTTGATAATAGCAGGCTTTGACCTCATTTTTATCCTTTTGGTGGAAGGGTCTGTGTGCGTGTGTGGCCTATTATCCTTTTGGTAATAGCAGGCTTTGACCTCATTTTCATCCTTTTGGTGGAAGGGTCTGTGTGTGTGTGTGCCATATTATCCTTTTGGTAATAGCAGGCTTTGACCTCATTTTCATCCTTTTGGTGGAAGGGTCTGTGTGCGTGTGTGCCCTATTATCCTTTTGGTAATAGCAGGCTTTGACCTCATTTTAATCCTTTTGGTGGAAGGGTATGTGTGTGTGTGTGTCCTATTATCCTTTTGGTAATAACAGGCTTTGACCTCATTTTCATCCTTTTGGTGGAAGGGTCTGTGCGTATGTGGCCTATTATTCTTTTGCTAATAGCAGGCTGTGACCTCATTTTCATCCTTTTGGTGGAAGGGTCTGTGTGCGTGTGTTCACCATCATCCTTTTGGTGATAGGTCTATCATCCTTTTGGTGTCATATTTTTCCTGTTGTCACCCTTTGGTGATAACGACCTTTGCAAGTTTTCAGTGTCCATTCAAGGTCGACACTGATCTGTTATTCCACTTCCCAAGCATTTTCCGACAAATTTGGAGTCTTCTTCATATCTAATTATCTTCTACCTCGAAAGAATGAACGTCGTAGCAGTTCATCTTAATAGGTTCAAGCCAATTAGATAGGGGCATTTGTCATATCCCAATTTTGTCCTACCGGTATATAACCTTCATCTGTACATCCATCCACTAACTATTATTCAAAAATAAAAAGAGGTGTTGTTTCTGCTTGAGGTGTTATTGAGTTGAATTGTATTTCAGGCAAGATAGTGTTTCATGGTCAAGTCAGGGGTGTATGGTTTTAACCTAATTTGTCTATCAGACCAATTTTGTTTCAAGATCTAAATTTGGGTGTGGTAAATTCAGGTGATGTGTCAGAGCTTCTAATTAGGGCTTGCGCCAATTCAAGCCACTTCGTGTCGGGGTCGAGTTGTCAAGTTGTCAAGTTCATAGCGCTTCATGGTCTATTTTATTTTTCAATTAGTGTTCTAGATGGATTTATTAGAGGTGTGTATGTGCATTTTGGGTTCATTTATCAATTCTAAAGCCCATTTCTTAAAACCATATCCATTATCCATTAACCTTTCTTTTAATCCATAAATCTATAATCCATTTATGTCCATAACCATCTTTAATTATCTTTCTTTTTTTAACCAATTTCCACATTTCAAATTCAATTCCAAATAACCTTTCCTAAATCCATTTTCTTTCCATTTGATTCATTACACATTATCCATTAAGCAATTTTATTAATCATAATTCCAAATATTCAATTCCATTTTTCTTACCAATAATATCCAATATCATTACCCATTTTCAAACTCACAAAAAAAATACATTTACAATAAACCCATGTCATATTGTTAAACCTTGTCAAATACACAAAATATATAAAAAAAAAGGTGTCTTGCATAAATCATGATTCACATTACATTACCACATCAACTAGCCATAAAGCAAGTGACCACAATTAACCTTTCCAAAATGTTTGCAGCCACACAAGTGCCAAAATCACGTGCCAAATACACACCACTCAAACTTCCTGCAAATTCCACAACTTGTACCCTGTCAAACTCAAACTGGTCCCACAACCGTCACCTGCACTAAAAAAAAAACTGGCTGCAAGAACAAAACTGTCACGATACCGTGAGTCACGCTACACACCACCACAACCAGCCATGAATTCACAAAATAAACCACTACCAATCAATGCCAAAACCTTCATAATATTACATCCAATACAGTCAGCAGCAAAACATAACATGTGCAAGCCAAATTCAACCGACCTCACAAGCGACGCACCAACCTGCTGAACAAGCTTTTGAACCACTTTAGACAAGCCAAAACAATTCTCACAATGCGACAAAAATCCATTCAGCCATAGACCACACACAACACAAACCTCGCGTACAAATTTCCTTGCAAACCGACCCCACCACTTTTCACAACATTACCTGCAATGGAACCAATTTCATAACAAACACACGCGAGACCCAAATGAAAACCATTACGCTGCAACAACAATATCCAAGCCTTTCCACTCACACAATACACACTGCAAAAAATCAGAATTTCCAGCTCACAAATCCTTCGTACGATTGTTTCCCACAATACCCTCAATCTGGCCTATAAGTCCAACGTTCTCTCACTCTCGTCTCCAAGACCTAGCCGCCAATACCCAGCCTTCATCCTTCTTTAAATCACCCTTCAACTAAACCAATCCAAACCTTATTCAAAATGAAACCTTACTCTTCGTAAACCGACAACACACGAACCACAAACAAACAACTCTCCACTGCAAATCCTTTCACCCGATTCTTCATCAACCACAAATTACAACACAAATCAAATTGCTTCAAACTGAGTCACAAACCCACACACATATCGTTGAACCTGCACAAAAACAACTCAGAAATACCTTCAACCAACCCACCTTCAAGCTTCTCAAATCCCCAAAATCACCAACAAACTCAAACCCTTTCGAACAGAAGAGGAGTAGAAAATAGAGTTTGAAACAAAACCCACAACCATAAATCCATAAAACCAAAACCAAACACAAAACGAAGCCAAACCTGTTCAAATCGGAGAGCGAAAGTCTGAGTCGGATGAGAACGGAAGAAGGAAAAGAGAGTCGCACCGTGAGTAAGGTCGCGAGCTGAAGTGGGCGGATCTGAAGGAGAAGGTTGGGACCGTTGATGTTTCGCTGATTGTTTTGAGATTTTCCTTAGGAAAATGATCCGCTTCGCATCTGATGTTCTTGTTCTGTTCTTTCAAAACGTGTTTTGATTTTAAGAAAAATAATAAGATAATTGATGTTTGCTTTGACCATGATCTGTAAAGCATTGCATTATTATTAGAAGGTGTGGCTGACTTTTTCTTTTGACATTTGGTTGATGGGTTCTACAGCCCGTTTAAGATGTCAATACCATCTTCCTTCGCCAAAAAAAAAGTGTTAAACCTTGTGTTTCTTTGACTTTGAACTAGTCAGTTAGGCTCTTAGGCCCGTGTTTGATCACACCACCTTCGTTTCTCATCCACCCCTTCCACTTGTTTATTTTATTTTATTTCTTTAGTTTTCTTTCTAGTTTATTTGAAAAGTTTAATTCTTAATTTTTTTTCTCTTTGGTTCTTCTTGTGATTTCTACTTTTCTATTTTGATTTTTGGGCCGATGATATAACACAAATCTTGATTGGGTGATTTTTTTTAATAGATCTACAATCTTGATTTATATGAGTCCTACTTTTATTTTCTTTTATTTTTCTTTCAACTTTTTGGTCAATGAAAACCAAATATCAAGATTTATCAATCTTTGGTTTTAAATCTTGATAAAGGTGAGACCTTTATTCTTTTTCTTGTCATTTTCGATTTTATTTCATTTCTATTATTTTTATTTCATTTTTATTCATTTTTGGGTCAATGAAAACCAAATACAAAAGATTATCGATTTTTCGATTTAAAATCTTAGTAAAGGTGAGACCTTTCTTAGTTTTTTTTTTCCGATTTAATTTCTATTTCCATTTAATTTCCATTTTCGTATATTCTTTTAGTTGGTCAATGAAAGTCAAAAATCGTTGATTATCGATTTCTCGATTAAATTCCGATTAAGACGAGACCAATTTTATTTTATGTTAATATTATGCCTTGTTCATATTATCTCGATTATATTATTCCTATTCATTGTTCATATCCATATTCATGTTTATCTAACCATTTCATTTGTTCACCATTAATCAAAAAACACTAAAAATATCGAAACCCTAAAACAATAATTGATGGACTGTTGGTTGCTTGGCGACTTTCGATCAAGGCTTAGTTTAGGACACCTTGCACACACACGACTTTCTCTTGGGCTACCTTACAATGAGGCCCTTTATTTCACGTCATCCCTTGTAATTTACATGTACCCCGCTCCCCATTCCGATGTATGCATTTAGTTTTCTTTTGATTGTGGTTTGTTTACTAGGAGCACCCCTAGGGACTAGCATAGACAACCCATTTTCAAACTAATCCTCGATTCGTCGTCGAGCCATTTTCAAACAACCCATTTTCAAACTAATTCTCGATTCGTCGTCGAGCCATTTTCAAGCAAACCCATTTTCAACCAAACCCTCGATTCGTCGTCGAGCCATTTTCAAATCAACCTCTAACCAAATCATTTTTCAAACCAAACTCTTTTCATAACAATAAACCCTTGATCCAACGTCAAGCGGATTTTCATAATCAAACTTCAAAAACAACTAATAACTATCGCAACTCTTTTAAGGT
Organism: Lathyrus tuberosus; assembly: GCA_022829125.1. Lineage (NCBI taxonomy): Eukaryota > Viridiplantae > Streptophyta > Magnoliopsida > Fabales > Fabaceae > Lathyrus > Lathyrus tuberosus. Next base: position 17,289,376 of record JALAZF010000076.1, read on the forward strand.
GAAAAATGGGGGTTCAAGTCTTTGATCTCTCTTCGATTATTTGGATGCGAGTTCTCTTACTCGTGTGTGAGCAATTGACGCCTCTTCTTTTAACAAATCAAGTCCTTTTCAAAATAACCAAGCGCATACAATAAACCCTTGATCCCACGTCAAGCGGACTTTCATAATCAAACCTCAAAATGACTAACAATTATCGAAACTCTTTCAAGGTGAAAAATGGGGGTTCAAGTCTTTGATCTTCTTTCGATTGTTTGGGTGCGAGTTCTCTTACTCGTGTGTGAGCAATTGACGCCTCTTTTAAAAATCAACCAACTCTTCTTGTTTCGTGGGTGTACCACGAACTACGACTGCTCTGATTCTTTATACTCGTCCGAGTAAAGATACGTAGGTACAAGATTGCGAAGATCTTGGCGAGCACATTACCATCTTTTTCTGTCAAACCCCGTAGTCGAACTACGATTGCTCTGATTTCTCATTCTTGTCCGAATGAGCATACGTAGGCCCGAGGTCGCGATGATCTTGCCGAGCACCCTATCATTAAACCACTCATTTCCCCTTAGTATCTTTTCCTTTTATCTTTACTTTTCCGCATTTATTTTTGAGAAGAAAACAAACAAACTTAGCTAACGAGTATCACGATTCGAATCAAGAGGTTCCCGTTGAGTACAACAGACGTGAGGGGGTGCGCGTACCTTCCCCTCACGTAACCGACTCCCGAACCCAGAATGTGGTTGCGACGACCATGTTCTTACCCCCCCTTACAGGTTTTCTCAATATTTTCCTTTCCCTCTTTTGGGATAAATAAAGTTCGGTGGCGACTCTGTCGAACCATTTTCCGTGCCTTTCACGCGAAGGGTCGTCTCTTCGATTAAGCGATTTTTTTGAGGTGCGACAACTGCAGACTCTGCTGGGGACTATTTGCTCCATGCAAGAGAGAGTCGAGCCTATCTTGATTCGAATCGCTAGCCCTTTAGCTTTGTTTACCTTTTTCTTCTCGTTCGTTTATGTACTTGCTTTCCTATTTCCTTATTTGTGTTACCTTTTGTAACATTGTTGGGTTGTTCTGATATTGGGAACTTTGTTAGATGGCTCTACACCCGAGTCGATAAAAACCCTAGGATTAGGATGGTGGTTGTGTAGTGTAGGCTTGCGTGGTCTCTTCCGCGTGAGTTGAAGCGAAAACCACCGCTTGGAGTAGATTCCCTTGGAGATATTATTGTTGTGTTGAATCTTTGCCATGGTGGTAATACTTTCGAGGTGGGTCGTCGATCCCAAGGACCATTAACCCATTTATCCATGGTGGTTGGTAGTGTTAATTCTTTGTGAGTTAATGAGAATGCCCCAATCAGATGAGATCCCTCGAACATATTACTTCCTGACAATAATATTTTCAACCTCGATCTAGGATTTTGAGAACCCTATTTAGAACCCGTGTGTCGATGGTTGTGTAGTGGGCGCCTTCGAGGAATTTTTCTCGTGGGGAAGAAATGAAGACCTCACCTAGACGAGATTATTTCGAGGATATTATAGTCAGATGTCTCTTCATCTTGGTTATAATGTGTCGAAATATATCCATAACTCTAGGCACCTACCCATCTTAAAAATCTACCCGTGGGCTTTTGTGATCCTAGTTGTGGTTCTTGACCTGTTCCTCCGGCCAACCTCAGAACTGTTTGAAGTTGTTTGATCCTGCGATCCTGGATCTTGTATCTTGCATTGTATCTCATGTCATTGCATTGCATTGCATCTGTTATACATCTTGCATTGCATTTTCAACCTCAGAATCTCACTTCAACTTCCTTCCTTCTCCAGTAAATCAAGTTGATTCCTCGACACCGGTACGCAACTCGAGCCAATACTAGACGAATGATGGAGCAGATTCAACAAGAGCAAGCCGTCTTTAGAGAAGAATTGGACTCTATCAAGGGAAAGATTGACCAGATTCTCGAAGCCATCATGATGGCCAAAAAGGAGGAAGAATTGCGTGAAGCTGCTGCTGCCAACAACCCTGTGCCTGTTCAAGCATCTACCTCAAGACTCTCTATTCCTGTTCCTAACCCCATCATTTATGGGATACCAATGGACTTCGCTCCTGCCACATCCCAACCACTTCCAACATCTAGAGTTACTGTTAGTGCTATTCCGCAAGCCCAGCCTGTTGTTGCTCAGATTCCTATTCCTCATACTGAAGAGAATCTGATAGATCAGTATGATGAGGTCCAAAACTATCATGATGCTATCCCGATTGTCAATCCTACTGCTGCTCAGGATTCTGAAGCCATCAAGATGTGCCGTGATCTAGCTGAGAAACTCCGAGTCATGGAGGGGTGCAACTCAAAATCTCTGAATGCTCTGGAAATGTACTTGGTGCCAGATGTTGTCATTCCTCCCAAGTTCATGGTAAAGGAATTCCCAAAGTACAAAGGTCTCAGTTGTCCTCACATCCATCTGAAGACGTACTGCCGCAAGATGGCTGCCTATGCCAAAGACGAAAAGCTGATGATCCATTGCTTCCAAGACAGCTTGTCTGGGGCATCTCTTGAGTGGTATATGCAGCTGGAGCATAGCAATGTGCGCACTTGGGATAATCTAGCTGATGCATTTGTAAAGCAATACAAGTACAACACTAACCTTGCTCCGAATCGTACTCAACTTCAGAGTATGGCTCAAAAGGACAACGAATCCTTTAAAGAGCACGCACAACGCTGGAGAGAGTTAGCTGCAAGAGTGCATCCGCCTCTTGTTGATCGTGAACTGATTGACATCTTCATGGGTACTTTGCAAGGCCAATACTATGAGAAATTGATTGGTAATGTTTCTGCCGAATTCTCTGATTTGGTAATTGTCGGTGAGAGAATTGAAGAAGGTCTGAAAAGTGGAAAGATCCAAGGAGGTTCTAGCAGTCAGTCTCAAGCCAAGAAGCCCTTCAATGGATACAAGAAAAAAGAGGGCGAAACAAATGCTGTCTCTGCTCAGAAAGGGCAAGCTCAACAACAACCTCCTGCTCAAATGCCTTATCAAATCCCTTAATTCCAGTATCCGTATGTTGCTGCTGTGCAATACGCTCCAATGCCTTATCAGCCAACAGTTCAAGATGTTCAAGCTCCAATGCCTCAACAACAGGTTCCTCAGCAACAATCCTACAATCAACAAGGGTATCAGTATCCTCCTCAACATCAACAACAAAGAGCTGCTCAACAACGTCAACCTAATCAACAGAGGACAAGGAGGTTTGATAGAGACTTTGATCGTCTGCCGACAACATATGCTCAGATTTTTGCTCAATTGATAGAGAAGAATGCAATCGCTCTGAGGGACCTAGCTCCTCCAACTGTCATTCCCCCAGATTATGATGTTAATGCTCATTGCGAGTTTCATAAGGGTGCTCCAGGGCATACAATTGAGGACTGCAGAGCTTTCAAACACAAGGTTCAAGACATGATCGACTCAAAGTTTCTCACGTTCAATGGGAGGGCTCTAAACATCATCAAAAACCCTCTGCCACCGCCAAGCTAGTGCCAGCAGCAAGCCAAGTCAAATCAAGTCAAGTCAAGTCAAGTTCATTCCCCGAAGAAGGCAGTCATGTTGCCATCCCATCATTTGCATTCTTGTTTTTTTTCGTCATTATTTGTTTAAGTACTGTATGCTTTGAACATTGTCGTTTGTATTTGGTTTTCTTAATGTAGTGATTATGCATGTTTTGAATCAGTTATGTCGTGTTCACTCATTTTTTCCTTTTACTGCAAATCACAGACACATTTATATCCACTTCACTCTCTATATCAAACCGTTGCTTAGCAATGATTGGAGGGAGGATGATGAAAACGAAATACCCATAATTACAAAATGTATGCTTTCGGATAGAATCTCGTCGATGATGTACAGGCATTGTTTCAACCCCCAAACACTGGAGAGACAAGGAGTAATTCCTAGTTAAACCACTTCGAGCCAAGAAGTAGCAGTTTCCTTCGGATATTCAAACCCTTACGCTCAACCTGGGGCAGGGTAGTGTTCAGTTAACCTGATTACACACTCGAATCACAAAGCAAAATTCCACAAGACATGACGGTTGTTCATCAATAACCATGACTTGGCGGTCACAATCATCCAACAAAACCAAAAAACAAAAATAAAAAATCGAATCGTTTTCCGTGCCTTTCGCGCGAAGGGTCGTGTCTTCGATTAAGAGGTTTTTTCGAGGTGCAACATTTACCGGATCAGAAATGGATAAGCTTCCAGCAACACGTCGTGAGCTCCTTTATTCACCGGTGATGGTGAAGAGGTGGGGGTGTACCTGCAAAGTACTCCGATGCCAAAGTCAGAGACGGAGTAATCAGCGCAAGTACAGAGAAAAGGTGTAAAGAATAGAATACCTGACCCTCTAGTGAAAGAGGGTATTTTTAGTGTGCCCCCAGCGCAGGGCCAACGGTTACTTGGCATTGGGTTGGATCGCAAGGCCCAATACGAGTAACTGCCAGGGCTTACGTGGCATAGGGAAGACCAGCACGTGGTTTTCGCCCTGGATCAACTGCCCCGTGATCTTCGGAAGGTGGGCTGACCAGTTCTTCTGGAAGTGGGTAGCTGCCTGATGACGTGTCCCCGTGTGGGGGCACGTGGAGTCCGTGGGGGAGACGTAGAAGAGCTCCCCGGGCGCGCATATGGGTTGGACCTTAATTGGGCCCTCCTCGACGAAGACTTGGGTTGTGTCGTGCCCGACGGTGGGCCAACCTTAGGCCTAGTCCAGAACAAATCTTAACACAGGCGTAGAGTTAATGACGTTAAATACACGCTTGCTGGGCGATAACCCAACTTTATAGCTTTAGATTTTCCTTTATGGAAATTATGTTTCCCTGAAATAGATAAAAATAATAGGTTTTAAGATTCTACAGGACTTTCTCTAAGTGAGATCATCTACTTACTTACCAAAAACTTCAATGACATTTTATATTCTGAGTTATACAAGTTTTCTCGGCAAAATGTTATCGTCGCTAAGCAAAAATTTCAAGCCTTATATGCATATTTTTGATTCAAATCCCTAGTTTCATATGATGATAGCCCGAGGACAAGCTAAAATTTCAATAAGGAATGGATGTTGCGACTAAAGTTCGCCAAAAGCTGTGACATTTACTTTGCTATTTATTTTTTAGTTATTTCTTTAACCGAACATGTTCGAGTTCATACATAAGTACTATTGGAGAAATTTTGAACCTAACATACTATATGACAAATTTTGAAAAATTTTGTGAATTTTGTCTGAAGTTGTTTTTCTACAGATGTTTTAAATGATTTGAAAAACGAAAATGCAAATGAATCAAAGCTTAGGATAAAGACAAAATCAAGAATGAAGGCATCAAAAAAGGTTTATTCTTTTAAATGCTTCATTCATGATTAATATTGTGAGTATCTTTAAATTAATATCATGATCATGAATTAATTTCTTAATTCAAATTTTTTACTTTACTACTTGTTTAGTGAAAACATGTCAAAGTAAGTCAAGAATCATAAGCCTAAACCATGTGAGATGAGTGCATACCTCGTGTTTTACATAAATGAGTGAGAGTAGTCATGCATACTAACTATGTAGATTTTGCATCATTCTTGTTATTACTTGGGGTATTTAAAATCATTGATATGACCAAGGCAGTGTTTGTTATTTAGTGAAAAATGACTTGATCAAAATGCCTACCTTGTGAGAGTGCGATCCATTGACAACCCTTTTAAGCTTGAAAATCAAAATGTTTGTTCTTTAAACATTACAACCCTTAGCCGATTCTAAAAAGAAAAATAAATGTTCACAACCTATTCTAAGGATATGAGAGAAAAAAATACAAGGTGTGAAGAACAATAAAGTTGGGGAGGAACAAAAAAAGGGTTTTGAAATTTTAGTTAAATGGTGAAAAGAAAGGAATAATATTCTTTGACAAAACAAAATGAAAAAGAAAAAGAAAGAATCAAAAGTCAAATCATACAAAAGAAAATCACCAAATGAAAATATTGTATAGTGGGAAAAAAAGAAAAGAGAACTTTTAAAAATAAAAAAACAAAATGATATCCCTAAAATGATTTTGCTCTCTTATACCTAAGGTTTAGAATCCAAACAATATCAAATTTTTTTGTAGTATAGCCATGTTACAATCAAAAGAAAGACCTTAGTGACCCATGATTGATGACTATCTTGTGATATTTATTAGATGAAGTGCAAAATGTTTTTATATTTTATGAATTGTCCAACAAAGAGGAAAACACTAAACTTTTTGATAGATAAATAAGAGAGAATATGATTTTGATGATAAAATTGACTGTTGATTTAGACATGTTTTGAAATATTTTTTTAGAAAGGTAAGTTTTTCATATTTATGCTATGATTTGATAATAATTATAATAGTTATTATAAACTTTCACTATAAAAAGAATCATGTCATAAACCAACATTTTTCTCTAAAGTTCCTAGTTAAGTCATTCAACTTCTTTTGAAACACACATTTGAATTTTTTTAAAACCATTTGAATGGGTTTTTTTAGGATAAACAAAAAATAAGCTGGCAAGAGTTGGTAAGTTCCAACAATACATTAAATATGTAGGCACTTGTTTCACAAGAAATCCAATGAAACCCCCTTATTTATCTGTAAAAAGTGATAAAATGCATGTATGCACATTTTAACTATGTATTTCTGAAATACAGACAAAAAGATAAATCAATAAAAAAAAACACAAGAGACCAAGCCAAGATTTTTACCAACAAATCCAGTCTTGCTAAGCAAAGAATATAAGCGGGCTTAGCGAGCAATTGTGGTTCAAAGATTTCAGTGTTACGTTACTTCAAGGTGAAATAATGGTTTGGTAGCTAAGAGAGCTTGGGCAGTTCTCTTAGCAAGCATGGATGGCAAGGATAAGTCTAGAGTAGCTGGCATGACTTAATCGAGAAGAAATTAGGAGCGCTAGATGAGCCTGGACAGTGCACTTAGCAAGCCTACCTTTAACAAGCTTATAAATTTGAGTGTTAAGCCTCTCACCGCAAATCACAACATGAGAGAATAGAATAGAAAGATCGAGGGAAGAAGTGTTTCACGGGGGACCATCCATAAATTATTTTCAATTTCCTTCTTTTAGAGCTTGATTGTAAAACTACAATGAGTAAGCATAGTTAATTTTTGCTTTTGTTGGGGTTAGATGTAGTTGTCTTGTTACTTATGTTTTGATCCCGACCATGGAGTTTTATGTAATTCTTCTTAAGTATTAATATTTATGAATTCTTCTTAAGTATTAATATTTATGAATTCTTCGTTCTTAATGTTTGTTTTAGAATAGCTACCTGAAACATGTTTTCATGGTATGGTTTGATATTCGAAAAGTACTAGTCATTACTAGATCCATGTCTATCATCTATTAGATGTTAAAGTCTAGACATAGATTTAGGTTTGATATCTGCCTGAATGGCTATATTGATAAAATCGAATGCTAATATTTGCATTCACTCTTGAAACTTAATGTCGGCGTATTGGTTAATAGGCTGAGATATTTCCTATTGGGTATTACAAATGATCTCATATTATTGATTCAGACATGAGGTGTGATGAGAGAAAAAAATGGTAATATTAGTATATGATTAGAATTTCATACTACTGGTCAAGGATGTTACATAATAACAGGTCGATGAAATCTAACCCCAACTGTCATACCCCAAATTTTGACCACTAAGATTTCCCATCATTGTGCAAATCATCAGCACAATATGGATGGACCATCATACCTCATCAGTCTCCCCAAAGATGGGTGAGCATTCACTACAATCAAAACTAGGGTTTCAAGCCCTCGCAGAGCTCTTAGACAAAGGATCAATCAAGGAATGACATGATATTCAACTTGTCTAGCCTCTCAAATATCCACAATGGATCAAGAGGACTTCCACTTCAAGGATTAAGCACAAGTTTGCTCCCTTCTAGGTGGATCAAGCCTCAGGATCGCCAGTGTCACCAAATTAGGGTTTGGTCGACTAGGGCCTCCAGATGGAAATTTTCCTCTGGGCATGAGCCAATGCTTCAAAGCATAACCTAAAATACTCCATGGAACATCATAAACCCCATCATCAAGTCAATTTAGCCTCAGGGGATGCATACATAAAAAAAATCAGGAATTAGGGTTTCTTGACCTCATTCACCCCTAAGTTGACTTTTGGGACAAATCATGAGCCAAGACATCAAGACATGATTTGAGGGTCTCCAACGTACCACATTGATCCATTTGCAACAATGGATTGATCCAAGAAGCTTGAGCAACAAGTTTCAATTTCATCTAAACCACAGTTAGGGTTTCGCGAGAAAAGTCAACTGTAGCTTTGACTTTTGACCAGGACATGCTCCCAAACCCTAGGACATGCTTCAATACACCCTATAACACCCATGGAACATGTCCATCAAGTTTGATTTAGGTCAAAGACATGATTTCCTAAAGGATCGCACAGTTTGGAATTCATCTGATAAAAAGTCAACAGTGCACAAAAGTCAAACTTTGACTTTTTGAGATTTTTCATAAAAATGGTTTTTTAACCCTAAAATGATGTTAATGTGTGATTGGAATCATCATTCATCAAGAAAAATCAAAGAAAGTGGGATAACTTGTAAAAGGGGTAACCATAAAATCTTAGAAATTTTTCTAAGTTATGAAAAAAAGTGGCAAGGGTACCAACTTTGGAGGATCATAACTCCTAAACCACAAAGCCATTTTTCCCCATCCAAAGATGGATTTGTGGCCCTCATGGCCCTCTACAAAAGTGTCAACTACACTTCATCCCAATTCATCATGGATTTTGAGTTATGGTTGGATCAAAATGGCTAAAAACCTAAAATTGACATTTTTCAGCACTTAGCCAAAAATCTGCCTTGTAATTTTAGCACAATGTCCCAACTTCAAGGCTGTTTTTCTCCATGATCCAAGTTGAACCAGGTCTAATGTCAAACATCAAAGTCGAAGTACGTCATCTAAGCTTTCCGGAAAGTCCTAGAAGGTCCATGTAGCATACTCGAGCAGGGAGTTATGGATCTTACAAAAGGCCTTGCTGAAGCTGAATTTTTCAGGGCAGATTTGCATTTTTTTGTGCCACACGAATTTTCAAGCCTTGCCATCAGTTTGGACACATCTAAGGATCAAATCCAAGTGGGGTGATCTGATCCATGAACCTCCCAAGTCCAAGGAACCAAAAAAAGCATGCCAAAACCTATAAATCCCTAAAAGAGGGACAAAACTCCAATTTTGGTTTGGAGCATTTAATGGATGCTTAGAGGTGGCATGGACTGAGCCATTCTCATATGAAATCAGTCATGACTTATCCAAGACCAAGGGAACCACAACCCTGTGCCCTAACCTCTAGTCAATGGCTAGAGGAGACTTGCATTTCCATTGGCTAACATGGAACATTCACCTGCTGCAGTTGCCATTCACTGTGGATCCCAAAACAAACTTGCTCCACTATAAATAGAGCTCATTTGTGTTCAGTTTGAGTACACCAAAGCCATCAAACATATGCTTTCCTCAAAATCTCTTCTTTCACCTCAAATTTGCCTTCCAAAGCAAGTAATTCCGAGTTTTTGAGTTAGATAGCAATTCCACTCAAACTAATCACACACACACCTCATATATATCATATGTAAGTTGTGCAAACCATCAAAAGTGACCTGTAATCACAACATCACAAAGTCACCTCTCAAAACCTCAAAATGACACTTTTTTGCATTTTTCAAGCCATGTCTTGATTCAGTCACTTTCCAAACTAGATAAAACCTCAAACACACTCTAAATATCATCCTTGAACTGTCCCAAATGGTGCCACACATCTGGAACACCATTTGAGAGAGTTGGCATTTTGGCCACTTTTGACCATTTTGCGAGAAAGTGCACAAACTTGCTCCAGAGGTTTCCAGCCGATTCCAACCATCCTAAAAGCTTCTAAGAGGTCATTTGAGGTTGTCCAAAGCATCAAATCATTTCTGGAACAAAGCACTTGGTAGGTTGCCCAAAATCTCCAAAAAAGAGGTAAAATCCACAACTTGAATTCTTTGAATCATGTTTTCCTTTGTTGTCCACATACATGCATCATATTGAACAACTCTTGAGGCAAAAATGTAGTCCTTAATGTGTATGTTGTGATCCTCCCACTATTTGCATTTTAACATGTTTATATGTGGAATTTTGGTTGTTTTAAAACCATGTCCAGTTCTGGTTGTTTTGATTCGTGTGTTCTATACATTAAGTTTTAGTGTGCATGAGTAACACCATTGGATTCCTTGCGAAAAATCGGTCAAGATAGGTTTTTACGGATTTCAATTCCGATGAAAATTGAGAGAGTTACGCGCGTTGGAAATTTGACGCGAAACGACGTCGAATTAACGATAGCGGTTCTGGTTTTTTTGCTTTGTATGTTCTGTACAGTGAGTTTCCGAGTGCGTGAATAATACCATTGGATTCCTTGCGAAAAATCGGTCAAGATAGGTTTTTACGGATTTCAATTCGGTTAAAAATCGAGAGAGTTACGCGTGTTGGAAATTCGACGCGGAACGACGTTTTCACAACGTAGCAGCTATGGTTTTTTTATTGCTGCGTTTTGTACGTTGAGTTTCAGCATGCATGTGCGATACCATTGGATTCCTTGCGAAAAATTGGTCGAGATAGACTCTTTCGGATCTTAATTCCGTTAAAAATCGAGAGAGTTACGCGTGTCGGAAGTTTGGCGCGAAACGATGTTTTCAATTACGCGCAATTCTGGTTTTTTTATTTGTGTATTTTGTACGTCGATTTTCCGTGTACGTGAGTAATACCATCGGATTCCTTGCGGAAAATCGGTCAAGATAGGTACTTCCAGATTTTGATTCCGATAAAAATTGAGAGAGTTATGAGTGTTTGAAATTTGATAAAAAACGTGTTGAAAATTAAAGTTTCGGTATTCGTTTTTACCCCAAAAGAAATGTCGGAGATGATATTTTGATATCTTTCCTCTTTTTCTTACTTTTTATTTTCAAAACTCAACCAATTTTTTTTACATAGCAAAAAATCATCATTTTCCAATTCATACCCCCATAATATTTTAATCCACAAAAAAAGTATTATTTTTAATATATTTAAAAATAGTGTTTTAAATTGTTTTAAATGCTTTTAAAATGATTTCTTTTTTTTCTTGATTTTTTAAAACCAAAATTATTTTAAATATTTATGTGGATAAAAATTTTTTTTCATAAACTTTAATCATTATTTAATGATTTTATTTGATATTTTTATCATTTTTTACTTAATTTTTCTTGAAAAAATGCCTAAAAAAATAAAATTGGGGTTTTCTTTGATTTTCACCCTAACAAATCTTTTTCAAACACTTTGGGCCTCTATTAGAGTGTAAGACCCAATCCCCTTTTAACTAAAACAATTTTGGGCCTCAGCTATTGTATAAGTCCCGATACGTTAAAAATCTCGGCGCGATCGCCATTTTCAAACTGAAAATATTTTGGGCCTCTCCTTGAGTTGTAAGCCCCATCTTTTGTACAAAAATACACTTTGGGCCTCTAATATAGTGTAAGACCCAACCCCTCTTTTTTTATTTTCTCATTTTATTTTATAATGATTTGGAAAATTAATAACTCCTTCAATTTTGATTATTTTTTATTGGTTCTTTTTCTGAAAAATCACAAAAATAGTAAAATATTTTATTCTACAAAAAAATCAAATTTATATTATTTATTTAGTATAGTTGGTATTTTTGTGAATAAATTCATTTTTAATTGTTTTTAAGCATTTTAAAAGTGAATATTCATCTTGAAAATAAAGACTATGGGCCTTCCCTCGTGTTGTAAGCCCCATTTCTTTTCTTTAAACTCTTTGGGCCTCTATTAGAGTGTAAGACCCAACCCCTTGTGTACAGAAAACTTTTTGGGCCTCATTCGTTGTATAAGTCCCTCTGTACATTTTCAAATAAACGACGCGATTGTCGCCAGTTTAAAATTAACCAACTGGGCCTACCCTCGTGTTATAAGCCCCACTCTTTTTCTTTAAACTTCTTGGGCCTCTTGAAAGAGTGTAAGACCCATCCCTTTGTACAGAAAACCTTTTTTGGGCCACAGTCACTTGTATAAGTCCCTCTGTACAAATTCAACAGTGCGCTCACTGATAAAACCCTGGGCCTCTCCTTGAGCTGTAAGCCCCAAATCTTTTTATTTCAAAGCACTTTCTCCTTTGATTTTGAATATACTGTTGTTTTCAATCTTTCTTTGTTGAACAACTAACCAAACAGCATGGAAGCTCTACAACCGAGTAAGTGTTTACCCGCTTTCATTTACCGCTTTCATATGTATATAACTGTATTGTGGGGCTGTTTCACTGTAAGTCTCCTTTCATAAACTCATATATATATATAACTGTATTGTGGGGCTGTTTCGCTGTAAGTCTCCTTTCATAAACTCATACTAACTGTGTAATAATAGTATAGATATTTAGAGTTTCCCCGGCAACTACGTCTAGCACTAGGTAAAGCCCTGTTGATCACTCTGAACTTACAGTCAAAACTAGATCCATATAGGATTACCAGACACAGTCTTCCCTCCTCTTGGGGTTAAACAATATGGAGATGTGAAAGGCAGATTCTTTTTTAACCCTTTCTCAGACTATCACTCTTAGAAATAGACTGAACTAGATCCCCAATAGGATCACAAGATACAGTCTTCTCTTCGGCTATCCTCATTAGGAATTGTCAAGAAACTCTACTCCCAGAGATGAATGTATTCTCCGTGAATGGCATCTTTGAGTTTCTTCCAAATTCTCGAACTTTCCTGACTTGATCTATTCCTTGTGAATAGCTTGCCTTGAATTTCTCGGGGTTTGGGGACCCACGGGCTTCTTAAAAGCATCGGCCTCCTCTTGGGCATCGTACAAGGACCCACAGGCTTCCTAAAAGCAACCCCGCCTCCTCTTGGGCTTAGTACAAGGACCCTACGGCTTCTTAGAAGTATTCACAGCCTCCTCTTAGGCTTCGTATAATGATCTCTTCCTCCGGGAATGATAGCCTTCTCTTGGGCTTCGTACAAGGACCCGTCGGCTTCTTAAAAGTTTCCAGCCTCCTCTTGGGCTTCGTACAAATTGTCCCGACGACCTCCTAAAGGTATAGGAACAGAACTTAATCATCTTCATAGAACAGTCCTTTCATAGAGTCTACTACTATTTTTCAAAGCATGGTACAAAAGATAAAACTCCAGACTTGGACAGTCTAACTTCCTTGAGTCTCAAAGACATTCTCAAGTGACCCCTTCGTTAAATAGGAAGGAAACCCGCAGACTCGGACAGTCTCAATACCCTTTGGATTTCCCGCTTCCTTAAAGAACAGGAATAACCCGGATCCTTGAAACAAATCCCTGAGTACAGTGTTGCTCATATAAGAACTGATTTTCTCTTTCAAAATCAGTATACTGGACCTATCACTTAAACAGTTACCTTAGCCTCCTCTTGGGCTTTGTACAATGATTCTCCCCAGCGGAGTCAAATAACGTTTAGCCTCTCTCTCGGGCTTTGTACGAGACACATAAGAGACTCCCTCGTTGAGTCAATCACCCTTTTCGCCTCCATCTCGGGCTTTATACGAGATACAAAAAGGTTCTTATTGAGCCAAACAAACAAACAATAGCCTCCATCTCGGGCTTTATACGAGATACCAAAAGACTCCCTCGTTGAGTCAAAAACCTTTTAGCCTCTCTCTCGGGCTTTGTACGAGACACATAATAGCCTCCTCTTAGGCTTTGTATAAGAAAACCACTAGTTGATCCAATCAATCTTTTAGCATCAAAGTTGTGCCTCGTTCACAGTACACAAACATCAACCACTCATTCCCCTTCATCTAATCGCTGTAAGCGGCAAGCCTCTGGATCATCTACATCCATGCCACTGTCCCTCTTTTAGCATGAGAAATTCCTAAGGAAAGATAGCATTGCTCTACACTGAGTTAAAGTCTTCTCCTTTAGGTTAAAATCCCCTATAAAGGAAATTATGGCATTACTAGGATCCGCGTATCCCGGTTAAAGTAATCCTCCTTTATAAACCAGTCACCCAACAGTTGTGACAGACAAACCCTTCTTTAGAGATGACAAATTCTCTCTAAAGTCGAGGTCATTCAGCTTCACGTCTTGGGCTTTGAACAAGACACAAATAGACTTTTCAGCTTCACATCTTGGGCTTTGAACAAGATACAAATCACCTTTCGCTTCACGTCTTGGGCTTTGAACAAGACACAAAAACACCCATTTCCTCCCATAGACTAGGAGGAACTACGAACGCTTTGATTTCCCTGTTTCGGTAAACGGGAATACATAGGCATAAGATCGAAAGAAAAGATCTTAGCGAGCACACTAAACAAAAAACCCAAATCCCATATCTCCATCAATCAAAAGCAGTAATTCAAAAAACATCAGTCCTAACATCCTAATCCTTGTTCCCCGCCAGAAACCTTCTGTCAAGGTAAAAAGAAAGAAAACAGTATTGGCGAAAATACAAATAACCAGTACAAGGGCCCCCCACATTGATAGCATTTGTAACCTAACAGACCGCTGTTTAAACTCAGTATGCAAGCAGGGTTAATTGGAGACATCTATTTCCCTTCCTTATTCAGCTCACAATAGGGTAAAAAATGAATCGACCTGTAGTTTAAGCTCAATCGCAGAGAGCAACCAACGCTTAAGAACCGCGTCCAAAATTGATCGCTACAGAAAAATGGCGCCCACCGTGGGGCCGGGTCTTTCTAAAACTTTTTTTTTCCTTTTTTCTCTTCACTTGTATGAATACCACAGATTGGGGCTTCCGCCGGGGAACCCATTTTCTGTCAGGAACTTAGGATTCTTAGCTTTATAAGTCTAGGATGATTAGGAAAAATATATACACTGCTTTTCCTAATTGAATATGTGTTTATTTTTCTGCTACTGGGAATGCGTGTGATGCCGCATGTGGTGAGATTGAGTATACACTTAAGATAAGTGATGGCGACGGGGTCGACCATCAACCTCAGTGGAGGCATCCTAATGTAACCATTCTCTCACCTAGACAATGGGTCGGTTGTGATGCCTGAGAAGCTGAGGAGCCAAACCCTTTCGTAGTGCAGAAACTATCGGAAATAGTTGTTACGCGATACTACCCTCATTTGAGGCTGGTGATCTATTCTCGGTGAATGGTACTTACTCTAAGATTGCACTACAACTCGCTGGCGATCCGCTTGTTGTTTTGCTTTCCTGGGAGGAGCTGATGATAATGAGTACAGGTACAAAAATCACCCTAGTATAAACCTTTAGGGATGGGTAGAGCCTTGACTTCATGACAACGACCCTTTGACCCCATGTTTTTTCTATGTTTTTGTGTGCTGCATTCATGCATTCATTTAAAAAAACATTAAAACATTCAAAAAACTTCTCTTCTAGTCTCTCTATTTTTCAAATTAAACTAAGACTGTGATTGCAAATATCAGAAAAGAGGATTACGCTAATGGATTTCGGTAGAAGGAGAACTCATACGTACACCTTCAAGGTTCCAAAACTAGGGGATTTGAGAAGGTTAGCAAGGATGATCACTAGCCATGAGGCTTTCAGAGCCAAGTACGGAGGTCTGCTACCACTGTTAAGAGTCCATGTGATTTAGGGAATCATGGACGCGCTCGTTCAATTCTACGGTCCGGTTTATCACTGTTTCACATTCCCGGATTACCAGCTTGCACCAACGCTGGAGGAGTATTCTCATCTGATCGATCTACATATCATCGATCGAGCTCCATTTTCTGGACTGGAAGAAATTCCAAAGAATCAGACCATTGCAAGAGCAATTCATTTGGACGAGTCTGAGGTCAGGACTCACATGACTACTAAGGGTGGCATCCAAGGTTTGCCAGCCCAGTTCTTAACAAAGAAAGCTTTGTACTTTGCTAGTATAGGGAACGTCACTGCTTTTGAAAGCATCTTTGTCTTGCTCACCTACGGGTTATTTTTGTTTCCCAACATCAATAACTTCGTCGATATTAGCTCCATTAAGGTTTTTCTCATTGGAAACCCTGTGCCGACTTTGCTCGCAGATGCGTATCATTCTGTACACTTAGGAAATTTGTACAGTGGAGGGGAGATCACATGTTGTGTACCTCTGCTTTATAAATGGTTTATCTCTCACTTGCCCAAGTCTGCTGCTTTTTGGGATTGCAAGAGTGTCTTACGTTGGTCGCAGAAGATCATGTCTCTCACCAACTCTGATATAGATTGGTGTAATAGGATTTTTTAGGGAATCAGGATCATTGACCGTTGTGGAAACTTCCCCAACGTAGCCCTCATAGGAACTAAAGGAGGAATCAACTATCACCCGGTATTGGTTCGTCGTCAATTTGGATACCCGATGGGGCTTGTTCCGCGCAACGCTCATCTGGAAGGTCTTTTCTTCAAGGAAGGAGAAAACGACAGAGCACTAAAGATGGAAATAGTGCATGCTTGGAAGCATGTTCATAAGAAAGGACGAGAGTCTCTAGGAAAACCAGACTGTGTCTCGGTGGAGCCTTATCTCCACTGAGTACAAACTAGAGCTCTCAAGCTAATGAAGTCTTATCCTCGTTACGAAATTCTTTCGCCAAAAGAATTTGTCATGTACTTCATGACGGAAACTGAAAAGCTTCAGGTTACTCTCAACAAAGTTCAAAAGGAGAGAAGGTCTTGGAAGAACAAGTACCGCACCCTCGACGAAGAGTGCATCAAAATACAACAATTACTGAAAGAGAAAGATGCTCTGATTGAAATTTTGGAGCAACATGTTGTAGAGAATCAAGATGACCAAAGGAATTTGCTCGCTCCTTTCACCTGGCAAAGGAATGACAACCCGACAACGGCCCAAGAGCCCCGGTCAAAGGAAAGGAAAGTACCAGAGTCAGCACCCGATTTCTCTTCAGAGAGGACTCGGGACCCATTAGATTAGGTTTCTATTCCTGCACCTTGTAATCTACTGTATTTCCATTTCTGTAATCCTTTGAATTTCAATAAAAAGGGGTTTCCCCACCGTTTGATATTTGCATTCTAATTGTCGAAGTTTATTTTGATTAAACCAAAAGAACAATTAATATAATCATTGCATTCATCATTCTCACATCGCGTATTCTTCTTACCTACGAATCTCAAGTTTGTGTCTCGGTTCTAGAGTCAAACTGTCTCATTCGTCAATACTCGGGCCAGTCGTCAGAAAAAGATGGATGATCTTGAGGAAGAAAACAGAGAGTTGAAAGAAGAGATCGACGCTCTAAGAGAGGATATGAGAAAGCTTTGTAACGACATGCAAGCCATGGCAGAAGCTCAGCTACAAAGAACTGTGATCTCAGAGATCGCCTCAATGCCCATAGTGGAGAAGAATGGTCCTAGGTATCAGATGCCGAAAGATTGTCCCTGGGGCATGCCTGTCAACTATATCCCAGGAGGATATGTTCCGCCGATCACTGAAGATCAGGGAATCATGACAGAAGCCGTTGGGCCTGAAGGATACAAACTTCGGGAAAGCGAAGATTCCAGGGGCATACTGAAGACTCCTGAAGGTTACAAACTTCGAGAAACGCCAAGATTCACTGTCGTAGTCATGGTACCACCCCCTGTGGTGCACACTGTCCCGGAATGACAGATTCCACCAATACCTTCTGGTAAAAAGGAAACTATGTTCGATAGAATGGATGAATTCCAGGAGCAGTTCCTGGAAATGCAGAAGGAGCTGCAAGCCATTCGCGGTCAGAATTTATTTGGAAAGGACGCTGCAGACCTCTGCTTGGTCCCCAATGTGAAAGTTTCGCACAAGTTCCAAGTGCCCGTCTTTGAAAAATACAAGGGTAACTCTTGCCCTCAAAGCCATCTGGTGATGTACGCTCGGCGGATGTCAGCTCAGACGGAGAACCAGGACCTGCTGATTCACTACTTTCAGGATAGTTTAACCGGTGCCGCACTCAAATGGTACATGGGTTTAAACCGTGCCACGATCAGCACATTCAAAGATCTTGGTACTGCCTTTGTCCAACAATACAAATATAATTTGGACATGGCACCCGACAGAGATCAACTCAGATCAATGTCACAAAAGGACAAGGAAACCTTTAAGGAGTATGCTCAAAGGTGGCGTGAAATTGCCGCTCAAATTTGTCCACCTCTTGAGGAAAAAGAGATGACAAAGATCTTCTTAAAAACCTTAAGCTCATTTTACTATGACCGAATGGTTGCCAGCGCACCCAGTGATTTCATCGAGATGGTGGGCATGGGCATACGTCTTGAGGAAGCCATCTGAGAAGGACGTTTGGTAAAAGACACTGGATCAACGAGCGGTACTAAAAAATACGGTAGTACTCTCCCTAAGAAAAAAGAGCAAGATATTGGGAATATCTCTCTCAGAAAGCAAAGGCGCCAATATCAACCAGTAGCAGCGGTAACTCCTGCTATCAGCCCTGCGCCTATTTCTACGTATCAACCTCAGGTTGCGCAGAGCCAACCTAATCAGCAAAGGACATAACAGCCTCTTCAGCAGGCTCGTCCTCCATATAACAACAACCGTGCAACACGGCCACCAGGGTTTGATCCTATACCCATGTTGTACGCAGAATTATTTCCATTACTATTGGCTAAGGGGTACATCTAGACTAAGTCTCCTCTTACAGTACCGGAAAATCCGCCTTTTTGGTTTAAGGTGGATCAGACTTGCTCTTATCATCAAGGAGGACCAGGGCATAACATAGAGACTTGTCTCAATTTCAAGTCCGACGTGCAAAAGCTTGTTAGGAGCGGGCTCTTATCTTTCAAAGATACGAATCCTAATGTTCTTACGAACCCGCTGCCTCAACATGATAAGGCTACAGTCAATTTGATAGAAGGAGAGACTAACAACGTCTATCAAATTCACGATGTACTCTTGTTGAAAACCAATCTGGTCAAGATGCATTGTAGACAGAGTGGATATGGCCATGTGCCACCTCATAACTATCACCAGTGTGATATCTGCTCTAAAAGTAACCAAGGATATTCTGTGGTGCAATCAGCTCTACAGGAACAAATGGATCTCGGATGGATCCAAGAGCACCGAGTTCGTGGAGTTAACATGGTCTATACGAATTCTAACGTCATTCAAAACCACGACATCCGTGCAATGAATGTCAACTTGGTGGCAATGCACTCAAGGCAAAGCCAGTATCATAATCTGCCGCGGCACGATTACAGTTCCTGTCTGACTTGCTCGGTAAACAAACAGGGATGCTCTTTCATACAAGAGGCCCTCCAGCGTCAGATGGATCTTGGATAGATCCAAGACTACCATGATAGGAATTCCTATCAGATCAACATGATTCAGATCTTCGATATTCGTCTGATGAATACCAGCCTGGTAGAGTTACATGCTGAGCAGGTCCGACTCGGATTCTTAATATCACATGATTACCAAAGCTGTAAAGCGGGTTGCGAAAATGATCAAGGTTGTACCCTTGTCCAGGAGGCACTTCAGCACTTGTTAAATCACTGGTGGATGTCAATCTATATGGATGAAGATACCCAGCAAATTAGTATCACTAACGGAAATCCTACTAGATATCAAAGTCAGGATGTCCGGTCGGTGGAAACAGACCTCGTAAGGTTGCACTGCATTCAAAGTGGACATGGTCGGCTGCCACTACACAACTATGAGCGGTGTGGAGTTTGTTCAGTGAACAATCAAGGATGCTACCTCGTACGAGCAGCCCTTCAAAGTCAGTTGGACCGCAAAGAAATTCAACCATGCTCAAGTTCTGGATCAGTCAATTATCTCGCTGATCAAATCGAGGATGTTGTCGTAATCTCTGATCATCAGAGGGCTGGGGATATTTGTGCCATGATTCCACTACTTGACGAATCTAAAGTTCCTAACCAGGAACGGATTGAAATTACTTATGATGGTCAGAAAAATCAGAAGGCTTCCATAGTCATCTATCTGCCAGGACCACTACCGTATGAATCAACTAAGGCTATCCCTTACAAATACGGTGCAACGACAGTTGAAAATGGAAAGGAAATTCCATTACCCTCCATTTTGAACATTGCAGGCATCATTCGAGTAACACGGAGTGGTAGAATCTTCAACCGAGGGGTTGGGGAAGTTAACAAAGAAAAGGAACTTCAGACAGAAGCTCCCGATCCACCAATCGGTCAATCCAGTAATCCCGACTTTTTGAAAAATGATGATGAGATGCTGAAGCTCATCCAAAGGAGTGAATACAACATTATTGATCAACTGTTACAAACTCCTTCAAAGATCTCGGTATTATCACTGTTACTCAGTTCAGAAGTGCATAGGGAGGCTCTATAGAAAGTCTTAGAGCAAGCCTTTGTGGAACAGGATGTAACCATCAGACAGTTCGATAGCATTGTCTCTAACATCACTTCCTGCAACAATTTGGGATTTAGTGATGAGGAATTACCCGAAGAGGGTCGCCGTCATAACATGACGCTCAATATCACAGTTAACTGCCAGGACGATGCTTTAGCCAGCGTACTGGTAGACACAGGGTCAGCCCTGAATGTTATGCCGAAGTCTACTTTGATGCAATTATCATTCAAAGGCCCTCCGATGAGAACCAGCGAGGTCGTCGTCAAAGCGTTCGACGGATCCAGAAAAACAGTTATCGGCGAAGTTGATCTTCCCATAACTATCGGTCCTCATACTTTCCAAGTCACTTTCCAGGTCATGGACATCCGGGCAACATACAGTTGTTTATTAGGAAGACCTTGGATACATCAAGCTGGAGCGGTTACTTCAACCCTCCACCAAAAGCTAAAGTTCGTTCAGAATGATCAACTTGCCACAGTCTGTGGGGAACAAGCCTTGCTCGTGAGTAACTTGTCATCATCTACTGGTATAGAACCCGAGGAGGTTATTGGAACGCAGTTCCAAGCACTATCGGCGAGCAAGGACAATCAGTTCAAAGGAGGAACCTCGATTTCCTCATACAACAATGCTATCAAAGTGGTCGAGAGTACTGATACAACCGGATGGGGACACCTTGTCATTCCTATTGACAATAAAACAAAGAAGGGTCTTGGTTTTTCTGCAACCTGTACCCAGACAGCTGCCAACGATGAAAGTCTTCATCCCCTTCAAAACTTCTTCCACAGTGGAGGTTTCCTTCACCCAGTGTCTCAAGCAGTACATGCTATCAATGAGGAAGATCCCTCTGACACAGATGAAGAATGGAAGTCCTACCTTAACAAGGACGGTTATATGTCTCAGGAAGAGGTGCCTATGCCTTTTTGCTTTCCTACAGAAAGTCCGAGATTTATACCAAGATCAGATGTCGAAATGATATATGGAGATTGTGATCCTGAAGAATGACGTGCTCAACCAAATTCATTAGAGGAAGACACTCTGATGAAAGACAACTTTGACCACAATGGCCCGATGGATGGCCTGCCAATGTGGCAGCCTTACCCAGGAAACTTGGGGCAAGAAAGTCAGCCGAGTAATGAAAATCAGTTGACCGTCATTGAACAGAATACCTGCGTCCCCACCATGTCATGGGATCCACACTCAGGTCATTCGAAAACTACTCAACATGAAGATGAATTTGCAACGTTCGCAGGACTTGAATTCATCAACTATGCTTTTCCTGAGGTCAACGTCATCGAGAGAGATGACTCCTCCAGTTCCAAAGAAGTATGGGACACTCTGGGAGAACCAAGTGGAAAATACGACTATATGGTCAAGTACACCACTCCCGAAAGCTCTCATATCAGGCTCGAAGATATCCAGCCAACTGGATGGGGAGATACAGTTGAGAGAACAAATGTTATGCAAAATACAACAGAGGAATCCTCCTACGACAATTCTGCCTGGGAGACAGATTCCAATGATCCTGCTCCACCAGAAATCTGCATCATTTCTGAAGACAAATCAAGGAAGGTGCCAGACTTTGTGATTCACCGAGGAGTTCGCCGCCAATGGGTTGCCGTCGAGGTTTCAAAGGTCGTCCGTCAGTCAAAGTAATTGCCATCTTTTAACCTTTCACCCTGCCCAGGTGAAACGGATGTTTTGATAGGGCTCGCTTTCTGTAAATTTCCCTCTTCGCTTTGCCCAAAGCGACAGAGTTTTGTTTTATAGGGCTGTAGTTTCAAGAATCGGCTTGTTCATTAATAAAATAACGTCGTTCTGTAATTTCCGCATTATTTACTGTTTTCTCTTTTTGCTTTTTCAGAAAATGGTAATCCTAAAAAACAATTCAAAAATAAAAACAAGCAGTAAAATAAAACACTGCACACACTTGCATTTTCTCTATCTCTTCTAAACACGAATCATCACGTCATGCAGATTGCTTGTTTTACACCCCGTTGAAACATACGATCCGATGCCTTCTCCCGACTTTGAGTTCCCGGTATTTGGGGCTGAAGAAGAAGATGACAACGAAATTCCAGAAGAGATCCCCCGACTACTCAGACAAGAGGAAAGGTCCATTGAACCTCACAAAGAACCGTTGGAAACGGTAAACTTGGGTTCAGAGCAAGAGAGAAAAGAAATCAGGATTGGGGCACTGCTCAATCCAACTGTCAAAGAAAGTTTGATAAAGCTTCTCAAAGAATTCCCCGATGTATTCGCATGGTCCTATCAGGATATGCCAGGGTTGGATACCAGCATCGTAGAACATCATTTACCGTTGAGATTGGAATGTCCGCCCGTAAAGCAATGGTTGAGGCGCACTCACCCGGACATGGCCATCAAAATCAAAGAGGAGGTACAGAAACAGATTGACGCGAGTTTCCTCGCTACATCTGAATATCCTCAATGGTTAGCCAACATTGTACCCGTTCCCAAAAAGGACGGAAATGTCAGAATGTGTGTTGATTACAGGGATCTGAACAAGGCAAGTCCAAAGGACGACTTTACTTTACCACACATTGACATGCTGGTAGACAGTACAGCAAAGTTCAAAGTTTTCTCCTTCATGGATGGATTCTCGGGCTATAACCAGATCAAAATGGCGCCGAAAGACATGGAGAAAACTTCGTTCATTACCCATGGGGTACCTTTTGTTACAAGGTAATGTCGTTCGGTTTGAAGAACGTCGGGACAACCTATCAAAGGGCCATGACTACTCTGTTTCATGACATGATACATAAAGAAATCGAGGTATATGTCGATGATATGATTGCCAAATCAAAAACAGAGAGTGAGCACGTTGAACATCTGTCAAAATTGTTCGAACGTCTAAGAAAATTCAAGCTCCGCTTGAATCCTAACAAGTGCACCTTCGGTGTCCGTTCAGGGAAACTACTAGGGTTCATCGTCAGCCAAAAGGGAATTGAAGTTGATCCTGACAAGGTCAAGGCCATTCAAGAAATGCCTTCTCCGAAAACTGAAAAACAAGTCAGAGGATTCCTGGGACGTTTGAACTACATCTCCAGATTTATATTCCTTATGACCGCGACATGCACGCCGATCTTCAAGTTACTCAAAAAGAATCAGGACTGCATTTGGATAGAGGACTGTCAAACTGCCTTCAACAGTATTAAGGAATATCTGTTGAATCCTCTGATTCTATCACCTCCAGTGGAAGGAAGGCCACTGATCATTTACCTCACAGTTCTAGAGGGCTCAATGGGATGTGTACTTGGCCAGCAAGACGAAACTAAAAGGAAAGAGTCTGCAATTTACTATCTAAGCAAGAAATTCACCGACTGCGAAACTCGGTACACGATGCTCGAGAAAACTTGTTGTGCTTTGGCTTGGGCAGCCAAACGTCTTCGCCAGTACATGATTCGTCATACTACTTGGTTGGTCTCCGAAATGGATCCAATCAAGTACGTATTTGAAAAACCTGCTCTCACGGGAAGGATTGCGCGTTGGCAGATGTTGCTATCAGAATACGACATCGAGTACCATGCTCAAAAAGCCGTTAAGGGAAGTATTTTAGCCGATCATTTGGCTCATCAACCGATTGACGATCAGGAATCAGTCGGGTTTGACTTCCCAGACGAAGATGTCATGTATCTAAAAATGAAAGATTATGATGAACCATTACCCAGTAAAGGGCCAGAACCAGGTTCCCAATGGGGACTTATCTTTGACGGAGCAGTTAATCATTACGAAAACGGAATTGGGGCAGTCATTGTTACCCCTCAGGGTACCCACATTCCTTTCACCGCCAGACTTACGTTCAAATGTACGAACAACGAGGCCGAATACGAAGCTTGTATCATGGGTCTCGAGGAAGCAATTGATTTAAGGATAAAAAACTTGGACGTATATGGCGACTCAGCCTTGGTTATCAATCAGATAAAAGGAGATTGGAACACATACCAATCAGGATTGATTCCTTACAAAGACTATGCAAGAAGGTTGTTACCCTTCTTCAACAGAGTTGAGTTTCATCACATCCTTCGTGAAGAGAATCACAGGGCTGATGCCTTAGCCACTCTCTCTTCCATGATTAGCGTAGGTCGATGGAATGACTTACCTAAGATTGACATCATGCGCCTTGAACGGCCCGCTTACATCTTCACGATTGAAGCAGTCATAGACAACAAACCTTGGTATCACGATATCAAATGCTTCCTTCAGAGACAAGAGTACCCACCTGGGGCACTCAGAAAAGATAGAAAAACCCTCAAAAGATTGGCTGGAAACTTCTTCCTGAGCGGTGACACTCTCTATAAGAGAAATTTTGACATGGTTTTGCTCCGATGCGTAGACAGACCAGAAGCAGACATGCTTATGAAAGAAATTCATGAAGGATCCTTTGGCACACATGCCAACGGACACACAATGGCGAGAAAAATTCTGAGAGCAGGGTATTACTGGTTGACCATGGAATCCGACTGCTACAAGTACATGAGGAAGTGTCACAAGTGTCAGATATACTCCGACAAAACTCATGTACCGCCATCACATCTCAAAGTTCTTTCTTCCCCGTGGCCTTTTTCCATATGGGGAATCGACATGATTGGCATGATTGAGCCCAAGGCTTCGAACGGACATCGGTTCATCTTGGTAGCCATTGATTACTTCACTAAGTGGGTCGAAGCAGCGTCGTATGCTAATGTAACCCGACAAGTGGTGGTCCGATTTATCAAAAACAATATCATCTGCCGTTATGGTGTTCCAAGCGAGATCATTACTGATAATGGGTCTAACTTGAACAATAAGATGATGAAAGAGTTGTGTGCAGAGTTCAAGATTGAACACCATAACCCATCTCCCTACCGACCCAAGATGAACGGAGCAGTAGAAGCAGCCAATAAGAACATCAAGAAGATCGTTCAAAAGATGGTAGTAACCTACAAAGACTGGCACGACATGCTACCCTTTGCTCTTCATGGTTATCGCACATCTGTCCGCACTTCAACAGGGGCAACCCCTTTCTCTCTAGTATATGGCATGGAGGCAGTGCTCCCCATAGAAGTAGAGATCCCGTCAATCCGAGTATTGATGGAAGCTAAGCTCACCGAAGCTGAATGGTGTCAAAGCCGACACGACGAACTGAATCTGATCGAAGAAAAGAGAATCACGGCACTATGCCATGGTCAGCTGTATCAACAGAGAATGAAGAGGGTGTTTGACAAAAAGGTCTGACCTCGTGTCTTCAGAAAAGGAGAACTCGTACTCAAGAAGATACAATCATTTCTCACTGATTCTCGGGGTAAATGGACCCCAAATTATGATGGCCCCTATGTGGTCACGAAAGCTTTCTCAGGCGGTGCCTTGAGACTTGCAACCATGGACGGAGAGGAATTTTCCTACCCCACGAATGTTGACGTAGTCAAGAAATACTTCGCCTAAACTAAAAAAAGTCTCGGTGGATTGAAAACCCGGAAGGGCGGTCCAGGCAAAAGTTAGAGACAGAATAAAAAAAAATCATCCTGGTGGATTGGAAATCTCCAAGTACAATCCAGGCAAAAATTAGGGATAATGGCAAGTAACTATGTTCAACAGAGGCAAGTCCCTCAGCAGCAGTTACATCATCCGTCAGAAAACTCCAGTCAAGGTCATCTTCGACAGAAGCTCAGGATGTCCCGAATTCAAAGTTGGTAGAAGGACAGTGGTCGTTATGTTTCAACGTAGCCATTTTCCCTATAAATTACCATTTTCAAACTTTGTATATACTCTTTGGAATCACGCGTTTGGCTGATCTTCATCCTATCAATAAAATTTGAGTCTTTGTGCTTTTGTTTGTAATTCTTATTTGTTTTAGCTTTACAGAACGACATTTTAATATGATTAACGATTCTTGAAATAAAACAAAATGAATTTACTTGTTAAAACTTTTTCTGCTTTTTAAACAAAGACGGCAATTTCTTTTGACTGTTGAACATCAGAAGAACATCGACCGCTTCTCCAGAAGTAAGCGAACTTCAAAGTGCAGGATCAAAGTACTCCTTCTACGCCAGTGCGCCTGAATGAAGGATCAACAGTGTCAGATGCAACTATTCCATCTGACATCTTCGGTCGAGTTCTTATCTCCTAAGCCCGATCAACGGTATTCCCAACAGGGACCATTTCTCCTAAGCAAGGCAGAATTTCCATCTTGAACCAGCGATATTTCTACACGCCCCGCGATGGCCGAGTATCCAGTCATGTTCATCTTTTAGTTTGTATGTCGCGTCAGTTTTGTCCGCATATACATACATACATCATGCATTATTGATTTGCATTCACATTCATATTGCATCGCTATCACTCCCGTCGGTCTTGTCCCCTAGTGATAACAGTCCTCTCAATCGAGTTGTCAGTTCTTTCCTCGTTAGGAAAGGTTACGTCGAGCAATCTCTCTCAAGTTTATCTCTGGATTAGAGACGGTCCTTAACCACTTTGATAACTTGAACCTCTGAGAAACAAGAAAACTTTCAACAAATATCACTCTTCGCCATTGAAGATGATATCCTTGCTTTCCCGGATTAAGGAAAATCCCTAGAGAAAGCCACTTAATTAGAGATTCGGCGGTACGGCAGTTTTTCTCCGAAAAAACCACTGATGAAAAGGTCATCGGCACCTCAAAATTGGATCCCATCATATGGCATTTCTCCGGAAAGATCCCGAGAAAAGTATGATGTAAGCCCCCAAATGAAAACAGTCTCTCAAGAGACTCGCTTTCCCCAATAGAATCGACAAATGGCGTCTCCAAAACAGAGAAGTTTGTGTACCTCTACAATTCAGACGAATGGGTTCCCCAGCAAGTCTGACATCAAAACTTTTTCCACTCAAATGGCATCTCCCCAGGAAAATTCGGCGAGAAGTTTAAGGAAAACCGCTACGCCTAGCGTCCCTTGTCAAGAAAGTTTATTGACAAAAGAAACTGAGACCAGTTCTTTGGTAGGAAACCAGGATCGAGGGGAAGTTTATATCAGAAACCGAGACCAGATCCTTGGTAGAAAACCAGGATCGAGGGGAAGTTTACAAAAAGAAACTGAGACCAGTTCCTTGGCAGGAAACCAGGATCGAGGGGAAGTTTATATCAGAAACCGAGACCAGATCCTTGGTATGAAACCAGGATCGAGGGGAAGTTTATTTCAAAAGAAAACTGAGACCAGCTCCTTGGCTGAAGACCAGGATCGAGGGGAAGTTTACCTTTTCTAAGCATATTCGTTTAGCTAAAGAAGATGAATGCGTAAGCTACCATTCATAACCACCATCAAAATTTCGGGTATTCCGATATTTAATCCTCTTGCACCCCGAATGCCCGAATACCTTCGTCATTCACACCTTCGGGTCCAAGAAGATTAAATAGAGGCATCTGTCATACCCCAAATTTTGACATCTAAGATTTCCCATCATTGTGCAAATCATCAGCACAATATGGATGGACCATCATACCTCATCAGTCTCCCCAAAGATGGGTGAGCATTCACTACAATCAAAACTAGGGTTTCAAGCCCTCGTAGAGCTCTTAGACAAAGGATCAATCAAGGAATGACATGATCTTCAACTTGTCTAGCCTCTCAAATATCCACAATGGATCAAGAGGACTCCCACTTCAAGGATTAAGCACAAGTTTGCTCCCTTCTAGGTGGATCAAGCCTCAGGATCGCCAGTGTCACCAAATTAGGGTTTGGTCGACTAGGGCCTCCAGATGGAAATTTTCCTCTGGGCATGAGCCAATGCTTCAAAGCATAACCTAAAATACTCCATGGAACATCAAAAACCCCATCATCAAGTCAATTTAGCCTCAGGGGATGCATACATCAAAAATCAGGAATTAGGGTTTCTTGACCTCATTCACCCCTAAGTTGACTTTTGGGACAAATCATGAGCCAAGACCTCAAGACATGATTTGAGGGTCTCCAACGTACCACATTGATCCATTTGCAACAATGGATTGATCCAAGAAGCTTGAGCAACAAGTTTCAATTTCATCTAAACCACAGTTAGGGTTTCGCGAGAAAAGTCAACTGTAGCTTTGACTTTTGACCAGGACATGCTCTCAAACCCTAGGACATGCTTAAATACACCCTATAACACCCATGGAACATGTCCATCAAGTTTGATTTAGGTCAAGGACATGATTTCCTAAAGGATCGCACAGTTTGGAATTCATCTGATAAAAAGTCAACTGTGCACAAAAGTCAAACTTTGACTTTTTGAGATTTTTCATAAAATTAGTTTTTTAACCCTAAAATGATGTTAATGTGTGATTGGAATCATCATTCATCAAGAAAAATCAAAGAAAGTGGGATAACTTGTAAAAGGGGTAACCATAAAATCTTAGAAATTTTTCTAAGTTATGAAAAAAAGTGGCAAGGGTACCAACTTTGGAGGATCATAACTCCTAAACCATAAAGCCATTTTTCCCCATCCAAAGATGGATTTGTAGCCCTCATGGCCCTCTACAAAAGTGTCAACTACACTTCATCCCAATTCATCATGGATTTTGAGTTATGGTTGGATCAAAATGGCTAAAAACCTAAAATTGACATTTTTCAGCACTTAGCCAAAAATCTGCCTTGTAATTTCAGCACAATGTCCCAACTTCAAGGCTGTTTTTCTCCATGATCCAAGTTGAACTAGGTCTAATGTCAAACATCAAAGTTGAAGTACGTCATCTAAGCTTTCCGGAAAGTCCTAGAACGTCCATGTAGCATACTCGAGCAGGGAGTTATGGATCTTACAAAAGGCCTTGCTGAAGCTGAATTTTTCAGGGCAGATTTGCACTTTTTTTGTGCCACACGAATTTTCAAGCCTTGTCATCGGTTTGGACACATCTAAGGATCAAATCCAAGTGGGATGATCTGATCCATGAACCTCCCAAGTCCTAGGAACCAAAAAAAGCATGCCAAAACCTAGAAATCCCTAAAAGAGGGACAAAACTCCAATTTTGGTTTGGAGCATTTAATGGATGCTTAGAGGTGGCATGGACTGAGCCATTCTCATCTGAAATCAGTCAAGACTTATCCAAGACCAAGGGAACCACAACCCTGTGCCCTAACCTCTAGACAATGGTTAGAGGAGACTTGCATTTCCATTGGCGAACATGGAACAAACACTTGCTGCAGTTGCCATTCACTGTGGATCCCAAAACAAACTTGCTCCACTATAAATAGAGCTCATTTGTGTTTAGTTTGAGTACACCAAAGCCATCAAACAGATGTTTTCCTCAAAATCTCTTCTTTCACCTCAAATTTGCCTTCCAAAGCAAGTAATTCTGAGTTTTTGAGCTAGAGAGCAATTCCACTCAAACTAATCACACACACACCTCATATATATCATATGTAAGCTGTGTAAACCATCAAAAGTGACCTGTAATCACAACATCACAAAGTCACCTCTCAAAACCTCAAAATGACACTTTTTTGCATTTTTCAAGCCATGTCTTGATTCAGTCACTTTCCAAACTAGATAAAACCTCAAACACACTCTAAATATCATTCTTGAACTGTACCAAATGGTGCCACACATCTAGAACACCATTTGAGAGAGTTGGCATTTTGGCCACTTTTGACCATTTTGCGAGAAAGTGCACAAACTTGCTCCAGAGCTTTCCAGCCGATTCCAACCATCCTAAAAGCTTCTAAGAGGTCATTTGAGGTTTTCCAAAGCATCAAATCATTTCTGGAACAAAGCACTTGGTAGGTTGCCTAAAATCTCCAAAAAAGAGGTAAAATCCACAACTTGAATTCTTTGAATCATGCTTTCCTTTGTTGTCCACATACATGCATCATATTGAACAATTCTTGAGGCAAAAATGTAGTCCTTAATGTGTATGTTGTGATCCTCCCACTGTTTGCATTTTAACATGTTTATATGTGGAATTTTGGTTGTTTTAAAACCATGTCCAGTTCTGGTTGTTTTGATTCGTGTGTTCTATACATTAAGTTTTAGTGTGCATGAGTAACACCATTGGATTCCTTGCGAAAAATCGGTCAAGATAGGTTTTTACGGATTTCAATTCCGATGAAAATTGAAAGAGTTACGCGCGTTGGAAATTTGACGCGAAACGACGTCGAATTAACGATAGCGGTTCTGGTTTTTTTGCTTTGTGTGTTCTGTACAGTGAGTTTATGAGTGCGTGAATAATACCATTGGATTCCTTGCGAAAATCGGTCAAGATAGGTTTTTACGGATTTCAATTCGGTTAAAAATCGAGAGAGTTACGCGTGTTGGAAATTCGACGCGGAACGACGTTTTCACAACGTAGCAGCTCTGGTTTTTTTATTGCTGCGTTTTGTACGTTGAGTTTCAGCATGCATGTGCGATACCATTGGATTTCTTGCGAAAAATCGGTCGAGATAGAGTCTTTCAGATCTTAATTCCGTTAAAAATCGAGAGAGTTACGCGTGTCGGAAGTTTGGCGCGAAACGATGTTTTCAATTACGCGCAGTTCTGGTTTTTTGATTTGCGTGTTTTGTAAGTCGATTTTCTGTGTGCGTGAGTAATACCATCGGATTCCTTGCAAAAAATCGGTCCAGATAGGTACTTCCAGATTTTGATTCCGATAAAAATTGAGAGAGTTATGAGTGTTTGAAATTTGATAAAAAACGTGTTGAAAATTAAAGTTTCGGTACTCGTTTTTACCCCAAAAGAAATGTCGGAGATGATATTTTGATATATTTCCTCTTTTTCTTACTTTTTATTTTTAAAACTCAACCAATATTTTTTACATAGCAAAAAATCATCATTTTCCAATTCATACCCCATAATATTTTAATCCACAAAAAAATCACAAAAAAAGTATTATTTTTAATATATTTAAAAATAGTGTTTTAAATTGTTTTAAATGCTTTTAAAACGATTTCTTTTTTTTCTTGATTTTTTAAAACCAAAATGATTTTAAATATTTATGTGGATAAAATTTTTTTTTTCATAAACTTTAATCATTATTTAATGATTTTATTTGATATTTTTATCAGTTTTTACTTAATTTTTCTTGGAAAAATGCCTAAAAAAATGAAATTGGGGTTTTCTTTGATTTTCACCCTAACAAATCTTTTTCAAACACTTTGGGCCTCTATTAGAGTGTAAGATCCAATCCCCTTTTAACCAAAACAATTTTGGGCCTCAGCTATTGTATAAATCCCGATACGTTAAAAATCTCGGCGCGATCGCCATTTTCAAACTGAAAATATTTTGGGCCTCTCTCTGAGTTGTAAGCCCCATCTTTTGTACAAAAATACACTTTGGGCCTCTAATAGAGTGTAAGACCCAACCCCTCTTTTTTATATTTTCTCATTTTATTTTATAATGATTTGGAAAATTAATAACTCCTTCAATTTTGATTATTTTTTATTGGTTCTTTTTCTGAAAAATCACAAAAATAGTAAAATATTTTATTCTACAAAAAATCAAATTTATATTATTTATTTAGTATAGTTGGTATTTTTGTGAATAAATTCATTTTTAATTGTTTTTAAGCATTTTAAAAGTGAATATTCATCTTGAAAATAAAGACTATGGGCCTCCCCTCGTGTTGTAAGCCCCATTTCTTTTCTTTAAACTCTTTGGGCCTCTATTAGAGTGTAAGACCCAACCCCTTGTGTACAGAAAACTTTTTGGGCCTCATTCGTTGTATAAGTCCCTCTGTACATTTTCAAATAAACGACGCGATCGTCGCCAGTTTAAAATTAACCAACTGGGCCTACCCTCGTGTTATAAGCCCCACTCTTTTTCTTTAAACTTATTGGGCCTCTTAAGAGAGTGTAAGACCCATCCCTTTGTACAGAAAACCTTTTTTGGGCCACAGTCACTTGTATAAGTCCCTCTGTACAAATTCAACAGTGCGCTCACTGATAAAACCCTGGGGCTCTCCTTGAGCTGTAAGCCCCAAATCTTTTTATTTCAAAGCACTTTCTCCTTTGATTTTGAATATATTGTTGTTTTCAATCTTTCTTTGTTGAACAACTAACCAAACAGCATGGAAGCTCTACAACCGAGTAAGTGTTTACCCGCTTTCATTTACCGCTTTCATATGTATATAACTGTATTGTGGGGCTGTTTCACTGTAAGTCTCCTTTCATAAACTCATATATATATATAATAGTATAGATATTTAGAGTTTCCCCGGCAACTACGTCTAGCACTAGGTAAAGCCCTGTTGATCACTCTGAACTTA
This sequence comes from Lathyrus tuberosus, assembly GCA_022829125.1. Classification (NCBI taxonomy): domain Eukaryota; kingdom Viridiplantae; phylum Streptophyta; class Magnoliopsida; order Fabales; family Fabaceae; genus Lathyrus; species Lathyrus tuberosus. Next base: position 17,321,933 of record JALAZF010000076.1, read on the forward strand.
CAGTCAAAACTAGATCCATATAGGATTACCAGACACAGTCTTCCCTCCTCTTGGGGTTAAACAATATGGAGATGTGAAAGGCAGATTCTTTTTGAACCCTTTCTCAGACTGTCACTCTTAGAAATAGACTGAACTAGATCCCCAATAGGATCACCAGATACAGTCTTCTCTTCGGCTGTCCTCATTAGGAATTGTCAAGAAACTCTACTCCCAGAGATGAATGTATTCTCCGTGAATGGCATCTTTGAGTTTCTTCCAAATTCTCAAACTTTCCTGACTTGATCTATTCCTTGTGAATAGCTTGCCTTGGATTTCTCGGGGTTTGGGGACCCACGGGCTTCTTAAAAGCATCGGCCTCCTCTTGGGCATCGTACAAGGACCCACAGGCTTCCTAAAAGCAACCCTGCCTCCTCTTGGGCTTAGTACAAGGACCCTACGGCTTCTTAGAAATATTCACAGCCTCCTCTTAGGCTTCGTATAATGATCTCTTCCTCCGGGAATGATAGCCTTCTCTTGGGCTTCGTACAAGGACTCGTCGGCTTCTTAAAAGTTTCCAGCCTCCTCTTGGGCTTCGTACAAATTGTCCCGACGACCTCCTAAAGGTATAGGAACAGAACTTAATCATCTTCATAGAACAGTCCTTTCATAGAGTCTACTACTATTTTTCAAAGCATGGTACAAAAGATAAAACTCCAGACTTGGACAGTCTAACTTCCTTGAGTCTCAAAGACATTCTCAAGTGACCCCTTTGTTAAATAGGAAGGAAACCCGCAGACTCGGACAGTCTCAATACCCTTTGGATTTCCCGCTTCCTTAAAGAACAGGAATAACCCGGATCCTTGAAACAAATCCCTGAGTACAGTGTTGCTCATATAAGAACTGATTTTCTCTTTCAAAATCAGTATACTGGACCTGTCACTTAAACAGTTACCTTAGCCTCCTCTTGGGCTTTGTACAATGATTCTCCCCAGCGGAGTCAAATAACGTTTAGCCTCTCTCTCGGGCTTTGTACGAGACACATAAGAGACTCCCTCGTTGTGTCAATCACCCTTTTCGCCTCCATCTCGGGCTTTATACGAGATACAAAAAGGTTCTTATTGAGCCAAACAAACAAACAATAGCCTCCATCTTGGGCTTTATACGAGATACCAAAAGACTCCCTCGTTGAGTCAAAAACCTTTTAGCCTCTCTCTCGGGCTTTGTACGAGACACATAATAGCCTCCTCTTAGGCTTTGTATAAGAAAACCACTGGTTGATCCAATCAACCTTTTAGCATCAAAGTTGTGCCTCGTTCACAGTACACAAACATCAACCACTCATTCCCCTTCATCTAATCGCTGTAAGCGGCAAGCCTCTGGATCATCTACATCCATGCCACTGTCCCTCTTTTAGCATGAGAAATTCCTAAGGAAAGATAGCATTGCTCTACAGTGAGTTAAAGTCTTCTCCTTTAGGTTAAAATTCCCTATAAAGGAAATTATGGCATTACTAGGATCTGCGTATCCCGGTTAAAGTAATCCTCCTTTATAAACCAGTCACCCAACAGTTGTGATAGATAAACCCTTCTTTAGAGATGACAAATTCTCTCTAAAGTCGAGGTCATTCAGCTTCACGTCTTGGGCTTTGAACAAGACACAAATAGACTTTTCAGCTTCACATCTTGGGCTTTGGACAAGATACAAATCACCTTTCGCTTCACATCTTGGGCTTTGAACAAGACACAAAAACACCCATTTCCTCCCATAGACTAGAAAGAACTACGAATGCTCTGATTTCCCTGTTTCGGTAAACGGGAATACGTAGGCATAAGATCGAAAGAAAAGATCTTAGCGAGCACACTAAACAAAAAACCCAAATCCCATATCTCCATCAATCAAAAGCAGTAATTCAAAAAACATCAGTCCTAACATCCTAATCCTTGTTCCCCGCCAGAAACCTTCTGTCAAGGTAAAAAGAAAGAAAACAGTATTGGCGAAAATACAAATAACCAGTACAAGGGCCCCCCACATTGATAGCATTCGTAACCTAACAGACCGCTGTTTAAACTCAGTATGCAAGCAGGGTTAATTAGAGACATCTATTTCCCTTCCTTATTCAGCTCACAATAGGATAAAAAATGAATCGACCTGTAGTTTAAGCTCAACCGCAGAGAGCGACCAGCGCTTAAGAACCGCGTCCAAAATCGCTCGCTACACCAACAAATTTTCATCATTGTTGAAACACTAAACATATATTTTTTGTTATTTTTATTTTTCAAATATTCACCAAACAATCAACTTCTGATAAATCAAACTTAAAGTATTATAAACTATTGAATGGTCTTTGAATCACAACCATTTCATGCGGAGACGATAAAACTGCACTTGATATATGCATTGCAACAGACACCAAAATCCATGCCAAAACTGGCTGGGTGACTTTAGGCTCCCTATCTAGAAGAAAATTGTTCAAGCTCCATTCAAACACCTAGAAAAAATTGAAGGACAAATTCATTAGGGTTAAAGTGAGAAAAAAATACCTTTATGGTCACGGCCGGAGCGGATGTGGCCCCTTGCTTCCCTCTATTATGGATTGGAGATCCAATGATAATAATTGGTTTTGACTTTGATCACCTCACCCTTATTTACCTAATAGGTCTTACTAAAGATCCAAACTTAAATTACTAATAAAATTAGAAATAACAAACTAATAAAAGTAATTATTTATAGCACCCCTCTCAAGTTTGTGAGTGTATATATATCATTCTCATTTTGGAAACAATTTTTTCAAAGTTATTGTTGTTAAGCCATTTCGTTAGAAAATCTGCAAGGTTGCCTTGGGAGGACACATATGAAGTGCAAATAAGGACACTGTCTAATTTTTCTTTAATGAAGTGTCTATCAACTTCAATATGTTTGGGTTTGTCATGTTGCAATGGATTATGAGCTATGTTGATTGCAGACTTATTATCACAATAATGTCTCATCGGTTCATCACACTTTATCCTCAGATTTTTTAAGATTTATTTCAGCCATATTAATTCACATATCCATTGTGCCATTTCCCTGAAGTCTACTTCAACACTAGATCTTGATACTACATTTTGTTTCTTACTCTTCCAAGTCACAAAATTTCCACCTAAGAAAGTGAAAAAAACGGTAGTTGATCTCCTATCCACAATTGACCCTGCATAGTCGGCATCAACATATGCTTCAAGACCTACACTCCCATTTCTTTAAAACAAAATTTCTCTACCAGGTGTTCCTTTCAAATATTGTACTATTTGGAGCGCAGCTTGTAAGTGAATCTCCTTTGGTCGGTGCATGAATTAGCTGAGTAAGCTAACAACTAAAGTAACATTACGTTTAGTATGTTAGAGATATATAAGTCGACTAGTCTCTGATACATTTCCTTATCAACCAAAATATCTTCTTCTGCATTTTCCAACTTTACACTTGAATCAACTGGTGTATTTGCAGGCTTGCATGTTGTCTTTCCAATTTCTTGTAGAAGATCAGTAATGTATTTCTGTTGAGATATGAAAATTCCTTTCTTAGAGTGGGAAACTTCAATTCCCAGAAAGTATTTCGATTTCCCAAGGACTTAATCTCAAATTTCTTAGCTAAGTTTATATTCAACAATTGTTGTCCTTCATCATCATTACTTATGACTCTAATATCATCCACATATACTAATAACACAATTACTCCCCATGTTTCTGAATGTCTGATAAATAAGGTATGATCTCCTTGACTTTGTTTGAAGCTCAAACCTATCATAATTTTAGTAAATCTTTCAAACCATGCTCGTGGTGATTGCTTTAACCCATATAAAGATTTTTTTAACGGACATACAATGTTGGTGGTAGTATGTTCACGGAGCCTAAGAGGTACATCCATGTAGATTTATTCTTCAAGATCACCATGAAGGAATGCATTATTCATATCGAATTGGTTTAAGTTCCAATTACAATTAGCTGGTAAAGATAATATCACCCTAAGTGTATTTATTTTTGCAACTGAAACTAATGTCTCTGAATAATCTACTCCATATGTTTGAATGAATCCTTTGACTACCAATATTACTTGTACCTCTCAATCGATCATTTTTCCTTATATTTAACCGTGTATATCCATTTTCACTCTACAGATTTCTTTCCATCTAGTAAAGAAATCAATTCCCAAATATTGTTCTTTTTTAGTGCCTCCATCTCCAAATCCATGATTTGTTTTCATTTCATGTTAAAGAATGCCTTAGATAGAAAGGTAGGTAGTGTTATAATGTTAAAATTTGTAAGGAAGGCTTTGTGGGAAGGAGTATATAATAGTTTATATGAAATTAAAGAAAAAGTCAAGAAAAATTCAAACACATATAAAAATTTAAAAATTATAATAAACTGATAATGATAATGTAAAATATATTCACACTTTCATTACATATCAATTAAATTTAAAATTTAAAAATGTAAGATAAATAACATGCCAAAAATTAATATTACATAATAATAACAAATAATAATGTTTAAAATATATAAAATAAAAAATAGATTACATTAAATAAATAAATATTTTTTGTAACAAAAAAAATACTAATAAATATCATAAAAAATAATTAACTATTTAAAATAATAGATTAAAACGAAATCAAATTCAGTTTAAACGGATCTTGTTAAAAATCTGAAAAAAAAAAATACAATTTTATGTAGTTTATAATTATTTTAAAATGTAGTTATTATTTTTATTTGAATTGATTAGGATATTAAGGCCATCAAAAAACTAACGCTTCTAGAAAAGTAAACACACAGCGTAAGTCCGTGCGAATGCATCGTCACTTTGTATGTATGGGCGTAATGTACCGCTTCTGCACTGACCCAATCCTTCATGATGATCCAACACCCACGCGTCGCCGCTGTCGTCGCCGCCACGACCACCAATCAAGTAATCGAATCAATCATCAACTACCTAAAAGTGGGTCGAATCCAAAAAGCCGCATCCATTCTCTTCGCATTCCCACTACCCTTCCCTCACTCTCTCTACGCCCACTTCTTCCGTCATTGTTCCTCTCCAAAAGCCATCGTTGCAGCTCATAAGGTTGAGTTCCACTTGGTCGCCACCACTCCTAACCCACCCACATTCCTCCGCAACCGCGCCCTCGAAGCCTATGCCAAATGCTCTTCTCTTCATGATGCCAGGGAACTGTTTGATCAAATGCCTCATAGAGATGGTGGTTCTTGGAATGCCTTGATAAATGCTTATTCTCGATTGCGTTACCCGCATGAAGCACTTTCGTTGTTCCTTTCCATGAACAGGTCTGGTGTTCGTGCCAATAAGATTACCTTTGCTGGTGTTCTTTCCTCATGTGCTGCTGTTTCTGAGCTTCCTCTCTCCCAACAGGTTCATGGGCTTGTCGTGAAATTTGGTTTTTGTGGCAATGTGATAATTGGGAGTGCCCTTGTTGATGTTTATGCTAAATGTGGGGTTATGGTATATGCTCGCAGGATGTTTTATGAAATGCCTCGTCGCAATGCTGTCACTTGGAATGTTATTGTAAGGCGGTATCTTGATGTTGGTGATGCAAAGGAAGCTGTTTTGATGTTCACTCGAATGTTTTCTGCTAGAGTTAAGCCGTTGAATTTTACATTCTCTAATGCTCTTGTTGCTTGTTCGAGTATGCATGCGCTTGAGGAGGGGATGCAAATTCACGGGGTTGTTGTGAAATGGGGACGCTGTGAGGACAATGTTGTTTCGAGCTCTCTAATCAATATGTATGTCAAGTGTGGTGAATTGGAGAATGGTTCTCGGGTTTTTCATCAGCTTGTTTCGAAAGATTTGGTGTCGTGGACTTGCATTGTGTCGGGGTATGCAATGAGTGGGAAAACCTGGGATGCCAGAAGGCTTTTTGATCAGATGCCTGAACGAAATGTGATCTCGTGGAATGCTATGTTGGCTGGATACACCCGATTCTTTAAATGGTATGAGGCATTAGATTTTGTGGGTTTGATGCTCGACACTATTAAGGACTTGGATCATGTCACTCTTTGCTTGATGTTAAATGTTTCTGCGGGATTTTCGGATCATGAAATGGGGAAACAACTTCATGGCTATGTTTATCGACATGGTTTTCACTCAAACCTTATAGTTGGCAATGCCCTTCTTGACATGTATGGTAAATGTGGGAACTTGAACGGTGCCAGAGTATGGTTTAATCTGATGAGTAATTGGCGTGACATGGTTTCTTGGAATGCTTTATTGGCTAGCTATGGTCATCATCATTTAAGCGAACAAGCACTAACAATGTTTTCAGAGATGCAATGGGAAACAAAACCAAGCAAATATTCTTTCGGAACCCTTTTGGCAGCATGTGCAAATACTTATGCTCTACGCCACGGTAAACAAATTCATGGATTCATCATTAGACATGGCTTTCAGATAGATACTGTAATCAGGACTGCTTTGATTTACATGTACTGTAAATGCTACTGTCTTGAGTATGCTGTTGAAGTTCTGAAAGGTACGGTCTCTAGGGATGTGATAATGTGGAATACATTAATTTTGGGATGTTGTCACAATCATAGGGGAAGAGATGCACTTGAACTTTTCGGAATAATGGAAGCAGAAGGCATCAAGCCAGACCACGTGACCTTTGAGGGCATTCTTCTTGCTTGTATTGAAGAAGGCCTTGTTGAGTTTGGCACCCATTGCTTCAACTCTATGAGCAAAGAATACCATTTCCTGCCTCAAATGGAGCATTATGACTGCATGATTGAACTCTACAGCCGGCATGGATGCATGGATGAGCTCGATAATTTTATGAAAACAATGACAATAGAGCCTACTCTTCGCATGTTGGAACGAGCCCTTGATGCTTGTCAGAAAAATGAGTCTCCAAGACTGGGCCAATGGATTGCTGAAAAAATTAATAAATTTGAACATTAATTGATTTCGGCAGACAGCAGAATGCACACGTCACAGAAGGGAGTCTATCTTTGGGGCATAGAAGTTGTAAGTCTGATTGCAAGTATATGCAATGGAGTACGACGAAGATCAAGGTCCTATCTGTAATGATGATAATCAGATTAGTACCTTGATGTGCTAATGCAATTGCAGCGAGCAGGACATTTACCGGTTTTTCTGAAAGAAAATGAGCAGGGTTTAAGGTGTGTACTAGAAGAGGCTTATTATCATGTTGCAATCATATGCAAAGAGGAAGGACAAACTACATTCTAACTATAATATTGGCAATTGCCAATTGATAATGGCTTTGAGGGAAAGTTCGAGGACTGAATTCATGATGCAGTTGGGGAAATTATAAAAGGGAGTATCCTATCTGGGAAGAGCCTGATCCTTGTTTGTAGGATTTAAGGTGCACTAGGAGGAGTCTATTTATCATGTTGCAATCATATGAAGAGAGGACGGACAAACTGCATTTATACTATGATATATGCAATGGATAATGACTTTAAGGGACAATTAGAGGACTGGGAATTAATTCATGATGCATTTGAAGAAATTTTATAAGGGAGTATCCTATATGAGAAAAGCCTGATCCTTGTTTGTAGAGTAAGCGCAAAGAAGCTTTATCTGCAATTCGATGAAGTTATAACTGGTTTGGAGCTGCAAGTATAGATCGAGATAGAAAATTTGTATTATAAAGGTTGGACTCAATTAATTCATTTGTAAATCCATCGGTCTTAATCAATCTTTAGGCTCTCATTATCTAAACGCATGTGAAGTACAGACTCTACCATCGGATGCATAATTGACACGGATACGTGGACACTGTTTATATTGTATGTAAACCAAAAGATACTAAAATTAAACATCAACGTCATTTATAAAATATTTAAATGGGTTAATATCCCTTTTCCCCCCTGCCATATAGGCGAAATCTCAAAAACAACTCTGTAAAAAAAAAAAACAGATTTCATCCCTGTCATTTGTAGATTTCCTCGTTTTGCCCCTTGAGTAGATTTGGTCAACAAAATTGATGACATGACGCTGCTTTGTTGTCTTTTTTTTATTTTTTATTTATTTAATTGCACGCGTGACATTTTTATTAATATCTTATTAATTGCATGTTAAAATGTCAAAATATCAAAATTTTGTCACTCATGAGAATTAAACCCATGACTTAAAGCTTACATGGGGCGCCTTCCACCACTGGGTCATCTTGATTGTTTTGTTATATTATCGTTTTGAAAATTATATATTATATTATAAATCTGAACTAGGATTAATTATGAATTATTAATCTGAATTATTAATCTAAATATTAATAATGAATTATATATTAATATTAATACTAAAATAAAACGTTAATTAATTAATTACTGTAAATTTAATATTAATATGTTAAATTAATATTAATATTAATTTTAATACTAAATTATTTAATATTAAAACGTTAATTAATACTAAATTATTAGCGTTAAATAAATGAATAATTTTTATTTAATAATTTTTTAACTAATGAAATTATTAGCGTTAAATAATTTTAACTGAACTAATGAATAATTTTTTCTAAAATTATTTAATGCTATTTATTTATTTTATTTCAAATCTATATCATAAAAACTAAATTATTTATTTTTATTTAACGTTATAATTAATTTAAAAAAAAATTCAGTTTGTTATTAATTATTAATATAAAAAACTGTTATTTTAATTAAAAATCTTTTAATTTTCAGTTTACTATTAATTACTAATATTTTTATTTTCAGTTTATTAGTAATTACTAATATTTAAACTACTATTATATTTATTTATTTAGTTTAGTTTTTTATTAAGAGTTTTTTAAAATAACAGTTTTTTTAAAATAGAATTTTTTTTTAAATAACAGTTTTTTTAAAATATTAATTATTATTATATACTGTATTTATTTTAACTATAAATATTATTTAGTTATTATTAATTTAGTTAATATTTTAGTTACAAATAGTTATTATTTTTTACAAATATCTTAACTATTTATAAATATTTAGCTTTTATTTACAGTAATTACTATTTATAAATATTTAGTTATTATTTAGTTTAATAAGCTGAAATTATTATTTAGTTATTATTTACTCTAATTAATAATTATTAAAATATAAATAATAATTTAGTAAATGTGTTTTAATATTAATACTTAGTAAATATTTAGAATTTAGCTACAATGTAGTTACAATATGTATAATATGTAAAAAAATTATAGTTACAGTATAATATTTACAATATGTTATTTAACTATATTCTAATAATAGTTATAATAGTTATAGTATATAATAATAATTGATGAAAATGAAAACAAGTATGCAAACGTATAATAGGTATGTTTAAAAGCAATTAAAATAAAAGATAAAGGCTCTAGCCTAGTGGTAGGCCCTTAAACTTTGAAACAAAAGAGGGTGGGTTCAATCCTTGTAGTGAGCAATTTTTTGAATTTTTGAATTTTAAGCAATTCAACATCAAATATTAAAATAATAATAAAATGTCACGCGTGTAATTTAAATATATAGAAAAAATAAATAAATTTCCAACTAAGCAGTCATTCATCAATTTTGTTGACCAAATCTACTCAGGGGGCAAAAAGAGGGAATCTACAAATGGTAGGGATGGAATCTGTGTTTTTTTTACAGAATTGTTTTTGTGATTTCGCCTATATGGCAGGGGACAAAAAGGGTATTAACCCTATTTAAATTGAGAACAAAAATTTATATTTGCTGTCAAAGAAGACGAATGCATATGAAAAAATTTCTTTTATTAGTATACAGACTTTTTTGAGTATTTAAATAATAGATCATATGAAAGAATTAAATATTTAATAAATAGGATTATGGTCTCTATAAATATCCTAACAATTATTTTTAGTTTTCAATTTTTTTTCTTTAAATAGTAATCTCTAAAAACATTTTTTAAAGTTTAATCTAATGTCTCTACAAATATCCTAACAATCATTTTTAGTTTTCTAAATTTTTTCTTTAAATAATACTCTCTATAAACTTTTTTTGTTTTGTTTTTAAAATTAATCTAATGAAGCTTTCATTAATGAAGTCTTTTAATTTAATTTAATGTTCTATTTTAGTCTCTTGACTAAAAAGTTATTAGAAATTAATCTCTTAATTTTATTTTCGTTACTCTATTTTGTCTCTTCGTCAATTTTTGACAAAAAAATATTAAGTTCTGGTGATGTGACATGACATAAGATCATTTGTATAAATTTGAGTCAGGATATGTAGTTAAAAATTGATATATTATTTAAATTGTGGAAATTTTATTTTCGGAGAAACCCCGCAGTTTAAACAGTGTATTAGTAGTTTTTAACTACATATGCTGACTTAAATTTGTACCATTTTTTACCAGAAATTGACAAAATGCACCAAATAGGATAATAGAAATGAAATTAAGAGATTAACTTGTAACATTTTTTAATTAAGAGACTAAAGCAGAACATTAAATTAAGTTAAAGGATTAAAATATGTATTAAGCCTAAATTTATTAGAGATTTATCCTGCCACCCCCATTTTGACCTGACATTTCCGTAAATCTTGTGTATTTTTTATTTTAACCTTGTAAAATAGTAAAACTCATTTCACAAAATCATTGGACCATTTCAATTTTTTTGCAAAACCTCTGGCAATTATTGGATTTTTCAAACATATTATCGAATTTTTCATACCACGTCTTTTAATTTATGCTAGTTTTTTCATGCTGTTTTACCAAATTGTTGGAAATATTCGAACAAAACACATATTTTATATGCAGAATTAAAAAAAAAACAATAAAAATGCATATATTTTTTTCGGATTCTCTTAAAAATACAGTAAAAAATGCATACATTATACCAGATTTTTAAAATGACTGGTAAAAATGCTTCAATTTTAATCGGATTTTTCAAAAAATTCGGAAACAGGTATGGTTTGTTTCGAATTTTTTCAAATATCTGGGAAAATGTATGTATGTTTACCGGTTCTTTTGAAAAATCTGGAAATAGCCGTAGTGTTACTGGATTTAAAAAAAAATCCGATAGGTTAAATTTTTGTGTTTTTTCTATTGAGGACTAGAAGATTATATGACACGATTGCTTCTCGCCAACATGTTAGAGTTGAGAGGGCTCGTGCGAGGAGAGATGACATAAAAGCTTCACATATCCAAGCGGGGAGAGTAGCCCCTATCGATTCTCACAGGAGGCGGTTGGCAACCGACCAGTTTCATGCGCCTCATAGTATACAACATAAAGGATCTAAACATGTTGTTGGATGGAAGAGAAATGATGAGCCAATTGATGTTCATGCAACAAGTCAATTATATGCGGCGTCGTTGTTTTTACCTATTTAAGGCATATATATTTGATCCTCAGTAAATTCCTTATAACTTTGAGTGAAATTACGTGGTATTCCCTCAAAGTTTATTAAACGTGTCTAGGGTTATGCTCGACCAAGGGTCGATACACCTTCCCCGAGATGAAAACCTGGTCTGAGGTTGGCGTGTCACCAACCTACCGCGTCTTATGGAGAGGCTAGCTACTAGAGAGATGGACTGTTATTGTAGTTTTAGTGATTTTGCAACTTTCTTTGTTTGAGGTTTGCATTGTAGGGTTTTAAGTGTTGTAGTCACAAGTTCGTGGGGTTTGTGACAACAACCTTAAGCATTTGTTTGGGGCTTCGTTCCCTTCAGTCATACCCCAGACTCATTGTTACCTTACACAATCACAAAGAAAAAAGATATTTCTGAATTTAAAATTTCTTCGTAAATAATTGGGAGTTCACACTACATTTTTTGAAATATAACATCAAATGTAAATTTGGAAACATAACCAGGTGGGTTGGAAGCTGTTTATTCTCCATGTTTTAAATTTTCTTGGGTCAACCACTTTTGGGAGTTCGAACGTTCATCTTCTCTAGCTGGCCAGTTAGGGAAGCTACATTGATCTCCATGGCTTCACGCCCTCTTGGTCCTATTGTAGTTCTTAGAATATCCTTTTGGCTCCCTCAAGATCAACACTGATTATGACCGACTCACCGTGAAGATTTTGGAATTTGAGTTTAAGATGGATTAGTGAAGCCACGACGTCAAGGACAACTATGAAGGGTCTGACGAGGATGCTGTTGTAGACACTCTTATAAGAGACTGCGAGGAGTTGTGATTTAACAATTTGAACATCCCTTTCTCCTTCCAAATATTCCATCATTTTGACATACCCCCGTGGACGGGTTGTAGTATCGTTAAACATGTGCAAGTCTGACCATTCATTAGGCCACAAATTTCTTTTTCGAGGCTTAACTTCTCAAATAGATCCGAATACATTATATCACAGGCTTTGCCGCCGTTGATCGGGATCCACAAGACGTCAAAATAGCCAGTTATGATTAGGGGGAAGATCTCATTCGAAGATCTCATTCCGAGGCTTTGGTTGACGTGATTTCCCCTTTTTGTGGATGACCATTAATTCAGTAATTTTTCTCTTCACTGTGGCCCATGTGAAAGCGAGAATGTTTCGTCTTATCAGATTTGGACGACTTTCTAATGAGGAATGGGTTTCTGATGTTGCCCTTCCAGAACTTCGTGTTAGCGTACTTCTGGTAAATTTTCTCTCGAGAAGCGTTAAGAGGAGTGTACTTATCGTACCAACCACAGGTTCCTTAGTCAGATTTATCTTTTTGTCAGTGGGAATCTTTCCCGAACGATTGGCTGGAACATGTATTTGTTATGGTTGAGTTATCAAAACGGGCGTTATGTTTCTCCTCCATGTTAATGAAGGGATATGCAATGCTCAATAGTTCTTTCACACTACGAGCCTCACTACGCCCTATCCTTTACCTGAAAGAATTATCCTGTAATAGGATGTTCTCAAATATCCCACACTTAAGGCTCTTTTGAGCTCCTTCTACTTCCACTAATACTTGAATGAAACGGCCGATGTACGACCATAACCTTTCTTTCTACCCTGTGTTATCCCACTCAAGGAGGTTATCATTATTGATTGCCTCTTTTCTATAGTAAAGTGAATGGTGAAGCTCTCACATAGATCGTTCCAAGACTCAATGCTACCAATTGACAAGTATTTGAACTAGAGCCTAGAGGATCCTGTTAGAGTGAGTGCAAATAGTTTGCACTTGGCTACCTCATCGACATGGAAGTAGTTCAAACGTTCATCGACGAGGTGTACATGCTCGTCGAGATCTCATTTCTTGTTATACTATTTCAATTTTGGAGGTTTCTTCAATGATTTTGGTAACTGGTTGTCCAAAATGTGAGGCTTATCCACGTGTTCCTCAGCGGGAACATGGCTGCCCCGATATCCTCTTGGAATGGAAGAAGGAGTTTACTGCCTCTGGCTTCTCTAGTGGTTTGGAGATCTCAGGTCCTCAGCGCATTATGCAAGCTTTCTTACAGGAGAAGTAATGCTTCTTCTACCGTCTTCGAGTTTTGTTGTAGAACGATGTTGTAATACTATTCAAAAATTTGTAGACACCCTGTACTCCGAGTTAGCTTGCAACAACTAGAAACCAGGTAATGCTTCTGGTCATAAGGCTGGCAATGGTAATGGAGGCTTGATCGACGGCTCGCCTTGTCGGAGTTATAAAGTAGATCCCGCAATCTTAGGCAGTTAGAGTTGATCTAGATGGAACAGAGTGTTGACAAAAACTTAATCTAGATTTCTTTGAGAATGAGGAGTAGGCGGTTGATTTCTTACCGCTTGAGTAACAGCGGCGATAACTTTGCGTTAAGTCGTGGAGCGAGTGGCTTTAGATCCATCCATCGTTGGAGGACTTGAAGATCAGAGGTTTAGAAATTATGGAAACCAGAGTCGATCAGCTATTGGAATAGATTGAGGATAGAGAATTAAAAATTTAATTTCAAGAACTCTAATCCAGTAGGAAGAAAGAGCTTCGAATCAATGAATCGAAGTGAAAAAGTAAAATCGTGGAATACACGAGAACTAAAAGTCGATTCCAACAAACGACGTCACTGTTCAGTTATGAAACCTGAATTGATCGGATAATGGAGGTTCTGGTGAGCAACAGTGGATCTGAGCTTCTGCTGTGGTGGAGAGGGGTCTGACCTGCAAGGTTATCACTCCAAAACTTAAGTCAACATTTGAAGGAGATGATTGAGTTAAGTTTGAATTTGAAGTTGTGTGCCTGAAATTGGCGCGCATGCTCTTTATATAGTGAATTAGTTAAAACAAAATACTATTCTCTAAGCGTGAAATGTAGGGGACCGTTAGATGTATCATGAGTCTAGATGTTGTATGCTTTGGGTGAATAGCTGCTCCTTCTGAGCTATGGCTGATGACCTTTCTGGTCGGCCGATAATAATATATATCGTATCTTTGTTTAATTTATATGACATATAATATTATTACCTATTTATGCTATTGAGGAAGTTAAAATTATTTATTTTATGGTATATATATATATATATATATATATATATATAATTGATCTAAAATATTTAGTTGATTTAAAATGTTTTTTTCATATTTTTTGTTAAGTAGTATAGTAATTGAAATTCACTCTTTAAAGATAAAAATAATTTTAAAAATGAACAAGTGAAGTGTTTCAAATCATGCCTATGCATCTAATGTCCTACATAATTGCCAAATGAGATAGCTTAACGAAATTATGAATACTAAAATATCTAAAAATTCATTTTTAAATTATTATGAAATTATTTTGCAAAAGTAATTTGAATATGATATATTTATTTAATAATATTATTCTCAAATATATAACAAATATTGCATCCTATCTATATTCTTTTAAATATTTTGTCTCTATTTAAAGAAGTGAAAAAGGGAGATGTAACGTAAATTATTTTTTATAATATCAACTAACGATAACGACAACTATGTATTACGGCATATCATATGTATAATTTTAAAAAACTTTAAAGATATGATAGACGATTAATTTTCTATTGACAATATAAAACTATTTTATATTACATATCTATTAGACCTTTTAAAGAAGGGTTAATGGTGATTTACTCCCTGACATATGAGAGTGTTTTGATTTATCCTCCACTGTTGCCATAAGCAGATTTTGGCAACGATTTTTTCAAAAAAACCGTTGCCTAAAGGCATGTAGGGGGGTAAATCAAAATTCGCTCATATGTCAGGGGGATAAATCACAATTAACCCTTTAAAAAAAAAGAAAGGAGAAACTTTAAAAACAACGGAGAAACACAATGAGGAGTGGAAAAGATGTGCGAATGGAGTGAGCATGGAGTTGAATGGCGTGTGCCGCACGCTTCGTGAAGCAAGACAGCTCCACCAGTCGCTCCTCAAAACCGGTACTTTGCATTCATCCGTCACCACCACCAACCGCCTCCTCCAGTTATACTCCCGTCGTGGCTCTCTCCAAGACGCATCTAAACTATTCGACGAAATGCCGCAAACAAATGCTTTCTCATGGAACACCCTCATTGAAGCTCACATCAACTCAGGCAATAGAACCAAGTCACTCCAATTGTTTCATGCCATGCCCCACAAAACCCACTACTCCTGGAACCTTCTTGTTTCAACGTTTTCCAAATCTGGTGACTTTCAACTCGCTCACATTCTTTTCAGGGCCATGCCTATGAAGAATCCCCTTGTCTGGAATTCCATCATTCATGGTTACTCTCGACACGGGCATCCAAGAAAAGCTCTTTTACTCTTTAAGGAGATGAATTTAGATCCTTCAGAAATGGTGCACCGCGATGCCTTTGTGTTGTCAACGGTTTTCGGTGCATGTGCTGACTTGTTAGCTCTTGATTGTGGGAAACAAGTCCATGCTCGTGTTTTCATTGATGGTTTTGAATTTGAATTTGACAAGATTCTGTGCAGTTCGATTGTTAATTTTTATGGGAAATGTGGTGATTTGGATAGTGCTGCTCAGGTTGTGGGTTTTGTGAAGGAAGTGGATGACTTTTCTTTATCTGCTTTGGTATCAGGTTATGCAAATGCTGGTAGAATGAGAGATGCAAGAAGGGTTTTTGATAACACGGTTGATCCTTGTTCTGTGCTGTGGAATTCAATTATTTCGGGTTATGTGTCTAATGGTGAGGAAATGGAGGCACTGGCTCTCTTCAACTCAATGCGTAGGAATGGTATTTGGGGAGACTTCTCTGCTATTGCAAACATTTTGAGTGCTGCTAGTAGCTTGCTCAATGTTGAACTTGTTAAGCTAATGCATGACCATGCTTTTAAAATTGGGGCGACTCGTGATATTGTGGTTTCTAGTGCTCTGCTTGATGCATACTCCAAATGTCAACACCCTCATGAAGCTTGCAAGTTGTTTGGTGAGCTCAAAGCCTATGATGCAATCTTGTTTAATACTATGATTACTGTTTATTGTAATTGTGGAAGAATAGAAGATGCAAAATGGATTTTTAACACGATGCCTAATAAAACCCTGATTTCATGGAATTCAATCTTGGTTGGCCTCACTCAGAATGCGTGTCCAAGTGAGGCGTTGGATACTTTTTGTAAGATGAATAAGCTGGATGTGAAAATGGACAAGTTTAGCTTTGCCAGTGTTATCAGTGCTTGTGCTTGTAAATCATCCCTTGAACTTGGTGAGCAAGTATTTGCTAAAGCTATTACTTTGGGGCTTGAATCTGACCAAGTCATTTCTACCTCATTTGTTGACTTTTATTGTAAATGTGGTCTTGTTGCGATGGGACGAAAAGTTTTTGATGGAATGATAAAAACTGATGAAGTTTCGTGGAATACAATGCTGATGGGATATGCGACAAATGGATATGGCATAGAAGCACTAACCCTTTTTAATGAAATGACGTATAGTGCTGTGAGGCCTTCTGCTATTACTTTTACTGGTGTTCTTTCAGCCTGTGATCATTGTGGTCTGGTAGAAGAAGGAAGAACTCTGTTCCATACTATGAAGCACAAGTATAATATAAATCCAGGGATTGAACATTACTCTTGCATGGTGGACCTTTTTGCCAGAGCTGGCTGTTTTGGGGAAGCAATGTATCTTATTGAAGAGATGCCTTTTCAGGCTGATGCTAACATGTGGTTATCAGTATTAAGAGGCTGCATATCCTATGGAAACAGGACTATTGGAAAGATGGCAGCAGAGAAAATTATTCAGCTTGATCCTGAAAATCCAGGTGCTTATATACAATTATCTAACATACTTGCAACTTCTGAGGACTGGGAAGGATCAGCAAAAGTAAGAGAGTTGATGAGAGATAAAAATGTTCAGAAGATTCCTGGTTGCAGTTGGGCAGATTGTTGAATGATAAACTCTGTTGAGCTTCTCAGTTCCAGGCGAAGATTAATGAAAGTGTGGAGGATAACTCTGCAGTGAATATCCTGAAAGTTTTCTGGACTATTCTCAGCACTGACAAACCAATTTAAATAAAGGGCTTAAAGTGGCTTGAGACTGTTTCTTGCAAACAGTCATGTCAATGCTCTAGCAGGAAGCTAGAACTGAAAACACAAGATTTTACTCGAAATACATGCAATGCCTCGAGTGTAGGACAACTTTATTTACCCTAGGTGACAGAAATCTTGGCAATATAAGAAAGAATGTTATGCTGTATACACCAAGCCTGAAGTTTAGTGCTTGTATAGAGATCATTCCCATGATTGATATTGTGTCGTGCAGTTATTTTTTGACAGGAAAATGCTTTGAGGTTTAGAAATCTAGCTGATTGGACTTTGAAACAAAACCTCAATTCTAACTCACATGGCACATTTGGAGTTATATGCAAATGTTGATCCTTGCAGGTTGTGTCACATAGTACCACTGCTATATTATGAGGCAAAAGCTTGGGGACATTAAGCCTCCCTAGTATTGCACCAGGAGTAAAATGTTGAGGTTAAGGAACAAGGATAAAACATTATTGTTTGGAATTGCATGACTGCTTTAATTTTACAAGGATAAAACATTATTCTAACTCACATGGCACATTTGGAGTTATCTGCAAATGTTGATCCTTGCAGGTTGTGTCACATAGTACTACTGTTATATATTATGAGGCAAAAGCTTGGGGACATTAAGCCTCCCTAGTATTGCACCAGGAGTAAAATGTTGAGGTTAAGGAACAAGGATAAAACATTATTGTTTGGAATTGCATGACTGCTTTAATTTTGCTGTCCAATAATCAGTTTCATATTTGAAGGCTTGTGAGCGGTGATGGCTGGACCCTTCAGTTGATTATGGAACACAGAGTGTGAAAAGTAATAGAAAAATACCATATTGATTGAGGGAAAGGAGTTGTTGTTACCGTTACTCCTTGGTGACTTTGATAATTTTAGTATATTTTGAAGATAGATGTTAGATGAGAGAGAATGGTGGTCAAGAGAGAGATAGAAAGTTACCAAAGTTACAAAAATTCAAACGTAGCTAATCTTTGTTCGGATACACATTTAGTTAGCTACATCTTCTCTTATTTTCTACTCAAATAAACAAGAGGATATAATGTTATTACTTTTCTTTCATTCTTTTTAACTTATTTTGTTATGTTTATTCATTCACTTGTTGGTGAAAGAATACACATAGTATTAAGAAATATTAATTGCATGGCACAAAGTTATTTGGAGTCAATAAACTAAGATGCAGATTTATTTATTTTTGTCTCAATCTTCTTGTTTCTCTAGAAAAAGAGATCATGTTAATCTAGAGTTTTCAAAAGATATAAGATAAGTAAAATTAATTAAAAATTATTTTGGTTAGGATTCAAACTAAGTCAAGAGTTAGGTATTAACCAACATAATGTGACATGATAGATAATCAAGTTTTTTTAAGTAGTTAGGGAATTCAATCAAGATTTGATGTATTCACTTTACTTTAAGATCCACCAACCATTTGATATCTTTTACACCCACTCTTGACCTTTAAATAGTTTTGTCCAATATAAGAACACCCTTGTAGATAGAGATAGAACAACTTGTAGTGGGGGATTTGATATGTTAGAGTAATCTTTATCGTGGAGGATGCTTTGTATTCATAATCATCTAAAGATGCATGTTTGTTTTAAATTCGGATAGGATAATTCAATCTTAAAAAAAAAGAGAATTTTTTAATATACCATCTATGTTTCTTAGACATCGCGCGAAATTTCTTTTTTGCCCCTTGATTTCGGATGTGCACATCTGAACGCACCATTTTTTTTAAAAACGTTGATTTGTTCCAGATGTGCATATCAGAAATAATTTCTGATGTGCAAATCCGGAACCATTTCTTATTACTTCGCGCCAGAGCTTCTCCCTCCCCTCATTCTTTACTTTTTCATATTCCAAACAACCAAACTCTCTCAAACTCTCAATTTCTCAATCCCACAAATCCCGACTTTTTTCACTCGAGTTCGGCGCCGAGCAACTTCTACAACGATCAAGACACTCCAAATCCTTTGTATCTCAATTTAATTGGTAAGTTTTCAAATTTTAGAGTTTCGTAGTTATTTTCGAGTAATCGATTTAGAGTTGACATTTAGGTGTAGAAATTGTTAGGTAGTATGAATAACATAGGTTATAGACAATGTATGTATTGTTTGCTGCTTCAAATGGACGATCAGGGCATTAAAATCCCCTTTTCTATGGTACAGTAGCCATGACTGCGTTTTTTAGAACTTGAAATACGTACCGGATGTGCAGATCCGGAAAAATTTTAAAGTTGATTGCTTTCCTGATGTGCACATCCGGAATAACCTAACGTTAAATATTCTGAGTACTTCCGGATGTGCATCCACGGAAGTTTTCCTGATGTGCAAATCCGGAAGAAACTTGGTTTCTTTTTTTTTTTAATTATTTTTAAAAAAATTCTAATTTATTTATTATGCTCTGCAGATTACATGGCTGGCAGAGACGATCGTATCATACATGGACGGACAACTCAGCATGCATCTGTCCGACGTGAGCGGACGCAGTTTACAACAAAGCGTTCCGGCGCAGAGGGAGTTGGGGTAGCCCCTACAGCTGAGGGACATCCTACACCACAGTCTTCCACATCACAGGTTCAGGCCACTCCCCCGTCAGCCGCCGTTTCTAATCTGGGAGGCGTCGGGTTCCTATTGCTGGTTCATCAGGGTCCCCGCCCGCACACAGGCATCGTCGGGAGACTCCAGTTCCATCACCTGCTCATATTCGATCCCCTGTTCCTGTTCCTGAGGGTGATCACCCAACACATGAGGGTGGTAACGACGATGACGATTTCGATGAGCTGGAGGGTTACCCCGGGGGACCGTCTGATATGTCCCTACTCCTGGGGTACTCTGAGCATACTGTCAGATATGTCTGGCTAGGACAGGTAATCATTCTCGGTTTATTTATAGAATTGTTTTCGTTGAAAATAATTTCATTTGTAACATTGTTTTATTTGAAAATTTTCAGGAGAAGGATTCCCAGAAGTTCTATAACCATGGGGACAAGGTTATATACATGATTGCGGAGCTGCCAGGGGATGACTGGTTCCAGTCAGCACTTGCTACCTCTGGTCTCGGAGGCCTTTCTAGGATTGGGTATCCCCAGATCATGTACGGTATGCTGCTGGCCTTTGTTGAGAGATGGCACCCCGAGACATCCTCATTCCATCTACCGTACGACGAGCTCACGATCACACTCGACGACATCTCGTGCCTTTTACATCTACCGATCACGGGTACCCTTCTCCGTCACGGTAAGATGTCGAAGGTGGAGGCGATATATGATGAATTCCAGTCCCACTTGGTACCGGAAGAGACTCGGGCGACCAGAGCGCCGAGAGATCTGGTCGCCCGAGAGATTGGAGCGTTGCTGCCGGGTACATTATGTGGTTCTATACCGTCTCGCACCCATACATGGTGCCCATTGCTGAGGGATCACGACCCAGACCTGCTCATCAGGAGATATTAGAGGAGCGACAATCTCAGCTGGACCATACTCAGGATGTCCTACCTCGCTGTCTTGAGATAGAGGAGATATCGCGGGCGGCCATTGCGGACGGTCACCTCCCCGAGGGCTCTGGTGGCAGACTTGCCATGCATAGGATTATTGAGATTGCTCGGGGGGCACTTCAGTACCGCAGACATCGAGTCAGGATGGCAGATAGGGGCAGAGGAGCAGGGGAGCCAGGAGAGATCCTTCGGCATACACAATAGTTTTTTGTTTGATGTATTCTATTTTTATTATATTTATGTACTGTATTTTGACAGGAGTATTATTATGTATATATATCATTTTATTTTATATATGGATGGTTTCGAATGTATATTAAGTTGCGACGATATATTAACATCTGCGACCAACCAACAAAACAGATTTTTAAAAAAAATAAAGTTCTGCCATTTTTCCGGATATGCACACCCGGAACAAATCAACGTTTTTAAAAAAAAATGGTGCGTCCAGATGTGCACATCCGAAATCAGGAGACAAAAACGAAAATTCGCATGGTGCCTAAGAAACATGGGTGGTGTATTAAGAAATTCTAAAAAAAAAATCACAATCTCTATGAAATTTTAAATTTTGAAAATATCATAATTTTACAAGGTTATTTTTTAATTTCTAATTTTAAACATTGTCATCACTTTCAACAAAATACAAATTCAAATAAATTTTGAACAAAAAACTAAGTATACAATAAATTGAATAACAAAATAATTAGCCGTATTTAATAAATTTAATTTCAATGTGGTAAAAATGTAACAAAATTTATTTATAATTTTATGTTTTTTTTTAAAAAAATTTTCAAAAACCGAGTTGTTTTGTTTAAGAAAAAACACGCATTTAACTCTCCGATTTTTTAAAACCGCTGATTTTGAACGGTTCTGGTTGGATCTTACACGTTCAATAATTTATTTTCAACAATCAGATTAAACCAATATCTCCTCTGATTTTATGTTCAACCAATTCAACCGACTGGTTTGGTCTAGATTTTAAAACACACTTTTTGCTCTATGAAATGCTTTGACATATTGAAAAGAGCATTTTTTTTGGGTGATAGAACAAACTAGATTTCAAATTTTAATATGCAGCAAAACTAACCAAAATAATAGTACTAGTTGAAGATTTAGGGCGGGAGCTAAGAAAAAGCTTGATGAACCAAACTTTGCAATCCCACTTCAACTCCAACGCCAGTTTCGGAATACTACACATTGAAATGAAGATTCAATTAAGCGCATAACACACTGCTATTATTACAAACACTGCCTCTGTGCCCTGCTTACATGTACCCATCATTTGCATGTACCTATTTTTCAAGCAAACACAGTGTCTTCACTCCTCGCTTTCTCATTGTTCTACTCTCCTAGACCACTCTTTATCTCATAAATCCTCTAACTTTCTCAAAACCCTCCATGCCCACTTCCTCAAATTGGGTCTTAATGCCTATACATATTTGGGTAATCGCTGTATCGATCTTTATACTGAGTTTGGCCACATTAATGATGCCTTGAAGGTGTTTGAGGATATTTCTTATAAGAACTCCACTTCCTGGAACATTTGCTTGAAAGGGTTGTTTAAAAGTGGCCAATTTGGCAAGGCCTGCCACATGTTTGATAGAATGCCTGTTAGAGATGTTGTTAGTTGGAACACTATGATTTCGGGTTGTGGTTCTTGTGGGTTTTCTAGTCATGCCTTGGAGCTTTTTGTTGAAATGCAACATTTTGGTGTGAGGCCGAGTGTGTTCACTTTCTCAATTTTAACATCGGTTGTGTCGAGTCCTTGTCATGCTAAGGAGGTTCATGGTAGGATGATTAGAAGTTGGATGGATTTGTCTAATGTAATGATTGGAAATTCGTTGGTAACTATGTATGGGAAGTTTGGCCTTGTTGATTATTCTTTTGGCGTGATTTTGACTATGAAGCAGCTTGATGTTATATCTTGGAATTCGTTGATATGGGCTTGTCATAGAGCTGGGCGCCACGAGCTTGCTTTAGAGCAGTTCTGTTGCATGAGAGCTGCTGAGTTGTTACCTGATGAGTTTACGTGTTCGACATTGATGAGTGTCTGCTCCTGCTTGCGAGATTTGGAAAAGGGTAAGCAAGTTTTTGCCTTTTGTTTCAAGGTGGGATTTGTTTATAATAGCATTGTATCAGGCGCTGCTATTGACCTCTTTTCCAAATGCAACAGATTGGGGGACGCTGTGCGGTACTTTAAAGAACAAGAACAATGGGATTCGGCTCTATGCAATTCCATGATTTCATGTTATGCTAGACATGGTTTGGGGGAAGATGCTCTTCAGCTCTTTGTGCTGACCTTGAGGAAGAATATCAGACCAACAGAATATACCGTTAGCTGTCTTCTGAGTTCTGTTTCTATTTTCTTGCCAGTAGAACTCGGTAATCAAATACATGCTTTGGTTCCTAAGTTGGGTTTCGAGTCAGATGCAGTTGCTGCCAATTCACTTGTTGATATGTATGCTAAATTTGGATTTATTGATGATGCCTTGAATATCTTCAACGAAATAAAAGAAAAAGATTTGGTATCATGGAACACTATACTGATGGGACTGTCTTACAATGGCAGAGTGTCTGTGACCATGGATCTCTTCAATGAATTGATAAGAGAAGGAATGCAACCTGATCGAATTACATTTACGGCAGTTCTACTAGCATGCAACTATGGGAGTTTGGTTGATGAAGGAATTAAGATATTTTCTCTAATGGAGATGGAATTCGGAGTAAAACCCGAGGAAGAACATTATTCATATGTTGTAGAGATCTTATGTAGAGCTGGTAAAGTCAAAGAAGCCATTGACATTGTGGAAAAAATGCCGTGTAGAACCACCGGTGACATTTGGAGGTCAATTATTTCTGCATGTGCAAGATATGGAGACTTGCAAGCTACTGAAATAGTTGCAACGAAAATAATGGAGAGGTCACCACAGACATCCTTACCATACTTGGTGTTGGCTCAGGTATATCAGATGAGTGGCCGCTGGGAGAGCACGGTTCGAGTGAGGAAGGCTATGGAAAATAGAGGTAGTAAAGAGCTCATTGGATACAGTTGGGTGGGAATAAAAAACCATGTATATACTTTTGGATCAAACCAATTACAGCATTATGGTGGCAAAGATATTTATCTGCTACTGAATTTACTGGTCTGGGAGATGGAGACTGATTGTAATGTCTAAAAATTTTGTGCAGTTGGAGGGGAGGGTAATATGGATATTTGAATTGAAGTGGGTTACAATTTACAAACTCTGTTTCTGAATTCTGGGCAATCATATAATTGGAGTTACAGGCTTGGATTATTAATGCTGGGAACGGGCTGAAAATGAAGCAGATACAAAATAAAGATTACATAAATTTTTTTTATAAGCAAACATTAGTACATAACTTGTTAGGGAAATGAGGAAACTTTAGTAGCAGATATCACACTTTGAAGTTTGAACCTCCTTCATAATGGTTTTTCCAAGCCTCAACTTGAACAATTGGATTAATCATTCGGGGACATCAACTTTTTTACAATAGAAGCACTTAATTGACCCATTAGGTGTATTTGTACTGTGAAATTGCTAATTACAATTATGCTCATATCAGTACAATTGTGTCTTACTGTGGTATTATTGCATTTTGATTAATAGGTTATAACACTGGCGCATAATTCTTATTTAGAGCATGTATTTGTTGTTACTTCTATTGAGTTATATGTTTTTATATCAACCATGAGGATTAAATAATGATAGATGGATGCAAGGTAATTTAATTACTTTGATGAGTGGTTTATCTTATTTCTGTTATATTCTGTTCAGCCTTTCTATCTTAAAGGAAATTTGTCTTTGTGCTCATGAACCTCTTCTTTCTCAATGCTCTAAACTATATAAACAATCAACAAATATATAATACCATATTTTAGCGTCTCCTTTTATTTTATGATGGAAGAACAGTTGATGATGACAAACTTAGAAATATGTTCCATTTTTTTTCTGCACTGCAATAGTAGATAAATGGAAGTAGTGTTCAATAGAGATCTATAACTAAAGCCAGGTGGTCAAGCTAGTGACAGTTAAATGAGGCAAGCATTATTTCAACTTTTTCCATCCATAACTTACCATTGATTTCTTTTGGTTGTAGTATATTTCGCATACCTACCTAAATTATGCTGAATTTTCTGCATTTTGTATCCTAATTAAGCAGAAAAATCTTCAGCTCATAGGTTTATTTAAGTGACTAAATCAATGCATACCACACTTTAAAATTATACAAAAAAAAAAGCATTTTACAACATATCTGCAAGGGAATAATATATTATGTATACTGAAATTATGCAGGAAAATTATGAAAAGGGAGGTTGCAGGAATCAAATGATTGCACATCATTCATTATATCTCCAGCTATGATTCACATCATTTTCATTATGTCTGAGGCCTATGATTTGTTGGGGGAGAATATGATATCAACTAATATAGAAGAGGGTTGAATAGACCGTTCTCAAAAATACCAATTTAAAAAACGTTTGTTTTCTAAAATAAGACTTTTATGAAATCACTTGGTGTAGCGGAATTCTGTACAATATATGTGATTAGAACGATTGTGTTGTATACACTTATATCGAAACAAAATAAACCAAAGATGAAGAAATTAACGTTCAATGCCTCAATTAATCTAAATTCGTTTTATACGAGATGTGTAAATCGAAGTTATTCAATTGATTACGAATTCTATTATTACATTTTCTAAGTTTAATCGCAAGTTAGATTGTTCAGAATCTTGATCTAATCACAAAACTAATTTTTAGAGATGTTCAAAACCGAACAAACCCAATAGAAAACCGCGAACCAAACCAAATTAAAAGCGCATTTGGTTCAAATATGTTTGAGTCATTTTTTAACAAAACCATGCAGTTCAGTTTGGTTTGCGGTTTGGTTTTTGCAAACCGAATTAAAGCAAATCAATCCGCATTATGGTATAGCCCGAACTTCGTTTATCCCACAAACCCAAAACAAAACACAAACCTATTATACCTTAACTTTACAAATGTTCTCTTATTCACACGTAGGATTTTAGTTTCAACTTTCTCAAATCTCTCCTAACAGTATCACACATTCTTCTTATCTTCTTTGTCATATGTGTCTCACCTCTTCTACTTTAATCTCTCCTCTCATATGATCTTTCTTTTTCATCTTCTCATTTTTATGTTACTATTTTTCTCTTTCAGTTACGTTTTTATCACACATTTCTTCTTTATTCTCACATCTCTTATATTCTTTCTTTTTCATTTTCTCTAATCTCTCACCTCCTTCATTTTTTCTTTTTTATTATAATACTTTTGATATTGTTTTGTGCTATTATTTATATTTTTAATTCCACTTTTGTTTAATATGATTTTTGTATATTAAATGAGAAGTTTTTGTCTAAATGTGGAGTTTTGTTATTTGGTATTGTATGAATGACTAAAAACAAAGTTATGTTGGTCTCTATAGATATAGGTATGTCTCAATAAAAATATTGTAAGAAAGCAAATCAACCGAACCAACCCAAATCGCATTGGTCTGGTTTGGTTTTATTTCTAAAAGCCAACCGAACCACATGTTTTTTTCCTCTTGCGGTTCAGATTATTTTTAGTGTCGAAACCACCCAAACTCATTTGATTCGAGTCAAGAGCAAATGATTTGATTAGAGTCGGATGAGTGAATAATTTGAATAAAGAATTAAAAACCTACAAAACAGCATCTATGATTCAAATCAAACTATTTCTTGATTCGAGTCAGACAACCCCATGATTTAAATAAAAAATACATAGCAAAATCCAAAATTTACATCCGAGAATGATTCATGTCGAAGCTTGAAAAAACACTGTTATAGCATGAGGTTAGGGATGCTCAAATAAACCGGTTATTTAATTAATCCATATCTATATCCAAATCCGGTTATTAAAAACCGGTTAATTATTAATATGGTTTTAACCAAATCCATATTTTGGATATATTTTTAATATGATTTTAACCAAATCCATAAATTGGACATCCATATCCAAAATAAAAACTAAATTAGTCAATTTTTTTTATAAAAAAAAAAACTTTGAAAATTTTTTTCAAAAAAAATTATTTTTTTGAAATAATTTTTTTTGAAAAAAAAATGAAAAAATATTTTTTATAATAAAAATATATTTTTAATTTTTTTCAGTAAATAATTTTTTTTTCAAAAAATTTTATAATATGATTTTTTAAAATAAAATTTTTTTTTTTTCCAAAAATTAAAATTAAAATTTTTTATTTTTGAACATAAATATTTTTTCTTATAAAAATATTATTTTTTTGAAAAAAATTTCTTAAAAAAATTGATTTTAAAATAAAATTATATCAAAATTAATTATAAAATTAGTTATGGATATAACCGGTTTATAACCATTTTAAAATATAAAAACCGATTATAATAATTGATTTTAATAATCTATTATAATATATAGATTATTTATGATTATGGATTAATTATGCAAATTACCCGTCCATGAACATTTTTTTTTTCTGATGAACATAAGACTTCAATTTTTGTCCCTTAAAAAAGTGGTAGGTAAAAAATAAAGAACTCCCCACCTAGTTTGATTAGACAATGACGTTATCTGAAGGACCCAAGGTTTTGTTTCAAAGTAAAGATAACAACAATAAACGGGTCTGACGTGGTCCCACCCAATGCATGGATTGAATTGAGATGATAATAACAGACTCCTAGAAAAGGTTTTCTATAAACTCACGACACACCTCCAAGTCACCCCTTAGATAACAAATACATAAACACAACAATGACAACTCAGTATTAGAGCTTGTTTTTTTTTTTTGGAAAAGGCAAAAAGAAATAACTATTAATTGGCACAAGGAATGCCACTCAGAAGATTATACATGACAGTATGAATAACCAAGAACCACAACAAGCAACGCCACCAAAACACAAAGAATACTCCCAAAGCAACTAACTAACAGCTCCAAAATTAAATACACCTGCCGCCACATAATGTTCACCCTAACAACTACAGCACACTAAACCCCCAAGACAGACACTAAACCACCAAAAAACAACAACCACCTAAAGCCAAAAAGAATCTGCAATTAAGCCTCCCAGACCAGCTCCAAACAAACAAGCAGAAAGATCCACAATGCTTAGCAAATCCGCACCTCCGCAAAAGAACCAGAATGCACCACTAACCAAGCTAGCCAAACACTGTGAGCCTCGAATTCCAAGAACGAGAAAACGCCTACTGCCACTACAGAAGCAAGAACAACGCCCTCCGCTGCGTAATTGGATTGATACAATAGATGAACCCGCACCAGTGACAATTTGCAGGGAGACACAGAGCCTAACTAACCAAGCAATAATTCTAAAGCAATAGCCAACAATAT
Source organism: Lathyrus tuberosus (assembly GCA_022829125.1). Lineage (NCBI taxonomy): Eukaryota > Viridiplantae > Streptophyta > Magnoliopsida > Fabales > Fabaceae > Lathyrus > Lathyrus tuberosus. The sequence goes on from JALAZF010000076.1 coordinate 17,350,159, forward strand.
CACAGCAACCCCTAACTCAAGGAGTAGCCAGCCCAAACTCTCCGACAAACCTCCCCTGCGAGATACCTACAAAAACCTGTTAAGCTGTCGAGAATCCAAGGCAAGCTGCTGGATTCGCGAACCAAACACCAATATTATCCGATATCAAGTTTGCTTTTAGTCTGAGCCACTTCCAAGCCAGGATAATTGCTTTTAGTCTGAGCTACTATCCAAGCCAGGATAGTATTAGAGCTTGTTATTTTCCCATCCCACTTCTTGCACGTGTATCATCATCATTATCATTCATTTTCCTCATTATACAAATATCCTCTCCATTTCGCTGTGAGTAAGTATTCATTCATTGTTTACTCATTCATGGCAACCTTGTTATTTAGAAACTCTAGGGCCTTGTTACTTCTTGTTAGGAATAAGATCAAGATCACCGCCATTCGTTAACCACTGCTCTAATTCTCATATCTTGCCATTTTCATCTCATCCATTTCTTCCATCATCATTGCGTTATGAATCTACCAAAGCTCAACCACAACTGGAGGATTTGCAGCACCAAGTCACTCACCATGATGATCAGGTACCTCTACTACATTTTCATTCTTTTAGTTTAGACACAAAATTACAAACATCTCAAATACACCACACATGTTTCTTAGACACCATGTAAAATTTCGTTTTTGCCTCTAATTTTCGGATGCGCACATTCGAACACACCTTTTTTTTTTTTTTTAATTTTTCAGTTTTTTTCGGATGTGCACATCAGAAAAAATTTCTGATCTGCAAATTCGGAAAAAATAAAAAAATTTCCATAAAATCATTTACTTTTAAATATAATTAAATCCAATATAATTAAAATCCAACATAATTAAAATTAATATGATTTTTTCAATATAATTAAATCCAATTTAATTAAATCCAATATAATTAAAATTAATATGATTTTTTTTTCTAAATGATTAAAATGGTATTTACTTTTAAATTATTTTTTTATATTGAAAAAATTAATTTAATTATATTAGATTTAAAATTATATGGTATTTATTTCTAAAATTAGATTTAATTATATTGGTATTTAAAATTATATGGTATTTACTTCTAAATTATATGATATTTACTTCTAAATTATAATTAAAATTATATGGTATTTACTTCTAAAATTAATTTAATTATATTGGATTTAATTATATGGGTATAATGGTGATGCAGTGACAGTGTAAAAATATTTTACACTGTCGTCCAATGAAAATATATTATTTTGCCATATCATACAAGTATTTTAAATTTTACAGTGTGACTTGGCGGAATGCATCGTTATCATTGGTTGACAGCGTAAAATTAATTTACACTGTCAGTGTATAACCTCTTTTCTCTAATTATATTGAATTTAATTATATTGGATTTAATTATATTGAAAAAATCATATTAATTTTAATTATATTGAATTTTAATTATATTGGATTTAATTATATTGAAAAAATGATATTAATTTTAATTATGTTGGATTTTAATTATATTGGATTTAATTATATTTAGAAGTAAATGATTTTATAGAATTCTTGATTTTTTCCAGATTTGCAGATCAGGAATTCTTCGGATGTGCACATCCGAAAAATTACTTCTAAATTATATGGTATTTACTTCTAAAATTAATTTAATTATATTGGATTTAATTATATTGAAAAAATCATATTAATTTTAATTATATTGGATTTTAATTATATTGGATTTAATTATATTGGATTTAATTATATTGAAAAAATCATATTAATTTTAATTATGTTGGATTTTAATTATATTGGATTTAATTATATTTAGAAGTAAATGATTTTATAGAATTCTTGATTTTTTTCGGATTTGCAGATCAGAAATTCTTCGGGATGTGCACATCCGGAAAAAACTAAAAAATAAAAAAAAAACGGTGCGTCCGGATTTGTACATCCGGAACGCAGGGGTATTTTCGTCAGCGCGCATGGTGTAACACCCCAAATCCGTAAGAATATTTATTTAATTTATTTAAATATAATATTCGTGATTTTCGGTGAATTTTGGTGTTTTTGGGTATTGCGTGGAATTTGTGGAGTTTGGTTATTTAATTAAATAATAGTATATATTATGGGGTATAATGTATTATTATTAATTTAAATAATATTAGAGGAATTAAGGGTAAATTGGACTTTTGAGGAGGATTAGTGAGGATGTTATGGAGAAAGCCCAATTTTGAGGCCCAAAGGTTAGGTTGAATATAAAAGGAGGATTTGAGAATAGGTTTCATTTTTTTGGTAAACCGTGAAAAGAAGAAGGTGAGAGCTCTGAGAAAAAAGGAGGAGGCGAGGAATTCGAAAAGGTTTCCGAAGGCTCAGAGAGGAAGCTTCGAATCGACAATCTAAGGTATGGGGAATATTACCATTCATTGTTTTCAATATAGGGATTCGATGTGTTTAAGGCCGATTTTGAGGCTTATGTGGGTTTATGATTATGTTGATGATTTAGGTGTTGTTTTTGTGGGTTGGTGATGAATATGAAGGGTTGGATTGAATTGGGTAAAATTAGGCCTTTGAGGCTAATGTTTCTTTGATGTTGTTTTGACCTTGTAGAAAAAAGGGATTGTGAGGGTTTATGGGTTTTGAGGTAAACTGATGAATTTAAGGGCATTTTTGTGAATCGATTAATAATGTTGAATTGAACCGGTAAAATAGACCTTGGGGATGACTTCCCTGTTGAAGTTGTTTCGACCTTGTGGTGAAAGGGATTTATAGAGTTTATAGGAAGCTTGAGAGTTTTGAAGGTTTAGGAAAATAAGGTTCCCGTAGTGTCTTAAATCGACCTAATAAACGTAGGTTTTATGCCTTTGATTTTCATAATGCCTTAGGATTGTTGTAGGGATGAATAGGGAAGAATTGATGGAATGAGATGTAGAAATCGTTGATAATATAATGGTTGTATCCCTAAAATAAGTGTCATATGCTGTTATAAATGTTATACAGTCGTAGGATTTTGAATTACGAGACCGAGACTTTTTACGGAATCGAAATCGGAGGTCCGGAAGGCCTCCAACGATGAAAAATGCAAAATCTGCATCATGTAGGCAAACGGCGAGCGCCATAAGGCTTACGGCGGTCGCCAGGCAGTTCCGTCACAGCCAGGCAGCTTTGGGTCCAGATACGGTTTTGATCATAACTTTTGATTCGTAAGTCCGATTGAGGTACCGTTCGAAGCGTTGGAAAGCTAACGCGATGAACTACATTTTAGTGAAACCAAAAGAGCAATATGGAGTATTTTTCAATTGTCTAAACTATGAGGAATTGAGGTTAATTGTGACGATATACGTATGATAGATGTTGTTGTTGAATTAGTGGTGTTATGAAGTTGTGATTGCTGAACCATGATGTTATTGATGATATTGAGATGATGATTTCGTGATGTTTTGAGGGAATAATTGATGATATGATTTACTGTGATGTATATTGATGATTTTGAGTTGTATATATATGATGTATGATGATTAAGTGATGATATGAATTACCAGTAGTGTATTGATGATTATGAACTGTTTATACCTGATGTTTGATGATTAAATACTGATGTGAATTAAAATGAGCTATATTGATGATTATAAGATGATGATGCATGATGTTTTGATGAATAAATGTCGATATGACGAATATGAGATTTTGATGAATGATGATGCACGTAATGACTTTGTTGATGATGATGATTAGGAAGTTGTGCATCATGCATTCATAGCATTTAGACTTCGGTCTATTGATGATGTTAGGACTTCGGTCCAGTAACGATGTTAGGACTTCGGTCCAGTGGTGGCTTCAATCCCATTGTGTGGATTGAGGTGTTTATGACGTGCTCCCTTGTGGAGGGTTGATGGCCTAGTGTCCATCTTTTGTGACGATTGGTACCACATGCACGAGTCTTGTTGTGCATTGCATTTTATGTGGCATTGACATGATTTTGTGATATAGTGATTCCTGATGTTTTCCTTTATGATGACCCTGATGATGTTGTATATGATGATGACGCCATTTTGCATATCCTGTTTTTATATTGATTATAATGAATTATGATTACTCACCCTGTCTGTTTGAATGTTGCCTCCACGTGAGTAACGTGCAGGTGATTTGGTTTAGCTGTGGATGCCTTCGAGGACTTTTGGAGTTGTACTTTACTTTTGGTCGATGTAGAGGGTCTTGCTCTGATAGTGTAACATCGGGTTGGGTTGTTGAGTCGAACCATTGTTGAGTTGTTGTTTTGTGATATTTGATGACTATGAGTTATTTTGAAACCTTTTTTATTATTGTGGTTATGGTGGTTCTGCTGCTAACTTTGATAGCTTTGGTTGAAAGCCTTTTTATTTTGAATTATTGAGTTCCGCTTCCATATGAAGGCTTTTGAGTATTTTTGAGGAAAACCCGTGTTTACAGAGCAAGTGTTTAATTTGAATTTATTGAGAAATGTGCACCCTTCGAGGTGGTTTTTTTTTATTTTACTCTGATAATTTGTGTATTTTGCCGTGTTTATTTGTGGGGTAGAAAAGGGTGATACATTAGTGGTATCAGAGCAGGTCGGTCCGTCTGGCCAGGTTGTCTAATGTTGTCTATTCCCTAGTGTGCGACACGTGTGTGAAAACACTGTCGATGCTTGTTTTGTTTTCCCTTTGCAGGTAGGAAATGAAACAAGTGGGGGAGAAGATGATGCTTCTCCAAGGTGCTTCGAGTGTGGAGCGATGGCTAAGGGTGGTGTTGGACGCTGCGATAGTTGGTAAAGATAGTTTGTACCGCCTCATGATATCGGCTGTTATTGACAAATTGAGGAACTGATCACCCTTAATCTCTTGTTGATAATAGACAGGATCATGTTAGGTGGGATAGACGTGTCTTGCGAACTTGAGTAGTATGCGCAGTGAATTATTAGGGTTAAGCCGAGTGCTTACGGATTGTTTTGATGAGTCGATGCAGACTATTAGATTTGAAGAGGAGGCGAATTAGAGTTTCTTGCCTGTCGGTCAAGTTGGGATATCTTGAGGAGAATGACCAGGTATTGTTGATGTTTACTTTTTGAAGGATAGAGGACAGTGCGACGACTAGTGATATGCCAGCGGTGTGTAATTCCTGACAATCACCTGAATCTAATTTCGACAAAGGTGAAGAGTTGTTTGTTCTGTGAAGCAAGTGGGTGAGTCTGTGAAAGATGGTGCAAAGGTGTTATGATGTTGGACTATTGGGAGGCATAAGGGATGCGGTGGTGTGTGACCTACCTATGGTGCGTGACTAACTGGAGGTGTTCCCATGAGATATCAGTGATGTGCCACTGTAGTGTGGGTGGAAATTGCTATCGACCTGGTACTCGATACAAGCTCGATGTCGGTGATTGCATACAGAATGTATGTTTCTGAATAAGTGAATTAAAGGACTGGCTAGAAGAACTGCTTGAGAGGAAGTTGTTCGACCGAGTGTTTCCCTGTGAGGTGCCCCTGTGATGTCGGTGAAAAGGAAAGATGGTATTATGAGATTGTGTGCGAATTATAAATATGTGAATAAAGTGACGATCTAGAATCAGTGTCTGATTCCGAGGATTGAGGAATTGATGGATCAGTTAGTAGATGCCTGTGTGTTTATCAAGATTGACTTGAGGTTTGGTTATCATCAGATTCGTGTTAAGTCTGATGATATTCCTAAGACGGCTTTTAGGACGAGGTATGGTGACTATAAGTATACTGTGATGTCATTTGGGGTGTCTAATGCATCTGGTATTCATGAAGTATATGAATTGGAATTTTCTTGAGTATTTGGATAAGTTTGTAGTGGGTTTTATTGACGATCTTCCGATAGACTCTAAATCTGAAGAAGAGCGTGCTGAGCATTTGAGGACTGTGTTGCAGGTGTTGAAAGAGAAGAATTTGTAGGTGAAGCTGTCGAAGTGTGAGTTCTGGTTGAAGGAAGTGAGTTTTCTCGGCCATGTGATTGCAAGTGGTGGAATTGTTGTTGATCCTTCTAAGATTGATGTGGTGTTACAGTGGGAGCCGCCGAGGTCTGCTACTGAGATACGAAGTTTTTGGGATTGGCGGGTTATTACCGCAAGTTTATGGGAGTTTTTCTAAGTTGGCATTACCTTTGACTTAGTTGACTCGAAAGGGTCAAGCTTTTGTGTGGGATGTAGCTGGTGAAGTGAGTTTTGTGGAATTAAAGAAGAGGTTAACGACCGCTCAAGTGTTGATTTTGCCTAATCCGACCGAATCTTTTGTAGTGTATTGTGATGCGTCGAAGATGGGCCTTGGTGGAGTATTGATGCAGCATGGACAAGTTTTTGTCTATGCCTCGAGACATTTGAGAGTTTGTGAAGGGAATTATCCTAAGCATGACTTTGAATTGGCCGCTGTGGTGTCTGTGTTGGAGACTTGGAGACTTATCTGTTTGGCTCTAAATTTGAAGTGTTCAGTGGTCGTAAAAGTCTGAAGTACTTATTTGATCAGAAGGAATTGAATATGAGGCAGAGAAGGTGGTTAGAGCTGTTGAAGGATTTTGAGTTTGATTAGAGTTACCATTCGGGCAAAGCAAAATGTAGTGACCGACACGTGGAGCGGAAAGTAATTGCATATGTTGATACTTATAGTGAGAGAATTGGAATTAATCGAACTGTTTCGAGATTTGAGTTTGGTGTGTGAAGAGACTCCTGACAGTGTCAAGTTAGGAATATTGAAGCTGACAAGTGGTATTTTGGAAGAAATCAGAGCGGGTCAGCAAGTGGATTTGAAGTTGGTTGACCAATTGACTTTGACTAACCAAGGTAACGTGAGAGAATTCTTGATCGATGAAAATGGTGTGACGAGGTTCCGAAATATAGAGCGTGTTCCAAAAGTTCCAGAAATTAAGGAGAGTATTCTAGAAGAAGGACACCGAAGTAGGTTGAGTATTCATCCCGGTGCTACGAGGATGTATCAGGATCTGAAAAGTTGTTTTGGTGGCCGGGTGTGAAGAAGGATGTTGCAGAATTTGTCTATGCGTGTTTGACTTGTCAGAAGTTGAAAGTTGAGCATCAGAAGCCTTTAGGTATGATGCAGCCGTTGAGGATTCTAGAATGGAGACAGGATGGTATTTCCATGGATTTTGTGGTGGGGTTGCCGAAGACTGAGAAATGGAGTGATTCTATTTGGGTGATTGTGGATGGATTAATTGAATCGGCTCATTCTTACCGATGAAGATTAATCATTCTTTTGCGGAAACTAGTTGAGATGTGTATTGAGATATTGTGAAGTTGCATAAGATACCTTCGAGTATGTGTCAGATAGAGATCCTAGATTTTGTCAAGGTTTTGGAAGGGTTTGCAAGATACTTTGGAGACTAAGTTGAGGATGAGCTCTGCCTATTATCCACAGACGGAGGGACAGAGATAGAGGAGTATCTAATCTTTAAAGGATTTGCTGAGAGTTTGTGTGTTGGATCAATGGGGATCATGGGATAGTCAATTGCGGTTGATTAAGTTTACCTACGACAATAATTTTTGTGCTAGTGTTGGATGACGATGTATGAAGCTTTGTGTGGAAGGAGGTGTAGAACTCCGTTGTGTTGATATGGGTCAGGTGAGAGTGTTGCACTCGGACTTGAAATTTTGTAAGAGACACCTGAAAAGGTTAAGAGGATCTAAGAAAAAGGAAAGTTGGACTTGAAGTGTGGAGATCAGAAGAGGGAGTCGTATCCGACTCTGTTTCCTTGAGGTAATTTTCGGAGGCGAAAATTCTTTAAGTGGGGGAGAGTTGTAACACCCAAAATTCATAAGAATATTTATTTAATTTATTTAAATATAATATTCGTGATTTTCGGTGAATTTTGGTGTTTTTGGGTATTGCGTGGAATTTGTGGAGTTTGGTTATTTAATTAAATAATAGTATATATTATGGGGTATAATGTATTATTATTAATTTAAATAATATTATAGGAATTAAGGGTAAATTGGACTGTTGAGGAGGATTAGTGAGGATGTTATGGAGAAAGCCCAATTTTGAGGCCCAAGGGTTAGGTTGAATATAAAAGGAGGATTTGAGAATAGGTTTCATTTTTTTGGTAAACCGTGAAAAGAAGAAGGTGAGAGCTTTGAGGAAAAAGGAGGAGGCGAGGAATTCGAGAAGGTTTCCGAAGGCTCAGAGAGGAAGCTTCGAATCGACAATCTAAGGTATGGGAAGTATTACCTTTCATTGTTTTCAATATAGGGATTCGATGTGTTTAAGGCCGATTTTGAGGCTTATGTGGGTTTATGATTATGTTGATGATTTAGGTGTTGTTTTTGTGGGTTGCTGATGAATATGAAGGGTTGGATTGAATTGGGTAAAATTAGGCCTTTGAGGCTAATGTTTCTTTGATGTTGTTTTGACCTTGTAGAAAAAGGGGATTGTGAGGGTTTATGGGTTTTGAGGTAAACTGATGAATTTAAGAGCATTTTTGTGAATCGATTAATAATGTTGAATTGAACCGGTAAAATAGACCTTGGGGATGACTTCCCTGTCGAAACTGTTTCGACCTTGTGGCGAAAGGGATTTATAGAGTTTATAGGAAGCTTGAGAGTTTTGAAGGTTTAGGAAAATAAGGTTCCCGTAGTGTCTTGAATCGACCTAATAGACGTAGGTTTTATGCCTTTGATTTTCATAATGCCTTAGTATTGTTGTAGGGATGAATAGGGAAGAATTGATGGAATGAGATGTAGAAATAGTTGATAATATGATGGTTGTATCCCTAAAATAAGTGTCATATGCTGTTATAAATGTTATACAGTCGTAGGATTTTGAATTACGAGACCGAGACTTTTTACGGAATCGAAATTGGAGGTCCGGAAGGCCTCCAACGATGAAAAATGTAAAACCTGCATCATGTAGGCAAACGGCGAGCGCCATAAGGCTTACGGCGGTCGCCCGGCAGTTCCGTCACAGCCAGGCAGCTTTGGGTCCAGATACGGTTTTGATCATAACTTTTGATTTCTAAGTTCGATTGAGGTACCGTTCGAAGCGTTGGAAAGGTAACGCGATGAACTACATTTTAGTGAAACCAAGAGAGCAATATGGAGTATTTTTATATTGTCTAAACTATGAGGAATTGAGGTTAATTGTGACGATATACGTATGCTAGATGTTGTTGTTGAATTAGTGGTGTTATGAAGTTGTGATTGCTGAACCATGATGTTATTGATGATATTGAGATGATGATTTCGTGATGTTTTGAGGGAATAATTGATGATATGATTTACTGTGATGTATATTGATGATTATGAGCTGTATATATATGATGTATGATGATTAAGTGATGATATGAATCACCACTAGTGTATTGATGATTATGAACTGTTTATACCTTATGTTTGATGATTAAATACTGATGTGAATTAACATGAGCTATATTGATGATTATAAGATGATGATGCATGATGTTTTGATGAATAAATGACGATATGACGAATATGAGATTTTGATGAATGATGATGCACGTAATGACTTTGTTGATGATGATGATTAGGAAGTTGTGCATCATGCATTCATAGCATTTAGACTTCGGTCTATTGATGATGTTAGGACTTCGGTCCAGTGACGATGTTAGGACTTCGGTCCAGTGGTGGCTTCAATCCCATTGTGTGGATTGAGGTGTTTATGACGTGCTCCCTTGTGGAGGGTTGATGGCCTAGTGTCCATCTTTTGTGACGATTGGTACCACATGCATGAGTCTTGTTGTGCATTGCATTTTATGTGGCATTGACGTGATTTTGTGATATAGTGATTCCTAATGTTTTCCTTTATGATGACCCTGATGATGTTGTATATGATGATGACGCCATTTTGCATATCCTGTTTTTATATTGATTATAATGAATTATGATTACTCACCTTGCCTGTTTGAATGTTGCCTCCACGTGAGTAACGTGCAGGTGATTTGGTTTAGCTGTGGATGCCTTCGAGGACTTTTGGAGTTGTACTTTACTTTTGGTCGATGTAGAGGGTCTTGCTCTGATAGTGTAACATCGGGTTGAGTTGTTGAGTCGAACCATTGTTGAGTTGTTGTTTTGTGATATTTAATGACTATGGGTTATTTTGAAACCTTTTTTATTATTGTGGTTATGGTGGTTCTGCTGCTAACTTTGATGGCTTTGGTTGAAAGCCTTTTTATTTTGAATTATTGAGTTCCGCTTCCATATGAAGGCTTTTGAGTATTTTTGAGGAAAACCAGTGTTTACGGAGCAAGTGTTTAATTTGAATTTATTGAGAAATGTGCACCCTTCGAGGTGGTTTTTTTTTATTTTACTCTGATAATTTGTGTATTTTGCCGTGTTTATTCGTGGGGTAGAAAAGGGTGATACATTAGTGGTATCAGAGCAGGTCGGTCCGTCCGGCCAGGTTGTCTAATGTTGTCTATTCCCTAGTGTGCGGCATGTGTGTGAAAACACTGTCGATGCTTGTTTTGTTTTCCCTTTGCAGGTAGGAAATGAAACAAGTGGGGGAGAAGATGATGCTTCTCCAAGGTGCTTCGAGTGTGGAGCGATGACTAAGGGTGGTGTTGGATGCTGTGATAGTTGGTAAAGATAGTTTGTACCGCCTCATGATATCGGCTGTTATTGACAAATTGAGGAACTGATCACCCTTAATCTCTTGTTGATAATAGACGGGATCATGTTAGGTGGGATAGACGTGTCTTGCGAACTTGAGTAGTGTGCGCAGTGAATTATTGGGGTTAAGCCGAGTGCTTACAGATTGTTTTGATGAGTTGATGCAGACTATTAGATTTGAAGAGGAGGCGAATTAGAGTTTCTTGCCTGTCGGTCAAGTTGGGATATCTTGAGGAGAACGACCAGGTATTGTTGATGTCTGCTTTTTGAAGGATAGAGGACAGTGTGACAACTAGTGATATGCCAGCAGTGTGTAATTCCTGACAATCACCTGAATCTAATTTCGACGAAGGTGAAGAGTTGTTTGTTATGTGAAGCAAGTGGGTGAGTCTGTGAAAGATGGTGCAAAGGTGTTATGATATTGGACTATTGGGAAGCATAAGGGATGTGGTGGTGTGTGACCTACCTATGGTGCGTGACTAACTGGAGGTGTTCCCATGAGATATCAGTGATGTGCCACTGTAGTGTGGGTGGAAATTGCTATCGACCTGGTACTCGATACAAGCTTGATGTCGGTGATTGCATACGGAATGTATGTTTTTGAATAAGTGAATTAAAGGACTGGCTAGAAGAACTGCTTGAGAGGAAGTTGTTCGACCGAGTGTTTCCCTGTGAGGTGCCCCTGTGATGTTGGTGAAAAGGAAAGATGGTATTATGAGATTATGTGCGAATTATAAATATGTGAATAAAGTGACAATCTAGAATCAGTGTCTGATTCCGAGGATTGAGGAATTGATGGATCAGTTAGTAGATGCCTGTGTGTTTATCAAGATTGACTTGAGGTTTGGTTATCATCAGATTCGTGTTAAGTCTGATGATATTCCTAAGACGACTTTCAGGACGAAGTATGGTGACTATAAGTATACTGTGATGTCGTTTGGGGTGTCTAATGCACCTGGTATTCATGAAGTATATGAATTGGAATTTTCTTGAGTATTTGGATAAGTTTGTAGTGGGTTTTATTGACGATCTTCCGATAGACTCTAAATTTGAAGAAGAGCGTGCTGAGCATTTGAGGACTGTGTTGCAGGTGTTGAAAGAGAAGAATTTGTAGGTGAAGCTGTCGAAGTGTGAGTTCTGGTTGAAGGAAGTGAGTTTTCTCGGCCATGTGATTGCAAGTGGTGGAATTGTTGTTGATCCTTCTAAGATTGATGTGGTGTTACAGTGGGAGCCGCCGAGGTCTGCTACTGAGATACGAAGTTTCTAGGATTGGCGGGTTATTACCGCAAGTTTATGGGAGTTTTTATAAGTTGGCATTACCTTTGACTTAGTTGACTCGAAAGGGTCAAGCTTTTGTGTGGGATGTAGCTGGTGAAGTGATTTTTGTGGAATTAAAGAAGAGGTTAACGACCACTCCAGTGTTGATTTTGCCTAATCCGACCGAATCTTTTGTAGTGTATTGTGATGCGTCGAAGATGGGCCTTGGTGGAGTATTGATGTAGCATGGACAAGTTTTTGTCTATGCCTCGAGACATTTGAGAGTTTGTGAAGGGAATTATCCTAAGCATGACTTAGAATTGGCTGCTGTGGTGTCTGTGTTGGAGACTTGGAGACTTATCTATTTGGCTCTAAATTTGAAGTGTTCAGTGGTCGTAAAAGTCTGAAGTACTTATTTGATCAGAAGGAATTGAATATGAGGCAGAGAAGGTGGTTAGAGCTGTTGAAGGATTTCGAGTTTGATTAGAGTTACCATTCAGGCAAAGCAAAATGTAGTGACCGACACGTGGAGGGGAAAGTAATTGCATATGTTGATACTTATAGTGAGAGAATTGGAATTAATCGAACTGTTTCGAGATTTGAGTTTGGTGTGTGAAGAGACTCCTGACAGTGTGAAGTTAGGAATGTTGAAGCTGACAAGTGGTATTTTGGAGGAAATCAGAGCGGGTCAGCAAGTGGATTTGAAGTTGGTTGACCAATTGACTTTGATTAACCAAGGTAACGGGAGAGAAATCTTGATCGATGAAAATGGTGTGACGAGGTTCCGAAATATAGAGTGTGTTCCAAAAGTTCCAGAAATTAAGGAGAGTATTCTAGAAGAAGGACACCGAAGTAGGTTGAGTATTCATCCCGGTGCTACGAGGATGTATCAGGATCTGAAAAGTTGTTTTGGTGGCCGGGTGTGAAGAAGGATGTTGCGAAATTTGTCTATGCGTGTTTGACTTGTCAGAAGTCGAAAGTTGAGCATCAGAAGCCTTTAGGTATGATGCAGCCGTTGAGGATTCTAGAATGAAGACGGGATGATATTTCCATGGATTTTGTGGTGGGGTTGCCGAAGAGTGAGAAATGGAGTGATTCTATTTGGGTGATTGTGGATGGATTAATTGAATCGGCTCATTCTTACCGATGAAGATTAATCATTCTTTTGCGGAAACTAGTTGAGATGTGTATTGAGATATTGTGAAGTTGCATAAGATACCTTCGTGTATGTGTCAGATAGAGATCCGAGATTTTGTCAAGGTTTTGGAAGGGTTTGCAAGATACTTCGGAGACTAAGTTGAGGATGAGCTCTGCCTATCATCCACAGACGGAGGGACAGAGATAGAGGACTATCCAATCTTTATAGGATTTGCCGAGAGTTTGTGTGTTGGATCAAGGGGGATCATGGGATAGTCAATTGCGGTTGATCAAGTTTACCTACGACAATAGTTTTTGTGCTAGTGTTGGATGATGATGTATGAAGCTTTGTGTGGAAGGAGGTGTAGAACTCCGTTGTGTTGATATGGGTCAGGTGAGAGTGTTGCACTCGGACTTGAAATTTTGTAAGAGACACCTGAAAAGGTTAAGAGGATCTGAGAAAGAGGAAAGTTGGACTTGAAGTGTGAAGATCAGATGAGGGAGTCGTATCCGACTCTGTTTCCTTGAGGTAATTTTCGGGGGCGAAAATTCTTTAAGTGGGGGAGAGTTGTAACACCCAAAATTCATAAAATTATTTATTTAATTTATTTAAATATAATATTCGTGATTTTCGGTGAATTTTGGTGTTTTTGGGTATTGCGTGGAATTTGTGGAGTTTGGTTATTTAATTAAATAATAGTATATATTATGGGGTATAATGTATTATTATTAATTTAAATAATATTATAGGAATTAAGGGTAAATTGGACTGTTGAGGAGGATTAGTGAGGATGTTATGGAGAAAGCCCAATTTTGAGGCCCAAGGGTTAGGTTGAATATAAAAGGAGGATTTGAGAATAGGTTTAATTTTTTTGGTAAACTGTGAAAAGAAGAAGGTGAGAGCTCTGAGGAAAAAGGAGGAGGCGAGGAATTCGAGAAGGTTTCCGAAGGCTCAGAGAGGAAGCTTCGAATCGACAATCTAAGGTATGGGAAGTATTACCTTTCATTGTTTTCAATATAGGGATTCGATGTGTTTAAGGCCGATTTTGAGGCTTATGTGGGTTTATGATTATGTTGATGATTTAGGTGTTGTTTTTGTGGGTTGCTGATGAATATGAAGGGTTGGATTGAATTGGGTAAAATTAGGCCTTTGAGGCTAATGTTTCTTTGATGTTGTTTTGACCTTGTAGAAAAAGGGGATTGTGAGGGTTTATGGGTTTTGAGGTAAACTGATGAATTTAAGAGCATTTTTGTGAATCGATTAATAATGTTGAATTGAACCGATAAAATAGACCTTGGGGATGACTTCCCTGTCGAAGTTGTTTCGACCTTGTGGCGAAAGGGATTTATAGAGTTTATAGGAAGCTTGAGAGTTTTGAAGGTTTAGGAAAATAAGGTTCCCGTAGTGTCTTGAATCGACCTAATAGACGTAGGTTTTATGCCTTTGATTTTCGCAATGCCTTAGGATTGTTATAGGGATGACTAGGGAAGAATTGATGGAATGAGATGTAGAAATCGTTGATAATATAATGGTTGTATCCCTAAAATAAGTGTCATATGTTGTTATAAATGTTATACAGTCGTAGGATTTTGAATTACGAGACCGAGACTTTTTAAGGAATCGAAATCGGAGGTCCGGAAGACCTCCAACGATGAAAAATGCAAAATCTGCATCATGTAGGCAAATGGAGAGCGCCATAAGGCTTACGGCGGTCGCCATGCAGTTCTGTCACAGCCAGGCAGCTTTGGGTCCAGATACGGTTTTGATCATAACTTTTGATTCGTAAGTCCGATTGAGGTACCGTTCGAAGTGTTGGAAAGCTAACGCGATGAACTACATTTTAGTGAAACCAAAAGCGCAATATGGAGTATTTTTCAATTGTCTAAAATATGAGGAATTGAGGTTAATTGTGACGATATACGTATGATAGATGTCGTTGTTGAATTAGTGGTGTTATGAAGTTGTGATTGCTGAACCATGATGTTATTAATGATATTGAGATGATGATTTCGTGATGTTTTGAGGGAATAATTGATTATATGATTTACTGTGATGTATATTGATGATTATGAGCTGTATATATATGATGTATGATGATTAATTGATGATATGAATTACCCCTAGTGTATTGATGATTATGAACTGTTTATACCTGATGTTTGATGATTAAATACTGATGTGAATTACCATGAGCTATATTGATGATTATAAGATGATGATGCATGATGTTTTGATGAATAAATGACGATATGATGAATATGAGATTTTGATGAATGATGATGCACGTAATGACTTTGTTGATGATGATGATTAGGACGGTGTGCATCATGCATTCATAGCAGTTAGACTTCGGTCTATTAGTGATGTTAGGAATTCGGTCCAGTGACAATGTTAGGACTTCGGTCCTGTGGTGGCTTCAATCCCATTGTGTGGATTAAGGTGTTTATGACGTGCTCCCTTGTGGAGGGTTGATGGCCTAGTGTCCTTCTTTTGTGACGATTGGTACCACATGCATGAGTCTTGCTGTGCATTGCATTTTATGTGGAATTGACGTGATTTTGTGATATAGTGATTCCTGATGTTTTCCTTTATGATGACCCTGATGATGTTGTATATGATGATGACGCCATTTTTCATATCCTGTTTTTATATTGATTATAATGAATTGTGATTACTCACCCTGCCTGTTTGAATGTTGCCTCCACGTGGGTAACGTGCAGGTGATTAGGTTTAGCTGTGGATGCCTTCGAGGACTTTTGGAGTTGTACTTTACTTTTGGTCGACGTAGAGGGTCTTGCTTTGATAGTGTAACATCGGGTTGGGTTGTTGAGTCGAACCATTGTTGAGTTGTTGTTTTGTGATATTTGATGACTATGGGTTATTTTGAAACCTTTTTTTATTATTGTGGTTATGGTGGTTCTGCTGCTAACTTTGATGGCTTTGGTTGAAAGCCTTTTTATTTTGAATTATTGAGTTCCGCTGCCATATGAAGGCTTTTGAGTATTTTTGAGGAAAACCCGTGTTTACGGAGCAAGTGTTTAATTTGAATTTATTGAGAAATGTGCACCCTTCGAGGTGGTTTTTGATTTTACTCTGATAATTTGTGTATTTTGCCGTGTTTATTCGTGGGGTAGAAAAGGGTGTTACACATGGTGCCTAAAAAGGTTGGGTGGTGTGGTAAGAAATTTCCATTCAAGAATTGCACCGAAATGTTTTATTTTCTCATATAGTATTGTGTATCATTTTTATGCGCATTCAACTCTTTGATAAGTTATTGACGGATAAGTGTATGTTTCTTCTCTCCTTTACCGAACAAACTAAAACAGCGTGCATGATAACTGCAACTACCGTCACCGTTAACATCTACGGTCTTTGTTTAATGTATTTATGCATAAATACTTAATCTATTCAATGTATTTGATTTTTGGTAAAAGTGGTGAAAGAGATGCTTTGCTAATGCAAGCACGACACTTTTTTTTTTTTTTTTTAAATTTTTAGTTTAAAAAAGTGTGTCAACATGTTCAAAATAGGAAGGAGATCGCATGTTGTTGATTGTCATTTAGTGTTGGTTTGACATTTTCAGGAGCACCTTTTGTTTTTATCGGTTGCGAGATTAGTTTCAAATATATGGTTTCTGAATAGGCAATCTTCCTCAATTGTTTTTTGATGTAGAGTTTCATGTTGTCACCGACTTTCAAAAATCTCTCTTGAATGAATTTCCATTTGATCAATATAGATATATTCGATTTATCCTCCCTTATCACACCATCATCATCAAACTAGAGTCTTCTTAAATGGGTGTAAACTTCATCAATTCGTATTGGGTTATCAAATTTTACCTTTTTTGAAATTAAACAAACTCTTAAAAGACCGTACGTACGTCTTTCTAGGTGTACAACCACACTTTGAGCTACATGAACCTCTCGTTTGGCTCCGTGATAAATAAAATTCAATTTTGCTCGAGATATATTTCCTGCCAACTATGAATAATGTTTTTGTCTATGAATGTGTGTTTTCTGTATTGCTGCGACCAAATGATTTTTTTTTATCTCATTATGCTGATATTTGATCATTTGGTTCATGGAGTCCCAATCTCTACATAAATCATTTTTACTATTTTCCAACAAATTCTTCAATGTTGCATGGATATATTCAACTCTATTAATTGTTGTATTTCCAAAGTGTCTAACATGATCGGTTAAAGCACAAACAATCTTCTCATTCTCCTAATCTAAAATTGTACTTTCAACATATTTCAAGAAATTCAGATACTTCTCACACACCCTCCTGAAATTTATTACCAAAATGACATATAACTCTTATGTAGACGAATTTATTATAATTATTGTTGCATTTCAGTTCTATCTCCTCTTATCACCTTGTTGTTTCGGGCATGAACATTGTGTTGAGAATAATAAAGTCAAGTGTGAGTTGGAGTCCCACATTGAATATAAATGTAGATAGTTGAGCATTTACAGGGTTTTGGGTGAATATGTGGTGTCTCTCTCACTTGTGTTGCTCTTGACCAAATGTTGATGCTCTTCCTGTTGACCCAACAAATGGTATCATGAGCCTTTGGTTCGTAAAGGGACCGACTTACTTCTATCGAAATGCCCAGGAAGAGGTGTCCCGTTGAAATCAAAATGCCCAGGAAAAAGGTGTATCGAAATGCCTAGTAAGAGGTGTCTAGTAATAGGTGTCAACGACGATACAAGTGTATGTGGACAAAAGAGATTCCACTTGAAGGGGAGTATTGTGGGTTCACACTTGAGGGGGAGTGTTGAGAATAATAAAATCAAGTGTGAGTTGGAGTTCCATATTGATTATAAATGTGGATAGTTAAGCATTTATAAGTGGGAGAACCCATACACCTATCACCTTAAGGTTTTGGGCGAATATGTGGTGTCTCTCTCACTTATGTTGCTCTTGGCCCAATGTTGATGCTCCTTCTCATACCCCAACACATTGTATACTTGCTTGATATTTGAGATATTTTAAGGTCTTTTCTGTTTCAAATTTGCAAGTATATTTTTGGGCCGCACCATGTTCATTGTCATGTCATAAACAATTTTCTTCTCTTCGACCTTAAGGCGACATGCAATGGGATGACCGGCTAACTTGTGACACATGTAATGATTATGTATACCATAAATCACATTAAATCTCCATGTATTATTCGCCATAAGGTATTCACGCAATTTAAAAGAACAATCATATTTTCTCGAACCAGTGTCAACTAGTTTCAACTTCCAAGTAAGATTTACTTCCCATTTCTTTTGCATTTCAGTGTCACAAATGTCTGTCTTTTATCAAAATCATTATCTGATCTTCCGATTACAACATCGAACCCCAGACAAACTCTGTGCGAATCCATTAGAGCATATGATCACAAAGTAATGAGGAAGGAAATACATGTACATTACCTTAAATTCTAACTTCTTTTGTTACTTTAGATGTGAAAAAAATAGAGAAATGTTATTTTTAAGTAGAAAAATTAAGGGTTAAATACAGTTTACCTCCTGCAATGTGAGCGAGTTTTGATATATCTCTTGTAATTTTTTTTCATTCCCCCTGTAATATTTAGAATTTGTTTCTTTGGTCTTTGGTGATGTGACATTCATGGAATCTTCATGTTTGCTGACATGGTAGTCCATGTGGCATTTTACTTTTTATTTTTTTTGAAATTCACGTGGATTTTTTTTTTTAATTTTAAATATTTTTTTACATTTTTTATTGTTTTTATTTATTTTATATATTTTTTATTTTTTATTAATATTTTATTGTTTGGGCGTTAAATTCTAAAATCCACAACTTCTAAAAATTGATTCCAATATGGTTTGAATCTTAGACATTTGCTATGCAAGAGGGCACCCCAACCACAAGGGTACGCGTGTTGTTGGTATAATAATTTGCAATAAATAATAGTATTTTTCTTACAATTATGTCATTCATTTAAATAAATAATAGTGTTTAAAATTATATATATTTTTAATAATATTATTATATTTAAATTAAAGATAAAACTTATTTATTATGGAACCAATACCTCAAATAATCATAATACAAATCATCCATTCTATCAAAGACCATTATGGAAATACAATTTTCTTGATTTTCCTCGCTATATAATCAAGTATTGTCCACAACTTATGCAATCAATTCATAATGCTAATTATGCTACTCAAAATGCAAACTTGATCCTTAATAGCGGCGCCAAATCACCACATCACTACAGATTTGAACAACTTAAGTCTACACTCCAACTATAAAGGCTATAACCTAGTCACAATTGGAGAAAACTTGGGTTTAGCCATTTCACACACGGATCTACTCATTTCTCTACGCCTTCTGCTGTCAAATTCTGTCAACAAAAAAATGTTTATGTTGAAAAAAAATATCAAAATTATTAATTAGTTCATTCAAAATTATTTCTTACTATACTATAATAAGATTATTTTATTATTTTGTTTAAAATAAATTAATTAGCTTCTTCAAAATTATTATAGTAAGATTATTTTATTTTTAATTGAATAAGTTTTAACACTATTTAAATAAATGACATAATTGGAAAAAACAATATTATTATTAATTGCAAACTATTATACCAACATCACATGTAGTTGGGTAGTTGGGGGGGTGTCCTATTGCATAATAATGACCAAGGTTCAAACCCCATTCGAATATATTTTTGAAAGTTGTGGATTTTAGTATTTAAACACTCAAATAATAAAAAATAAAAAATAAAAAAAAATCCAAAAAAAAAAATTTAAATATTTTATAGGGGAAAACAGAAACTCGCTCATATTACAAGGGATAAAGTGTGTTTAATTCAAAAATTAATTAATTATAGAAGGAGGTTTTGAAAGGGTTTGAAGAAAAAATAATTGTATAATCATGAGTGAAGCAAGCATGAAAGGTGATGTTTTATTAAGTTTTTTGCTTGACAATTTCATAAATGTACTTTCGAAATATTCACAGAAGTTGTGAAATACATAAAAGATAGTCTTTTTTCAAATTCTTATGTGATAAATTTAAAAATATGCTTTTATATTTATCACTGAATTGTTAAATTAACAAAATCATCGTAGGAATCTATCTGAAATACATTAATGAACTAGTTTTTGAAAAACTAGGATGCATTTGAAGATATAATTTCAAAATTAAGATAAATATTTTCGAATATTTATAAAATGATTTCTCAACCACTAAAAGTGGCCGATATAATACCCTAACAAAATGACTTAATTTGAAGGTGTAGTTAGGTTTGTTCCCCTAATAACTTCATAAGTTAAGATAACAACAATATATGAATCCAACGTGGTACCATCATACTATTGAAATAATATAAGCAAGTATGAGTAAGTGGGGAAATAGTCTCACATTGGATAGGAATGTGGTGACTTGAGGATTTATAAGTGGGAGAACCCATTCACCTAGGTTTTAGGTGGACAAGTGGTGTGTCTCTCACAAAGGTGCCTAGTCCTACACTATGTATCAATGTTCCCTAGTGAACTCCCCCAATAGATGGTATCATGAGCCTTTGGTTCGAGAAAGGGATCGGCTTATTTGTATCGAAATGCCTATGAAGTGGTGTTCCGTTGAAATCGACGCTCAGGAAGAGGTGTATCGAAATGCCCTTGAAAGGCTCTTGAAAAAGGTGTCAACGGTGGTACAAGTATAAAAAAGGAGAACATTGTGGACTCACACTTGAGGGGAAGTATTGGAATAATATAAGCAAATGTGAGTAAGTGGAGAAATAGAAGGTAGGATAAAAAGTTAAGATGACATATAAAAATTGTATTATAAATAAGTGTACTTTTTACATCTTTTATTTAGATTTAAATGTTTTTTTTTTATAATTTTTGAAATTCTGGTACAGACATGTGATGTCAGGTGCAATGTCACAACATCAAACTCTGTTGCATGAACAAGACAATAAAAACAGAATATGAACACAACCAATTATTCACCCAGTTCGGTTCAACCAACCAACATCTGGGGGCATACCAAGCCAGGAAGGAAGTCCACTATTAGTAGTATCAAATTACAGACTCAACAGACCAGTTGACAATCTACCTAATTTAATCCCTACCCAATGACCCTTCTACCTAAGTCCTCCCTAGGTAAGAGACTCCATCTCACTTCCAATCATCTCAATGATGTCTAGCAGTCAACTACACCGTCACTGCATCAACAGCTTGATTTCCTAATCTTTTCTATCACATAGACTTTGGAAGACACACTTCCATGACACCCCTTTGGAGTTGCTTCAAAGCTTGCTCCAAGAACAATACTAAACTCATTACCTACAGGTTTCTGAGTTAACCACAGTGACCATCTCACAACCCGAGTGGTTCACTTTGACAAAGCCCTAAAGATCTACATCTTGGACCCGTACCTATTCTAGGTTACAAGCATACTATTTATAATGTAATCCAACTGGATTTTGGGCCTTCAAATCATATCCAATCTTCTGCTACATATCTACAACAGATTCTGCTATCAATTGGATCTTCAATCAAATCTTCAATTTAAATCTTCAATAATTAACTCTAAATATTCTCCATATCTTTATGCATTAAATTCAGCTCCAATATTATGTAACTTTTAAATCTTCTCTTTAAATCAGCTACAAGATCTTCTCCATACAAATAGGAACAATCTTCTCCACACAAATAGGAACAATCTTCTCCACACAAATAGGAACAATTCTCCATGTCTATTTGCACAAAAATAGTAACAAACTATTCTCCACAAGATATGCAGAATTAATTGTATCAGAATAAATCTTCTCCAATAAATTCGCATCCAATCTAACTAACAGATCTTATCCTTAACAAACTTGCACATGCGCAACCCTAAAACTTACCAAACTGATGTTCTGTCATCTGATGTTATGACATCGGGTTTGAAATCAGCACAAAACTGCAACCCTTAAAAACTTAACATAACCAGAATGTTAACAAAACATAACAAGGCTGTTTAAAAACTCATGTTGAAACATCAACCATGACATCAACATTGTTTTACCAAAATTCTAGCCAACTACAAGAATTAACAATCTCCCCTTTGGCTAATTTTGGCTAAAACAATTTCAGCCTACATCAGAACAACTTGCAGCAGAAACGAACACTTTCACATCAGCATAGGGCAAACTCCTCCTCAAACCAAGAACCAGCTCACAGCTGTTCAAACACTCTCCCCCTCAACTGCTGCACCATATCAGAAAAGGCTTCACAACCACACCTTGGCAACCACTAGGCTAACTCTCCCCCTTTTTAGCCATAATTGGACAAACTCTGAACATAGCAGCAAGCACAAAAAAATTCCAAAGGCAAACTCTGAATCATCCAACCAATATACTCAGAACAAAACCCAGACTCACTAGCTGAACAAACATTGGGGTAAATGTATACTGCTGATTCAATCCATTGACATCTTGTCTGACAACTTTTTCAACAAAAGATCAACTCCCCCTATCTAGTGCTTCTTGACATTTGGAAACTCCAGACATAGTCTTCATTCATCCAGACAGGAATGCTTCACACAATCATTCACAAGTTCTAATGCCTTCCACTGAACTCTAAGTAAACTCCTCTTTCTTAAAAAAAACACACCAAGACAAGTGTGACATCTCCCAGATACAAACAAAGTTGTCCTTCAGACTCCTCCTTAGAAGCATGTGTACATATGATTCAAACAATTTGCTTCACATGGCTAGAACACCAACATGTCATCCAGCAGCCTAATGTCATAACATGTTATCTGACATTATATCCTCATAAGATCCAACCAATCTTCCCAATCTTGATCAGCATGCAATCTCCATAATATATGTACCTTTGCAGCAAAATCCATAAACTAGTACTCCCCCTGTCATGGATAACCAATGCTCTATATGAAGCTGAACATTTGAGCACACTTGCTGAGCACATGCATTTTGGTACCATTGTCCCTTTCTCCAAAGGTGGTCGTTCCCTATCATACTTTTCATCTTCAGACGTTCAATCAATCAATACCTGATCTACTTCATCCAAGGCAGTCTTTCTACTTCATCATTCTCCCGTATGACTATGTAGACGCTCCTTAGGCAAACTGTATGCACCAGAACAAAATCATCCTTCACTAGTGTCTCTACACAAGTTAGAACACCTGCCACATGCCAAGATATCATCACCATGATTCTTAATAAGCTCCACCAACTGGACTTACTATTGCATAGTAATCCAAAGAACTAGAGAATTAAATTCTCATCCACCTTCAAGAAGAATAATCTCCTTGAGTCTTCAACTCATCACCCTTCTGCCCAAGAGTAACTTGTTCCAAGACAATCCTCAATAATAACCAGCTGCCACACTCTGATTATCTTGATTCTTCAAATCCACTTCTGAGATCAACCAAATGCCACAATTTGATCACCTCATTCATGAATCCTCATATGAAAATAGCCAACAGCCACATTTTGACCTTTTTCACGTATGTCAGAATTCTCACAAAGATATCTTGATCCACCAAGGAAACTTTATCTTCAAGTCACATGTTCCACTTGCTCAAAAGCAAACACACTTAGACTCCCTAAGCCATGGTCATGTAACATCTTCTCCTTCCTACAGCTCCCGCAAACTGCCATGAGAATGATATTTTTGAAGCATCCATAACTTCCATTACTTTAGATCACCTCTATCACCAGCTGAGACTTCTGATGTTAAGTTAGATGTCAAAACATTATGATATCCAACTGTTGAATTCAGCTCTTCCTTCTGCCACTCAAAAGAACCTCCTCCCTTTGCAGAAACAGATTTCCATGCTCTCATAGACTTGATTCAACAATCAAGTTTGAGTAGACAACCTCCATCCTGCTTAGAAACTCCAAAGACTTCAAATCAACCACATCTGAATCTTCAGAAAATAGGTAATCCAAGACTACCTCATAGTAATACCAAAGACTGCCACTTTCCTTAGTAGAGCCATCAAAAGAAAGCCAGAGATAACTGCCACTTATCCTCGACCTTCACCACCAGAGCAAGCACCATGCTCCAACCTGATCCAAGCTGAACCATTATGATATCTGTATATCTTTTAGCCTTAAACACTTCAGCTTGTCAACAATCTGCCTCTTCTAATCCAAACTTATCCCAGGTAATTTGGATGATGCTCCAAGTACATAGTCTCTAATCCACCCCACCAGATGATCCAACTCAAAGTGATTAACCCTAGAAAATTCTCAATAGTCCTGCACTTTTACCTTAGACATATACATAGTCTCCCGTCAATGTATATTGTCATTAGTTGAAGGCAGACAAATACTCAACCTTTTATCTGGCCTGACACCCTACACTTAAGGCACTAGCTGATCCCTCTTCTGCTAATCCACACCACTGATCACTAACTTTCTTTGGCTGGAATGATGTATCAACATCAGTTCTGACATCAGTCTTCATCACATTACCCACTTCTACGGCTTTGGAAACAACAACCAATCACACAGATCTCTTGCAGGGAACACACGAGAATAAATCAAGCTCAGCTTCTTCCTTGATGAAACTTCTTCCAGATCATGTATTTGCAGAACTACATGTAACATCATAACCAGAAGGATCCTCCTAAGCATAAGAGATAACTTATCAAGATTTTCACTCCCGCATGAAAGCTTTGACTGTGATACTCTTTTGCTTTGACTCCACCCTCTTCTTTCATCATCAAGAAGGTTGACACAACCTTCAATAAGACCTATTCACCTTCTGATCACTTCTATCCCCAACACAAAGATATGAGATAATCTTCAAGTAACTTTGGCATCTCTAACCAAACGGTTGAAGTTGTCTTGCACAAACTACAACATCCTGCTGAGGAGACCAACCCCTAATGTCTTTCCAACAGATACCATGCAGCGGAACACTCAACACCTCCTTGCACAAATCTAAAATGCTCATCCTATTGTTGGTACACACATACAACTCCTTTCAAACAGAATCTGCTCCATGGCCATAAACAAGATTGCAAACAACTGGCTGCTTTGATCAGAAGGAACTTTCAGATATCAGAGAAAATGTCCTTGACATTTGAGCTTGACCTCCACCAAGACAAACAACCTTTGAACACCTACTCACTTATCCAATGAGTGACACTATATTGATCATCTCTTGACCAATATACATATCTAAGACATATTTCTTGAGGGAAACTTCTTAGACACATAACCCAGATGCCTCATCTTCCAAGCCAGGAGTAGGTTCCAAACAGATGTGATCAAAACATTTGTTTAGCATCTGTTATGTCACGATTCTGCACAATCTGCTGGTAGGACATAAGTTCTCTTCACACCAAAAGATCCTTTAACACAACCCAGAGATTGACCTTGTAAGGTTGGAGGCAAGAATAAATTGCTTCTACCTTTCTTCAGACCTCTTTTCAACAAGCTCATATAAGAGTTCCTTTATGAGTGGACTTGGGATGAACCACAAGTATCTTTGGCAACTCTAACAAGCTAGTTTAAGATGTCCTCACGTATCACCACACCATGTGATACATCTTCAGTGGAGAACAGAATGTTGCAGCCTTAACAAAAAACCATCAGGAATTTTCCATCAGATATATAAATATGCAGCGGAACATACACCAGAAAACTCCTCTACAACCTTCAGGCAAAACATAATAACCCTTGCATAAACAAGACACTCCAAGTGCACTAGGTCATCATAAGTCACAACAGCTTTCCTCAGTTTGAACAGTTCATTCTCCACTCCAAGGGATCATCAAGTCCAGAACTATCTTCCTTGCTCATGAACCAGAAAGTATCTTCCCTAGATCTCATCCAGAAACAGACAGGATGCCTGCTCTGATACCAATTGAAATTCTGGTACAGACATGTGATGTCAGGTGCAATGTCACAACATCAAACTCTGTTGCATGAACAAGACAATAAAAACAGAATATGAACACAACCAATTGTTCACCCAGTTCGGTTCAACCAACCTACATCTGGGGGCATACCAAGCCAGGAAGGAAGTCCACTATTAGTAGTATCAAATTACAGACTCAACAGACCAGTTGACAATCTACCTAATTTAATCCCTACCCAATGACCCTTCTACCTAAGTCCTTCCTAGGTAAGAGACTCCATCTCACTTCCAATCATCTCAATGATGTCTAGCAGTCAACTACACCGTCACTGCATCAACAGCTTGATTTCCTAATCTTTTCTATCACATAGACTTTGGAAGACACACTTCCATGACACCCCTTTGGAGTTGCTTCAAAGCTTCCTCCAAGAACAATACTAAACTCATTACCTACAGGTTTCTGAGTTAACCACAGTGACCATCTCACAACCCGAGTGGTTCACTTTGACAAAGCCCTAAAGATCTACATCTTGGACCCGTACCTATTCTAGGTTACAAGCATACTATTTATAATGTAATCCAACTGGATTTTGGGCCTTTAAATCATATCCAATCTTCTGCTACATATCTATAACAGATTCTGCTATCAATTGGATCTTCAATCAAATCTTCAATTTAAATCTTCAATAATTAACTCTAAATATTCTCCATATCTTTATGCATTAAATTCAGCTCCAATATTATGTAACTTTTAAATCTTCTCTTTAAATCAGCTACAAGATCTTCTCCACACAAATAGGAACAATCTTCTCCACACAAATAGGAACAATCTTCTCCACACAAATAGGAACAATTCTCCATGTCTATTTGCACAAAAATAGTAACAAACTATTCTCCACAAGATATGCAGAATTAATTGTACCAGAATAAATCTTCTCCAATAAATTCGCATCCAATCTAACTAACAGATCTTATCCTTAACAAACTTGCACATGCGCAGCCCTAAAACTTACCAAACTGGTGTTCTGTCATCTGATGTTATGACATCGGGTTTGACATCAGCACAAAACTGCAACCCTTAAAAACTTAACATAACCAGAATGTTAACAAAACATAACAAGGCTGTTTAAAAACTCATGTTGAAACATCAACCATGACATCAACATTGTTTTACCAAAATTCTAGCCAACTACAAGAATTAACAATTTTGATGAAAATTAACTTTTAATTAACTAGTTTAATCAAGATAGTTTGTTACTTAAAACAGGTTTTTGGTGTTAAAAATATTTTAATTTTAATAAATTGGATTTCAATAGATTATTTTTTACCTTTTTTTTGTAAATTTTTTGCACGAAAAGAATCTTTCATTAAAACATAATATTTCTAGAATTTTTTATTTCTTACATGTTTTTACATCTCTCTCATACTTTTCTTCCATCTCCTTAAACAGTACATTTATTTTTATATTTTTATGATTATTTTATTTTTTTTTATTATTTCTTTTATGTGTGTAACGCGCATTTGTTTTTAAAATATAATAAGAATGTAAACAATAAAAACAAACTTATTTTTATTATTTTTAAAAGAAATATATATTTTGATATATGTATGGATCATAAATACAAATTTTCCATGTATAAAAATATCTGGATGAACGATATATTTTTTGTATAAAATTTTTTGTTTTGACATAATTTATAAAAATATTTGGATAAAAAATTATTGTTCCCCAATTACAAAAAAAAATTTAAGATTAAGTCATTTATATAAAAATAACATTTTTCATTAATAACATATATTAGTGAAATGATTATATCAACAATATATAGGTCACTTTTCCATATATTATCTTTAAAAATATTGTATTTAAAATAACAATAATTTCAAAATAAAAATATTAGTAACATAAATAATTTAAAAACAACACATTTTTCTTGTGTTTGGATTCATACATTATTTTTAAATATATTTACTTTTATTTTTTTTAATTGATGTAATAACACGTGCGTTCGCACGGATATTGATGTGGATACCCGTGTGTTTGCACAGGTATTTGTGTGAATATCAGTGCGTTCACACGGAAATTGATGTGTTACACACATTTCTTTTTAAAATGAATTAAAAATGTAAAAAATAGAAAAACAAAATTATTTAATCAAGAAAGTTTATTATTTATAAAAACATATTTTTATTTATATTTGAAGCATAAATATAGTTTTTCCGTGTTCGGATTCATATAAATTAAATCATTTTTTCATCAATATAAGTTAAACATTTGAAAATATAATTTTATGTGTCAAGGTCAAAATGTTTTCTAGTATTTTGATAAATAATAAACTAGTTATCGTTAAAAAAAACTATTAAAATTCGCTCATTAATTTTAAAATATTTTAAATTAATTTATAAGAGACACATATTTTTTTCCGTATTTAAATATTTAAAATAATTTATACCAAAAATATTTTTCTCGTATTTAGTTAAGTAGTTCACCTTTTCCCATATATATATATATATATATATATATATATATATATATATCCTTTATTTACATCAATAACATATAATTGTGAATTAATTATTATATTTAAAAACATATAAATAAGATAATAAATTGATTTAAAATATTATTAATAAAATGTAACAAATAAAATGAATTATAGAGAAAGAGCCGTTTGACAAAATAGGTAGGTAAAATTAATTAGTATTAAAAGCATAATAAATACTTGTCAAATTATTTCAAATTTATTTATTTAATAGTAATAAGTTTTTGTGTAACAACTTAATTTTTTCCGCGTAATTTTAAACAAAAATCAGAGTAATTTTTAGAATAACCATACAATTAGGATGCTACTTTCAACATAAACCTACTCATACTATAGGACATGTAACACATATGAAATTCTTAAAAAAGTAATAATAGTTGTATGAGCTTCACTATTTATTTAGCAGCGGGAAAAAAACCAACAAATGATTATTTCAAGGTTTATAAACATAATCGGAAAGGATAGCAATTATAAGAAACATCAACTTAGGAGATATACATAAAATCTCCACCAAACATAATTAACCACAAAAGCGTTCAACCCCCAGTATTACATATCAGAGCAGACGTCGACTCTATAAAAATCAAAAGGAAGAGCACTCTCTTCCACTCACATTGACACCTCTACTGCGGATTATCTGCATGGTGCCCATGTAAAAGCATCATTCAAACATAAGGGGTGAGAATCACAATTATATAAAGCAATGCATAATAATATGTAAGCACACCAACAACATATGCACAATCACCCATACCACAACACACACTCTAACAATCCACACAATATAATGCAACATAAATGCAAATGCAAAGAGACTAAACTAAGGACTTAATGCACGTGGTACCAAATTGTGAACTCTCAGGTTCACTCGCTCCGATCCCCATCATAGGATCAGAGCCCACCAAAAATCATCACTATATCACCATAGGTAACGCTTCACTAATTCCATCATCATAGGAATTAGCTACTCGCACCCAATCCCCACCATAAGATTGAGGCTCACCAAAAAAGGACCACTGTCCAGACACCATGATGCATGATTCATACAATATATGCAACAATAACAACATGTACAATGATATTCACCATTAATCAATGTACAATGTCAATGCTGACCACCACACACCATACACATGTTATAAACATTCAGCAACAACAATATAATAATATAGCATGCGATAACATTACATACATACATGTTTCACACAACCCACATATCATCCAACACATTCACGCAACATTTAAATTAATTCCAGGTACTGGTACTATTTTTAAAATAAAGTTCATCGCGTTAGCTTCCTAACTAAGGATGTAAATGGATATCCATGGGGACGAATACTATGATATTCGTATCTGCCCCATTGGATAAATATGATATTCATATTCGTTCCATATCCATGTGGATATCCGTTAAGCGGGTAATCCGCGGGTTTCACGATATCCACAGATATTTACAGATATCCACGGATAATATTCTTTTTATGAAAATTATTTTTTGAAAAAAATATTTTTAACTTCTTTTAAAGACACAAAAAGTTATTATCACATAACATCGATACAATTCGCTCTTAATTTAACAATAGAATTTCATCGCATTAATTTTCTTCTTATTCACCAAAACATAATTAGATCCAAACATAATATACATACATTTCATTTTTAACCAAACAAATAAAAGATATTGTGATTGTGAGTTATGATAGAAGAGCGAACGATAGAAGAGTAGGAAGAGAGGTATGAAATTGTTGAAGTGAGATATGAAGTAATGAAGAGTTTAAATATGAAATGGCTAATCGAATTTGAATGAAATGTGAAAGATTTTCTTCAAAGAAAATTTCAAATAAATGAAAGAAATATAAAAAGACTAATTTCTTTAGAAGATGAAAAGATAAGGTATAATAAATTAATAATATTTAAATGATTTTTATAATTTATTAATGGATATGGATATCCGCGGATACGGATATCATTAAACCCGTATCCATATCCATTAACAAATGAATATTTAAATATCCATTTATTTTATCCATGGATATCCATTAAACTATTTGTCTCATATCCGTGACGGGTTTTATCTGCGGATATCCGCGGGTATGGGGTTTTTTGTCATCCTTATTCCTAACGCTTCGAGCGACACCTCAATCGGACACCCAAAACTCAAGTTATGAATGTTCAAATTTTAATAAATTTTCCTCCCAGTGTAACCGGTTACACCAAAAACTGTAACCGGTTACACCCCTCATGTAATACCCCGTAAATTATTTTACTCTGGATAATATTCATATGATCAACTGGGTTCCGGTTTACTCTGAGAATTATTTGGATGAAATAATTAGAGTAAACTGATGATCTCAGAGCAGATCAAATTAATATTATCTGACTCGGAGGTTTTAACTATTGGAGCTTTGAAGACTTTTTGGACAATTAGTAGTATTACTAACTAATCATATTTTACTATATCATTTCCTTTCCACCCTTTTTCCACAATTGAAGCAAAGGAAGAAAAAGATAGAAAGAAGAGGAAAAGAAGGAAAAAGAGGAGAAATTTTCCAAAGAGCTCAAGAACAAGAATCTTCATCTCATCTTCATTAATTCATCCCATCTTCCTCATCATCATCCAATTCTAAGGCGGGTTCTAGATAGAAGCATTAGTTGTAGGAATTTCTTGAGTTTTGAGTTAGGTTAGATATTGTGAGAAAATGAGAAATCTTACTAAATCTACGAATCTAACAGATGAAATGTGATATTAATTGTGTTGTATGTTTGATATCTATGTATGATCATCTGTCAATGCTTGGTTGTGTGTTTGATCATGTTTTTGAATGAAGTGTTGAGCCAAAGGACCTGCTGTACGTTGCTGAAAGTTCTGAGTTTTTGCAGGTTCGCCCAGCGAACCACAGCGAAGGCCAAGGCGAAGGTTCGCCAGCCGTTCGCGAAGCGAACTTTGTGCCTTTTTGCCTCTGAGTTGGTTCACCCAGAACTTCGCTAAGCCGAGGGCAAGGCGAATGTTCGCCCGGGTGTTCGCGAAGCGAACTTTGTGTCCCTTTTGCTGGGTTTCAGTTCTCCACAGGGGTTCGCCCGGCGAAGGGGAAAGCGAACGTTTGCTGGGGACTTCGCCTAGCGAACATGACAGATTTTTCCACTTTGTTTCTTCCATAACTTTTGAACCGTGACTCCGATCGGGGCGTTCTTGGTACCGACGGAGAGCTGGGAGAATACCCTATCTCATGAAAGTGGAAATTATCCATTTTGATGCCCGATTAAATGAATCGGAGGGAACCGGAAATGGTGTAACTTTGTGATATGTTGAATTATGTGTTTCCATTATGTATTTGACCTATGGTTACTTATTCTCTTGTTGTTGAACATGTTTGAGAGTGTATGCATGCTAAAATATGAAATAGGTAGAGTGAGGAAACCTTATCATTAATTACGTTGGAACCTAGTAACGGCTAAGGAATTGTTGAATAACATAACGATGACGCTCGTGCAAGAGAGGCCGAGGCACGTGTCTACTACCGTATGGTATGGAAATAATTACACTAGTATGGATCATGTTAATTGTGTTTAATTTGAGAAAAGACAAAAGAGGTCTTAAGGCGAATGTGGTCTTGTGATTGTCGAATACAATCACATTTTGTGTGTATGATCACGTAATCGTAACCGTTTCATGTGAGTGCGTTTCATGGGTCTCGAGCTCCTCTGAAACATGTGCACAATTACTTGGCAGGTTTGATTCCCGTGTGTAGTACGAATGGAGCCTATATGTAAAGAGACTTGCGATGGTTAACAGGCCATGAGAAGTGACGGTTCACGGTTAACAGGCCGATGATCCCGAATCCATTTCGTATGCCAAGTAACTACAAGGATCCATGACTCGGGTCAAATTCTAGACGTAGAAGCGGATGGGAAAAGGGGATGCCTTGGTAAGGTTATCGATTAGTGA
This sequence comes from Lathyrus tuberosus, assembly GCA_022829125.1. Taxonomy (NCBI): domain Eukaryota; kingdom Viridiplantae; phylum Streptophyta; class Magnoliopsida; order Fabales; family Fabaceae; genus Lathyrus; species Lathyrus tuberosus. The sequence continues at coordinate 17,382,466 of JALAZF010000076.1, forward strand.
TAATGTGAGTTAACAAGACTCATGAACATGGATCCATATAGTGTGTGTGAGAACTCAAGTCACTTCCCTTCCCTTTTGACTTGAGTTAGGTGTGTTAGAACCTTGTACAGCCGAGAGAACCTATAAGATAGGGAACTCACTGAGATTTGATTTATCTCACCCCACGTTGTTGATTATATTACAGGTACTACAGGTTCGGCGAAGGGTAAGGATAAAGTTGTTTGACTTTCCTTCCTATCTTGGCTTTTTGTGGTGGCAAGGCTTCCGTTGTGGAGTTTTTGGGATTGTTGTCGATCTAGTTCTTAGTATTTATCTTTGGAACATATTGTATATATATTATGCCATAGTTTTTTGTTTTAGGTATTTTTGGGCATGTATATGTATAATGTGTTTACTAGGGACTTGTATATTTCAGTACCAAACGTGGTATTCATGTATAATATATGCTTTGATGTATGTATTTATATATGGGCATTACAGTTGGTATCAGAGCAGGTCGTATCCTCGACCTAGCCATGAAATAGTATAAGTATTTCTTTCCGTTTCATATGCGTCGTGTTGCCATTGGTCTTACGTGTTATATTTATGGTATTCAGCCTGATCAACTTAATCCTATCTGTATGACATATAGGAACATGGCCGACGGGCGCAGAAACAATCGTGGGAGACCCAGAACCACTCCGGTAAGAACTAATCCGCCAGGCAGCGAGGAAAGTGTTCCATGGCCTCAGTTTCTACAGCAGATGCAACAACAACAGAATCAGTTTATGCAACAAATGGTATAGCAAATGGCTGGGGGTCTGCATCTTCCAGTGGTTGTTCCAGAACCTAGAGGTGGAACCTTTAGGGATTTCATCTGTATGAATCCTCCGGAATTTCTGGGAGGGTTGGATCCGGTAAAGGCTCACGAGTGGATAGCCGGCATGGAGAGAATTTTCTTAATAGTCCAGTGTAGTGAGGAAAATAAGGTGGTTTTCGCTTCTCACTTGTTGAAGGGTCCTGCCATGAGGTGGTGGAAGAGTACCTCAGCATTGATGACTATTCAAGAGGTACCTAAGGTATGGGAGCAGTTCAAGATAAATTTTATGGAGAAGTATTTCCCAAGTTCCTTAAGGTCTCAGAAGGAATTTGAGTTTCAACAGTTGAGACAGGGTACTTAGACTGTAGCCGCATATGCTGAGAGGTTTGAGGTAATGGCTGCTTATTCTAGGCAAGCCATGTATGCTCCGGACGAGAGGTGGAAGATTGATCAGTTTCTTTTTGGTTTGAGGGCTGAAATTTCACATAGCGTGTCTCAGAGGGAGTTCACTAGCTATGCCGAATTGTTAAGGCAGTGCTATGTGGCAGAACATAGCTTGAAGAAAGTGCAAGTAGAAGGGGAATTGAGTAGGTTGAGTCAAGGTGATCGTGGAAGATCGAATCAACAATTTAGACCGAGACAACAAGCTTTTAAGGGGAAACAAGTTCAGAGTTCCAGGACTAGTGTGCCTTCGGTATGCCGCACTTGTGGGAGGAATCATCATGGTAGGTGCAGTTTCGGAGCAATAAAGTGTTATCATTGTAATAAGGTGGGCCATATGGCGAGGGATTGTCCTCAGAATAGAACTCAAGCGCAAGAAAAGAATATCGGCCGGGTATATACCTTGGATGTGAGGAAATCAAAGGGTAACAACTCTTTGATTGTTGGTACGTGTTTCGTTAATGGACATCCTTGTTTTGTGTTATTTGATTGTGGAGTGACACACTCTTTTATATTGATGCAATTTGTGAAGCAACTTGGGTTGCAAGCTATTCCGTTGTCTCCACCCATGGTGGTTACTACTGCCATGGATGAGATTGTTGAAACACCTTTTATGTGTGAAAATTGTGTTTTATCCGTGGATGAAAGAGCTTTTCAGATTGATATGATTTGTTTGCCGCTTAAGAAAGTGGATGTTGTTCTGGGAATGGATTGGCTTTTCGCTAATTCGGTTTTTATCAGTTGTGAAGAAAAGTTAATCATTATTCCATCCATAGAGGCTACTCCGAAGGATGTGTTGACTACTATTTTGGAAGGTACGGTTGGAATGATAAATTTCTTATTTGAGAAGGAAAAATCTGTTCTTTTAGTTCTCACTAAGGAGAAGAGTAACAACCTTCAGGTTTTAAGTATTCCGGTAGTCTGTGAGTTTCCTAAAGTTTTCCCCGAGGATATCACTTCTCTTCCTCCGGAGAGGGAAGTGGAATTCTCCATTGACCTGTTACCGGGAACGGCTCCAATATCTGTTTCTCCGTATCGGATGGCACCGCTTGAGTTAAGAGAATTAAAGGATCAATTAGAAGAGTTGATGGCTAAGCACTTTGTTCGACCTAGTGTTTCGCCCTGGGGAGCTCCAGTGTTGTTTGTAAAGAAGAAGGATGGTGGAATGCGGTTGTGTATTAATTACCGTCAGTTGAATAAGGTCACCATCAAGAACAAATACCCATTTCCAAGGATAGACGATCTGCTAGATCAATTGAAAGGAGCCTGTGTGTTCTCGAAGATTGATTTACGGTCGGGTTATCATCAGATTCGTGTGAAGAATTCAGATGTACCAAAGACTGCATTTAGAACCCGTTATGGTCATTATGAATTCCTAGTAATGCCTTTTGGTGTAACGAATGCTCCTGCATTTTTTATGGATTATATGAATCAGATATTTCAACCTTACTTGGACCAATTTGTGGTGATCTTTATTGATGACATTCTTATTTATTCTCGTGATCCTCAAGAGCACGGAGAACACCTAAGAATCGTTTTATCCATCTTACAAGAGAGATAACTTTTTGCTAAGCTAAGTAAGTGCGAGTTTTGGATGTCGGAGGTTAATTTTCTTGGTCATGTCATATCTCAGGGAGGTGTAGCGGTAGATCCATCAAAAGTTGAAGCAGTGATTGATTGGGAAAGACCAAAGAATGTTTTTGAAGTTAGAAGTTTCTTGGGATTGGCAGGTTATTACAGAAGGTTTATCAAAGGCTTTTCCCAATTGGCTTTACCAATGACAAAACTTAATCGAAAGGATTGTCCGTATAAGTAGGATTCTGCTTGTGAACGAAGTTTTATGAGTTTGAAGGAAAGATTGACGACCACTCCTGTCTTGATTATTCCTGATCCTAGTAAGTCGTATGAGGTATTTTGTGATGCATCAAAGATGGGATTAGGAGGTGTGTTAATGCAAGATGGTCATGTGGTGGCTTATGCTTCTCGACAGTTAAGGGTTCATGAAGAGAACTATCCAACATATGATTTGGAATTGGCGGCAGTTGTGTTTACACTGAAAGTGTGGCGTCATTATTTGTATAGGGTGCATTTTGAGATGTTCAGTGACCACAAAAGCTTGAAGTATCTTTTTGATCAGAAGGAGTTGAACATGCGTCAAAGGGGATGGATGAAGTATTTGAAAGATTATGACTTAAAACTAAAGTACCATCCGGGTAAAGCGAATAAAGTGGTAGATGCGTTAAGTAGGAAAGTGTTACATAATGCCGAATTGATGATGTTAGAGTATGCCTTATTGGAAAAGTTTTGAGATCTCAATCTCCATTTTGTTTGGACTCCTAATTGTGTAATTATGGGAAATTTGAATATCAATTCTACTCTTAGGGAAGAAATCCAACAAGGACAGGGGTTGGATGAGAAGTTACAAGAAGTGTTGGTACAACTGGGTTTTATGCGAGCTACCGACGGAATTATTTTGTTTAACCAAAGGATTTGTGTACCGGATGACACGGAGTTGAAAAGAAGGATTTTGGAGGAAGCACATAAGGGTGCTTTTACTATACATCCTAGTTCTTTGAAGATGTATCAAGATTTAAAAAGGGACTATTGGTGGTCCGTATGAAAAAGGATATTGCGATGTACGTATCAGAATGCGCGGTATGCCAACAGGTGAAAATTGAGCAGCAAAGACAGGGTGGCTTACTACAACCGTTAGAAATTCCGGTGTGGAAGTGGGATAGTATTTCTATGGACTTCGCAGTTGGATTACCCTGTGCCCAAGGTGGTTACGATTCTATTTGGGTGATTGTAGATCGGTTGACGAAATCTGCGCATTTCTTAGCCGTAAAGACTACTTACAAGGTGAGTCATCTCGCAAAGTTGTTCATTTCAGAAATTGTGAGGTTACATGGTATTCCCTCTAGTATTGTTTTGGATAGGGATCCAAAGTTTACTTCAAGATTTTGGAGAGCTTTTCAACAAGCTATGGGAACGAAATTGTGTTTGAGCACGTCGAGTCATCCGCAAACGGATGGTCAGACGGAACGGATAATACAAATAATGAAGGATATGTTAAGGGCTTGTGTGCTTGAAAGTGGAGGAAATTGGACAGAACTTTTTCCGTTGATTGGGTTTTCATATAACAATAGCTATCATGCAAGTATTGGTATGGCTCCTTATGAGGCATTGTATGGAAGGAGGTGTAGGACGCCATTGTGTTGGGCGGAAGTTGGCGAAGATAGAATGTTAGGACCCGAGATTATCCAAGATACTATGGAAAAGATTAGAATGATCCGTGATAAAGTTAAACAAGCACAAGATCGTCAGAAAAGTTATGCGGATAACCGTAGAAGACCTTTGGAGTTTGATGAGGGTGATCATGTGTTTTTGAAAGTTACTCCGAGGTTGAGGTTGAAAGGACCGTTTAAGTCGCGGAAGTTAAGTCCGAGATACTGGGACCGTATCAAATTTTAGAAAGGATTGGTGAAGTAGCTTACAGATTAGCCTTACCGCCTTCTCTGTCAGAGATACACGATGTTTTTCATGTATCTCAGCTTCGGAAGTTTGTTCTAGATCCTCTTCAGCCAATTCTACCAGATACGATTGAGATAGAAGCAGATTTAACATTTGAACCTCAACCGAGTCGTATCACAGGAAGAGAAACTAAGGTGTTAAGGAATAAAGAGATTCCTCTTGTTAAGGTTCAGTGGGATGAGACGCATCCAGGTGATGCAACTTGGGAATTGGAATCCGAGATGCGAGAAGTTTATCCTCATCTTTTCAGGTAATTGTTTTAAATTCGTGGGCGAATATCTATTTAAGGGGGGAGGATGTAATACCCCGTAAATTATTTTACTCTGGATAATATTCGTATGATCAACTGGGTTTCGGTTTACTCTGAGAATTATTTGGATGAAATAATTAGAGTAAACTGATGAGCTCAGAGCAAATCAAATTAATATTATCTGACTCAGAGGTTTTAATTATTGGCGCTTTGAAAACTTTTTGGACAATTAGTAGTATTACTAACTAATGATATTTTACTATATCATTTCCTTTCCACCCTTTTTCCACAATTGAAGCAAAGGAATAAAAAGATAGAAAGAAGAGGAAAGGAAGGAAAAAGAGGAGAAAATTTCCAAAGAGCTCAAGAACAAGAATCTTCATCTCATCTTCATCAATTCATCCCATCTTCCTCATCATCATCCAATTCTAAGGTGGGTTCTAGATAGAAGCATTAGTTGTAGGAATTTCTTGAGTTTTGAGTTAGGTTAGATATTGTGAGAAAATGAGAAATCTTACTAAATCTACGAATCTAACGGATGAAATGTGATAGTAATTGTGTTGTATGTTTGATATCTGTGTATGATCATCTGTCAATGCTTGGTTGTGTGTTTGATCAGGTTTTTGAATGAAGTGTTGAGCCAAAGGACCTGCTGTACATTGCTAAAAGTTCTGAGTTTTTGCAGGTTCGCCCAGCGAACCACAGCGAAGGCCAAGGTGAAGGTTCGCTAGCCGTTCGCGAAGCAAACTTTGTGCCGTTTTGCCTCTGAGTTGGTTCGCCCAGAACTTCGCTAAACGGAGGGCAAGGCGAATGTTCGCCCGGGTGTTTGCGAAGCAAACTTTGTGTCCTTTTTGCTGGGTTTCAGTTCTCCACAGGGGTTCGCCCGGCGAAGGGGAAAGCGAACGTTCGCCGGGGACTTCGCCTAGCGAACACGACAGATTTTTCCACTTTGTTTCTTCCATAACTTTTGAACCGTGACTCCGATCGGGGCGTTCTTGGTACCGACGGAGAGCTGGGAGAATACCCTATCTCATGAAAGTGGAAATTATCCGTTTTGATGCCCGATTAAATGAATCGGAGGGAACCGGAAATGGTGTAACTTTGTGATATGTTGAATTATGTGTTTCTATTATGTATTTGACCTATGGTTACTTATTCTCTTGTTGTTGAACATGTTTGAGAGTGTATGAATGCTAAAATATGAAATAGGTAGAGTGAGGAAACCTTACCATGAATTACGTTGGAACCTAGTAACGGTTAGGGAATTGTTGAATAACATAACGACGACGCTCGTGCAAGAGAGGCCGAGGCGTGCGTCTATTACCATATGGTATGGAAATAATTACACTAGTATGGATCATGTTAATTGTGTTTAATTTGAGAAAAGACAAAAGAGGTCTTAAGGCGAATGTGGCCTTGTGATTGTCGAATACAATCACATTTTGTATGTATGATCACGTAATCGTAACTGTTTCATGTGAGTGCATTTCATGGGTCTCGAGCTCCTCTGAAACATGTGCACAATTACTTGGCATGTTTGATTCCCGTGTATAGTACGAATGGAGCCTATATGGTAAAGAGACTTGCGATGGTTAACAGGCCATGAGAAGTGACGGTTCACGGTTAACAGACCGATGATCCCAAATCCATTTCGTATGCCAAGTAACTACAAGGATCCATGACTCGGGTCGACTTCTAGACGTAGAAGCGGACGGGAAAAAGGGATGTCTTGGTAAGGTTATCGATTATTGATAATGTGAGTTAACAAGACTCATGAACATGGATCCATATAGTGTATGTGAGAACTCAAGTCACTTCCCTTCCCTTTTGACTTGAGTTAGGTGTGTTAGAACCTTGTACAACCGAGAGAACCTATAAGATAGGGAACTCACTGAGATTTGATCTATCTCACCCCACGTTGTTGATTATATTACAGGTACTACAGGTTCGGCGAAGGGTAAGGATAAAGTTGTTTGACTTTCCTTCCTATCTTGGCTTTTTGTGGTGGCAAGGCTTCCGTTGTGGAGTTTTTGGGATCGTTGTCGATGTAGTTCTTAGTATTTATCTTTGGAACATGTTGTATATATATTATGCCATAGTTTTTTATATTAGGTATTTTTGGGCATGTATATGTATAATGTGTTTACTAGGGACTTGAATATTTCAGTACCAAACGTGGTATTCATGTATAATATATGCTTTGATGTATGTATTTATATATGGGCGTTACACCTCAAAAGCACACATACTACGCTTCTATTTCATAGTATAACCGGTTACACCAATCCTAGTAACCGACTACACCCCCCTCAAATTGCCCAAAACACCATTTTTCAACAGTGTAACTGGTTACACCTGTAGCAGAATCACTTTTCTGGTGCTTTTTGACACGAAAATCATTTTTCAACCCATCCCAAAATCCTAATTTTCATACAATGCATATACTCGTGTTTTAGATTCTAATTCCTATCCAAATACATCATCAACAACATTCAAACAACACACAATTCATCAAATACATCTCATAATTGCATTATCACACAATTCAACTCAATGTACATCACATAACATGATTATACAACTACAAGGCACATGGCATTAAGAAGGAAAATTCAATCAAGAACAATCAAAATTGTTAAGTATTAACAAGTGTGAGTATTATGAATAATAGTCCCACATTGGATAGGAATGTGGTGACTTGAGTATTTATAAGTGGGAGAACCCATACACCTATCACCTTAAGGTTTTAGGTGAATATGTGGTGTCTCTCTCACTTGTATTGCTCTTGGCCCAATATTTATGCTCCTTCTCATGACCTAACAAAAATCTTCACCCACATTTATCATACAAACCCTATACAAAAATAACCCCCACCCTTACCTTAGATGATGAGCTCGCAACTTCTCTAATGGAGGTTCTTCTTCCTATGCCCTAGCACTCTTCTCCTTCTCTTCCTTTTCTCAAATCACATATCTGACAGTTTCCATTGTATTCCTTTCCTTTTCTTATTTTATTAATATTTCTAAATAACCATTATTCCAACTAATTAAAATAAATATTTATTTTATCATATTATTGTAATAATAATTCTTAAAATAAATATTTAATTATACTATTACTATAATTTTATTCAATTAAATTCTAATTTAAATAATAGCAACAATTGATAATTCTCCCACTACCCCTAGGCTCTACACTTTTACTCACACACCCCGATTACCTTAAGTTCAACATTTTTAAGGTCACTATCCTTCATCTAAGGGTCTCTCTAACACCACCAAAACATCAACAAGCATACACACAATCATATAATTATTTACGAATTTTTTTTAAAAATAAACCGAGGCGTTACAATCTGTTTCATATTTAACTAAGTTTATGAACACAAATATTTGACATGTATTTAATTATTCATTGTTAACAAATTGTCTCATATTTTTGTAAGTAACAATAAATAGTTAATATTTTTTAACAATTATTAATGATAAATATTTAATTTTTGTTGTTTTAATGTCTAGTTCAATCTATTCAACCCTATAGAAATTAAAATATTAAAATTCATATTTTTTGAAAAACTATAATTAAATAAGCATTATTAAAAAAATTATTTTATCATTTAAACATACTTACATATACTATTATTTAACAATTCTCTACTACTATTTTTAAAAATTACTAATTAATCCTTTTACAATGTATTACTTTTAAAAGTAAAATAAGATTATAACAATCTTAACCTTTTTTAAAACTAACAAATAAAGGTGGTACAAGGTGACCCCAGTAGATATAAAATTATAATATAACTTATAATTTAAACATAAATTGGATGAATTTTTTAAGCAATTAAAAAAATAAATAATTATTTATAATGATTATAAAAAAAATTTCTATTTTATTAAAAATAAATTGTAATAATAATCATGAATGAAATAACTTATTTAAAAATCATATCAAAGAATATTAAAAACTGAGTAAACTTCATTAAATAGAAAATCTTCACCAAAGATTAGAAGAAACTATATACCTTAAAAAGTGTAATGAGATCCAAGTAAACCATGTAGAAACCTGCAACATATCTAGAAGAACCAAAACCTTAAAATTGCTTGATCTAAAAATGGAAGAAATCAGAACCTTGAGAATAATTGACTTGATGAAGAAAACATTTTATGCTATGGTTCTCCAAGAAAAACTCAGCATCAATCCAAATATTTTGACTAAGCTAAACAACAGTTGATATATAAAGGATACATACTCCATATTATATGAATCGCAATAACAAAGAAAGGTTTTGTTATTATAGTAAAAATTGAAGAGAAAATGAGGTGGGGAAACCGTTCTTGAAAATGTGATGATAAGAAAACCCAATACTCTTGTCACAAATCAAACAAAACATTATCACAAGCACTATGAAATTACAATCACACTTTGAAACTACATAGCAACACAAAAATAAAATAAACAAAAGGGTGCATCATCTTCAACCTCCGAATCCATAGAGTTCTTCCTTGTCTCTTAAGAGCATAGACAACATCAATGGCTGTAAGAGTCTTCCTTCTTGCATGCTCAGTGTATGTAATAACATCACAAATCACGTTCTCCAAAAAGATCCGAGAACTCCTCTGGTTTCTTCATAGATCAGAGACAGATGCAGTAAATAATTCAAAGTCCAATTGAAGCACAAAGTTACCATTATCACTCTAATCAAAGTGAAACACACAAAAAACATTGAAAATTTGTGTAAGAACATAACAAAAACACACAACTAATGAAGAATAACTTTTTTAATTAAACTTCATTCAAACATCTATTGTATTCAATCTGCAAGATACATTATATACTGTTAGACTTAAGTGTCAATAGCACTCAATCTGGTAGTACACAACTAAATAATAAAACAATTGCTAAATAACCTGGAAAAAATGTTTCCTTGTCTGAAATATTAATGGACCAGCACCCCATACTGTAAAAAATGATATTGCCGATAGCAGGAACCAACTTTACAATGACTTGACTATTTTGTAACACGTTACATCACCTGCAGAAAATTTTATTAGTCTATACCAATAAAAAGATGAAGCTCTTAAATTTGTACGCTCGATGGATGCAAAATCACAAAATTCACCTTATCAGCACTTTAGTAGCCACTTTAACATAAGGAAGCATAATTGTTGGTCTGGAAGTAAAAAACAATGGCATTTAAAAGATCATGATTTGCAAGACAACCTATGTGTTGATGTGTTTACATGACGGAGGTGTTGAAGACCTCTGTAGTCCTGTTTCATGAACTGCAGTGGAAGATAGTATAACATTTATCTAATAGACTTGTCATTAACATTTGTCTATAAAAAATAAGCAAAGTTTTATGATCTTTTCATGGAGTCTCCTATTCATCAAATAATTTCTAACTGCATAACCCAATGGACCTTGACTGTGAGTATGTCAAATTGTTATAAAATGTGTTTATAAGCAGCCAAATCTCTCAGGTCCATGATGTGGACACATGTGTGGAGAAAACTCTCATCTTCAATGATCAAAGTAACTTATACTTGTTTCCATGGAAATATATAGCATAAGAAAGAGAAGTATCTTCAGGAAACAGATAATGAGCTAACTGAGCCTTGCTTGATCTCAGGACGCAAACCATTCTCAAACTTAATACACTTTGAGAACTCAGCAGTTGCCTCACTGTAATGAGGATAAAACTTTGCAAGTTCTACGAACCTGGTAGCATACTCAGTCACTGACAAATTCCTTTGCTTCAGCTCTAGGAATTTAATCTCCTTCTTCTCGCGAACATCTTCGGGAAAATACTTCCTCAAAAACTCTTTGCGGAACACAACCCAAGTTACAACTTCACCTGCAATTTCTAACACTCGAAGAGTGTTGATCCACTAATCATCAGCCTCATCAGCTAGCATATGAGTACCAAACCGTACCTTCTGCGCTTCGGAGCAATCCATCACATGGAAGATCCTCTCAATCTCTTTGAGCCAAGCCTGTGTTCCATCAGGATCATACCTATCCTCAAAAGTAGGTGGATTATTCCTCTGAAACTTCCTAAGATGACAGAACTTAGGCTGATTCTGCACAGCCTAAGCCACAACTTGCAAAGCAGTAACAATCGTAGCATTGTTTCTTTCATCCATTTTCTGTTCCACATCAATAATAACAACAATGGTTAGAAGACTACATTGACAATATTCAAATTTCACACCACATAGACTCGACAACTTGGCCGGATAGACCGACATGCTCTGATACCACTATGTAACACCCTAATTTTCCCCGCGTAGTTTTAAACAAAATTCAGAGTAATTTTTAGAACAACTATATAATTAGGATGCTACTTTTCAACATAAACCTGCTCATACTATAGGACATGTAACACATATGGAATTCTTAAAAATAATAATAATAATAGTTGTCTGAACTTCACTATTTATTTAGCAGCGGAAAAAAACAACAAATGATTATTTTAAGGTTTAGAAACATAATCGGAAAGGACAGAAATTATAAGAAACATCAACTTAGGAGATATACATAAAATCTCCACCAAACATAATTAACCACAAAAGCAATCATTTTTCACCTCAGTGTTTTTAAAACCGAGGTTAGAAATTAAAAGGTCGTGGATTCGATTCCCAACATCAGCATTTTTATAATTCTCAAAACTGGATGGCGCGCCCTGTAACACCCTTCTACCCAAATAACATCCAAATGAACATAAACAATCATATCAGAGTAAAATCCCACAAGGGCGTCATATTTCGTCAAAAAACATCAAATAATAACATCCTGCTCCGTAACACGGGTTATAACATCAAGATTTAATCATTTACTATGCAGCGGAAAACTTCACAAACATCATAAGCTATAACATCAAAAGGTTTAAAACAACTTCAAAACATCATAAGATCATCAATAAAAGAACAATATGGTTCGACTCAAACGACCCGACCCGATGTTACATATCAGAGCAAGACCCTCTACTCGACCAAAATAATCAAAATACTTCAAGGCTAAATCTTCATGCACCAAAGGGCTAATCCTGATCACCTGCACGTTACCCACGTGGAGGCAATATTCAAACAAACAGGGTGAGTAATCATAAATCATTATACATGATATAAGAATAAAACATAGTAAGGTAGCATCAATCATAATAAGACAACATCATCATCATCATACGTCATTTAAATATCATGTCATCATTAACATCAATCATTTACAAATATGCAATGTCACATAGAATGAAATGCACAACACAGACTCAATGTATGTGGTACCAATTCGTCATGTTTGATGGACACTAGGCCATCACCCTCCAAAGATCCCCACCAATAGGATCGATTCTACACAAGAACCGGAGCAATGTCATACACTCGAATCCACACAATGGGATTGAAGCCACCACTGGACTGAAGTCCCAAAATGCTATGAACGCATGATGCAAAAGTTCATAATCATCATCGTCACAGAATCATCAAATTGCATCATCATTCATAAAGATTTAATCAAAATATCATGGTATTACGTCATTATCATGCATCCAAAAATCTTCATAATACATCACAAATCATCACGTATGACTCATCAAAACATAACACATCAATTACCCAAGGCCTACGAACAACAAGGCACAAGGCAGCACAACAACAGGAAAAAAAGGAATTAAAAATAAAGTTACTACTCCTGCTCGCCTGGGCTTCGCCTGGCGAAGCAGGGGCGAATCCCACCCTCCCATACAAAATCCAGTAGCACCCATTTTCCACCTTCCCTTTGCTTCCACTTTTTCCTGGCAAGGAGGGGGAGAAATCGCTTCGCCCGGTGAGACGGGACTTCGCCTGGCGAAACACGCGAACCCGCAACTTCTCAGTTGCGGTTCTGCACCTGCATCAGACCCCAAAAGGTCTGCGATTCCCACACCCAACAGTCCAAAATACTCACAATTCATCACAGAATAACACAACAACAATAATACATGAAGATAGGTTTTTATCCCTAACATCTAACACGTCCCAAAACCCCAATTCCGTCATGAACTCGTCTAATTCACCCGGAAACCCACTACCTACATACTTCTACACCTATATCAATTATAATGATGAATAATACTCCCCATACCTTATAAAATTGCTTCCGAATTCTCCCCTTTGAGTCCTTCCGAAACCTCTCTGAGCCCTAGCCTTATTCTCCTTTTCTTCAGAGCTTTTTCTCCAAAATTGATCGTACCAAATGACTTCTCACTCTCTCTTTTCCCTTTAAGTCACTTTTACCCCTTGGACCCTTAATAGGCTTTTTCAACCTTGTCCTCACTTAACTCATCCAAATTTACCAACTTGCTCTTAATGTTTCTCCTAATTATTTATAATAATAATAAGGCTTAAATAGTCTTTTGGTCCCTGTAAGTTAGCGAGTTTTTGAATTTAGTCCCTGTATCTTTTTTTTTTTCGGTCTGAGTCCCTATATTTCCCTTTTGTGTTGCCTTTAGTCCCTGACGTTAAAATTCTGTTAAAAAAAAGCTGACTAGACTAATGGTGCACGCGTGGCATTGCTGATGTGGCAGGCTATGTTTTTCGTTTTCATTTTTTTTAATTCCTAATTAATTCCACGTCAGCTTTTTATATTATTATTTTTTGTTTTGATGTTAAATTCGAAAATACAAAACTTAAAAATGGTCTTAAGAGGAATTGAACTCATGACCATTGCATTCACTTGATAGTCCTTAACCACTAGACTAAACAAACATATTTGTTTAGTTTACTACAACAAACTTATATATTACATAAATACTACACTTATTTTATAGAATAATTCATAAAAGACTGCACTGCACTTATATATACATATAATGCACTGTACTTATATATACATATATTGCATTGCATTATATTTTATAAACTTATTTTAATTAATGTTCCAATATATTAAACTATTTTATAAACAATATAAAGTAATTTATTAAGTAACTTATTAAGTAACATTATTAAATATTAAGTAATTTATTAAATACTAAATATTAAGTAATGTTGAAATAATACTGTAATTATATTTAATAAATAATAATTATTATAAATAAATTTATTATAAGATATTACGATTCTCGTAAAAAAATTTGAAATAGTTGAAATATTAAATAGTTGAAATAAATTACTTGTAAAAATTCTTGTAAATTAAAGACATTAAATAGTTGAAATAAATTACTTGAATTATAAATTAAATAGTTCTTCTAAAAATAAATAATTTAAATGTTAAATAGTTGAAATACTAATTATATTTAATGATATGAAATAATTAAACTATTTAATATACTATTTAGCTAATTGAATATTAAGTAATTTATTAAATAATTATTATAAGTATTATTAGTTTAAACTAATAATTTAAATATTAAATAGTTTAATTAGTATTTTTAATAGTTTCATGAAGTGAAGCTGTGTTTTGTTGTTGTTTTGATTATCCCCTTGTATGGGTGTAAATAATTTTACTAGCCTTCTGGCTCTTTTTAATTGTATCGTACAATGTTTTGGCCCATCTGAGGCTTTTTATATAATATGTCGTTTTTCTTCTGTTTAGCTCATATTCCGTCCTCGCCAGCTACAGAGCCCGGCCTGTGAATATTTGGGTATGTACAGTATTAATTACAGTAAATTAAATAAATGAAATATTAAATAATTATGATTATTATTATTAAAATTATTTAGTTTATTAAATAATAAATAATTATTAGTTACGATAATAAATAATAAATAATTATTAGTAAATAATATTGTATTATAAGTTGATAGTAAATAATTACGATTTTAAATAATAAATAATTACGATAATTAATAATTGAAATATTAAATATTTGGAATATTAAATAAATGAAATATTTAATAAACTAATAATTTATACTAATTGTATTAAATAAGTGCAGTATTTCAAATATAAGTATTAAATAGTAAATATTGAATTTATGTAATATATAAATTTGTTGCAAGTAAGAACATAAGTGAGTTGAATGGTCTAGTGGCTAAGAACCATGTTGTGGACCCAAAGGTCATGGGTTCAAGTCCTCTTGGGACCAAACGTCAGACATCAAATAATTCACCGAAAATAAGAACATTTAAATAAATTAATTAGTAGAATATTCTACTCATTTTGGGGTGTTACACGCCCAATAATAAAACTCGGTCTTTTGTGGAGCCAAAATAATATCTCAATGTTATTACAGAACCATATTCCTGAATTTAGAACCATTTTTTAAGAACCAATTACTGGATTATAGAACTATATTTTTTAGAGCCTGTATTACATAACCAATTATAGAACAATTTTCAAAACTAAAACAAAGGATTATGAAACAAAAACAATAACCAAAATGGAAAGTTTTGCAGGCTGTCTAATAGGATTTGTGACTTACCCTTAAGCACCTATAGTTTGAACAACATTTGAAACTAATTAGGTCAATCAACAACAACTTTAAATATATATAGTACAATGATTAAAAAGGAGTAAAATGATTAATTATAAATTTCAAAGGGATATAAAGCATTTACTTACTAGTTTTTCCATATCCCCTCTTCATGATCACGATGAATAACATGCACATCATCTGAATCATTTTTTTAAGATGCTTGAGTTTCATCAATACTATCGGGAATATGTTTACCTTGAAGAACAATTGAGCATTTAGTGTTAGAACAATTGACATAAAAAATTAGGCACTCCAAGTAATTACATTAAACTTAGGCATACATGACAATCATTTTCAAAGATCCGATGTTTTTTTTACAGTAAAACAAATTCATAACTAAGCAACAGAACCAGAGTTTTGACCCTCACGGTCTACAATCGGGAAACCACCGATCCAAGTTCTGGATCTAAATGATTTACCCAAACAAACAACATTATGGGCATCCCTATTACAATCCCTACTAATAAACATAACACTGCAGAAATTAAAAGACTTAAGTAACTGTCTACAATCACCAACTAGAAGCTCTATATCAGCATAGTCTAAAATACCATTGATGCAGTCAACAGCAAGCATTGAATCAGACTGGACAATGACTTTGTTCATCTTCAGGCCCGTTATCAACCTGAGGGCCCATCTGATAGCGAGAGTTTCATCCTCTATAGGGGAGACCTCGACCTCTTCTTTCCTACTTGCTGCCAGAATCACCTCAGAGGAAGAGTTCCTTAACACACAGCTAAAACAGGTTTTGTTGTTCACATCAAAGCCCGCATCCGCCTGTAAAATGCAAGCATCAGAAAACAGCTCCCTCGACTCCGAGTTTTCCTCCCCCTGCCTCCTACTGTCACGAACCAGATTAGCAAGATTGAAATCCTCAACAAACTTCAAAGCTTCCCACGCCACCCTATCAGGTTCCATCCATTTCTGTTCGTGAACCAAAGCATTTCGCGCCTTCCAAACATTTTGTAACAATGTACAAAGCATATTCACACACCAGGCATCGCCACCTTTGAGAATCTGGAGTAACCACTCTTGTAGACCCAGACCTGTTTGAATTTTATACCCCAGCACCGATGAAAAGAACACATGCTTTGCGAAAAAACATTCCATGAAAAGATGTTTGCAACTTTCCACCTCAGAACAACAGAAGGGGCAGAAAGGATCCAAAACTACCCCTTTGCGCAACAGGTTATCCTTGGTTGGAAGGATATTTTTTTCCAGCCTCCATATAAAAATACGCATTCTGACATGGATCTTCGCTCTCCAAATCTCCCTCAAAAGATCCTGAAAAGCAATGCAGGGGGGCCCAGGCTGCAAGACTTCATTCATGGATTTGCCATGTGATAAGCAGACTTGACCGAGTACTCACCATTTTTCTCCCCATGCCAAACAATCTTATCCTCACAATTTCTGGAAGAGAGAGGTATGCTACAGATGTTTCTTGCATCCCCCGGGTCAAACCTGCTCTTAATCAGCTCTTTCTTCCTGACTTTGAGGTCGTGGTCAATGAATTCCTCGACTTTGACATCCACATGGCCATCGCTCATAGGTTTTAAGAGTTTGAAACCAGGATTTGAAGGAATCCAACGATCCTTACCAGCCATAACCTTGCTCCCATCTCCAATCCTCCATCTTGCACCTTTTCTAACAAGATCCCTCGTGCCAATTATGCTTCTCCACGCAAAGCTTGGGTTATAACCAATAGAGCTCTCATCAATTGAGGATCTGGGGAAGTACCTTCCTTTGAACACTCTCCCCAACAGGGAGTTTTCATTTGTGAGGAGACGCCAGTAGTGCTTTCCCAACAAGCTCTGGTTGAAATCACTAAAACTTCTAAACCCCATGCCTCCCTCCCTTTTACTTTTCGCCAGCCTTTTCCAACTAGGCCAATGTATTTTCTTCTTATCACTTTGGGCACCCCACCAGAATTTTGCCACTATTGCCTCAATTTCGTTGCAAATTGCATCAGGAAGTCTGTAGCAGCTCATTATATAGGAAGGAATAGCTTGCGCGATCGCTTTTATCAATACCTCTTTTCCCACCTTCGAAAGGTACTTCTCCTTCCACCCTTTTACTTTTTTCCACACTCTGTCGACCACCTGTTTGAAAATTTGCCTCTTCGATCTTCCTAGCACAATCGGAAGGCCCAAGTATCTCGTGTGACTCAAAACCATAGAAACACCTAACTTCCTTGTTAATTCCTCCTGGTTCTCACTGCTAACATTCCTGCAGAAAGAAACCTCTGATTTGTCGAGGTTAACCAACTGACCCGAATAGAGTTGATACCTCTCTATCACAAACATAATTCTAGAGGCTTCTTGAAGGTTTTCTCTAGCAAACAACAAACTGTCATCAGCAAAGAATAGGTGTATGATTATCGGGGCTTTGCGAGCAACTTGAATTCCGTGGATCTGATTCACCTCCATCTCTTTCTTGATTAAACCTGAAAACACGTTAGTACACAAAATAAACAAGTAGAAGGCGGGTCTCCTTGACGGAGACCCCTTTCCGGAGTGAAACTGATCCCTTTCCAGAGACCTCTTTGCAAATGAAAAATATGTGGGAAAAATTAAATTCTGATAAAAAAATAAGAACAACATTTGGTCTTCCCAAAAGAGAGAAAAAAGTATAATGATTGAAATTTTTCTATATTTCTCAAGATGGTCACGCGTTATTCAAGAGTATCAACCATTAGAAGTAATCACTGCAAGCATTAAATCACCAGATGTTTCATCTTCAACCTCTTCTATAAATGCACACTTTCATATACTAAATTTCCTCATCTTCAACCTATTCTTCTTAACCTCCTATAGCAACACGAGTTCTCCATTTGAGAAGGCTAAGAGCATCATTTCAATAGAAGTCATTGTTGAGAACAAAACCATCACCACAGTACAACACCATCAACACTCAACTAAGAAGGTCCAGCCATCTAGGTTGTTTGCTATCAGGGATACATTGACGGTGAGGAAGGCCAAGAAGAAGAAGATCCTGAAGAAGAAGAAGAGAAAGGTGCCGATGAAGATTGTTTACTATGACTTAGATGAGGGTAGTGAGGAGCAAGTCATATATTAGGAAGATTCCTGTAGAGCTAGAGGATATTGTTCCGATGTGGAAAAAATTATGTAATCCAAGAATCTTGTACTCTTTCCTTTTGATCAATGAACATATAAAAAAAAAAAACAACAACAACAACAATAACAATAACAACAACATAACCAACAAAAATAAATCTTCTCAACAACAACAACAACAACTACAACAACAACAACAACAACAACAACAATAATGGATAATAACAAGAATAACATTAATGGACCAAAGCTACAACAAGAACAACAACAAAAATAATAACATAAATGAGAATAATGGTGAGAGAGTTTTTTCGTTCGTTTGGGGTTCTTGGAGAATATGTGTTATTTTGTTTGTTGGAGAAGAAGTGTTCTTTTGCTAGGGCTCGAGAAGTGAATGAGGTAGACACTGAGGGAGTATAAAATAAAAAGAAAATAACAAAAAACAACAGAATTGAGAGTAACAAGAACAACATTAATGGACCAAAGCAACAATAAGAACAACAACAACAATAATAACATACCGGAGAATAATAGTGAGAGAGTTTTTTCGTTCTCTACGGCTCCTTGGAGAATAAGTGTTCTTTCGCTTGATGGAGAAGAAATATTCTTTTGCTAGGGCTCGAGAAGTGAATGAGGTAGACACTGAAGGAATAAAAAATTTAAAGAGTATATATCGCGGTTATACTGAAAACCGAGGTAACATATCCGATGTAAAACTTTAAAAAATAAAGGCGCCTTTTTGGTTCCAAAAAGAATAAAAAAATTAAAGATTATTTATCTCGGTTTTCCCAAAAACCGAGGTAACATATCTGACATAAATTTATAAAAATTAAATGCGCCTTTTTGGTTCTATATAAAACATAAAACTGCAGGTGTTGGGAATCGAATCTCAAACCCATAACATATTGTTATGTCGCCTTTAAAAAGAACCGAGGTAATATATTGATTTTTAAAATAAAAAAATAAGGTTCTCCCTTTACATACACCCTTGGTTTTATATTGTTCGTTTTGAAAGCTTCGTCATTAAAAAGTGTTATTCGTTGTAGTGGATACTGATCTGGGTTATAGCCCGACCTATGTATGTAGAAAAGCATACACACCAAAACTATAATTTAATTTGCAAAATTAATAATAACATGATTAAGTGCTTTTTTCCCTTTAATGCAGTTGACATGGTCATTAAAATCGAATATGACATTTCTACATGTAAACATGTAAGGGAGAAAAATGCTAGAGATAAATTTGTTAGTACCTACCAAACCACCGACCAATGAAAAAAAACTAATAATACCTTGGAGGCCTGATAACAAAATTGATGAATTGCCCAATCATCTTACTTCTACATGTATCTCATAGCAACAAGTTCATGACATGAGATGAGCTTACAATTCCAATGAACAACTAACTCTCCGAAAAGTAAAAACTCAAAATTCTCCAATCTCCACCATCTTCACAACTTAAAGTTTCTTATAAAACCTAAATTCAAATACAAGACAAATGTTTAAGAATCTCAATAGAAGCTAAGCTATCAATATCCAATTCCTGTGAAAAACAACACATAATCCAATACCAGTGAACAATACAAAAAATTTAAACTAGTCCCAAATCCTAATTAATAATTTAAAAGAATCCCAAAAATCTAAAAGCACTTCCAGATCCAAATGCCCTTAAAAGTACTTAAAATATAAGGAAAATCAAAAGCAAAAAAGTATTGTTTAGACCCTTTCTAGTTGTAGTACTATAACTGGAGCAAGCAAGCAACTTTATCAAAGTCAACAACAAAAGTAACAAAAAATATCAAACATGCGCCATTGGGTATACATGAATTGTTCCAAATTTACAAGAAAGAGAAAATGCAATAAGTTTTGAAATATAAAGTACGAAATTGATGCATTTTTGGTATAATTTAGGGAAGAATAAAGATGAAGAAGGTGGAAAAGGGAGAAAAGGAAATAACTTTACCGAAAAGGCATATTATTTTACATCTGCATCCAAATTCAAATATGTTACATGTCCAAAATAACTATCCAAGTGAATAAAGCAAAGAAACAATTAGAAAAGATATAGATGGAAAAAGATTTGTAGACATCCCATTACCAATAACACACAACTGTGCTTGATGATGTTTGTAACACGGGGCTTGAATAGTCAAAGTGTAAAAAGAGCATATAAATCAACATAGTGCTTTAACAAAAGTGCGAAAAGAGCATATAAATCAATATCTAAAAATACATGAAAAACAAAGCAAAGTAAGACAGAACCTTTGGATAAAAATGTTGAAAAACTGAAGGGAAAGCAAAGTTGTAAAGCTTGAAAGTTGAAATATATAAGTGTGATTGATAACATAACATACTTTTATGGTTTTTTTTGTTACTATAAGTATCTTTACAGCCTCTGTTAGTGCTTGCAACCAAACAACCTTCAGTGGTTTCCATCGAAACCGTGAACTCTTTCCCGTCGAGCACAATAAGGAAAACCAACCCCTATAACTTCATGAAAAGTAAACGAAAATAAAACCTACAAAAAGAATAATTATATTAACAAATTGATACTATATTGTAGACAATACGTAATCAAACAACAACATAACATGATATCACATAAAAAAATTATAATACCTCCTCAGACAACAAAAGATTCAGAGCCTCTAGAACAACATTTGGGTATGCACTTTAAACTGCAAATTAAATTGTTTATCCAAACAGGGCCATAACATACAAAACAAAGACAAAATTAGGGTTTTCTAAATGATAAGAAAAATGGGATTCGCTTACTTGCTGAACCTCATAATCGGAATCAAAATCATCAAAATCAGACATGTGAAGGATTAGTCGGCATGATATTCAAGCTTACCTTAGTCGGCCGATTGTTCATCGGAATCTGAGATTTGCTCGTGGGATCTGGGATTCGCTTGCCGGGTTTTTTTTCCTACAACAATGCTTGGGAAAAAGAGATTATCAAAAACAAAATATAAAAAAAATGTGAAAAAAAACACACACCCTCACAAATAGATTAAATAAATAAGAATAACAATATGTATGAAGAGAATCATAGTGGAAATTTAATATTAATCATTCAAACATTCAAACTTATCTCAAATCAAAATCAGATTTAAACATTAATCTTATTTGAAAATGAAAAATTATATTAAAATATCAACTTTATATGAACCGAAAACTAGAAAAATAAAGGCTTAGAGAAGAAAAAAGAGATTGTTCAATAACCAAAAGGAAAACCAGTTAGTAAAATAACAAAAGAACGAAGAAATCTAGAAGAAAGAGGTGGTGGAGTAGAAGGGGTTATCTGAACATTAGGGTTTGTTTTCAAAATGAAGTAAGAATAAAAAGAGATGACCTGTGAAACAAAGTATTAAGCATTGGAAAGGACAATGAAATGATGAAAATGTGGAGGGTAATATGACAAAAATTATTATTTAATAGAAAGAACAGGAAGGCAGATGGGGTTCTTGAAGCAATAACAAGCAAGATGTTTTGGAAAAGCAAGTGGCGTGAAAGCTCATGAAAGAAGCAGAGGTATTTAGGAAATTTCCACAACATATGTTCTTCTTATATGATAAATATGTCTTTTGGTTGTTGGAAATATGTAGCAGCACTTGAACAAAGAAAGTGTTGATGAAGATTGCACTCGAAAAACTCAAAGTGTGTGAATTTCACACTAACCTTTAGGTTCAATTCGCCCTACCAATTATTGTATTTTGGATGCAATAAGGATTAACGAAGAATTCCCTTCAGGATACTTTGAATACCTTAATGTGAATTGCACAAACACACCAAACTTATCTTTTGATAATAGTTTACAGAAAATTGTTTCCTATACTTCACTCATGCATTAATAAAGTAAGAGATGATTTTAGAGTAATTGAAATGGTGAAAAATTGATGTGAATATTTCTATTTTCGTGTCCTTTTTCTGTTTTCCAAGTGTCTCTATTTATAAAGAAATTGGCATCACTTGGTGAAAAGATGCACTTTTTAATTTAAATTCTGAACCTGAAATAATGAAGCAATATAACCTTTTGACATTCACTTTGTTTCACAAATGTTGCATTGGTCTGATGGCAAGGCACTGGTTCATTAATACTCTATTAACAGCATGCCAATGGTATTTACTTGGATTACTTGTATACTGACTTAACCTACCAACAACATATGCAATATTAGGCCTGGTACAAGTCATACCGTACATCAAGCATCCGATTACCTTTGAATTTTCAAGTTGTGCCACTAGACATCCTTTATGTGTCTGCAAATTAACATTTTGATCAAATAGGGTAGAAACTGGTTTATAATTGAAGTGATCAAATTTCTTAAGCACCTTTTCGATGCAGTGAGATTGGGATAAACCAATATTTTCACCATCTCTTATGATTTTAATTACTAAAATCACATCTACTTCACCCAAGTCGTTCATATCAAAATTTTTGGATAAGAAAATTTTAGTATTTTCTACCTCATTTAAATCAGTGCCAAATATTAACATATCATCCACATATAAACAAATCATGGCACCTTTTCCATTGCTAAATTTACTATAAATACATTTGTCAGGTTCATTTATTTTGTATCCATTGGTTAACACAACATGGTCAAATTTTTGGTGCCATTGTTTGGGTGCTTGTTTTAACTCATATAAAGACTTGGTTAATTTACATACTTTATGTTCTTGACCTTTGATGACAAATCCTTCAGGTTGTTTCATATACACCTCTTCATCTAACTCTCCATTTAGAAAAGCAGTTTTAACATCCATTTGATGGATTACAAGTTTATAGATGGAAGCAAGTTCCAAAAGCACTCTAATTGATGCAATTCTAGCAACACGTGCATACATATCAAAGTAATCAATACCTTCTTTTTGTGTATACCCTTTAGCGACAAGTCTAGCTTTGAATTTTTCAATGGTACAATCGACTTTCATTTTTATTTTAAAGATCCATTTACAACCTATTGGTTTTGATCCTGGTAGGGGATCTACTAGTTTCCAGGTTTTATTACCCATAATTGAGTCCATTTCATCTTGGATAGCTTCTTTCCAAAAAGCAGAATCTTGAAATTTTATTGCCTCTTCAAATGTTTCAGGATCATTCTCTAGGTTATAGCAAATTGGTCCATAACGATTTATCGAATCATTATTTCCTTCTACAAGGAACATGAAGAAGTCTGATCCATAGTTTCTCACTTTTCGGATTCTTTTACTTCTTCTAGGTTTTGAACATGCCAATATATTATTATTAGATACATTACTTTCTAGCTTTGAACATCATAATGAACATTGTCTTTAGGATTTTGAATTGAGGTAAATCTATTTTCTTGAAAAATTGCATCTCTTGACTCAATCACGGTATTAATAGGATAGGAGTCATTGGATTCAATAACCATGAATCTATATGCTTTGCTATTTTCAGTATATCCCAGAAATACACATTCAATTCCACTTTCTCCCAATTTCTTTCTTTTTGGTTCAGGCACCTTTACAATTGCTCTACAATCCCAAACTTTTAAATAATTAAGATTAGGTTTTCTTTTCTTCCAGAGTTCATATGGGGTTATCTTTTTTCTTTTATTAGGAACTCTATTTAATATATAACATGCAGTTAGCATGGCTTCACCCCAATATCCTTTAGATAAACCAGAATAGGATAACATGGCATTTACCATTTCTTCAAACGCCCTATTTTTCCTTTCTGCTATCCCATTTTGTTGTGGAGAATATGGTGCAGTTGTTTGATGCACAATACCATTGGACTCAAAATAATTAGGATGATAGAACTCCCCTCCCCTATCACTTCTAAAACATTTAATGAACGTCTCATGTTGAAGTTCTACTTGTGCTTTAAATATTTTAAATTTGTCTAATACTTCATCCATAGAATGCATTAAATAAACATAACAAAATCTAGTGCAATCATCAATGAAGGTGACAAAGTACTTTTTACCACCAATGGTGGGTCAACCATGTAAATCACACACATCCGAATGAATTAAATCTAACACCTTATAACTTCTTTCAATTCCTTTAAAAGCTTTTCTTGTGATTTTAGTTAAAATGCAAGTAGTACAAGAGTCGGAATTAAATTTGATTTTATCATATCATTTAATTTTCTAAAGTTAACATGTCCTAGTCGCATATGCCATAAATCACAAGACTCAACAATATAAGCAAAAATCACATTATTATTATCATTATTAACAACATTACACATGAACATATTCTCACAAAGATAACCCTTCCCTACAAACATACCCCTTTTGGATAAAATAAATTTATCTCCCTAAAATACAGATTTGAAACCATACTTATTAAGTAAAGGTACAAAAATCAAGTTCTTCCTAACTTCCGGAACATAAAGAACATCTTGAAGAGTGAGTATTTTTCCTGAAGTGAATTCAATCTCAACTGATCCTTTTCATTTGACTTGAACAGTAGAGGCATTTCCCACGTACAAAACATTACCATTATCTTCATTGATGGTCTTAAATAATCTTTTATTTTTGCACACATGACGGGTAGCACCAGAGTCTATCCACCAAGAATCAACATCTTCTATCATGTTGATTTTAGAAATGACAGCAACAAGATTGTCTTTTGTTGCACTTCAATTCTTGTTTTTGTTCTCTCTTTTCAAGAACCTGCACTCATTTTTAAAATGTCATGGTTTTCCACAATGATAGCAATTTCCTTTCTTTTTCTTTCTATTGTTATTATTGCTATTAACATTATGATTTTCATAAGATTTTCCAAAATCTCGTTTTCTTTTCTTGGAAGTTTTGCTTGAATTTTCTCATGAGTAATTTGATTTTTAGTATCATCTTGTTTACGATACTCTTCTTCTAAACGAAGGTGATTACCCAATTGCTCAAGAGATATGTTCTCTTTCTTGTGTTTCAAAGATTTTTTAAAATCTTTCCATGATAGAGGAAGTTTATTTATTATGGAAGATACAATTATTGTTTCATCCATATGCATATCATGTTGTTTATAGTTATTGAGAATACGTTCGATTTCATACATTTGTTCCATTACAGGCCTATTGTCTACCATTTTATAATTATTGAATTGAGAAACAAGAAACTTCTTACTTGTAGCATCTTCTTGCATGTATCTCGATTCTAGTTTTTTC
Source organism: Lathyrus tuberosus (assembly GCA_022829125.1). Classification (NCBI taxonomy): domain Eukaryota; kingdom Viridiplantae; phylum Streptophyta; class Magnoliopsida; order Fabales; family Fabaceae; genus Lathyrus; species Lathyrus tuberosus. Next base: position 17,408,160 of record JALAZF010000076.1, read on the forward strand.
CACAGTTCCTTTGTAAAATTGCTACTTTGATAGATATCGAATAAAGAGTCTGACATACCGTTGAGAATATGACCTATGTAAATGTAATCATCATTGTCCCGTTTTTGTCTTTCTCTCGTTTCAGCAATGGTTTCTTCTTCACTCTCTAATGGTCTTGCAGTGTTCATAACATACACCACTTTCAATGTTGTAAGTAGAAACTTCATCTTTTTCTGCCAACGGATAAAGTTGCCTCCATCAAACTTTTTCAATTTTACAAAGTTGGATGTAATTTCTTTGAGTGATGCTGCCATTGATAAGTAAAAAAAAAAAAGAATTGAACCTAAAGATTATTTGGTTATTTTGGTTGTTGGAAATATGTAGCAACACTTGAACAAAGAAGGTATTGATGAAGATTGCATTCGAAAAACTCAAAGCGTGTGAATTTCACACTAACCTTTAGGTTTAATTCATCCCTACCAATTATTATATTTTGGATGAAATAAGGATTAACGAAGAATTCCCTTCGGGATACTTTGAATACCTTAATGTGAATTGCACAAATACACCAAGCTTATCTTTTGATAATAATTTACAGAAAATTGTTTCCTAGACTTCACTTATGCATTAATGAAGTAAGAGATGCTTTTAGAGTAATTGAAATGGTGAAAAATTGATGTGAATATTTCTGTTTTCGTGTCCTTTTTCTATTTTCCAAGTGTCTCTATTTATAAAGAAATTGACATTACTTGGTGAAAAGATGCACTTTTTAATTTAAATTCTGAACCTGAAATAATGAAGCAATATAACCTTTTGACATTCACTTTGTTTCACAAACGTTGTATTGGTCTAATGGCAAGGCACTAGTTCATTATTTCTAAAATTCAAACTTTCCAAATAATATTTTGGAAATCACTCACATTTAATTCTTACATTCTTTCTAACTTTATCTCTATTTTTTTATTTTAAAATCATTATAAATACAAAATATAAAAAAGGGTATATTTGGAACAAAGACATTGAATGTAATAAGAAATTGATTGCATTTAACAAATTTAATTAAAAAAGAGAAAATTGTTCCTGTGAGATATTGGATCGAACTCTAGTTTTAGCATGCCGTCGAAATCCGCTCACATGCTGTATTCGAATTGTGTTCTAGTATGTAGGAGATCGAATTGGGCCTTGTGTTATGGATCCAATTGTTTAAGTTAGCTTGTACCCTAAGTTAGCTTCTAATGGGTAATTGTTAAAAAGCCCATTAGTTTAGTATGTTAGGTTTATTATAAATAGTATACTAGTCTCTCTTCTTAAGATGTGACAAAACCTTATTAGGTTGAGAGAGGTTAATTGTTGGTATTCACTTGTAATCTTTGAACCCTATTGAGAAAGTGAATAGTAAAATAGATTTAACCAATTCTCTATTCTTCTTACTCTTTTCTCTTCCTTTGTGAACCCTAATAGGGTTTCAGTTGTTTTCCCTTGTTAACCCTAACCCTTGAATGTTTCTTGCCCATAAAGAAACCGTTAATATTTTGTATTAAGGTATCATTTTTCATAACAAATTGGTGTGGTGAGCATGGAGAAGATGCCTTCAACAAAGTATGAGATTGAAAAGTTCACCGGAGTGAACAATTTCGGTCTGATGCCTTCAGCAGGGTTGTTTGGAAGTGTGGAAGGGAGAGGCAGCCATGGATGCTGCGTTAACGGTAAAAAAAAAGATGGCCATTATAGAGAAAGCCCACAATGCAATATTGTTGAGCCTTGATGATAAGATTCTTCGACAGGTATCAAAGGAGACTACGACATCAGGGTTATGGTTGAAACTTGAAAGTTTGTACATGACCAAATCTATGGTGAATCGACTCTACCTGAAGCAAGCTTTGTATTCATTCAAGATGAGTGAAGACAAAGTTTTGGCTGAGCAGTTGGATATGTTCAACAAGCTGATTCTTGATCTTGAAAATATTAATGTGAAGATCGATGACAAAGATCAAACACTGTTGCTGTTGTGTGCTTTTCCCAGAGCACATGCTCACTTCAAAGAAACTCTCTTGTATGGAAGGGAGTCCCTAAGCTTTGAAGAAGTTCAATCAGCCTTGTATTCTAAGGACCTGAACAAATGAAAGGAGCATAAACCTTCGACGGTTGGTGAAGGTTTGGCCGTTAAGGGAAAATTCTTGCAAAAGGATGGTAAGTTAGACAAGAAAAGAGGCAAAAGTCAGCAGAAGTCTTATAGTGGCGAAACATCTGGTATTCGATGTTATCACTGTAAGAAGGAGGGTCACACAAGAAAGGTGTGCCCTGAAAGCCTGAAAGATCATGGAGGTAAGGATAATTGTAACGCAACCATTGTTCAAGATGACTTCGACTCATATGATGTCCTTGTATTTTCAAGCGACGACTCAAGAAAAGAGTGGATATGGATTCAGGTTGCACTTGGCATATGACTCCAAACAGAGAATTGTTCGAGGAGCTCTGTGATCAAGATGGTGGATCGGTGCTATTGGGAAACAACAAATCCTGCAAAATTATAGGTATTGGATCTGTGAGATTCAAGCTCCATGATGAGTTAATAAGGTTATTGACTGAAGTCAAGTATGTACCTGATTTGAAGAGAAATTTGATTTCTCTTGGTGAATTCGACAGGAAGGGATATGTTTTTCAAGGAGAGAAAAGTATCCTAAGAGTCATGCAGGGGTCGAAGGAAGTCTTGAGAGGCGTGAAGAAACAATGCTTGTATACCCTCGAGGATGAGGTTGTAGGTGGTTCGACAAATATTGTATCCATGAAACCTGTGTCGAAGACAGAATTATGGCACATGAGATTGGGCCATGTCAGCGAAAGAGGCCTGGTCGAATTGGGGAAGCAGAACCTGCTAGGTGGTGACAAAGTCGAAAAGTTGGAGTTTTGTGAATCTTGACTATTTGGTAAATCCTGTAGGGCGAAGTTTAACAAAGGCAGGCAAAGAACACATGGATCCCTTGATTACATTCATGCTGATCTTTGGGGGCCTGCAAGGAATCCTTCACACTCAGGTGCAAGGTATTTTCTATCCATCGTTGATGACTATTCCAGAAAGTTATGGGTATTCATTCAGAAGATGAAGGATGAAACTTTTGAGAATTTCAAAAGTTAGAAGGTTGTGGTCGAAACTCAAACTGGCTGAAAGGTTAAGAGGTTGAGAACCGACAATGGCCTTGAGTTCTGCAACGAAGCGTTCGACAGTTACTGTGTTGAGTCTGGGATTGCAAGGCATAAGACTGTAGCAGGTACTCCTCAACAAAATGGCTTAGCTGAGAGATTCAATCGAACAATCCTTGAAAGGGTTAGATGCATGTTAGTTAGTGCTGAATTGAAGAAGGTGTTTTGGGCGGAGGCTGTTTCGACAGCAGCTTATCTGATAAATAGATGTCCCTTGACTTCCTTGGGAATGAAGACACCTGAAGAAGTTTGGTCGGGATATCCACCTAGTCTCGACAGACAGAGAGTATTTAGTTGTGTGACTTATGCTCATATTAGGCAAGACAAGGTCGAACCTAGAGCTCTGAAATGCATGTTCATGGGATACCCTGAAGGAGTCAAAGCTAATAGGTTATGGTGCCTAGAGCCAGGTCATAGGAGGTGTATCACCAGTCGAGATGTAGTTTTCAATGAAGCTGAGATGGCTTTCAAGAAAACTGATGATGCTGACGAAGAGCTGGAACAGGGAGAGATTCCTGTTGAGGTGGAGCATGTTGATGCTGAATTGCGTACCCCATATGAAGTCAAAGAAGAAGCAGAAGATGATGTCGAAGATGAGGAGACTGATAATGACTACCTGCTAGTAAGAGACAGGTCGAGGAGAGTCATCAAGCCACCTCAGAGACTTGGGTATGTAGATCTTATAGCTTATGCCTTAATCTCTATAAGTGAGGTTCTCGAAGAAGAACCTAGAGACTATAAGGAAGTTACGAGGAGTCGAAAGAAGACTGAATGGCTGAAGGCCATGGATGATGAGATGAAACCTCTTCATGACAACAACACATGGGAGCTGATCAAGAAACCTGCTGGAGACAAGTTAGTCAGCTGTAAATCAATTTTCAAAGTTAAGGAAGGAATCGAAGGAGTGGCGTCGAAGAGATACAAGGAAAGGTTGGTTGCTATGGGGTTCACTCAAAAAGAAGGTGTCGACTTCAATGATGTGTTCTAGCCTGTTGTGAAGCATAGGTCCATTCGAATGTTGCTTGCCACGATGGCACAGTTCGATCTTGAATTGGAACAGATGGATGTGAAGACTGCGTTCTTGTATGGTGATCTAGATGAAACAATCCTGATGAGGCAACCTGAAGGGTATGTCGAAAAGGGGAAGGAAGATTATGTGTGCAAGCTGAAGAGATCTTTATATGGACTGAAACAATTTCCTCAATAGTGGAATAAGAGATTCGACAAGTTCATGACATGCATAAGTTTCATCAGAAGTCAGTTCGACCACCGTGTTTACTTCAGATTTCGACCTGGTAATTCATTTGTTATTTTGTTGCTTTACGTGGATGATATTCTAATAGCAAGCAACAATGTCGAAGAGGTAATGAGGGTAAAGGCCGAACTCAATAAGGAGTTCGAAATGAAGGATCTGGGAGATGCGTCCAGGATTCTTGGGAATGACATCCGAAGAGATAGAAAGCAGTCGAAATTATGCTTATCTCAAGAGGCATACCTACGGAAGATTCTCGGAAAGTATGGTATGTCGAATTCAAAGCCTGTTGTGGCTCCGACAAACCCTCAATTCAAGCTGAGTATAGATCAGTGTCCCAGTACTGATGTCGAAAGAGCTTATATGAATAGCATTCCATATGCTAATATAGTGGGTTCTTTGATGTATGCTATGGTTTGTACTAGACCTGACATAACATATGCAGTAAGTCTTGTAAGCAGGTACATGGAGAATCCTGGAAAGGCTCACTGGCAAGCATTGAAGTGGATTTTAAGGTACATAAATGGGTCTCTGAATAGAGTCCTAATTTATGGTGGAGCCTTGGGTGAAGATAATAAAGTAGTAATCGAAGGATATATCGACTCTGATTATGCAGGTTGTATGGATTCCAGAAAATCTATTTCTAGATATGTGTTCACTATGTTTGGGACATCAATCAGTTGGAAAGCAACACTTTAAAAGGTTGTTTCCTTATCAACCATTGAAGCGGAATATATCCCCCTAACTGAAGTTGTAAAGGAAGCATTGTGGCTTGAAGGTTCTGCAAAGGAGCTGAAACTTCAAGGTCTAGTTATCACTGTTAAATGTGATAGTCAAAGTGCAATACACATGTCGAAGAATTCAGCCTATCATGAGCGAACCAAGCACATTAATGTGAGGCTGCATTTCGTCAGAGGGGTAATCGAGCATGGAGAAGTCCAAGTGCTGAAGGTTTCGACAGATCATAATGTTGCTGATATGATCACCAAGACATTGCCCAGTTGCAAGTTTTTCCACTGTATGCAGTTGATAAAGCTGCATGAAGAAAGCTAGTTTGTTCCTTGATGTTATAGAGTTTGTTCCAAGGTGGAGATTTGTTAGATATTGGATCGAACTCTAGTTTTAGCATGCCGTCGAAGTTCGCTCACATGCTGTTGTCGAAGACCTACATGCTGTAGTCGAATTGTACTCTAGTATTAGGAGATCGAATTGGGCCTTGTGTTATGGATCCAATTGTTTAAGTTAGCTTGTAATGGGTAATTGTTAAAAAACCCATTAGTTTAGTATGTTAGGTTTATTATAAATAGCATACTAGTCTCTCTTCCTAAGATGTGACAAAACCTTATTAGGTTGAGAGAGGTTAATTGTTGGTATTCACTTGTAATCTTTGAACCCTATTGAGAAAGTGAATAGTAAAACAGATTTAACCAATTCTCTATTCTTCTTACTCTTTTCTCTTCCTTTGTGAACCCTAATAGGGTTTCAGTTGTTTTTCCTTGTTAACCCTAACCCTTGCGTGTTTCTTGCCCATAAAGAAACCGTTAATATTTTGTTTCAAGGTATCGTTTTTCATAACAGTTCCAAATAAGTTTTAAACAAAACTAGCAAAATAACTGTGCGTCCGCATGGGTAAAATTATTTAATACGATATAAATTTTATTTAGATATGTATGTAAATTTGAAATGAGTTATTTAACTATAAAATGAATAATGATAATATAAACTCAATTTTGACATTTGAAAATAAAAAATTTGTGTTTTAAATAAAGACAATTGTTAATTAAAATAAAATAGGTATTTTGATGATAGTGGCCCGTGAAAAAAATAAAAATTTTGACATTTAAAAATAACAATTTTATGCTTCAAATAAAGACAATTGTTAATTAAAATAAAATAGGCATTTTACTGATAGTGGTCCATAAGAAAAAGAGAAATTTTAACATTTGAAAATAAGAATTTTTTATCTCAAATAATGAAAATTATTAATTAAAATAAAATTGACATTTTTCTAATAATGATCTGTGAGAAGAAAATTTAGTTGCGTGTCTGACTATTGAGTATTATCTAATTTCATAAAATAAATTCTTAATTTTATTAAAATTTAAAAATAGATTAATTAATATTTTTAATAATAATAATAATAAATAATTAGAATTGATTAAATTTGTCGTAAAATCAAAATTAAATGCCAATATTGTATACATTTATACACCAACAAATATTTAATATGATAATTATATATTGTAATTATAATGATTGGAATGAGGTCATGTGAGAAAGATAGTTGATACTTAGAAAAAATAAAAAGGGAAAAATAAAATGAAGTGTTAAAAAATTAAAAATGAATGTGAGAAAGTGTGGGAAAAAGAAATGTAAAAAAGATTTGAAGTTTGAATTAAAAGAAGAGAATGAAGATGGAGAATATTGAGAATTTTTTTTTTGAATAACTAGATTATTAAAAAAAAATTCCAAAATATCATTCATTTCAAACAAAATACCAAAATGGCCATGTTTTGACTACAAGAAGCATGGTGGCGCCATATGAGATGACGCCTCAGTCAAAATGCACATGCCATCCCATATGGCGCCTCGGTCAAAATTCTGATGCCCTAATTTTTTTCCGTGCCAGAAGGGAGGCGCCATACCATATGGCGCCTCAGTTCATGTCTTGATACAAGGACTTTATGACTATTCTGATGACCATTGCGTTGCATGTATTATGTGATTCTCTGCGTGACAAGACCACACTCCCACGCCAAGAATCTCACAAGGACTTTATGACTATTCTGATTCCTTTTTGCAAATACTTTACATTTTTATTTGTATTATCATTACTGTTATTTTTTTATTATTACTATTACAATTGTATACTATCACATGTCTCTGCATGACAAGACTACAATACAATTACCAAGAAGCTCACAAGACTATTATATTATTTATCATGCCTACACACAATACGAAATAAATATTCACTTCTTTAGCATGCTTATGCCTATGCCCATGCCTTACCAACTACACTTACTAGTCTTGCTTGCATCTATGATTATCTGCATGACAAGACAATACTATACACAACACTATACACTATACACCTACTAGTCTTACTTGCATTTATGATTCTCTGCTTAACATGACAATACTACCATGCCTTCACTTTCTCATGTGACTCTCTAACCACATTTCTCACACTCCACGAAATAAGTGATTCCAAAGCATGCATGACTACACTTCTTAGACTACAATTCCATAGCATGCATGCAAGAGAACACATAAGAGATTCCTTACACAATGATCAAGAATGCATGCATTATCATGTGACTCCCCTCATCTTATTCTTCACCATTATAAATACCATCTCACCACTTTACAAATTCTTATCATCCCAAACTCTTCTCTTCAACTCAAAAAATATTCGCATCCATCACAAAGTCTTCTTCTTAATACCAATTACGAAAAAAATGTCTCTACTCACCATGGGAAACGATCACAGAGGAACCCCCGAAAATGTTGCAGACTTTGTAAGTGTTTCGTCCTTCATTTGTTTTACCCTCCTAAACCTAGATGTATTTTTTTATATAACTAATGTTATTTATATTTTTGTTAAGGAGGTATCAAGGTTCCGTTGTCGTGGGCACGAATACATGCCACACGACCCATTCATCGAAGAATACCTAACTGCATGTGTTGACCCAAAATTTATTCTAGCTTTGCTAGAACGATGGAGGCCAGAGACCCACACATTTCACCTTCCTTTCAGTGAATGCACGGTCACACTCCAAGACGTGTATATGTTACTTGGCCTACACATCGATGGAAAGGCCGTCAACGGCCCCGTTTTTGTCGACAACCAACTGTGCAATAATTTGTTGGGCACGCCACTCAGTCTCGAAGCACCTGAGACAACACGTGATGGTCGGCCTAGGGGCCAAGGTATTAACTTAAAATACCTTAGGGAATACTATGCGTCTATTGTATTAGACAACGAAACCCCCCATATTACAAGATACTTAAAACTCGATGCTATTTAATGCTCTTGTTCGGTAATTCTTTATTTCCAGAAAGTACTGGAAATAGTGTAAATATTATGTATTTACCTTTTTTGTCTAACATTAACAAAGTGTACGAATATAGTTGGGGTTCAGCTGTCCTGACCCATCTCTATAGTTCACTATGTAAAACTTCAAAAAAAAGACACTTGTACTTTTTATGGCTGCGCCTATCTCCTTCAAGTGTGGGGTTGGTCCAGAATGCCAACACTAGCTCCTGTTAACTAGAATCCCTTCACCTTTCCCTACGTAAACAAGTACGCTTAATTTTACTACTCGAACCTATGTCCTTTAATGAAATGTTTATTTGTAACTAATTTATTTGTAACTAATATTTTCGGTGGTCAGTTCCGGGAATAAGTTACCATCGAACTCTCAGGAGCGCAATAACCGTCTACCGCAACCTAATAGATCACATTGGCCCTAACGATGTAATTTTTTTCTTAAACTTCCATAAATATTTCTAACACATTAAAATACCGTACATTTTCTCATTAAAGCTTTTGTTCTTGTAGTTTGTCTGGAGGTCGTACGAGGGTCTAGACCATCGACCCAACGCGGCTGATGCTGTAGTGTGGATATTAAAAACACCCATCATTCAGTTCACCACAGTGGAGATGCATTAAAGCGATCGGGTAAAACTGCAGTTCGGAATGTATCAGGATATTCCGGTCGCTCTAACACGTTTGAGAGAGTGTCATCTACATAGAGTGGACACACAGTGGGCTATGGGTCACTGGACGAACTTTGCAACAGAGATGTGTCAACATTGGGAGAATCGACACAACACATCTTATCCGACCCTGTTGTGGAATATGCTATACCAACTTAACAATATATGATTTGGTTTAGGTATGTTACAACACCCTAACAATTCTTCTCTCAGCCGACATATCTAATTGATCCGCGCCAACGCGCCTCTTCCACACAGGCACATGCCCAACATCATACACCTTATTATACCCAACAACCAGGTATACCCACCGAATCAATCTTCCAAAGTCGCAACCCTATCATGCCACCAACTCAGTCACAACAAGAAGAGCCTTACCTCTACCGCCAGCCCACCTACAACGAACCCACTAATGCCTATAGCCCTGACAACTCTTTCGAACCCACCCCAGCCCACCATAGCCCCCGCAAATGAACACCCAATCGTCCTACAACCAACAAACACAATCGTCCTACAACCAACAAACCCACCCACTATTTGATTACCAAACCCCACATCAACCACTGGATCGGTACCAACACCTTTCAATGCAACATTTTGGCCAACCATACCGTCTACAACCAACCCAACCCCCTTACAAACTACGAAAACATGGGTATGCAACCGGATTACGAAAGCGCCGTTGGCGGCAACCCCCCGGCTATTGGGGACAGATGCTTCAAAATTTGTCTGATACGCCGGGACCATCTCAATAGATGCCTCTTCCGCAGGTCAACACGCAAAGGCCAGAGACACCTCAACAAAATCGTGGTAGACCTAGACGCCACGCAAGAGCCCCGACATGTGGAACCGATGGACGTTTAGATAGGCACGACCATTAAATTTTTGTTTACCATCAATTGTACTAATTTTTATTCTGAACATGGTTATGTATTTATGGCTACCCTTTTTTTTCATTAAATTTTTCAATTTCCAAATTAAAATAAAAATAAAGTAAATGAACTGAGGTATGGCGCCTCCTCTGTATGGGCATTGGATTTACAACTAAGACGCCATATGGTTTAGCATTTAGGGTTTATCCCTTAGCCTGAGGCGTCATACCATATGACGCCACCCTGTTAACTTTTTTTCAAACCGCGTCATTTTTGTAATTTTTTTAAATGTTAGTTTTTTTGGTATTTTTTTTTGAATAAATAAGATACTCTAAAAAAATTCGAATATTGAAGTTTAAAAATGAATGATTGAAATGAGGCCATGTGTCACTTTGTGGTAGAATATATTAGAAAAAAATTGAAACATTGGTCATTTACTTTTTTAACCTTTTAATAGTGTAAATTAATGTAAAGAAAATATTAATTTAGATAATTTGGGGGTAGCTTATTTTAATGGATAAATAGTTGATTGGTTTAAATTTTATTTTTTAAAAACAACTATAAAAAACGGTGTCGTTTTATGTGAAAAAAAATAAACATTTAATTTGTCGATTTTTCAAAACCACTTATTCTTCAATGTTTATCAATTTCAATCTATCTTCACTAATTCAATAATTTACACAATCCTCAAGAATAGACCTAATGGCAGTAACTTGGGTCTTGAGAGTGCGCTCCTTTCAACGTTTCAGATGCGAAACTTATTAAATGTAATCAATTCTTGTGTTAAGCCAGTTTACACGGAAGTCTACTCTTCCTTTAAATAAAGCTTCCGCTAATAGACAGTGAAATTGATTCTCTTGAATTATTTGGTCGCAAGACCGAATACCAAAATTTAAAATAAAATCAATATCTTACACAATTCAATAATCAAATCAGATTAATAATTTTTATAATTTTCAAATCAATCAGTTGCATCCATCGATTTGGTCCAATTTTTAAACTTCTACATACAACTTTAATTTCTGTCCGTTATTTACTCTAGTAAGCGGTAGGTTAAAAAAAAAGCGCGACCCCATGGATAGATAAGCCAGTAACATGGTCCCACCATGGCATGAGATTGAGTGAAAATAACCCACCCCTAGAAAAGGTTTCCTATAAACTCACGACACAGCTCCACGTCTTTGCTGTCACCCGTAGATAATAATGGCAACTATTATTACACCTTTGTCATTTTCCAATCCCATTTCCATCACGTGTATCATCATTGTCATCATTATCATTATCTTTTCTTCCCTCTGAGATATAGCCTCTTCATTTCCCTCCTCTCAATATTCATTCATTCATGGCAACCTTGTTGTTTAGAAGGTCTAGGACCTTATTACGACTTCATAATCACCAACATAGCTTCTTGTTACCAATAGGTTCTCGATCACCTCCATTCGTTAACCATTCCTCCAATTCTCATATCCTACCATCTTCTTCTCGGTCATTTCTTCTATCATCATTGCGATATGAATCTTCCAAAGCTCAGCCACAATCGGAGGATTTGGAGCACCATAATCATCAGGTACCTCTACTATTTTCTCATTCTTTTGCCTCAAAACAAAATTACAAACATTCATTAATATCTCAAGCATATGGTTTTAAATTGCGGTGTCCTCTGCGACCACATTAAGACAATTTAGTTTCTTCAAGTATTTTCATCACAAGTTTCTGACTCAATTTGTTTATGATGTAATGTAATGAAAAATCTTAATATTAAATGTTTTCAATGATGTATTTATAATTTCTCAACTCAATACCAATCGTAACAATAATGACCCTAATTGTAACTTTATGCAACCGCAATTTAAAATGATGATTTAAAGCCGAGTTTTGAATAGATATAATTGAACAACTATTATGTCAAGAGAAACAAATTTTAAGCATTTATTTAACACTTTATTTTATTTCCCTCTCTCTTTTCGTAATACACGCACTTATTGTATCGATCAAACTATCTTCCTTATTTCTTTTCTCTCATGATGTCTATGGAGTCAACACAAATAGTTTTTAATAATTTATTTTATATGCATAAGTGCATGGAAATTATTCTGTTTCTTTTATTTCATATATACTATAAAGTGCTAGTATTAATTAAAATCACGTGGGGTGTTTAATATTTTTATATAATCTTTCCGTTTCATTAGTTTTAGTAATATGTTGGAAATAGTGTACAGTGTAATAATAATATAACACAATTAAAAAAATAATAGTAATTATTATATTAAAAAATAAAAATGACATTCATTTTGAAACAATTTTTTTTTTAAAACTATAGTTATTTTAAAGCGAATGGTGTATGATTATTTTTTAGTATAATCCCTCTTATCCTGTTTTCTTAGAATTTCTAGAAAAAGCCATCTTTTTGGACAAAAATGGATTATGTCTAGAAAAAGCCATCTTTTTGGTTAAAACTTAAAAGCTTTTCATATTATAGGATATGTTAAAAAACTAAACAAGATCATTTTTGAAATATAGAGGAGAAAATTGTAAATTATTTAGGAAGTGAGAGAGCACTAGGCCATGCGTTTTGATGTTGCATTATTCATTCCTCAACATGATTTTACTATGCCTCTCATTTTGCTAGATGATTGATTTTCCTGGAGGGAAAGTTGGATTCACTTCAGAAATGAGATTCATTTCTGATACTTCTCGCATAAGGGTTCCTTGCTATCGTGTCCTTGACGCCGATGGCGAGCTTGTGAAACACACCAATCACGTTCAGGTATGTCATATCATATCATATCATATACGTATCAGTATCAATGTCATGTCGTAGTATGTATCCGAGCTTCTTAGAATTTTGTTGAAGAAACTTATGGACCTCATTTCAACAGGTTAGCAAAGAATTGGCTGTGAGAATGCATTCTGAGATGGTCACTCTTCAAACAATGGATAGCATATTCTATGAGCTGCAGAGGCAAGGAAGAATTTCCTTCTACCTCACTACATCAGGAGAAGAAGCTGTTAACATTGCATCAGCAGCTGCGCTTTCTTCTCATGATGTTATCTTGCCTCAGGTTTGCTTCTTCCCCAAGACACTGAAATCCCCTGATGATTCTTTTCAAATTCAGTTCCGTTTTTTATTTCGCTATATCACATTTTCTGCTAGTACCGGGAGCCTGGAGTTCTGTTATGGCGTGGTTTCACTCTGCAACAATTCGCTCATCAATGCTTCGGAAACACAAATGATTTCGGTAAAGGAAGACAAATGCCGATACACTACGGCTCTAACAAACACAATTACTTCACAGTTTCGTCGCCTATTGCGTAAGACATATATACCGTACTGTAATAAACATGTTAAAATAATTACAACTGTTAATTTCCGACATTTTTTATTCTGAATAAGTTCATGTTGTTTGGCAAGAAATTCAGGACACAACTTCCTCAAGCTGTAGGCGCTGCTTATTCGCTTAAAATGGACGGAAAAAGTGCTTGCGCAGTCACATTTTTCGGGGATGGAAGTACCAGTGAGGTTAGTAATGATGAATATGAGCCAAGAAATTATAGAAATATCGCATCACTATGCTTCTAGCTGATATTTGAAATATTGTAGGGAGATTTTCATGCTGCTATGAACTTTGCAGCTGTAATGGAGGCACCCGTTGTTTTCATATGTCGTAACAACGGATGGGCCATCAGTACCCCTGTCGAAGAACAATTTCGAAGTACTCTATACGAATTCTTCCTACTTAAGTTGCTTATTCAAACAAGCTCTATATCATTCTTGAGTCTATATGATTAACTTTGGTGTTTGGTTAGGTGATGGTATTGTGGTGAAAGGTCAAGCTTATGGCATATGGAGTATCAGAGTAGACGGAAACGATGCTCTTGCTGTTTATAGCGCAGTTCATACTGCACGCGAAATAGCTATAAAAGAACAAAGACCGGTTTTAATCGAGGTATATATGATTGATCTTCGAATTTCATTTCATGCCAAGATGAGATTATCATTATTAATCTAGTGCTGCATGAATGATGTTCAGGCTCTTACTTATAGAGTAGGGCACCACTCTACATCTGACGATTCAACTAAGTACCGATCAACGGGTGAAATTGAATACTGGAAGATGGAAAGAAATCCGGTGAACCGATTCAAAAGATGGGTTGAAAGGAATGGTTGGTGGAGCGAAAAGGATGAATTGGAGCTTAGAAGCAGTGTTAGGAAGCAAGTGAGTTCTATTTGTTTAGTCATTAAAATTTTATTTAGTGACTTTAGTCCATATTTATATTTTGGTATGATGCAGTAACATGTTGAGTTTTGATATTACAGTTAATGCATGCAATTCAAGAGGCTGAGAAAGCACAAAAACCTCCACTTGAGGACATGTTTACTGATGTCTATGACAAACTTTCATCAAACCTTGAAGAACAAGAAAGAGTACTTAGAAAAACCGTTGAGAAGCATCCCAAAGATTACCCTTCTGATGTTCCTTTGTAGATACATTTATTGCCAACTCAAATAACCATCTGTACTGTGAATTTGAATGTTAGAATGTAAAATAAAGGTGGGTGTTGCATTGCATATTCTTCTGATATTATTTTATTTAGAAAAACTAGAAAGAGAGATAAGTTTAGAAATCAATAAAAAAATGCAGATGCTGTTATGGGATGACTGGGACCATCACTATTATTGAAGATAAGGTTTACATTCATGAAGAAGCTGATAAGATGAGTTGCATTATGTGATCTATCTCATATATTTTAATATAATAATCTCTAAACATCAAAATTAATTCAGGTATATGAAGATTGAAGATACATAAAATATTGTTTTAAAGTTTCGTTATGAAATATAGTATTTGAACTTCATTTATCTATCTATTATTAAAAGAATTAAAATTATTTCAATCAAAATTAATTATACAATTTATATTGAAGGAACGTAAAACATTTTTTCTTAAAATACTTGTCTGAATTGTCCGACAAATATTGTATAAATGTGAAATAAATGTCAGACACCGATTCAAAGAGTATTGAAGCAAAGAAAAAAAACAACTTTTTAAGCGACACTTGACTGGCTTTTCCAACATTTGTCTGACTTTTCTAACACTTGTTGTGTGTTATATAAGTGTCTGACACCACATAACTTCTACAACTAGTGGTGTCCGTGCTTCATAGGTTATTGTTCATTACTAGTAGAAAACTATTCAAGTTTGAACTCTGACCGAAGCAAATTTTAGTCGAACTCCAAATAAACAGGATATATTTTTTCGTAGAACTGGCAAGTCGAGACAGAAAAAAATCGTTTGCTGAAAACTTGTATACATTTGTTGTTTTTCTGGAACTAAAGCTGCCTTTGCTTACGGCAAGAAGGGGAAGGTAAATATTGAATTGAATTGAATTGTTTAAAGCTGAAAAAGTCAGATTGAATTGTTTAACAGTTAAATATAGAATAGAATCTAGTATATTGAAAAGCATGTACCATTAAGCAGTGACCAAAACCTGTCTTCAAGTTACTCGTACTCTTCCCTTGAGAGCATGTCCAAGGCGGCACATATATCTCACACAATTTTTGTGCCAAGAATATTCTAAGCATATTTTCTTGAAGTTGTCACACTGAGAAGCATGATCAGTGTTGTCACAGGGAAGATGAAATTTCTGTCATTGATTCATTGGTTCATCTTTTCATTGATCAATGTCGCTGTCACTTATCATTAGCACATTATCTACTTTTCTGCATCACTCGGTTTCGTATAAACAGTTCAATCTTTAACTTTGAACTTCATCATAGTGGTGCATAGATATATTGATTTGAAGATATATGGACAGTCCTTCTTCTTCTTCTTGCATCATTGTTGCTTGTGATGCCACAAGGGACCGCAATGAGCACGAGATCAAGATTGTTATCGATCATGTTCGTGCCAGGGATATCATGCTCGCTTCTGGTGACAGGTTGCTTGTGCTCTGCATTTTGCATAAGGTGTCTCATCCTAGTAAGCGTTATTTGTATTTTGAGTTCAACATGCTGTCTACAAGATCATTCTCATTGCATGTATCTATTCTAATTCTTCCTTTGGATTAACAGTGGGGTACCAGACATTGGCATCTCCCGAGGCTTTTGCTGGCACCAACTTTCGCGCAATGGAGGAAGAAGTCAGAAAAAGAGTGCATGTTTATGCAAATGAGCTTTTATCAACTCTAGATGATTTTGAAATCCAAGGGGTATGTATATGTTAGGTTCTAAAAAACCTTTTTACCAAATACCAATTGCATTCTGAGTTATGCAGATGAAAAACCTTTATATTAACTCCATAACATGTTTATAATGTCCAGGTTACCATCGATATTCAAGTCAGCGCCGGTTTTCCAATCAGACAGGTTATTTTACAAGAGATTAAGAACTATAATGCATCTTGGATTGTACTTGATAGGTATGATAAGTAATCATGATTTAATATTTTACTCAGTTTCCATGTTATATTTGCCAAATGACTTTCAATTTGAACAGACACCTTCGGCGCGACATGAGATTCCATCTTAACAAGATACCATGTAAGGTAGCATTGGTCAAAGATGACTTGTCTGTGGATATATGGAGATCACACAATTCACATGACACAAATGTCACAGCAACAAAGCCTGTCTTTTCTTTGTCCAAGTTTGTGTCATTATCAGATTGCCATAGCATGCAAGAAATTGAGCAGTCTATTATCTCTTGCAAAAGTTATCCACATTTTTTAGCTTCTTCTGATAGCTCTGGTACTATTAAGAGCTATTCAACGCATTCATATGCCAACAGTTCATTACATTCTGGATCTTCTTCTAAACATGAAAGATCAGGTCAGGATCCCTCACTAAAACTTTTATCAGGGCCATCACCGAGGGCGTGTATGACAGGTTACCGTACAGAGCCCAAAATTTTTCACAGTTAAACCATGACTAAAAGGACCTCATAAAATATTTATAGTTAAACCATAACAAAATAGGACTAGGGCCTACGAATACTTAAGACGACCCTGCATTTTATGTGCACTATATATTCACAATCATTCCTTTACAATGTGAATTCTAAATTCTAACTGTCATCCAGGTACAAGCATCAAAGGAGAATATAGACATCTCAAAACATCTCAGATTGGTCAAAAGCAAAACCAATGTGGCTTTCTACCAAAATCTTCAGATGCACCAATTCTATGCACTGGCTGTGGAATAAGGACAGAGTTATCTATCAAAGAGTCAAACAGGTTCAACTACTCTGAAATACAGCTTGCAACAAATGATTTTTCAAAGGATAACTTAATAGGTGAAGGTGGATATGGCCGTGTATATAAGGGTGCGCTTAAAGACGGACAACAGATTGCTGCAAAAGTAAGGAAAGATGAAAGTACGCAAGGTTTTTCTGAATTTCATTCTGAGGTTTACGTCTTGAGTTTTGCTAGACACAAGAATATAGTGATGCTGCTGGGTTACTGCTGCAAAGAAAATAAAAATATTCTTATATATGAATATATTTGTAATAAATCTCTTCATTGGCATTTATTCGGTAAGTATCTTATGTTGCAAGCCTAAGAAATATATCTTCAATCAATCACTATAAAGTATTTTTCATAAACTTTTTACAGAAAACAATGACGCGGTTCTTGATTGGCCTCAAAGATATGGTATTGCACTTGGGACTGCAAAGGGGTTGCGTTTTTTGCACGAAGAATGCAGAGGCGGTCCTATTATTCATAGGGACATGCGACCAAGCAATATACTTCTCACTCATGATTTTGTTCCCATGGTAAGAAAGTTCATATACATATATATAATAAGTTAATGGTAAATTAAGTGATTTTTTATATATATAAATGCATGATGCATGGTGCAGTTAGGTGATTTTGGCCTTGCGAAATGGATTACAGATGGTGATCCTCTTCAAACAAAGATAATGGGCACATTAGGGTGAGAATTTATCAGTTCAAACTACTGGCCTGATTATACATCCTTAAAAATAGCAAAAACAAACAAGTTTTAATGTTGTTGATGTTTATGTAGATACCTTGCTCCTGAGTATGCTGAAGACGGTATTGTTTCTGAAGGGACAGACGTATATTCTTATGGTGTTACTTTGTTACAATTGATATCAGGACGTCAAGTGGGTAATCCAGATCAGCAACAACAATCTCTTCGACAATGGGTAATATATAAATATGAATTTAATCGTACACTGTCAGTGTGTAACAATTAATCTCTATAGATATTTGATCATGTATTATACATTTAGGCTGAACCAATGATCGAGAAATTGGCTTTACAAGAACTAATCGATCCTCGTTTGGGAGAATCATATGACACATATGAACTATACCTTATGGCTAAAGCAGCAAATTTCTGCATGCAAAGAAAGCCCGAGATGCGTCCATCAATGAGAGAGGTATCTTCATTTCGTCTACACCATTGATTTCATTCTATTATGTGAAATTTGTTACGATTAATTAATAGTAATTTGTTAGTTCAGGTTGTGCGGTTTCTTGAGGGAGAAAGTTACCATTTCAATACCTAGAAGATCAATTTATACCGAACCATAACGCTTGATCAAGGAGTTTTCGTCTACTCATCAATATATTAGTTGATATATTGGTTAATTTTGTTAATGCTATATCTTATTTGTAACCATGAATAATTTTTTATCTTTAGAAAATTTTTGTGGTAATTCCTCTAGCAATATTAAGTTCATAATTTGACTCTAGAAAACACAGTCTAGTTTAAGTTTTGTGCAAGAATTTATTTTGGAACCAATAAACTAGAAAGTTATGCTTAAACTTTGAGCACCAATCTTTGATCTGAGCTTAAACAAGTAGAGCAGCATCGATGTAGCCAACATTTTCATTTTCTGTGTTGTTGGCAATCTTTGCTCGGGCCGTGTTTTCACAATCCAGAAGATATGCAGGAACAGCTCCCTGCTCATATACAAGATTGAAATTAATCTCTCTTACGAACCTACAAAATCATATATGGTGCTAACTAATTATTAGCACAAACACAAGCAATGTAACAAGAACTAAATTAAAAATGTTGATAATTAATCATATGGTAAATCTTGTCTAGGTTAGCTTTGCTATACATAGCAGGTCTTAAACCCAGATAAAAGGAGAGCGTTGTGTTAGGCCGTCGACAGCAACATAAAATTTTGTCGAATCTCTATGACATAGAATTAATCAGATTGTAAGCAAAGAAACTCACGACTTAAACACAGTTAGATTTATGAAAATATAAAAATACATAACTTGTTTAAATGAAGGAAAATACTATTTAGTACAAGAGTAAAGAAAACGAAAAGCAACGAAGCTGTTATGCTTAACTACTATACTATCAATACCTCCATGATTCCGCATAAATAGGACTTGACTTATTGACCAACGAATATTATCATTGACATATATACATTCTTAGGTTTCGTTAAGTACAATTTTCGTACTATTTAGCATTGCTGTTAAATGAAACTAGTTTGAATTAAACCTTCTGAGGCTTATTAAACAAGCAATCCAACTAGTTTGAATTAAACCTTCTGAGGCGTATGCAGAAATAATGGCTGCCATATTTACATTTTCTTTTCTGCCGATCCATATAATCTGTGTGAGTCTAAAATGACATAACCAGAAGAAGCATAAACCAAAAATCAGAATCAGAAAATGCATGTGAAAATCATAGTAATGATATATTAAACAAGCAATCCACCATTGCGTTTTGTTGAAACTCAACTACAATTAGCCGCCACTGAAAATACACAAAACTGAGTTCAACACTTTCTTTTCTACTAATTCATTCTTGAAAGCATAAAATTTGATGCTTTGAAAAATAAACAAATATGGAAGAAAGTTGAATGAAAACTAGAAGTATTGGAGAAATTTTTATTAAGTATTAACAAGTGTGAGTATTGATAAGGCTTAGTCAAAAGTGTCCTGGTTTTTAGCATTATTTGTTATTAGATTTAATTTAATTTTTGTAGTCAATTTTGTTTCCTAAATTCTAGCAGAACATGGGTTGTAGTCTATTACAGCACATTAGGTTTTCTCTATTTATTAGCTGCATTTTCACAAGGAATAAATCAGTCATTTTCAAACTATTATTTGCTTTTCTCTTGAGTTCTTTTGCATCTAACAATCTGGTATCAGAGTCTTGTTAGATGTATCCTTCTGCGTGATTGTCTTTAGAATTGACTTGTCAAGCGACTGAAACAAGTAATTCTTAGCCTTCAAATCCTTCAGTTTCATCTCCTCCAGGTTCTTTATTTGCGCTGCCGTCATCCCATCCCTACTTGTGGGCTCTGTGTAGCATGATTCGACAGCAACCCAATACTCCTTAGATCGAAGGAGATTCTCCAAAACCATTCTCCAATGTTCGTAGTCGACGTCGAACTTCGGAATAAAGGCTGTTGCAAAGTTTGCTTCGAAACTGGGGTGCTACAAATGGTATCAGAGCTATACCTCTCCCAGTACGATGTAGTTCAGGGACAAACCAAACGGAAGCTGGTGGGCATGTAACACCCGAGGGCGAGGGAGTGGTTATCGGTGCACGAGGCATGACAATGAGACACTCCTAACAGCTTGGCAAGTGAGTGGTTGTCGGTGCATGAGGCATGACAATGAGACACTCCTGAAACATCACAAACTCCGAGCTTCCTTCTCAGCTCCCGAAATGACTCCAATTTCAGTGGTTTGGTGAGGATGTCCGCTAACTGATGCTTTAAACCACAAAACTGAAGCTGCACAACTCCATCATTCACAAGCTCCTTTAAGAAATGGTAGCGCACATCAATGTGCTTGCTCCTGCCATGCATCACTGGGTTCCTTGACAACTTAATTGTTGAGCTATTGTCACAAAAGATGACAGTACTTCCACTGCCCTTGTAGCCTATCTTTTTCAGCACCCTTTGCATCCATATTGCTTGACAACTACTTCCCGCAGCTGCTACAAATTCGGATTCCGTCATGCTCAACGTTACTATCGGTTGCTTTCGAGAAGACCAAGCTACTGCAGCTCCACTTAGCATAAAAACATAACCTGAAGTACTTCTTCTATCCTCCACTGATCCAGCATAATCACTGTCAGTGAAGCCAATCAATTCCATATTTCCTTCTCTTTTGTAAAGAATGTCGTACATTGCTGTACCTTGCAGGTAACGTAGAATTCTTTTCGCCACTGAATAATGAACTTCTGTAGGTCTTGACATATACCTGCTCAATAAGCTAACTGCATACATTATGTCCGGCCTTGTAGCGGTCAAGTACATCAGGCTTCCAATCAGCTGCTTGAAAAATGAACCATCCATCTCAACACCATTGTCATCTTTGGAGATTTTAAATCCTGGAACCATTGGATTTTCAACAAAATTGTTATGCTTCATTCCAAACCTTCTCAACACTTCTGTCACATACTTTGTTTGACTGATGAATATACCACCATCAAATTGAATTACCTCAATACCAAGAAAATACCTCATCTTGCCCAAGTCAGACATATCAAATTCCTTCATCATGGACTCTTTGAATTCAGACATCATTTTTTCATCATCTTCGGTATAAATTAAATCATCAACATACAAGCTAATGATCAAATATTTACCTTGTTTGACTTTGGTAAACAAAGTTTGCTCACTATCCTCCTTCTCAAAGCCTTCCTTTCTGAAGTATGATTAAATTCGGCTGAACTAAGCTCGTGGTGTCTGCTTGAGTCCGTACAAAGCTTTGTTAAGCTTATATACCTTATGCTCCTCATTCTTCATTTCATAACCCGTTGGCTGCTCTACGTACACATTTTCAGCTAACTTCCCATGAAGAAAGGCTGACTTCACATCCAGCTAAAACACACACCAGCTTCTTTGTGCAGCAAGTGCCAAAATCATTCGAACCGTGTCTATACGAGCTACAAGAGCGTATACTTCTTCATAATCAACTACATATTTCTGAGCATACCCTTTGGTGACCAAGCAAGTCTTGTATTTTTCTAATTCTCCACGCTCATTCAACTTGGTTTTGTACACCCATTTGACTCCTATTTTTTTCGCTTCTTTCGGCAGCTCCGTGAGATCCCACGTTCCATTCTTCTCAATTGATCTCATTTTTGCATCCATGGTTATCCTCCATTTCCCTTCCTTTACTGCTTCATCAAATAAAGTAGGATCAGAGTGAACTGCATGAGCAAACAGGACTAAGTGAGTTTGTACCTCTTCCTCTTCATCAGAAAGGTCTTCACCGGAGACATAGTCATTCATCCACCCTGGTGCTCTTCTATTTCGAGGTTCTGTCACTGGAGAAGTTGCATCTTCTTCTTCATTACCATCAGCTACATTTTCTTCTTCCTTACTATCACTCGATTCCTCCATTTCTCCATTTTTCTCATCTTCCCATTCCAAATCAAACGTGTTATCTTCTTTGGAGCTCTTCTCCCAATTCCATTGCCCGTCTTCTTCAAAGACGACATCCAATAATCCTCTTGGAGGTAGGATCATATAGTTGGTATGCCTTTGATTCGTCACTTACACCAAAAAAGACACAACAACGGCTCTTATCTTCAAGTTTTGTTAGTTGGGCATCCGGTACATGAGCATATGCTGTACAACCAAAGACTCTCAAGTGCCCGACTGAAGGCTTCACCCCACACCAAGCTTCCTCTGGTGTCATTTCCTTCACTGATGATGTTGGACATTTATTAAGAACATAAAATTCCCAGTTTACTGCCTTTGCCCAGAATTTTATTGGAACATTTTTATCAACCAATAAGCTCCTCGCCATATTCATCACGGTTCTGTTCTTCCGCTCAGCTACTCCGTTCTGCTGCGGTGTATATGCAGCAGTTAATTGCCGCTTGATTCCATTCATTTCACAATATTCCTTGAATTCATCTGATGTGAATTCACCTCCACGATCCGTTCTTAGACACTTAATGGACAAACCCGTTTCTTTTTCTATAAGAACTTTAAATAGCTTAAAGGTAACTAGCTGCAAATGCAGTCTAGTTCAACGGAGGGAATGATAAGGCTTAGTCAAAAGTGTCCTGGTTTTTAGCATTATTTGTTATTAGATTTAATTTAAGTTTTGTAGTCAAGTTTGTTTCCTAAATTCTAGCAGAACATGGGTTGTAGTCTGTTACAGCACATTAGGTTTTCTCTATTTATTAGCTGCATTTTCACAAGGAATAAATCAGTCATTTCCAAATTGTTATTTGCTTTTCTCTTGAGTTATTTGGAATCTAACAAGTATTGTGGATAATAGTCCCACATTGGATAGGAATGTGGTGACTTGGGCATTTATAAGTGGGAGAACCCACACACCTATCACCTTAAGGTTTTGGGTGAGTATTTGGTGTGTCTCTCACAAAGGTGTTGCTCTAAAAAAAGAAATCCCACAATGTTTAATGCTCCCTAATAGAAATCTCCCCCTAACAATTTTAACTATAAAACAAAATGAGATGAATGATGAGTTGTAGAATTCTATAAAATCATTAATCAGTGTAAGATAAGTTTTAGATACAACATAATTTTGCATATAGTTATTTCCAAAATCAAATTTTTAGGTTATATATTCAAAGAGGGGTTAGTGAAACAAACTATCGACATTAGATATAATAAATTCAACTCTATAAAACAAGATGACAACTACACAAAGAATAACAAAAAACATAATCTCAATATCAATATCATAATCTCAATATCAATATCAATCTCTACTCAAACACATTAACAACAACTAAAATACAACTTATAGATTTAATAAACTCAACTTAAAAACAACAACCTACATTAAAAAACATTACAAAAACAATTAACAATATTAAGAACAACAACGTCAATAAACAACCTCTAGGGTCTCAACTACAAGAACAACATCGACAAAAACAACATCAACAAAAAAAAAACACCAACAGAATTTTGGATCTCAACACCACCAATAAC
This sequence comes from Lathyrus tuberosus, assembly GCA_022829125.1. Classification (NCBI taxonomy): domain Eukaryota; kingdom Viridiplantae; phylum Streptophyta; class Magnoliopsida; order Fabales; family Fabaceae; genus Lathyrus; species Lathyrus tuberosus. The sequence continues at coordinate 17,432,110 of JALAZF010000076.1, forward strand.
ATAACAACAACAACAATATTAGTAGTGGTGTTTGGCGTACCAGATCTCTGAAGAAGAAGTAAAAGAAAATGATTTGGATCATTGAAGAAGAAACAAGGGCATTAAACACATAACATCTTTGTATTGAAGATGGTATCCGTTTATGGCTCTCGTTGTTTAGGTCTCTTTTGTTAAGGGCTCTTCGTTAGAGTTAAGGAAAAACAAGAGAAAAAAAATAAGGATTGGTTATAACTGCTATTCTTTACTTTCTCTATAAAACAAATTACAAGTACTCAAGAATAACAAATAACCCTCTCACCCTAATTAGGTTTTGTCACATCACAAGATGAGAGACTAGTATGTTATTTATAATAAAACCTAACATACTAAACTAATGGGCCTTTTAACAATTACCCATTACAAGCTAACTTAGGGTACACGCTAACTTAAACAATTGGATACTTAACACAAGGCCCAATCCGACAGCTACATACTAGAACATAATTCGACTATAGCATGTAGGTCTTCGGCAACAACATGTGAGCAGACTTAGACGGCATGCTAACTAGAGTTCGATCTAATATCTCACAAATCTCCACCTTGGATCTAACTCTAACATCAAGAAAGAGACTAGTTTTCTTCATGCAGTTTTATCAACGGCATACAGTGGAAAAACTTGTAACTGGGCAACATCTTGGTGATCATATCAGCAACATTGTCATCAGTCAAAACCTTCAGCACTTAGACTTCACCACACTCAATTATCTCTCCGACGAAGTGCAGCCTCACATCGATGTGCTTTGTTCGTTCATGATAGGCTGAGTTATTCGACAGGTGTATTGCACTTTGACTATCACATTTAACAGTGATACTTCGACCTTGATGTTTCAGCTCCTTTGCAAAACCTTCAAGCCACAATGCTTCTTTCACAACTTTAGTGATGGTAATATATTATGCTTCAGTGGTTGATAAGGCAACAACCTTCTGAAGCGTTGCTTTCCAATTAATTGCTGTGCCAAACATAGTGAACACATATCCAAAAATAGACTTTCTAGAATCCATACAACCTGCATAATCAGAGTCGACAAATCCTTCAATTTCGACTTTGCTATCATCACCACAGGCTCTACCATAAATCAAGACTCTTTTCAGTGACCCATTTATGTACCTGAGAATTCACTTCAAAGCTTTCCAGTGCGCCTTTCCAGGATTTGTCATATACCTGCTTACAAGGCTCACTCCATACGCTATGTCTGGCCTCGTACATACTATAACATACAATAAAAAACCTACCACACTAGCATATAGGATGCTACTCATATAGATTCTTTCAGCTTTAGTGCTCGGACCTTGAGTAGTACTTAGCTTAAACTGAGGATTTGTTGGATTCACAACAGACTTTGAATTCGACATACTAAACTTGTCGAGAAGTTTATGTAGGTATGTCTCTTGAGATAAGCACAACTTCGACTGCTTTCTATCTCTGCATATTTCAATCCCAAGAATCCTGGTGGCAGCTCCCAGATCCTTCATTTCGAACTCCTTACTGAGTTCAGACTTCACCTCCGTCACATCCTCGACACTGTTGCTAGCTATGAGGATATCATTCACATAAAGCAACAAAATAATAAGTGAGTTTCCAGGTCAAAATATGAAGTAAACACAATGGTCGAACTGGCTCCTAGTGAAACCAATGTGTGCCATAAACTTGTCGAATCTCCTGTTCCACTGTCGAGGAGATTGTTTTAGGCTATACAAAGACCTATTCAGTTTGCACACATAATTTTCCTTATCCTTTTACGCATACCCTTCAGGTTGACGCACCAGGATCATTTCGTCTAGGTCACCATACAAAAATGTTGTCTTCACATCCATTTTCTCAATTTCCAAGTCGAACTTCTCCACCATGGCCAACAACATTCTAATGGATCTATGCTTTACAACAGGTGAGAACACATCATTAAAGTCGACACCTTCTTTCTGAGTGAATCCCCAAGCAACCAGCCTTGCCTTAAAGCGCTTCGATATCACTCTTGTGATTCCTTCCTTGACCTTGAAAATCCACTTACAACTGACTAACCTTGCTCCTACAGGTTTCTCAATCAGCTCCCAAGTGTTATTATCATGAAGAGATTTCATCTCGTCATCCATGGCTTTTCGCCATTCAGTCTGATTTCGACTCCTCATAGCTTCCTTGTAATCTCTAGGTTCTTCCTCAAGTACCTCACTTGCAGAGATTAAGGCAAAAGCTATAAGATTTGCATAACCAAGTCTCTGAGGTGGCTTGATGACTCTTCTCGACTTATCTCTTGCCAGTAGTTAGTCATCGACAGTTTCCTCAGTCTCTTCAGCATCTTTCTTTTCTTCTTCGACTTCATCTGGGTTATGCACTTCAGCATCACTATGCTCCACCTCAACAAGAATCTCTACCTGTTCCAGCTCCTCTTCAGATATTTATGCACTTTGACCAGCATCACCAGTTTTCTTGAACCCCATCTCGACTTTATTGAAAACTGCATCACAACTTGTGATACATCTTCTGTGACCTGGTTCTAGGCACCACAACCTATAACCCTTGACTCCCTCCGGATACCCATGGAACATGCATCTCAGAGCTATAGGTTCAACCTCGTCTTGCCTAATGTGAGCATAGGCTAAATAGCCAAATACTCTCAGTTTATCGAGATCTGGTGGCTGACCCGACCAAACTTTTTCAAGTGTCTTCATTCCCAAAGAAGTCGAGGGACATCTATTTATCAAATAAGTTGTTGTCGAAACAGCCTCCGCCCAAAACACCTTCTTCAATCCAGTACTAACCAACATGCATATAACCATTTCAAGGATTGTTCGATTGAATCTCTCAGCTATGCCATTTTGTTGAGGAGTACCTGGTACATTCTTATGCCTTGCAATCCCAGACTCAACACAGTAATTGTCAAAAGCTTCGTTGTAGAACTCAAGGCCATTGTCGGTTCTCAACCTCTTAACCTTTATGTCAGTTTGAGTTTCGACCAGAACCTTCCAACTTTTGAAATTCTCAAAAGTTTCATCCTCAGTCTTCTGAATGAATACCCATAATTTTCTGGAATAGTCATCAACTATGGATAGAAAATACCTTGCACCTGCATGTGAAGGATTCCTTGCAGACCCCAAAAAATCAACATGGATGTAATCAAGGGATCCATGTGTTCTTTATTTACCTTTGTTAAACTTCGCCCTACAGGATTTTCCAAATACACATGGTTCATAAAACTCCAACTTCTCGACTCTGTCACCACCTAGCAGGTTTTGTTTCCCCAATTCGACCAGACCTCTTTCGCTAACATGGCCCAATCTCATATGCCATAATTCTGTCTTTGACACCGGTTTCGTGGATGCAAAATTTAATGAACCACTTACAACCTCAGCCTCAAGGGTATACAAGTCTTGTTTCTTCATGCCTCTTAAGACTTCCTTCGACCTCTTCACGACTTTCAGGATACCTTGCTCTCCTTTGAAAATATACCCTTTCTTGTTGAATTCACCAAGAGAAATTAAATTCCTCTTAAGGTCAGTTACATACCTAACCCCAGTCAATAGCCTTATTGACTCATCATGGAGCTTGAATCTTACAGATCCAATACCTACAATCTTGTAAGCTTTATTGTTTCCCAACATCACTGATCCACCATCTTGATCACATAGTTCTTCAAACACATTCTTGTTTGGAGTCATATGCCAAGTACATCCAGAATCCATAATCCACTCTTTGCAAGAGTTACTGCTCGACACCACAAGGACATCATATGATTCATAATCATCTTGCACAATAGCTGCATTCAGGGCACATCTTTCTTGTGTGACCCTCTTTCTTATAGTGATAACACTTAATCCCAGAAATATCACCACCATAAGACTTTTGCTGAGTTTTAACTTTCTTTTTCTTAAACTTACCATCTCTCTTCGAGGATTTCTCCTTCACGGACAACCCTTCACCAACTGATGATGATGGTTTTTTCTCCTTTCTTTCGTTCAAATTCTTCGAATATAAGGCTGCTTGAACTTCTTCAAAGGTCAGGAACTCTCTTCCATACAAGAGGGTTTCTTTGAAGTGAGCATGAGACTTAGGTAAAGAGCACAACAATAACAACGCTTGATTTTCATCATTGATGGTAACACCAATATTTTCAAGATCAAGAATCAGCTTGCTGAACATATCCAGCTGCTCCGTCAACGCTTTATCTTCAATCATCTTGAATGAATATAAAGCTTGCTTCAAGTACAAACGATTCACCAAGGATTTTGTCATATACAATCCTTTCGAAACCTGCCTGAGAACCTTATCACCAAGACTCAGAACAATTGCACTGTGGGCTTTCTCGATCATCGTTGCCTTTTCCTTCTCCGTTAATGCAGCATCCATGACCTCTTCTCCCTTTAACGCTTCTAGCAAACCCTGTTGAACAAGAAGGGCTCGCATCTTCAAACGCCATAAACTGAAGTCATTAACTCCGGTGAACTTCTCAATTTCAAACTTTGTTGACGACATCTTCTCCACGCTCACCGCACCGGTTTGTTGTAAATTAGGATGGCTTTAAACAAAGTATAAACTATTTCTTTATGATCAAGAAACACACAAGGGTTAGGGTTAAGGAAAAACAAGGGAAAAACAACAAGGATTGATTATAACGGCTATTCTTTACTTTCTCTATAAAACATATTACAAGTACCCAAGAATAACAAATAACCCTCTCACCCTAATTAGGTTTTGTCACACCACAAGATGAGAGACTAGTATATTATTTATAATAAAACCTAACATACTAAACTAATGGGCCTTTTAACAATTACCCATTACAAGCTAACTTAGGGTACAAGCTAACTTAAACAATTGGATCCTTAACACAAGGCTCAATCTGACAGCTACATACTAGAGCATAATTCGACTACAACATGTAGGTTTTCCACAACAACATGTGAGCAGACTTCGACGGCATGCTAACTAGAGTTCGATCCAATATCTCACAATATATATATATATCAGAGAAACATATTCATCTCGATTGGAAAGAAAATCGAGGTGAAATATGATGTATTTTTAGATTAAAAATAAAATATTCAAGAAGGCGCCACTTTTAATGAGATAAAAACATAAATTGAGGCTGATGGGATTCAAAGCATGTACACTGAATATGTTTATCCCTCGGTTTTCAAAATAACTGACAGAAAATATTGTATATTTAAAAAAAAAACAGGGTGCGTCCAGGAATTATACCTCGGTTTTTCAACACGTGAGGTGAAATCGTTGTCATGAAATGTATTATTTGTTGTAGTGGTACTTTAATAATGAGTCTTGATGATATTGGATAATGTTTGGCGATGTTTGATGATGTTAACAAAGTTATTGATTAAAAATGTATATGTATTCATTATGTTAATGTATACATACAAGTCATAATATGTGTTAGGTATGATATTCTATTGATAAGTTGATATGTTTAAATGAACTTAACACTACTAGAAATACTCTATTTTCCTGCGGATTTTGATAAAATTCCCGCAAGAAACATGTTACCTGCGACTCTTCCTGCTATTTTCTGTTCCCAGCTAAAACCTCCGTGGGTAATTAATTTTAGCAGGTAAAGTCGCAAAAAAAAGGCGCAGGAAAATGTCGCGGGAAAAAATCGTAGGTAAAATAGAAAAAATCGCAGATAATACCGCAGGTAATTATAGTTTTCGCAGGAAAAGTCGCAGCAAATTGAATATCCGCAGGTAAATTCGCAGGTAATTTATCTCTTAGGTTTTTAATTTTTATTATTAGTTGTGTTTAATTCATATTTAAAATATTATAATTAATGTTAAATATAAAATAAACAATAATATAAAAATAAAAATCTAATTTGAATAAACCAATGCAACACTAATCACATTCAAATTTTTAAAGCAACCAAACATTACTATAAAGTCAATAACAAGTACTTCTAGGTTTTTATTACTAAAAATGACACAATCAAGTTACTAATAATCACTTGTCCAACCAAATTAATAAAAAAACAATGCAAATTTCAAACTAGTTAGCAAGAAAAATAATCCAAATCAAAATTCACTACTAATGTGTTCACTAATGTCTTCATCTGATTCATCAACATCATCTTCACTTGGATTATCAGTTTCATTATTGGCTTGAATGGACTTGACTTCTCAAATCATCAAACTCTTGAGAGTTACTCGAAAGACTTGGTTGAGTTGATAATGGAACCAGAGTCTTGGCAATGATTTCAAGACCAAATACCCTCCATTTCTTCTTTCCAAATGACTCCACCCATATATCCAAATCAGACGGCATTTCAACAGTAGGTTGACTGTCAATATATCTAAAGTTTATAAGAACGAAAGAATGCTCATTTACTCTATAATTCCATAATTTGAAAGCATACTTTGATAAATCCAGACATAAGTCCCAATTTGACACCATGCTTTTCAACAAAAGCATCCTTATAATCAGCACGGAGTTTCATTAAATTTGACCTATCATAAAACGCAGAGCAATCAGTGAGAGAATAAATTGTAATTCAATATAAGGCAATTATTACGAGTAAAGCAACAGTAAATTTAGACTATTGTGTACCATAAGATAGTGCCCACAGTTTCCGATATTCAAATTCAAAGTAAGTAAGCATCACCAAATAATGCATAATAATGAATATTTACACATGCAAAACCCCAAAGCTTGAGGAAATATTCAAGGCTTGTGCTACAATTTGACAGTCAACGAAACTTACATATCAACTTCATTGAAGGTTGTCAACATAGCATATGTGTTTTAGGAATCCTTCAACCGTGTAGCAACCCGTTTCCGAATCCTTGTCATAGGAACCTTTGATGGTGAAGAAAGATATTATAATAAAAAAGTTGCTAAGCAAAACTCAGCCAGTAGATATAACAATCACACAAAAAAATGACTCACTCGTCTTTCTCTTTCCTTAGGAGGAAGTTGTGGCTCAGATGGAGAGCTTTAGGAGCAGGTGCTTTAGGCTTCTCTTTCGTAGTAGTTTCAACTTTAGGAGCTTAGTTCAAATCATACAAGACTCTGAACCTTAGAACTTTCTTTTACTTTAGTGGTTCTTCGGAATTAATTCAACTAATTTTTTACTTATTTAAAAAAGGGGTCAGTATTCCCATTTTTTTACATGTCGCTCCACACAAATGAGCTGTCAATATAACTTACGACTTTGAGCTCGTTGTGCTGCCTAATTCGGACCTGAACACCACAGGTCATACAAACCAAGTGAAACTGTCTTTATTCCTCAGCTACTTGCAGGAAAACTTTGATTTCTTGGATCTAACTAATAATTAAGATTTTGTTTGGTTAACATTTTTCAGGGATGATCAAATATTACTCACTAGCCTATTTTATAAGTATTACTTTTTATATTTTTGGAAAGTAAATAAAAGTTCAGATGAAATACTATTATTCCAAGTAAAACATCGCATATATTGAAACCATTGACCCTGAGTTTTATACTTAGAAAATTGTGACAGTCTATCCACCAAAGTTATTGAGAACAAGAGTCTAAGTATGTTGAAGATTTAAGCTGACATGTACATTTACCTGGGTATAGTCTTAAATCTAGGTCTGCCATATTTATCATCAGGGGGAAAGTAAGTTCCACCCATTAAAGCTTTCAATTCAGGTGAAAGAACACAAGTCAGGGGCTAACCTCCACCATATAAAGCCTGCACATGTGTCATGTATACCTGAAGAGGAAAAAAAGTAAGTTCATCTTATTTGTTTACCAATGGAACCTCCCAATTTCAATTTCAGTCTTTCAATGCTCAAATATATACTTAGTAATCTGAAGTAGACTAACTGAACTAGAATCTCAAACATAAATAAATTAACTGCAACAGAATTTTAACATATTGCACTCATATCAACTGGCCTTCCTCTTTCGCTGTCTTAAAAAAAAAGCGGCCTACCTATCAAGAGAAATTAATCATGTATAGCACATCAATTAATAAAAAAATAACGAAAACGAAGCAAATGAAACCTGTAAGTGAACAACAAGGGAAATGAATGGTGCTGCTGAATGAAAGTGTTAAGATCTTGTTGAGGATTGAAAGTGGTGAGAGAATCTAATTGAATTTCAACAAGGTCTACTCCATTGAGTTTAGATTTTTGTATATCAAGTGCCATTTTTCCGACGGTTTCGCCCATTATATGGACGCAAATTAACGCCGCATTATTCATCGTAACTTCAACTAAAGGAAAAGATAATAGAGTTTAATTAAGTTAAGAGGGTTAAACTGAGAGAATATAAGGAAATAAAAATGTTGTAGTTACACTTACCAGTGGTAGGTGCTGCTTTCCACTCTGTTGTGTGACGGAAAATGAAGGGGTTGCTGGATTATGTAATGGAATGGGGTTGGTGGAAGCAGTGGCAATATAAACCGAACCAATCGACCAGTTTGATAGGTAGGACCGGGAACCGGACCCAAGAAATTGCCTTCCTCTATGACACATATCTGTTGCACTCACAAGAGTAACAAATGCTGTGAATAATTTTGCAGTTGCTAATGTCTCTTCTCCTTACTTTCCGTCAAAAATCCTACGTGAGAACTCTGTTGATTCACTATAGAAAATTAAGAAGACAAACCCTCGTCTGTTAGCAGGTTCTGGTTTAATTTATGCCTCAAAAAACAATGTCAACTCGGCAGAAAGTGTGTTAGCAAGCAATCTCAGAAACACTAGCCCAGTTTTCTCTAGTTAGCGAAACTGCCAAAGCTCCATGAGTAGGTCTTATGTGCAACTGATCCAAACCTCAGCCTATCTAGTTTTGTTGATTTATCACAGTCGATTCCAAAGTTTGCTCGACCAAATCATGCTGGGTTATACCGAGCCATCGACGTCTACTTGAAGGAGCACCAAAGTTTGACAAAATCTAATGACATATATGACTTCTTCTCAACTTGCCGCTTCTCAAGTAAGATGACAAAAAACCAGTATTGACAGTGTTAGAATTGTTTTAGGAATGCTTAAAGTCTCAGCAGAATTTGCAAAAGAACATTACTTTCAACCAGGAAAGAGTACAAAAGTCTTTACCTGCTGGTTTTCTCAATGCAATAACGCGTGCTGACTACCTTGTTAGAGGGGAGGTGTGTTTTTCAGAACGTCTCACGGAATAGCTGGAAATCGGTCTCGACTTTGTGCCGCATGTACGATTTTCGAGCCTCTGCAAGCAAAACTTGGTTCTACGGGTGGATGCAGTGTAGAGCAATTTAACCATCACTGTCCTTGGGTATCTAATTGTATTGGCAAGAAAAGTAAATGGGACTCCTTTGCTTTTCTTGTTCTTGAAGTTTCAACAATGTCGGTTACTGGTGGAGTTTGTCTTACCAATGGACCCGCTTGCCTATTCCTCAGTTAGGTTATGGATTAATTATGTTGGTAAAAATCACACCGGTGCAACGCCGTTTCTTATTACCGGTTCTTCGGAATCTGTGCCTGGACAGTTGTTCAAACTAGTCAGGTATTACGCAAAATTACAACAAGCGAAATGGCAAATGTAATGCAGTATAAATACTTCAAAGAAGAACTGTTCTGATTCTGACTGCACTAAGGGCAGTGGAAATAGTCATGTTGTCATTAATGCACTAACTGCCATAGCACCTTTTCTTATAAACAACTGCAAAGAAAATTAAAAAAACCAGTGAAGTTACAAACTAGTGTTAGCTCCTTATCATCACAACTTCAAAACAAACAAAACTAATCCAACGCCAGACTAACCTAAACCAATTGAAACTAATTTTTTTCAAAAATAAAATAAAAAGTCGTCACTTGACAAAAATAAAAAACTATTTTTTTTGAAAATAAAAAACTGATAAATAAAAAGTCGTCACTTGACAAAATATAGAATAGTTGTCACATGACATATAATTTAATAAAATAAGGATAGATTAATTTGAGATTCTCTTTTTTAAGAGTATAAAATTGGCAAAATACCATTTTTGTCCCTTAACTATACTTCGAGATTCATTTTGGTCTCTTAACTTTAAAAAGGTCTATTTTAGTCCCTTAACACTATGTAAAATTAATTGATATTGATTACATGCATTGTCTAAATGGCATCCATAGAGTTACACAAGTTTCTAACGATTATAAAACATAGTGTGAACATAATGCAGATGTCAACGTATAAAAAAGTATGAAATAAAAATTTTTGTTTAAAAAATAACAAAAAAAAACTCAATATAGTAAAATTTTAATATGTCAATTATGTTTTATAATTTTATTTATTAAGAGTAAAAAAAACAAAAAAAAAATCTAATACTAAAAGCCGCAGCAAATATCGCAGTAAAGTTCTCAGAAAAATCCGCAGCAAACTTCGCAGCAATTCCTGCGACATTTCCAGAGACTTTTGAGGTTTCCATGGATAACCAATTCCTGCGAAATAAATCACTGTTAAATCCGCAGGAACACTGATAAGTTATTAAAAATTATAAATCACAGGTAAGGTCTCAGGAATTCCTGCGAAATTTTCTGCAACTCAATTTTTCGCAGGAAACAATGTTTCACAATATAAATTAGCAGGTAAAGTCGCAGGTATACCTACGGATAATTTTCCCCAGGAAAATTCGTAGGTAATTCTTGTATTTCTAGTAGAGTAAGTTGCACTATGGATTTAGGGTTTAAGTGTCATTTGATGGAGAAGTTATCGATGGATTTTTTCTGTTCATATAAAGGGAATGTTGGGGAATTAATGTTGTGCTAGAGTTTAAAAATGCGACTAAATTGAGGTCTTAGGGGATGTTAGTAGGAAGGTATTATAGAAAGGCGTTGCAATACAGTGTTCTAGTTTTATAATAATAGCTTTTGACTAGACTCTTTATTCCAATGGGAAAGAGGTGGTTAATCTGCTTGCACTAATTCTGAGTAGTTTGATTCATGTGTCGAGTAGTTGTTGTCTGGGTTGCATAAATCATGGTCTTGCTAAGTACACTGCTTATTTTCATATGTGATGACTTGTATGCAATTATTTGATGATATATGTATAATTTTTTACGTGTATTCAATATGTCATTTCCAACTTGATTATATTATTGGAAATTATGACTCACATCATATGTTTGTTAGTGGCTAATTGCACAATGTAGATGGTAGATATAAAACATTTGAAGATGAGATCAAAGATTAATATTAGAGCATTTCTTAATACACCACCTAAGTTTTTTAGGCACTATGTGAAATTATTTTTTTGCTCCCTGATTTCGGATGTGCACATCCGGACGCACCAAATTTTTAAAAAATGCTGAAGTGTTCCGGATATGCATATCCGGAAACAATTTTGATGTGCACTTCCGGAAGGATTTCTTATTAATTCGCGTCAGACCTTCTTCCTCCCCCTCATTCTTCACTTTTTCATTTCTAAACTCCCTCAAACTCTCAAATTTTCAATCACCTCAAATCTCGATTTTTTCCTCTCGAGTTCGGCACAAAGCAACATCTACAACGATCAAGAGACTCCAAATCCTCCGTATCTCATTTTAATCGGTAAGTTTTCAAATTTTAGAGTTTCGGACTAATTTTCGAGTAATCGATTTAGAGTAGATATTTAGGTGTAGAAGTTGTTAGGTTGTATGAATAACATAGGTTAGAGACAATGTAGGTCTTTTTACTGCTTCAAACGGACGATCAGGGCATTAAAATGCCCTTTTGCATATTACAGTGGCCATGGCTGCCATTTTTAAACTTCAAAAAATGTACCGGATGTGCAGATCCGGAAAGATTTTAACGTTTAGTATTCTGAGTGTTTCCGGATGTACACATCCGGAAATACCCAACGTTAAAAATTCTGTGTCCTTCCGGATGTACACATTCGGAAGACTATTTTTTTTTATTTTGTTTGTTTGTTTGTTTTTGTTTAATTATTTTTAAAAAAAATCTAATTTATTTATTATGCTTTGCAGATTAGATGGCTGGCAGAGACGATCGTATCATACATGGACGGACAGCTCAGCACGCATCTGTCCGACGTGAGCGGATGCAGTCTACAGCCGAGGCTTTCGGCGCAGAGGGAGTTGGGGTAGACCCTACAGCTGAGGGACATCCTACACCACATCCTACACCACAGCCATCCACATCACAGGTTCAGGCCACTTCCACATCTCAGGTACAGGCCACTCCCCCTTCAACCGCCGATTCTACATCTCGTAGGCGGCGCGTTTCTACTGGTAGTTCATCAGGGTCCCAGCCCGCACGCAGACGTCGTCGGGAGACTCCAGCTCCATCAGGTGCTCCTCCTCGTTCCCCTGTTCCTGTTCCTGTTATAGAGGGTGATCACCTAGCACATGATGGTGTTGACGCCGATGACGATTTCGATGAGATGGGCGGTTACCCCGGGGGACCGTCTGATATGTCCCTACTCGTGGGGTACTCTGAGCATACTGCCAGATATGTCTGGCTAGGACAGGTAACCTTTTTCGGTTTATTTATAGAATTGTTTACGTTGAAAATATGTTCATTTGTAACATTGTTTTATTTGGAAATTTTCAGGCGAAGGATCCCCAGAAGTTCTATAACCATGGGGGCAAGGTTATAGACATGCTTGAGATGCTGCCAGAGGCTGAGTGATTCACGTCTGCAATTGCGGAGGTGACCCAATTGAGGGGCGCACACGTCCGGTTCTCCTTTTTGATACACAGATTTGGTGAGGAGCTTGACGAGGCACGACAGGCAGGAGGGGATGCAGCTGAGGTGGAGCTCCACGGGCAGCGTACCCTGAGATGCTACTACTTATTTTTGCTCGACACGCAGGTGTTTGTGGACACCAGCGCCTATTATGTTAATATCGTCTACCTCAGGTACCTTTCGGATCAGACAGAGATCCACAGGTACAACTGGGGGGCGGCTGCGTTGGCATACACCTATTCCAAGCTCTCTGATGGTTGCCGCTGGGCAGCCAAGACTGTGGCAGGCAGCTGTACGCTATACGTGGTAACAATCTAATATTCTAAGTGATTTTTTCATTTCTTTTCTTTCTATATTCATTATAATGTTTGACACCCATGTTATGTTTTCCATTTTAGGCGTGGATTTTACAGCACTTTCCCAACATTACTAGTTGGGAGAGTGTCGCCGAGTACATTGAGGATATGCCACGTGCTGCTGCATTTGTCTTGCTCAGAGGGAACTAGGTGTCGGATCCCTTCAGAGTGTATCTTGATCGGATGGCTGCTGAGGACGTTTTGTATAGCCCCTATGCCGATCACCGTGTGACGCGCCCGTTGGATGAGGTTTCTTTATTCTCAGGATGGTTGGCATGCATTTCGATCGTTACTGCCCGATACCTGCCGGAGCGCGTCTTGCGTCAGTTCGGTTACACGTAGACGATCCCCAGGATGCCTCATGAGTCTGCTGCTCTAGGCTTGACCCGTAGGCAGATAGATGAGCTATATGCTGACTACCAGTCCTACTTGGTACCGGAAGAGGCTCGGGCGACCATAACGGAGAGAGACTGGAGCGTTACTGTCGGGTACATCGTGTGGTTCTACACCGTCTCACACCCATGCATGGTGCCCACTGCTGAGGGATCGCCACCCAGACCTGCTCATCAGGAGATATTAGAGGAGCGACAGTCTCAGTTGGACCATACTCAGGATGTCCTACCACGCTGTCGTCAGATAGAGCAGATAGCGCAGCAAGCCATTGCGGCCGGTCACCTCCCTGAGGGCTCTGGTTCCAGACTTGTCGTGGACAGGATTATTGCGATTGCTCGGGGGGCACTTCAGTACCGCAGACATCGATCCAGGATGGTAGGTAGGGGAAGAGGAGCAGGGGAGCCAGGAGAGATCCTCCGCCATACGCAGTAGTTTTTTGTTTGATGTATTCTATTTATATTAGATGTATGCACTGTATTTTGACAGAGGTTTATTATATATATATATATATATCATTTTATTTTATATATTGATGTTGTCAAATGTATATTAAGTTGCGACAATATATTAACATATGCGACCAAGCAACAAAACCGATTTTTAAAACAAAAAATAAGTTCTACTGTTTTCCGAATCTGCGAATCAGGAAAGTTTCCGGATGTGCACTTCCGGAACGCATCAGCGTTTTTTAAAAAATTGGTGCATCCGGATGTGCACATCTGGAATCAGGGGGAAAACTGGAAATTCAGGTGTGTCATACCCCAAATTTTGACCACTAAGATTCTCCATCATTGTACAAATCACCATCACAATATGGATGGACCAGCATACCTCATTAGTCTCCCCAAAGATGGGTGAGCATACACTACAATAAAACTTAGGGTTTCAAGCCCTCTCAGAGCCTTAGACAAAGGATCAATCAAGGAATGACATGATCTTCAACTTGTCTAAACATCTCAAACATCCACAATGGATCAAGAGGACTCCCACATCAAGGATTAAGCACAAGGCTGCAACATTCCAAGTGGATCAAGCCTCAAGATCGCTAGTGTCACCAAATTAGGGTTTTGGTCAACCAGGGCCTCCAGATGGAAATTTTCCTCTGGGCATGAGCCAATGCTTCAAAGCATAACCCAAAATACTCCAAGGGACCTCATAAACCCCATCATTAAGTCAATTTAATCTCAGGGGATGCATTCATAAAAAATCAGGATTCGGGTTTCTTGACCTAATTCACCCCTAAGTTGACTTTTGGGGCAAAACATGAGCCAAGACCTCAAGACATGATTTGAGGGTCTCCAATACACCACATTGATCCATTTGCAACAATGGATTGATCCAAGAAGCTTGATTCACAAGTTTCAATTTCATCTGGACCACAATTAGGGTTTCGAAGGAAAAATCAACTGTATCTTTGACTTTTGACCAAGAAAAATCAAGAAAAGTGGGATAACTTGTAAAAGGAGTAACCATAAAAAACTTAGAAATTTTCTAAGTTATGGAACAAAGTGGCTAGGGTACCAACTTCCAAGGATCATAACTTGTGATCCAAGCAACCATTTTGGCTGATCCAAAGATGGATTTTTAGCTCTCATGGCATACATTAAAAGTATAAACTACACCTCATTCCAATTCATCATGGATTTTGCGTTATGGTTGGATCAAAATGGCTGAAAACATGAAATGTCACTTTTTCCAACACTTAGTGAAATTTTCACTAAGTCAGAATCTGTTTCACTTTTTCCAAAATGTAAGGGAATTTTTCACTTGGATCCAAAAAGTGTCAAGACAAACTATGATCACACATATGTTGTATCATATGAGAGCTTTCCAAAATGGCCAAGAACCCCATGAAACTCCACTTAAGCCATGAGATATGACAATGGCAATGTGCCTTGCTGCAAACTGTCATGGCAAGGCAGATTTTTGCATTTTGCTTGATTTGAGCAATTTGTGCAAATGACAAACAAGTTTATCCATCTGAACACCTCAGGGGGAGACCAAGGAGGGAGAAACACTGATCCACAAGCCTCCCAAGTCTTTGGAACTAAAAATAGCATGCCAAACCTAAAAAACCCTAAAGAGGGGACAATACTCCAATTTTGTTTTGGAGCATTCAATGGATGCACCAAGGTGGCATGAACTGAGCCATTTCCAACTTAATGAGTTAAGGATGATCTCTGAACTAGGGAACCAGCAGCCTGTGCTCTAACCTCTAGTCAATGGCTAGAGGAGACTTGGATTCCTATTGATCAACATTTGCCAAACCTCAGCTGCAGTTGCCATTCCCTATTCCTTGCAAAACAAACTTGCTCTACTATAAATAAAGCTCATTGGTGCTCATTTTAAGTACACCAAAGCCATCAAACAGATGCTTTCCTCAAAATCACCTTCTCACTTCCAAATTTGCCTTCCAAAGCAAGCCACTATCGGGTTTTGAGTTTGAGAGTCATTCCAACCAAACTAATCACACACACACCTCATAAACATCATATAGAAGTAATCCAAACACTTAAACAACAACTATAACACTAATTTCTCAGAATCACCAGCCAGTGGCTCAAGGTTTTAACCAAGTTGCAGCTGATATGCCATGAAGTGATCCAGCCATTTCCAATCAAGTCCAAGCATTCAAACACACTCCATATGGTGTAGGGAAGCTGTTCAGATCATCATAACTCATCTGTAACACCTCCAACTCAAAAATCACATTGCTCTTGCTGTCACGACCTTCAAGTAAGCCTAAACTTGGTCATCTTTTAATCTATGCATATTTCCTCGCACAATACTTTTGCCAAATATTCATAATCATGCATAGAATGTTTTCCCTCAATTAATTGCTTTGTTTGAATCGTGTATCAAAATTCTCAGCCTTCATGCAAATTTTAGGGTTCTTGAGGTTTTGTCTTGATTTCTTATTCCATGCTTAAAATAAATGAAATTAAAGACCATAGACATGATCGTGAGGTGAAAACGAGCAGATTGATATGTGGATTGTGTGATTTCATCAAGTATTCAGTGAGATTGGATAGAAAATGCAAATCAGGTCAAACTCAGAACACGTGCGTGTTCTTGCCATGTTCTTGGCGCCTTTTTTACAAATTCAAATATTTGAATTTTGTGATTTTATTTAATTGATTCAAAAATTAATTTCTCTTTGAGTTTTAATGATTTTGAGTTGATTCTTTTTTTAATAATTCACAAAAATGTTAAAATATTTTATTTTACCAAAAATTCCCAAAAATATTATTTATTTCATATACTTGATTTTTTTGCAAAGAATTAATCTTTTATTTGTTTTTTAACATTTAAAATATTTTTTCCTCCTTGATTTTCCAAATTTAATTGGTATCCAATCATTTTGTGGATATAAACATGATTTTTCAAACATTAATCCAAGATCACAACTTGTTTTTCACACATGCTTGATAATTTTGATCATTTTAATTAAATTTTTATTTAATTAAAATACCTTTTGAAATTAATTTAGGGTTTTGGTCTTAATCACCCTAAACAAATCATTTTCAAACACTCATGGGCCTCTAATAGAGTGTAAGACCCAACCCCTTTTTGAAACCAAAATATTTTGGGCCTCAGTGTATTGTATAAGTCCCGATACCGTCAAAAAGTTCGGCACGATCGTCGCCTTTTTAACAAAAAATCTTTGGGCTTCTCCTTGAGCTATAAGACCCATATTTATTCATTTTCAAACTATTTGGGCCTCTAATAGAGTGTAAGGCCCAATCCCCTTTTAACCAAAACCTTTTTGGGCCTCAGATATTGTATAAGTCCCTCTGCGGTAAAGGAAAACAATCTCGGCGCGATCGCCAGTTCAAAAATCAAACAACCCTGGGCCTACCCTCGTGTTATAAGCCTCATTTCTTTTCTTTAAACTTTTTGGGCCTCTATTAGAGTGTAAGACCCAACCCCTTTGTAAATACACCACTTTTTGGGCCTCAGTCATTGTATAAATCCCGTTGTATTTTAAAAAACCTCGGCGATCGCCGTTTTCAAATAAATAACCCTGGGCTTCTCCTTGAACTGTAAGTCCCATCTCTTGTACAAAAATAAATCTTTGGGCCTCTAATAGAGTGTAAGACCCATCCTCTTGTACATAAAAACTTTTTGGGCCTCACATATTGTATAAATCCCTCTGTACAGTTTTCAAAACAACGGTGCGATCATCGTTAAAACTTGGGCCTCTCCTTGAGCTGTAAGCCCCAACAATCTTTTCAAAGCACTTTCTCCTTTGATTTTGAATTAAAATATATGTTGTTATCAAAACTTTCTTTGTTGAACAACTAACAAAATAGCATGGAAGCTCTACAACGGTTAAGTGTTTATCCGCTTTTATTTACCGCTTTCATATATATAACTGTATTGTGGGCCTGATTCACTGTAAGTCTTCTTTCACATCCTTTTATATACTTGTCATATATCAACTGTGTAATACTAGTATAGTTATTTAGAGTTTTTCCCGGCAACTACGTCTAGAACTAGGTAAAGCCATGTTGGTCACTCTTGAATATAAACAAAACTAGATCCCCCGTAGGATTCCAGATACAGTCTTCCCCCCTCTTGGGGTTAAACAATATGGAACAAAGAGAAAGACAGTATTCTCGGTGAACCTTTTCTCAGACTGTCACCCTTAGAAATTGTCAAAGAAACTCTAACTCCCCAGAGGTGATCTTTTCTCCGTGAATGGCATCTCTTGAGTTTCTTCCAAATCCTCGAACTTTCCTGGAATGATCTCTTCTCGGTGAATTGCATTTCTTGAACTTCTCTTGGTTTGGGGACCCACAAGCTTCCTAAAAGCATCCCCGCCTCCTCTTGGGCGTTGTACAAGGACCCTTCGGCTTCTTAGAAGTTCTCATGCCTTCTCTTGGGCTTAATATAAGGACCCTGACGACCTCTTAAAGGTATAAGACAGAACTTAGTCATCCTTTGCTAGAGCAGTCTTTCCCACGTCAAAACTCCTGCCATTGTAGGGTTGATACTCATCCCTTAATGCCCATGCCTCCTCTTGGGCATTGTACAAAAGATAAAACTCTAGACTTGGATAGTCTAAAACTCTTGAGTCTCAAAGACATTCTCAAGTTCCTTTCAAACGTAGGAAAAAATACCGATCACTCTGGATCAATCTCCAGCAGAGACCCGGTCTCTCTCATGAGAGTTCCCTACACTTGGACCCGCTTCAGGATCTCAATAATCCTCAGCAGTAAGTCAGCCTCCTCTTGGGCTTTGTACAAATGATTCTCCCCAGTGGAGCTAACCTTTTCAGACTCTCTTGTTGAGTCAACTTTTAGCCTTCATCTCGGGCTTCGTACGAGATAGAAAAACACTCTCTTGTTGAGTATAAAAGATTCTCTTGTTGAGTCAACTTTTAGCCTCCGTCTTGGGCTTTGTACAAGACAGATAGTAAAACACTCTCTTGCTGAGTATAAAAGACTCTCTTGTTGAGTCAATCAACCTTCAGACTCTCTTGTTGAATCAATCACTTGTTCAAGACTCTCTTGTTGAGTCAACCTTTTTAGCCTTCGTCTTGGGCTTTATACAGGACAGATAAATGTACTATCTTGTTGAGTCAAACCCTTTCAGCCTCCATCTTGGGCTTTATACAAGATACATTCTCCCCAACGGAGTCAAAATCCATTTTAGCCTCAATCTTGGGCTTTGTACAAGATAGAAAGAACATTTTCCTCCGGAAAAGTCAAACTTCTAGCCTCTTCTTAGGCTTTGTATAAAGAAAACCCCGGTTGAGTCAATCAACCTTTTAGCATCAAATTGTGTCTTGCTCACAGCATACAAACATCAACAACTCCTCTTTAGAGATGACAAAATCGCTCTCCCCCCAAAACCCTTTAGCTTCACATCTTGGGCTTTGAACAAGATACAAACAACCTTTAGCTTCACGTCTTGGGCTTTGAACAAGTCGCCAAAACATCTCTTTCCTCCCATAGAATAGGAGGAACTATGATCGCTCTGATTTCCCTGTTTCGTTAAACGGGAATACGTAGGCATAAGATTGCAAAATCTTAGCGAGCACACTAATAAAAAAACCCAAAATCCCGTACCTTCATACAAAGCATCAGACCTAACACCTTACCAGAAGCCTCACAGATAATCCAGACACTTGTATTCTTAAGAAAATAACCCTAAGAAGGACCCCTCTATTTTGATAGCATCTGTAAACCAACAGTTTTGACTGTTTAATCTCAGTACGCAAGCAGGGTTAATTGGAGACATCTATTTCCCTTCCTTAATCAGCTCAACAGGATAAAAAAATGAATCGAACTGTAGTACCAAAGCGATAGTGATTCGAAACCACAAAAATCGCGCTACAAGGTGGTGCCTAAGAAACCTGGGTGGTGTGATAAGAAATTCTCTAATATTAAGAGTGATTGATACACCACTAACAAAGTAGATAATACTCTCTCTGTCCCAAATTATAAGTTAGTTTGTCAAAAAAATTTGTTCCAAATTATAAGTCATCTTATATTTCCAATGCAATATTAATGACATTTTTCTCAATATACCCTCAAATATTTATTATTATTTATTTTTTCAACTCTTTTAATTTCTCTCTATTGTGTAATTATGAGAGGCATTACTGTAAAGTTGTACATAATTTGTCTTTTTCATAAAATAATAATTAAGTTTTTTAATTCGTGTGAAATATTCAAAATGTCTTATAATTTGGAACGGAGGTAGTAGTTCTTTATGATGCTAATAAGTAAATTGTGTGTGTTTCAATTAAAACTTCATTTATTAGAGTGAACTATGTATAATATGATTTTCTTTTGAGATTTTACTCTTTGATTTAAATAAATTTGTTCGTTAGATGATTATCATATTATGCAAATTCATAATTTAAGTTTTTCAGTGTTTTTAAGTAATTTAAAATAAGTAAATTTTCAGTAATTTTCTTAATGTTATATTTTTTTAACAACTTTGTGATAAATTTTAAAACTATTGTGATTGATAGACAGTTAGACAGAATTTGAAGTAGTATTGATTTGTATATACTGTATATAATTTTAGTTGTTTTTTATCTATAACATATATAAGAAAAACTTGGTTTTGATTTTAGTTGTTTTTTATCTATAACATATATAAGAAAAACTTGGTTTTGATTTTAGTTGTTTTTTATCTATAACATATATAAGAAAAACTTGGTTTTGATGTAGCCTATTTTATTTTTCAATTATTTTATTTTTCAATTATGTGTTTATTCAGTTTTTATTTTAAAGCTCAACTTCTCTTTTACTAACTGTTATATGATAATTTGCACATTTATTTCATTCAATTTTTTTTTATTTTAAAAAATAATTTAAATTAAAATAAAAAATAAACATTAAAAATACCGTTAATATTTTTGCCCGCCTACGCATTATAAAAAGCGGACAGACGGGTACAGAAGTGCCCATCTGGACGCTAGTATTTAATAATTTAAGAATTAGTGAATTACGAAGAAAATCAAAATTATAATATCAATTGGACATAAATATTTCCATATATAAAATTCCATAATAATATATAAACACATGGTCATTCTATGAATTCTTTACGAACTAGGATTACTTATCGATTAAGTAAGGTATGTCATTTTGTATAAAAAGAAAAAAGAAAAAACTTTAAAACTTATAATATTAATTAATTATTAGTCAAAAGTATTAATAAATAAAAAATTGATTATATATAATTAAAGCGTACACGAGAAAGCATTTGTCTCAAATAGTTTTTCTTTTCTTAGTTAAAATAAAATGTTTTTCTATAAAATCGCTACAAAACCAGTAGGTTAGTTTTGCAAGCAAACTCGATCAATTTTTGTATTCAGAGTAGCCACTATTGGTCGTTATTTTGAATTTTGAAGGAAAAATCATATTCAGCGGTTGACATTTAAGAAGATGAAGAGATTGACTGATCATGTTACTATTGAAAAGGTTAGCGATCATATTCCTGATGATCTTGCATTATCTATTATGTTGAAATTACCTCTTAAATCTTTGAAACGATTTAATTGTGTACACAAATCATGGTCATTTTTATTCGAAAATCCTTATTTCATAAACTTATACCTAAAGAATTTCATATCTAGTGACCATTCTTCTCATGAGGGGGTTTTATGTCTCCAAATACAACAAATTGTGCGATATTTTCAAAATCGTCCAGTGATATACTTGCTTTCGGGAGAGAGATTTGAGAATAAGGTCAAATTAGATTGGACATCTCTATTTCAAGAGAATGATCAAGGTGTTTGTGTTTTTGGTTCTGCTGTTAACGAAATTGTTTGTCTCTACCAATGTCATACACCCACTATTGTATTATGTAATCCATCAACCATGGAATTTAAGACCATTCCTCCTAGCCCTACCGAGGTCTTAGCACAAAATGTGGTAGGATTCTTTTTTCTTCATGGATTTGGTTATGATCATTTTAGAGATGACTACAAGGTGATTCGACACGTATCTTACTTGTTAAATGGATATAAGGTTGAAGAAGACATGGATGATACTCCAAACAAGTTATCATATAATGACATGTGGGAGATATACAGTCTAAGAAGCAACTCTTGGAGAAAACTTGATATTTATTTGACTTACGGTTACGGGTCTTATGTGAGTGCTTTTGTGTATGTAAATGGAATGTGTCACTGGTGGAATCATGATGATGATGATCCATTACTGGTGTCATTTGACTTAAGAGATTAGGTATGTTATACAACACCCATACCCTCGAACATACCCACACCCTTAGATCTGAAAAAAAAATTATTGATTTTATATTTGTGGATAGACACTTGGTGGTATTAAATGAGTCCATTGGTTTGATCGCAAATTATGTCAACATGAGTACTATTCACATATCAATTTTGGGTGAACTTGGTGTGAAGGAATCATGGACTATACTCTTTATTATTGGACCACTACCTTGCATTGAGAGTCCTGTTGGAGAGGAAAATAACGGTGATTTATTCTTTAGAAGAAAAGATGGTAAACTAGCGAGGTTTAATTTGAAAACCTAAATGGTTGATGAGCTTGGAATTAAAGGGGGGTTTTACAATAGCCAAGTAGTCATTTGCAAGAAAAAATTTCTTTGCATTGGAAGATAAATGATTGATTATTTTCTTAACCTTGAAGATTTTCCCCATCTGGTTTACGCCTGTCGTAATTAGGATTTTACCATGTATACTGATTGGCTTTTCAGTTGCGCATATCATGATTAAAACAAGTGAAAAATCGATTAATAATAAAAAAAAATTTAGGAGTTTTTTAATGTTTACTCTCTTTCTATTTGCATTTTTTCCTTTTAATTTTATTTGAAGGAATGATACTTTACTTTACTCAACTACGTCATATTTTGTGTAGAAGTGATTGTTGGAATTAACCCAAAACCTATGGGAATTCCGACCCTATCTTGATAAATAAGAAGGGTTCTTAGCACAACAATACCAAAGAAAAGAAGAAAATAGAGAAAGAAAGGAAATTAGGATTCTAAGAGAATTTGGAGAAGAAAGTTGTTAGCCATAAACTATGGGATTTTTATCTTTCTATTCACTTGCAACTGCAAACCGTGAATTACAATGTGTTGTTATTATTTACAAAATAAGGGTTACTCCCTATTTATAGATTTAGGTTTACTTGTTCTCCAAGTCAAAGCCCAAAACTATAAAAGCCCAAAATACCTATTTTGGAACTATATCAAATCAAATCTAAATCAAATCTGTGTGAAACAATTGTTTCGACACACCCTTGCTTCGACACTTCCTTG
Organism: Lathyrus tuberosus; assembly: GCA_022829125.1. Lineage (NCBI taxonomy): Eukaryota > Viridiplantae > Streptophyta > Magnoliopsida > Fabales > Fabaceae > Lathyrus > Lathyrus tuberosus. Next base: position 17,455,276 of record JALAZF010000076.1, read on the forward strand.
CTTCGACACTTCCTTGCTTCGACACTTCAACACTTCGACACAAGGAATTACAATTTAACACACCACCTAATTCATTGTGTCTAAGCTGTCTACATTCATCATAGCTCTTAGTCTTCTAGAAACTTCGACCTGCACTCCCTTCGTCATGATATCTGCAATCTGATTCTCAGTTCTGCAGTGTTCCAAGTTCATCTTCCCTTCTGCTACTTGCTCTCGAAGATAATGGAACCTCATTTCGATGTGCTTGCTTCGACCGTGTGCTATTGGATTCTTTGCCAAGTTGATAGCTGACATGCTGTCTATCTTCATAGTAATTGCTCCATGACTCTTCCCTGTAATCTCTTCGACCAAGTTCACCATCCAGGTTACTTGACATGCCCAAAGAGAAACAACTATATATTCTGCTTCGCATGATGACAATGCCACTACTGGCTCCTTTCTCGAACTCCAAGCAACTGGTGCACCACCTAACATAAACGCATATCCAGCTGTGGATTTTCTATCCTCAACATCACTACACCATCTAGAGTCGGTGTATCCCACTAACTTGCATTCTTTCCCATCATCAGCTGCAGGAAACAAAATGCCATAGTCGAGAGTTCCTTTCAGATACCTCAGTATCCTCTTCGTTGCTGCTAGGTGTGATATCTTTGGCTTCTGCATGAATCTACTTACCATACCCACACTGTATGCTAAGTCAGGCCTTGTGTGACAAAGGTATCTAAGTGACCCAATAAGTCTTCTGTATTGGGTTGAGTCGACATCATCTTCATCTGAATCCTTCGACAGTTTCAGTCTGGTCTCAGCTGGAGTCGAAGTTGGGTTGCAATCTTGCATCTCAAATCTCTTGAGTATTTCGCCTGCATATCTTCTTTGATGCATCATCAAACCTCTACTAGTCTTGTATAATTCGATGCCAAGGAAATATGAGAGATTTCCCAAGTCTGACATTTCAAACTTCTCGCTTAGGTCATGTTTGAAATCTTCGATCTCCTTCTTGCAACTCCCCGTTATCAACAAGTCATCGACATAGAGGCATAGTACAAGCAATTCATTATTGCTTCTCCTTACATACACTACATGCTCAGTCGTACACTTCACAAATTCCTTCTCCCTTAAGAAGCTGTCGATTTTCTTATTCCAAGCTCTTGGAGCTTGCTTAAGTTCATACAAGGCTTTATGCAGCCTGTACACCTTTCCTTCTTCGCCTTGTTTCACATACCCAGCTGGTTGTGCGACATAAACTTCTTCATCTAAGGGGCCATTAAGGAATGCACACTTCACGTCCATCTGGCATGTGTGTCAATTGTTCATATTTGCTAGACCAACAACCAACCTGATTGTTTCGATCCTAGCAATAGGTGCAAACACTTCATCGAAGTCGATTCCTTCCTTCTGAAGAAATCCTTTCGTCACAAGTCTCGCCTTGTGTCGAGTTACTTCTCCTCTAGGATTCACCTTCACCTTGTAAACCCACTTCACATCAATTGCCTTCTTGCCTTGAGGCAATTCAACAAGTGACCAGGTGTTGTTGACTTCGATGGACTCTAACTCCTCATTCATTTCTTTCACCCACTTAGAATCTTTCAATTCCTCAGCTGCATTGATTGGTTCGACATCTGCGTAGAAAGCATAATGTACCAACTCACCTTCTTCATCAACCACATCATCTGATGTAATTACACGTTCTTGCAACCTTGCATGCATGTGTCTTGTTCGTCGAGGTCTGCTTGGACCTGCTTCATCTATGACTGGTTCCTATCGAACTTCTCTTTCGACTTCAGTGGCTGGTTCTTCACAAGAGATTCTCACTGAATCCTTCTTGGCATTCTTAGTCTAATCACATTCTTTAAGCTCGTCTATGATCACGTCCCTGCTGATCACTACCTGCTTATTCACTGGGTCGAACAACTTGTATCCTCCAGTCGAATGATATCCTATCAAGATCATCTGATTCGACTTATCATCAAGCTTCCTTCTCAACTGATCTGGCACATGTCTATCTGCTATAGATCCAAACACCTTCAAGATACTGAGGCTAGGCTTGACACCAAACCAACATTCTTCTGGTGTGATTCCTTCAAGCTTCTTCGTTGGACATCTGTTCAAAATATATGTTGATGTCAAAACCGCTTCTCCCCATAATTCTTTGGGTAAATGCTTTCCATTTAACATACTTCTCACCATATTCAAGATAGTTCTGTTCTTTCGTTCTGCAACTCCATTTTGTTGTGGAGTGTAGGGTGGCACCACCTCATGCACAATCCCTTCCTTTTCACATAATGCATCGAACTCCTTCGAAACATACTCTCCACCGCCATCAGTCCTCAGAATTTTCAACTTTCGACCACTCTGTCTTTCGACCATGGATTTGAATATGGCAAATACCTCGATCACATCACTTTTCTTCTTGATGAGGCAAGTCCATAACTTTCGACTGTAATCATCTGTGAACGTGACAAAGAATCTGTTGCCACTAATTGAATCCACCTGGATTGGACCACATACATCAGAGTATATGACTTCCAGAATTGCCTTCGACTTCCTTCCTGCATCCTTGCTGAAGCTATTCTTGTGTTGTTTCGACTGAACACACTCTTCACAAACTTCACTTAGAATGTCGATTTCTGGTAATCCTGAAATCATATTTCTTCTCTTTAGCTCTCTGATGTCATTGAAGTTGAGATGGCCTAGTCGAAAATGCCATAACCACTCATCTCTGCTGGCTGCAGTTGCTAGGCACTTGTGCTCCATCACCTTGAGTTCAATATTGAAGGTCCTATTCTGGGATATTGGAGCCTTTAAGATCAACCTACCACCTGCGTCGATGACTCTCATCATCTTGTCTTCGACAACTACCTTGTAGTTATTTTCAACCAACTGCCCTATACTGAGCAAATTACTCATCATGCCTGATATGTACAACACATTGGAAATTGTTGATCTCTGGCCATCTTTCCTCATAATCAGAACATCACCAACACCTTCAGCTGCTAGAGTGTTGTCATTTGCAAACTTCACCATGTTTTTCGACGAGGGCTTCATGTTAACAAACCAATCTTTCCTTCCAGTCATGTGTGATGAGCATCCTGAGTCCAGGTACAACTGATCTTGGAATCTTTCTTCATCTCTTGTTGTGACCATCAACAACGTCTCTTCTTCTTCATGTTTCGCCAGCGTTGCATCAGTTTCTTGATTTTTCTTCTTTTCTGGACAGTCACTAAAATAGTGGCCATACTTCTGACAATTGAAACACTGAATGTGACTTTTGTCAGATTTTCGACCACCACCTCATCCTTTACCTGCAGCACCACCTCTTTGGTTGCCTTGGTTCCAGGGTTTTCTCTGATTCGACCAGTTTCCTCCTCTACCTTTGTTGTCATTCCCGCTTCCTTTGCCCTTTCTTTCCTTTTCTGACTGCGCCTGCAAAGCCATATCACTCTTCGACTTTCCTGCAGCTCTTTCAGTCATCCTTTGTTCATGAGACTCAAGCATCCCTTGAAGCTCTTCCTTCGTCAATACTGACAAGTCTTTCGACTCTTCTATGGCTACTACCACGTGGTCAAACTTTGGAGCCAATGACCTCAAGATCTTTGCAACAACTAATCTTGATGTCAACACCTCTCCACATACCTTGATTTGATTCACCAGCTTTGTAACTCTGGTGAAGAAATCTATTATACTTTCACTGTCTTCCATCTGAAGCAACTCATAGGTTCTCTTGTGAGTTTGTAACCTCACCTCTTTCACCTTCTCTGCGCCTCCAAACGACTTTTCTAGAATCTCTCACGCTTCCTTCGCTGACTCTACATCACTAACTTTTTCAAAGTTATCTGGATCGACATACAGATGAATTATAAAGAGAGCTTTATAATCTTTCTTCTTCAACTCTTTGTGTGCAGCCTTTTCTTGATCCATCACGTTCTCCGCAAGCGGTGTTACTCATTCTTTCACAAGATCCCAAAGATCTTGATAACAGAAAACCACATTCATCTGCTTGCACAAATTCTCATAATTATCTTTCTTGAGAATCAAAATACTCGTCGAAAAGTGCCCGTTCGGATGATTCATTGTCATCACGATTTTTCTTCCTTGAATCGCAACCGGAGCTCTAGATACTAGATGTTGGAATTAACCCAAAACCTATGGGAATTCCGACCCTATCTTGATAAACAATAAGGGTTCTTAGCGCAGCAATACCAAAGAAAAGAAGAAAATAGAGAAAGAAAAAAAATTAGGATTCTAAGAAAATTTGGAGAAGAATGTTGTTACCCACAAACTGTGGGATTTTTCTCTTTCTATTCACTTGCAACTGCAAACCGTGAATTACAATGTGTTGTTATTATTTACAAAATAAGGGTTACTCCCTATTCATAGATTTAGGTTTACTTGTTCGCCAAGACAAAACCCAAAATTATAAAAACCCAAAATACCTATTTTAGAACTATATCAAATCAAATCTAAATCAAATATGTGTGAAACAATTGTTTCGAAACTTCCTTGTTTCGACACTTCCTTACTTTAACACTTCGACACTTCGACACATGGAATTACAATTTAACAGTGATTTATATTTGAAAACTTGATAAGTTAATGAGTAACACTATGTTTCTTAAAACTATTTTTCCTCTTTGATTCAGTAAGCTTTTCTAGTAGGCGTCATCTTTTTACTTAAATAAAAAATATTAATTAATTTGTTAAAGATATTTATTATAGGAACGTAAGATTATATTTCATCAAATTTTCATTAAGTCTTTGTTTGTCTTATTTTCGAAAATCAATCTTGTATTCCATGATGCATACATGCTCACTCTTACTCATTTGTTTTTTTTTTTTTGAAACAGCAAAATTAATATTCAAAATGGCATAAGACATGCCTAATCCAAGTACACCAGCAACACACAAATATAACAAGAAACAGCCAAAACACATAAAGGCTGCAACTAAACCCTCCAACAACCCCATAGCCAAATTCTGCGCCAAAACACAACAAAAAACCAGAAAATCCCTGCAAAGAAAAACTACCTAGAAACCTTCACCCAAAACCAACTCCTGCACCAGCCACAAGACTAAAAAAAATCAAACCAACTAAACAGCTCCTGAATACAAGGGAAAAATGATCAAGAGACACTTTAACAGAACTACACAAAGCCAAATAAAGACAGCAACATTGCACAGCTGCACCCTGACCACACAGCAGCAATAGCACCTTTGACACGCAAAAACTCTTTGCCACCAGCACCAGCCAAAAACCAAACCTGCATTCCTAAATCTTCTAAAACAGGTGCAACGAAACCGCCACAACAGCACTCCTGAACAAGATGATAG